>CM066033.1:1034160302-1034808323 GCA_033557465.1 Ichthyophis bannanicus | reverse complement strand
TAATCCGAGTGCTTTTCTAGTACAATGATGTAGTAGGGCCCAATATTCGAAGGGCAGTTACAGAGTTTATGGCTCTGTAAACCATGTAACTGCTGCTGAGAGGGATATTCAACATCACTAACATGGTTATGTGCTAACCGCTGAGCATCAGGGCATGTTAGTGGCATTCCGGGGAGGAGCAGGGACGGCAACTATCCCTAACCGAGCAGTAGCGATATTGCTTATTCCTGGTTAGTGATCTGCACCTAAAAGATAAGCAGGAAAAACCCTCGCCTATCTTTAAAGCGCAGGAACTACCAGGCAGCATGCAATATTGCTGCTGCCCAGTTACCTAATGCACCTTCTGGCATGTGCAGCAATCCCCGGATATTCAATGCCAGGGCTGCATATGACTCCGGCATTGAACATCTGGGGTTCGAAGTCGGCGGGCCTGCCTAATTGAATATCCGGCCTGTAGTGTTTAAAGAATTTCCAATTGATCAGACAGGTCATCTTATTGTGCCTTTCTGTATAGAAATTCTCAGGGGCACTTTCTCCAAATGGGTTCATTATGCACATATCATATAGCAATGAACCTCATTCGAAAGTCAGGGTATATGGAGTATGATCTCAGTTTCTCAAATTTACTGCTAATACTCGCTGCTGTACTTGCATTGTGCCAAAGAGAACTTCCTTCTGGAGTTCATAAGATGCAACATGTATAGGCAACTTGTCAAGGTGTGTTTGGAAATTCCTCTTAATCAGGTCTGTGACTCCCAATACAATAGGATGTATTTCTGTATCTTTCTGCCACATTTTCTAACTGTATTTCTTGGTACTTCAGGATCTTCTCCCTCTCCACACAGTTTGCAGAATAACTGCTTGAAACTCTATTACCAATGCTGCTCTGTTTTTGTTCTCCTTTACCACCATGTCAGGTTTCCTCACATCCCGTCTTTTATCCATCAGAAGGGAATGTTCCAAGTTATCATAACTTCTCTATAATTCTCTTAGTGTCATGATCCCAGTGTTTTTCCAGTAGAGCAATGTTGTAGTGTTTGCAAAGTTTCCAGTGGATGAGATGTGCCACCTTGTTGTGCTTTTCTATATAAAAATATTCTGTCATCAGATCTTCACAGCCAGCTACAATATAAGTAACTATTTCCAGCTCTTAGAGTCTGCATGCCAGTTTTATCAATTTTCTCTGTGCTCACTGTGAACCATCTCATCCTTAATCTATTATCTTGGGATGCAGCCATCAATCTCATATCCTTGGGTTTCAGATATAATAAGTGTTGCTGTCACCAGAGAGCTTACAATCTAAATGTGTACCTGAGTTAACAAGGTCACAAGGAACATCAGTGGGATTTGAACCCTGACTTCACTGGTACTTAGCCCACTGCTCTAACCAATAGGCTACTATTTGTTTTACAGTGTGCAGATTTTATTTGATTTATTGTATGTATGCCTTATTTTGCATGGGCCATCTAGTAAGAATCGGGATATCTAGATTGGAGACATTTACAATTCACTGAATATTTTACAAATGACTTTATGGAACCTGAAGCATTTTGTAAGGATGCTGGCAAATACGTGTATATTTGCAGGTATGTACAGCAGAGCATTGATTTCACAAACATTCATGTTCAAAAAATGAGCAGCATCATTCCGGGCTTTACATGTGTAAGCACCGGCAACTATACTTCTATTCTTGAGCTTTCAACATACTCCTGCATTTTCTTCCATTTACACTTGCAAGGGCCAGATTTCACAAAACCACCCATACAAAATAAGTGAATTGAGGAGCTGAATTAAGTAACTCTTTGCTTTTTTATATTTTTGAGGTGGTGTTAGACCCCACAGAGATAAAGACAATTGTTCACTCAAGTACTGTTGGAGACCCCAGGTCCAAACGAGCAGGTTGCTGACCCTTACACCTGCCTTGGAACAGGTGAAAATGCTGATGGGGAAATTGTTAAAATATACATGTATTAGACCAGCCAGAACATGCCCCATTTGAATCTGTACATCTCACGGCAATTCTAGTCTGCTTCCACCTGCTGACTAGGGAACATAACCCACTCATCTGGACTAGTCTAGCAAGATGATAGGGAATTAAACTTTGGAGGTTTTGCTGGAGGATGTGGTAAAAGCAAATAGTGGAAATGGGTTTAGAAAGGTGTTGGACAAATTCCTGAAGGAAAAGGTAAACTGAGAGAAAATCAGTACTTATTCCAGAGGATAAGTAGTCTGGAACTAGCTACTTTCGGGATATTCCAGATGCTTGTGACCTGGATTGGCCACTGTTGGAAAGAAGACACTGGATTTACCTAGTAGAGTAGTTCTTTTGGTACCGTCATAGCTGCTGATAGCATGGGAACAGTTAGGGGTATGTTTACTAAACTGCGGTAATGCCATTCGCGTTAGGTTCCGCGGTAGAGGCAGAAATGCCCAAATAAGGACATGGGCGGTACATCATTACAAGGTGCCATAGAATAACGAGCGTTACAAAGCACCGTATAAAGCGCCACGCAAGGCTCTCTGTAAGGTGCCCTATAAGGTGCTTGATAAGGTGCATGGTAAGTGATCCAGAGCTGTAGCACAATGGTTAATACACTGACTGATAGTGCAGAGGTTATGAGTTCAATCCCCCTGTGGGTCTAATGAGTAAAGCTACCTGAGATATTACCCTTTACTTTAAATCAGTGCTGTCTGAGGCATTTTGTTTTTTAATTTAAATTAATGCTGCCAGCAAATACACCCTCACAGGGCCGTAACCTAGGGTGCCGCATAAGGCGCCCTATAAGGCACTCCAGAGGGCACATTATAAAGTGCACTGTCTGTGCTCTGTAGGGTAAAATGTAGGTGTTCCAGGCATGTTTATTCTATCTGCAATAAAGGTTCCGTCTTTCTTACCATGCTTTATTACTGGGTAAAACATGGGGACAGGGTTATTTATTTATTTATTTAACAGTTCTTCTATACTGCGCTTTTCAGATCAGTGCGGTTTACATTCAACGTCAACTATACAACACAGGCATTCTGAGTTGTAAACTTTACAATAAACAGGGAAATCAACATGGAAACAACTGGGGAAACTATCTACATTGTATTTACACTATTACCTTTTTCAAGCAGGGTCTATCTACATCTTATTACTTGGCAGGAACCACAGCTGGGACCACAGCAGGAACCACAGCTGGGACTTGAACCTGTGACTTTCTGCTCTTGAGCACACTGGCTGTGTGTACTGCACCACACTATTGCCACAGGGACAGTTCATTCCCTGGAGATACCATGACTGTTTGTCAGACAGAGCCTATCTGTTGCAGTGCATGGCACCCACCTAAACGGGGCAAGGCCATGGTCTGCTGTGGCCAGATGCCACTGCCCCTTCTGCCACCAGCACCCCTCCGCTACCATGCTGCCATGCCCTTCTGCTGGTGGTGCTGGTGGTGTGCAGTCTCAGGCCATCCAGTGTGCGGGTAGGCGGCTGCCTATGGTGCGGGTTCTTGGGTAGGGGTGCCTCCATAGACGTCCACGTGTCCCCCCAGCACAGCCTGCCACTGTTCTGTGCCCTTGGGGGTAGCTGCTGGGTACTATCCCCTGTGACACTGTGGGAAACACAGTCGTGCCCATGTTGGGCCTTCATCAGTTGCTGTCTGGCTGCTCTGCTGTTTCAGCATTCGTATGGGCCACCAAGGCATCACCCTAGTCCGCACTGTGGCCCAGCTGCACCACAGCATGTGCCGCCTGCAGCCCTCTGTATCCCCTTTTCCAGCATCTGTCCAGTTGCCCATTCCGACATGCCCACCCTGCTGTTGCGGACCATGTGGTGTTTAAACAGTAATTTATTTGCAAATCAATTGTATAACTGTAATCATCTCATTGTTTATCCTTCCCTTCTCTTGTCCCCTCCCCCTGTCTTGTACAATGATGGACCGCTTCTGATCGCTGGAAGGAGCGGTGTATAAATGTATGCCAAATAAATAAAATAAATAAATAAAATGTGCACGCCATAGGAAATCTGCCCAATAACAAGGGAAAGCCCTGATCAGCGCTATTTCACTGTGGGATCATTCACCTTGTCGGGGGACAGAGCATAGACCCTTCCACGATTAGTATCTTTTTTTGGGAGCTTTCTCAGTAGTTTTTTTTTTTGCTGTTTCCCAATATTATCACTATTGCCCAGCTTGGTTAAGTTTTTTTCCAGTTTGTTGAGATCATTTTCAATGTTTATGTGCCCTTTTGTTTTGTGCACATGTATCACACTTATCACTTTTTATAGGTTTCCCTGCCTATGCTGTGCATTGCTGACACTTAAATGGTTTCTCTCCCCTGCAAATGTGCATCTAACAGCAGGTTTTCATTCGCGGTAGGATTCAGCCCTTCAGTTCAGCACGTTAGTGTGAAAGGAGCCTCTCCCCACCCACTCTCCACCCATTGACCCCCTTCTCTCCGCCCTCTCTCCACCTTCTGCAGTGTTTACCATGCCGTGGAATGTCAACAATTGTTAACGTTAGGTAATTTATTTATTTAGCTGTATTTATATCCCGCTTTTCACCGGGTCAAAGCAGTCAATTGGGGGATACATTTAACATGAGGGGATATGAGACACATATGCTAATACTTACAGGGAACATGGGCAATGGAGGGTTAAGTGGCTTGCCCAAGACCACAAGGAGTGCCTATAGGACTAGAAATCCCAGACCCTCCGGCCTGAAGTACCTTGTCCTAACCACTAGACCACTCCTCCCTCCTTATGTAACGTTACCGCAGCTTAGTAAACATACCCCTTAAAGTCTGCTTAAGAGGAACCATTAAAATAGGGATGTGAAACTCCAATTCTAGATGGCCACAAATCAGCTTGGTTTTACGGATGTCCCTAATGAATATTCATGAGATATATTTGCATACAAGTGTGCATTGAGTGCACATATATCTCATGCATATTCATTAGAGATATCCTGAAAACCAGCCTGGTTTGCAGTCCTCCAGGACTGGAATTTGATGCCCCCGTATTAAGTAATTCCATGTCATCAGCATGCACTTAGTGCAACATCTATTTTACCTAAAAGACATCCAACCCCCCAAGCAGCTCCTCTACCTATCTCTAGGACCGCCCATCCACTAGGTGGGCTAGGTGGCTGCCTAGGACTGCAGACCTCTGAGGGCAGCATGGCTCCTGCAGCAGATTATGTGCTTAAAAACACATGGCCTGTTGCATTTGACCCCCTCTCTGACAGGACGTTGTGTCGGAGGGGGTCAAAAACAGCAGGCCATGTGTGACTAAGCCCATGATCTGCCATGGGCTGCTGCCACCGCACCAAGCCAAGCTGTCCCCCGACCTCACCAACAGAATTGGCAGCAGCAGAGGTCTCAGCGCGAGGGCAATGGTGCCATGCGGCATGGCGTGGTGGGGGGTAGCATAGCTGGGGCTTCTGCCAGGGGTGGCAGAAACCCTTGGGCCTGCCCTGCCTATCCACCACCCCTAATCAACATCCCAACATAGTTAGTCCCCGAAACGCCATCCCCTCTCTGCAAGACTCCACTCGAATCCCCTCCATCAGTATCAAGGCCCTTCACCCCCCCCCCCCCAAAGAGGCACCCAACCCTTCCCTACCCCACCCCATCCCAATCACCCTAGCACTTATTGGAGCTTTCCCTACTGGTACTGTGTCAGGGCAGAAGTAATCCCCTGATGCTTCTAACCCCACTGCTGCCTGAGTTCAATATGGCAGCACAGACCCCAAGCAATAGTCTATTATTCCTGAGCTTTTTCTACTTATGTGACTTTTTCTCCTTGTGACTGTAAGCAAGTCACCAATCTAGTACAAAACAAAGACTCATCTAGACCAGCATCCTGTCTCTGACAGTGGCACTAGCAGGTGGTTAAAAGAAGTACTGTATGTGAGAAACAAGGTATACAGTTTATAGTGTCACACCCATATGGTTTCCAGCACTCCTGACCTAGGGATGCATTAAACTCAGGGTGCTTTCTTTGAAAGTTATGTTATATAAATAGCATATGACTGATCCATAATTTTGTCTAATCTCTTTTAGAAACCAATTCTACTATTTTTTTTCCACATCATTGTGCCTTGCACATACAAATCTGCAAGATGATACATCATATATTCCCCAGTCCTCGGGTTAAGAAGCATATTGCTTAATAGTCTGCAATTTACTATTTCCAAGCCTTTCATGATTTTACAGAATATGAGTATATTATCTCTCCCTTCAATCACCTCTTTTTCTAGCTGCTTCCAAGTTTTGAAATCAAAACATACCTCTTTACTGAACACCACGGTAACATCACTGCTTGCTGTGGAGATTGGAGCGGTGGAGAGATGTTGACAGCGGAGGTTGTGAGTGGGAGCTTAAACACCTGGTGGTATGATATCTACCTCTTCAGATGCTATGTGGAGCATTTCTTCTTGTCTCCTCTATTCCTTTAACTATCACTGTATCTCTTATTCTGTCCTATCTAATTAATGGCATTATTTTCATATTTTCTGTAACTTTTATGTAATATTGTAAACCGCTCTGATGCTTTGGCTTGAGCGGTATATCAAATGTAATAAACATAAACCCAACCTCACAAATGCCTAACTTACCTCACCTTATGATCACCACTCAACCCCCTATACCACCCCCCCCCCATCAATAACCTCTATTAATATCTAAACTCACAGAAATACACACAGACAGCAAATTGTAAATAGTTACTAGTCGTCAGTTAAGACAACTATGTATATAAAGCATTTGCTTCATGTTAAATGTACCTATGGATCTATGTAAATAGTTCAACCTCTGTTCTTTGTAATATGTTGTGTTAAATGTAAGCCGCCCCTGATCTCTGGAAAGGGTGGTATAGAAGAACCAAATAAAAAAATAAATAAATACCTGCATAGAGGTTACTCCATGTCCATAATGCTTTTTTTTTTTTTGGTTACTCCATATTTATATTTCCTTAATGCTTTCTTGTGTCTTTTCTGGATGAAATGTTTTGTTTTTCAAATGGAGTAACTAGAATCACACTAAAGAGACAGCTGATCTATAATGGCATTCCATGTTTTATTTGAAAATTCTTTCTTAATAAATATGTACATAGCCCTAAGCACTCTAGCATAGAGCTTAATTAATTCTATGCTATTAACTTTCATTGACTACCAGTGCACATTGGGCTGATGTTTTTAGGGAATTATCCACCCTGAGGTCAAGATTTGCCAGTATAATTTGGGCGTTATCCAGACAAATCTTTGTTTTGAAATGTGCCTCTCTCTAAACAGCTAGATTTTATTTGGCCAATGACAAAATTTAGCTGTTGCTAAAAAGATGGAATTGAGATGGACATTCTCGATACTGTTGCCACATTTGGATTGTTACATTTGAGCTGCTACATTTGAATTGCTACATTTTGAACTGAAGAAGAAACATTGAATGGAGCTGGATTTCTGATGTCCTTTCTTGAAGGACTAGAAAGGGGGGACTGTTACTTCTGGAGAGAAATCTGCAACTGTGAGTATATACTTCTGGTAATTTTCTAAAAAGAATTCTTTGTATTAAAGCTACTTAATCTGTGAACCCACTGCTTTTTGTTGGATCAGTTGGGGCCTAGTAGCAGCAATTAAAGTTTGAATTTAAAACACAGAGGAGAGCTTTCTGGTTACATTTCATACCCAGCAGAGAGCTTGTAGTTTAAATTTAATAGTCACTCAGGGCCAAGTAATAGCAAAGTACTTTTAGTTTGAATTTAACACACAGAAGAGAGCTTTCTGGTTAAATTTAGTACCCAGCAGAGAACTTGTAGTTTAAATTTCATAAGAAGTTAGAGTCTAGCAGCAGCTAAGAGCTATAATTTAAATCAAATCAGAATTTAGCTTACCTCAGCAGCACAAGACAGGGTACTGTGTAGCAGCCCTCTTTTAATAAGTGTTATTTCCCTCCCTCCTCCCCACACCCACCCTCCCCTGGGATAATCATAGCTTTATAGGTACTTACACATCTTAAGAGACAGGAGGTGCTTTCAGGTGAAGCTCATTACCCAAATCAGTCATACACTAAGGACCTGAGATTAATTAAGCTTCAGGTGAACAAGGTATATTAAACGTATTAGGTAGAGTTTTATTGGTATAAATACCCATAGCAACCCTAGTAAGTAAGAACTTAAAGATCTAGACACAAACTTAAAACTAAGATGCAGACAGCAGTCCAGCAGTGGGATGGGGGCTTTCCAGTCTTTTGCATTGAGTGTCACATGTATGATTTTCTCCCAGTTGGTGAGAGGTCTTACGTGTGCACTAGGTGCAAGGAGCTCTTTTCTCTCAGGGAACAAGTCCGTTCTCTAGAGGCTAAAGTAGCAGACTTGGAAAACATAAGACAGACAGAGAGGTACATAGACGAGACCTACAGGGATATAGTCCTGAAGTCCCACCTCCAGTCTGGCAGCACCCCTGTTGCCATGGAGGAGAGCGGTCACGTGACAGGAGAGCATCACCCTGGTGTGGCAGGAAATGATCCTGTAACTAGGACCTGTCCTCCAGGTGATGTAAAACCCTCTCGCACCGAGGAAGTTTCTCCAGGGCCATGTGCCCATGAGGGGAGGGTTAGGACAGCCGTTATAGTTGGTGATTCAATCATTAGGCATGTAGATAGCTGGGTGGCTGGTGGACGTGAGGATCGCCTGGTAACATGCCTGCCTGGTGCAAAGGTAGCGGACCTCACGCGCCACCTAGATAAGGTCTTAGATAGTGCTGGGGAGGAGTCTGCTGTCTTGGTACATGTCGGTACCAATGACATAGGAAAATGTGGTAGGGAGCTTCTGGAGGCAAAATTTAGGCTTTTAGGTAGGAAGTTGAAATCCAGAACTTCCATGGTAGCATTCTCCGAAATGCTTCCTGTTCCACGCGCAGGACCCAAAAGGCAGGCAGAGCTCCGGAGTCTCAATGCGTGGATGAGACAATGGTGCAGAGATGAGGGTTTTGGATTTGTTAGGAACTGGGGAACATTCTGGGGAAAGGAGGGGCTCTTCCGAAGGGATGGGCTTCACCTTAACCGGGATGGAACCAGGCTGCTGGCATTAACCTTTAAAAAGGAGATAGAGCAGCTTTTAAACTAGATATTAGGGGAAAGCCGACAGTCGCCCAAGAGCAGATGGTTCAGAAGAATGTATCCTTGAAGGATACTACCAAAAGCAGAGAGGTTCCACAAAAGAGTAAAGTAGCCCAAATGCCCTCAAGTATGGAGCAGACAGAGCTTAAATATCCCAATTTACCCATGTCTAACAATAGCCAAATTAACATGAATAAAATACATTCTCTAAAATGCTTGTATGCAAATGCTAGAAGTCTAAAGAATAAGATGGGAGAGTTAGAATGTATAGCACTAAATGAAAGGTTAGATATGATTGGAATATCAGAGAGATGGTGGAAGGAGGACAACCAGTGGTACACTGTGATACCTGGATACAAACTATATCGTAATGATAGAGCTGATCAAATTGGTGGAGGGGTTGCGCTCTATGTTAGAGAGGGCATTGACTCAGAAAGGATCAAAGTTTTGCAGGAAACAAAATCTGCTGTAGAATCTATATGGATTGAAATTCCATATAAAAGGGGGAAGGCGATGGCAGGGGGGTGTGTACTATCGAGCACCTGGCCAGAATGACCAAATGGATGATGAAATGCTCAAAGAAATCAAGGAAGCTAACAAAAGTTACAGCGCAGTAATAATAATGGGTGATTTCAATTACCCCGGTATCGACTGGGTCAGTGTCACATCAGGACATGCTAGGGAGATAAAGTTCCTAGATGAAATAAATGACTGCTTCTTGGAGCAGCTGGTTCACGAACCGACCAGAGGGGAAGCCATATTAGACCTAGTCCTTAGTGGAACACCAGATCTAGTGCAAGAGATAAGGGTGTTGGGGCCACTTGGCAATAGTGATCATAGCATGATCGCCTTTGATTTAATTAGTGGAGGAGGGATAGTAAGGAAATCCACAGTACTACCTTTTAACTTTCGAAAGGAGACTATGATAAAATGAGGAAAACAGTTAAAAAAAACTAAAAGGAGCAGTTGCAAAGGTTAAAGACGTACATCAAGCTTGGGTGTTGTTGAAAAATACTATCTTGGAAGCCCAGACCAGCTGTATTCCACACTTTAAGAAAAGTGGAAGGAAGTCCAAAAAAACTGCCAGCATGGTTTAAAGGTGAGGTCAGAGAGGCTGTTGTTGCCAAAAAAGCATCTTTCAGGAAATGGAAAAAAAGAGCCAAACGACGAAACCTGGAAACAGCACAAGCACTGGCAAGTCAAATGCAAGGCATTAATAAGGCAGGCAAAGAGAGAATTTGAGAAGAAGCTGGCTGCGGAAGCAAAAACGCGAAATAAAGACCTTTTCAAGTACATTCGTAGCAAAAAACCTGTGAGAGAGTCAGTTGGTCCATTAGATGATAAAGGGGTTAAAGGAGCACTAAGAGGCGACAAGGCGATAGCGGAGAGACTGAATGACTTCTTTGCTTCTGTCTTTACTGAGGAAGATGTAGGGATGTTACCCATGACTGAAGTGGTATTTAAAGGTGCGGAAGAATTGAAGGAAATATCGATACATCGGGAAGATATCTTACAACTATTAGATAAACTGAAGAGTAGCAAATCACCTGGGCCGGATGGTATACATCCAAGGGTGTTGAAAGAACTGAAATATGAGATTGCAGAACTGCTATCAGTAATCTGTGAACTATCATTAAAATCATCTCTAATACCTGAAGATTGGAGGATCGCCAATGTAACACCAATTTTTAAAAAGGGTTCCAGGGGTGATCCGGGAAACTACAGACCGGTGAGCCTGACGTCAGTACCGGGAAAAATGGTAGAAACCATCATAAAGAATAAAATTACTCAGCATGTAGATAGTCACAACCTAATGGGAGACAGCCAACATGGCTTTAGACAAGGAAGATCTTGTCTTACTAATCTGTTATGTTTTTTTGAAGGAGTGAATAAACAGGTGGACAAAGGTGAGTCGGTTGATATTGTGTACCTGGACTTTCAGAAAGCCTTTGACAAGGTCCCTCATCAGAGACTTTTGGCAAAACTAAAGAGTCATGGGATAGGAGGCAATGTACTATTGTGGATCAGGAACTGGTTAAAAGATAGAAAGCAGAGGGTAGGGCTAAATGGCCAATTTTCCCAATGGAGAAAGGTGAATAGTGGTGTACCCCAGGGATCTGTGCTGGGTCCGCTGCTTTTTGACATATTCATAAATGACCTGGAAAGTGGAATAACGAGTGAGGTTATCAAATTAGCAGATGACACAAAACTATTTAAAGTTGTTAAAACCCAAGAAGACTGAAAAATTGCAAGAGGATCTTGATAAATTGGAAGACTGGGCATCAAAATGGCAGATGAAATTTTATGTGGACAAGTGCAAGGTTATGCACCTAGGGAAGAACAACCCAAACTATGGTTACATGATGCAAGGTTCCACATTAGGAACCACCACCCAGGAAAAAGATTTAGGCGTCATTGTGGATACCATGTTAAAACCCTCGGCTCAGTGTGCAGCGGCGGCCAAGAGAGCAAATAGAATGCTAGGTATGATAAGGAAAGGAATGGAAAATAAAACAAAAGATATTATAATGCCTCTATATCGTTCCATGGTGAGACCGTACCTTGAATATTGTGTGCAATTCTGGTCGCCGTATCTTAAAAAGGATATAGCGATTTTAGAAAAGGTACAGAGAAGAGCCACCAAAATGGTAAGGGGATGGGAGGATACTCCTATGAAGAAAGGCTAAAAAGGTTAGGGCTCTTTAACCTGGAAAAGAGACGGCTGAGGGGAGATATGATAGAAATCTATAAATTAATGAACGGAGTGGAACGGGTAAACGTAGATCAATTGTTTACCTTATCAGAATATAGAAAGACTAGGGGACATGCAATGAAGCTACACGGTAAACTATTTAAGACTAATAAAAGAAAATATTTTTTCACTCAACGTGTAATCAAACTCTGGAATTTGTTACCGGAGGATGTAGTAAAGGCTGTTAGTGTAGCTGGGTTTAAAAAAGGTTTGGACAAGTTCCTGGAGGGAAGGTCCATAAACCATTATTAAGAAGTGACCGAAGATATCAATGCTTGACCCAGTACAAGCATTGTGGAACTTGTGTCTCTTGGGGAAACTGCTAGGTACATGTGACCTAGATTGGCCACTGTTGGAAACAGAATACTGGGCTTGATGGACCTTGGTCTGACCCAGTATGGCATATCTTATGTTATGTTCTTATGTTTCGTCCTGATTTAGGGCTTGTATCTAACAGAGGCCCTTAAAAAATTGAATGGTGAATGAAGGAGATTGGACATCCAAGCTTGTTGCTTCAGTTAAGTAGTTTTTTATTTTAAAGTTAGCTGTATTTCAAAGGTGTTAGGAGGTCACTCTCTCAGGGCCTAATTAGTGGAATTTCCACTTATAAAAGATAAAAAGGAACTTTACACTTCGAGAGGAATTGTTCCTCAAGGTGCATGTTCCGACAAAAATATATGTTGGTCTGTTTCCCTGTTTGTTTGGTATGTAATAGTGGGAGATAGTTTTAGGTTATTTTATAGTCCTTGGTAAAAAGATGGAATCAGGCAAAAGCTGAGGCTGTGTTAAGAGTTTAGATGGTCAGCACTGTCCTGAAAAATTGAATCAGACAATACTGGCCATGTTGGAGAGCTATGTGATTAATGCTTCAAACTTCCATAACAACTTCTTCCCATTTGCCCAGAACAGAAGTTTGTCTTACTTGTAACCCTTTCTAATGTAGTGTAGTCATTCATTTTCAACAGTGTCCTCAAAAAGAGACATAAAGGAATACACACACACACACACACAAGAAGACACAGTATTCAAGTTCTCTAAGAAACATGCCATGGAAATTGGCAAGCAAAATATAATGATTTTAAGACCTTATGCACAAAACTCATAGCCGATATATTAAAGAAAATGCAGTGCCAAGATTCTAAAATCCTAAAGGCACTGGCATAAGTAGTGCTAATCAGGGTTTGGACGACAGTTCCTTTGGAGAGACTAATATGTTGGCATGAAATTTCCTTATTCTGACTTCTTGGCATGTGTTTATGTGCCTTGTAGCTTGGCATCATATTGTACAATGCCTGGGGCATTCATTTTGGGCAGGGGTTCTATAACATGCAACAATAAACAAATATTATGAGCTGCTTTGAAATGCTTTATTGCCAGAAAATGCAAAAAAAATGAGGGATCAATGTTCAAAAGGACTTATCCAGTTAACAGGACCTGTGAACCACATACGTGCTACTGAATATTCAGCGGCACTTATCTGGATAGTGGCAAATGTCAGAGCTCTATCCAGATAACAATGCGTATAACTTGGGACAGTAAAAATGATGTCCTACGAGGTATTCAGATTGGCTGTCCGGACAGGGGCTGGCACTGACTGCAGTATCCAGATAATCAGAACCAGTCACTATCCAGATGCTGCGCTCACTGGACATCCAGATATGAGTTAACTGTGATGGCTGTGGTCCCCTTAAATTAAATTCCAGTATATTAATACTAGTGTTATTTAGGAAAGTACCTTTTGGCTTTTAGCCCTCTTGTTGGTTTGTGGTCAGTTCATGCTTTGGATCTATAAACTGTGGTTTTGAATGCTTCGCTCATTCACATTCTGTTGCTGTTTGCATGGAAAACATTAAACAAGATGCTTCAGCTGGAGAATCGGTACTATTTGGGGCATGTTTACTAACATGTGATACTGGGTAGCACAGAGTTCAGTGCATGCCAAGTGCTCCGCAGCATAAAGTACCATGTGCTGAAAATGTAGCTGTGCTAAAACTCCCACGCTACCCGAGCAGCACAGTATGGGGCAGAGAATGAGTGGTTCGTGGACAGAGCTCCACATTGCGGGTAAAGCGGGCCTTACTGGCACGTGCTTCTCATCGCTGCGGCACTTAGCATGAGTGCTCTTACTGCTACCTCAATGGGTGGCGAAAAGTGTACCTGTGCTGATCACTGCAAAGGCAACGAGCACAAAGGTGGTGCGATACCCATGCTAGCAACATAGGGATATGCCAGGCAGGCCTCCATTTACTAGCGTGCTTCAAACGCCACCCTTGCACATGTTTTCGGTGCCAATCGTACACTAGCAGCATGCCTCTTAGTAAACATGTGTCAGGGTGGGCAGAAGAGGCTCGTCAAAGCAAGCATGAATAGCAACACAGCAGTGAAGTTTCGGGTGAGTGTTGTGTAGTTGTTTGAATGACATTGCCTCTGCTGCAAGTCCGAGAGCAGGATAGTAGTGGGGGGCAGGAGTGGAAACAGAGGGGCAGCAGGATTGAGGTTCTCCTAGGGCACCTCATATCCTTGCCCTGGTCCTACAGATAGTGCAGCTGAATATCCCCACAGACAGCACAAAAGGCACACAGTTAGAAGTGAGCTGGCCATTCAGGAGCCATGATCCCTGGTTGCTGGCCACTTTTGCCTTTCCCCACAGTCCAACTCCAAATCTGGCCTCCCATGGTCAGGCTGAGGGGAATCTCCTGCAAACCCTTGCCTTGCCTTTTTGCTCCAGCCGGGTCTCCCATCCCCCGATGTCCAGGGGGACTTATTCCACCTCTGAGGTAGAATAAGTCCCCCGTCCAGTCTGCCGGCTCCAGACGTACAGGGCTGACTTCAGAATTGGCTCTGTACATCCGGGGACGCAGACCACCCACTGCCCAACCTAACTCCGCCTCCACACTGCCCCCTCACACCCCCATCTATGCCTCCCTGTACAAACTCCTTGCTCATACAGGGAGGCTTAGTCAGGGATGGCAAGGAGGACGAATAGCAGGGATGGATGTCCATCCCCGCTATTCGTAAGACAGAATAGACCCCATACACCTATTTCTAAGACTTAGCATTAGAAGAGTAGAACATATAAAATGAAAATCCTGAAGGGGTGAGTCTACTATGAGGTCATAAAGGATTTCATCAGTGCCCAAGTTTGTACAAACTTGGCCACATTATACAATCTACTAGCTGATACAGACTCAAACTTAATGATAATGATAATGACATAATGATATGTCCTCAGTGCTTTTCTGCAAGAATAGCATAGATTATCTCCTGAAGTCCCACTCTGTGTATACACATAAGGCTTGATTTTGTCCCAGATGTTCAAGCCCTCTATATGCCCGATATGAACTGGATGTAAGGAGGGCATCGTGATTCTGATCCTGCAGAGCACGTCTAGCCACGCGGGATCAGAATCACGATCAGGCCTGTACATGCAGGCCGGGACTGCGATTCGGCCTGGCCTGCACGTACAGGTCATGTCCTACTACTAACTCACTGTAGGCTTTACAATGGAGCTGCAGTGCCATGTCGTCTGGTTGCCATGGCACCAGGGCTCCATTGTAAAGCCGCGATCCCAGCCGCCACTCCTGCACAGCATTCCCCGCAGCCTGACCCCTGATCCGGCCTCCCAAAGCCAGAGTTGGGTTGCAGGGAATGCTTACTGCCCCCTCCTGCTGCTTATTGGGCCTGGGCCCACCGACCCCTGGCGACTAGGGAGGTTATTCCATCTTGGAGGTGGAATAACTTCCCCAATCAGGGCTCACATTAGAATCGGCCCTGTACGTACATGGCCAACGACCACCCACTGCCCACACTAACTCTGCCCCCTATCTGCCTCTTCCCCACCCTGTCTAATGTCCCTGTAAAACCATCGGGGAAGTTAGCCGCTGGTGGGAAGGGGCACGAATAGTGGAATGACCCCAGTAGGTATCTATTGAGCCCTGTGCTCCATAAAGTACAAAAATTGTGTCATTCTAGCAGATCGTGAAATCCAAACAATATTGAACCAGGACAGGAACCTGGAGATAGTCTCTGGAAGACATTTTTGCATCCAGCAATCAGAGCGCCTTATAGATTGTTGCTATACATGGATTGCCTACCAAACGTTTAGATAAGACTATTCCTGGCAGTTTAGGCAGTAGAATATGAAATGTCAATCCTTTTCTCCCTCTGTTTGGATACCGTGGAGCCCGTTTCCCAGAGTGGTATTTCTGGGCTTTCTGGATGTCCCTGATGAAGATGGGCCTATTAGGATCCGATTCTGGACCGTGGTAATAAAACATTCCTGCAGTACATAGAACTGGGCCCGAGGATGGCCGAGCATGCCCTGCAGGCTCCCCTGGATGCCGCAGCTTGTCCCCCTCTCTTCCCCACCACCCGACCCACAGCTGGCCAGCTGGAGTCTGGATCTGGTGGCAGGGACCCCCTGTACCCGGTCCTGGACCCAGCCCTGGGGGAGATCCCTGGGCCTGATCACTAGATCAGTGCTGTTTATTCCACCTTTGAGGTGGAAATAGCACGCCCACTTTGACCCGGCAGGATGTACAGGGCCGTGATCTGAATTGGCCCTGTATGTTCTGCCGGGCTGGCCCAACCCCATTCCACTCCGACCCCACCTCCTCCCACCCCCCCGCCAGCTCTCCCTGTCCTGCTGCTCAAGATGTGTGGGGAGAGCTGGAGGGGGAATCAGGCTAGGACAGCTTGTAGGGCTGCATGTCCCGCTGGGACATGCAGCCCCACAACCCACGACTCTGCATTGGGCTCATAATCTCTTCCCCCTGTATTAAGTCACATACAACCCCACCTCAATATCAGGATCCAATGTAAAGATGAAAGTTAGGAAATTATACTCCTCATCTTTCTTAGATGATCTGAGCTGATCTAAACTGATCCACAAGGCTGCTTTTAGCTATGGGCCAAAGAGAAAGTTGCCCCAGGCCCTACATGGTAGAGGGGACCATTGAATGAGCACAAGGTGCTTTGTTCTGATAACTCCATTAGCTTCTACCTGAATTTCAAATAGCAGAGAACAGCCCTTTGCTTCTGCTTCAGTCTGTCCCCACTCAGGCAGCTATAGGGAAGAAAAGTGGAGATGTAAGGAGCTAGAGTAAACAGAACACAATGCAGAGTAAAGAAGAGCTAACCTGCACCCTAACCCAGCCCCCTTCCCTCCCCTTTCCTGTACCTTTTGCGTTCCTTCGCAAAGTATCTGGTAATGAAGGTCATTTGTATCATTATTGCTAAACTGAGGGAAGAATTTGTTGGGGAGTTGTTTCTATGATGAGTAGTAAGGGAAACATCCTAATTCAGGCTAGCCAGGCATTTCAGGGATTATTTTCAACCAATTTTCAACCAATTTTCAACCAATTTTCAACCAAAAATAAATAAATAAAAGAAATAAATAAATAAATAAATATAATGCAGTATGGATTTCTTTCAGTTTATAAATGTATGTATTGGATTTATTTTTTTATAATTTACTCTGAAAAATCACAGATGGTTTAACAATTGAATATATGGGGGTTAGCTGTTCAGCCACCCTATGAATATAAAAGGAGTGCCTGATTGTTCTAGGATAACTTTAAATGGATAATTTAACTATTAAAAATTAGGTCAGATGTTTCAGCAGGCCAGCTACAGGGATAAATTAATCCTTTCACTGGCTGCATATCCTCAACCAGGGCAAAATGCCACCCTTTTCTTCTATATGATCATACTTAACAAGCCCTTATGTGATAAGCACCACTGCTGGTCATATAAGAGAGTGCATACAAATTTCTCTCCTCCATATTCCTTGTGGTTATCTTGAAAACTTGACTGACTAAGTGTGTCCTGAGGAGCCGGTTGAGATCCCTTGCTGTAGATTAAGTTGAAGAGTGTTTACCAAATCGTACCCAAAGAGACTCCCCAAACACCTCAAGGCGGTAGGAGTTCATTGGAAAATCTAAGTTCCCAAAAATGCTCTTCTATACTGTATATGGAGGAGAAGCACCTCTGATTTCTCACAATAAATTTTATACCTGGAAAAAACAGCAAATTTAGTTATTATCCTGAGAAGGGCTGGAAAAAAGAAAACAATAAATCATCCGCATAAGCAGAAACTGTAGTTTTGTTTTCTGCAATAGTGATACTGCAAATACCTGTCTTTTATCAAACAGCACATAATAAGGGGAGTGGGGTGGGGGATGGATTTACCGCATGCCTTTTCTTGGAAAATAAGAACATAGAACATAAAAACATAAGGAATATTATACTGAGTTAGACCACGGTCCATCAGGCCCAGTTTCCTGTTTCCAACAGTGGCCAATCCAAGTCACAAATACCTGGTAGTTTCCCAAAAAGGCACACAGGTTCCACAATGCTTGTCCTGAGGTAAGCAGTGGATTTCCCAGGTACACTTTTATAATGGTTTATGGGCCTTTCCTCCAGGAACTTGCCCAACCCTTTTTTAAACCCAGCTACACTGACTTTTACTACTGGCACCCATAGCTGCTGTTATTGTAACCCATTTAAGACTAATACGAGAAAATATTTTTTCACTCAACGCATAATGAAACTCTGGAATTCGTTACTGAAGGATACATAGTAACTATGTATGTTACTATGTATCCTTCAGTAACGAATTCCAGAGTTTCATTATGCGTTGAGTGAAAAAATATTTTCTCGTATTAGTCTTAAATGGGTTACAATAACAGCAGCTATGGGTGCCAGTCTGTCAACAATGAGCTGCCTGACTGAAGACTGAACACAATTTAGGACAACTGTCCTGAAGGTTGCCATGAGTCAACACTGACTTGATGGCATTTAACAACAACAACATTAGTCTTAAATGGGTTGCATTATTTATTTAACAGATATTTTATACTGCTTTATCTTTTGGTCAAAGTGGTTTACATTGCATCTTAAACTTGGCAATGTACATTAAGCAGGGACAATGATAACTTGGATTTTTCTGAGGCAATGGAGGGATAAGCAATTTGCCCAAAGCCACAAGGAGTGCTAGTCAGAACAGAACCCTAGTCTTTCGGTTCCCAAGCCAGTGCTCTAACGATTAGGCTACTCCTCCAGTCTGATGAAGATTCATTGCGTGTACCCTCGTCTTTCTATGCTTTGATGGCATAAACAATCATTCCACATTTACCTGTTCCACTCCATTCACTTATTTATAGACCTCTATCATATCTCCCCTCAGCCATCTCTTTTCCAAGTTGAAGAGCCCTAACCTTTTAAGCCTTTCCTCATAGGAGTATCTTTCCATCCCCTTTACCATTTTGGTGGCTCTTCTCTGTACCTTTTCTAATTCCACTATATCCTTTTCAGGATATGGTGACCAGAATTGCATACAATATTCAAGGCATGGTCTCACCATGGAATGCTACAGAGACATTATAATATTCTTGGTTTTATTTGCCATTCTTTTCCTTATGATTCCTAGCATTCAGTTTGCTTTCTTGGCTGCCACTACACATTGGGCAGAGGGCTTCAATGTGTTGTCCATGAAGATACCTAAATCTTTTTCCTGGGCGGTGGTTCCTAATGTGGAAACTTGCAACGTGTAACCATAGTTTGGGTTGTTCTTTCCTAGGTGCATAACTTTGCACTTGTCCACATTAAATTTCATCTGCCATTTGAACATCCAGTCTTCCAATTTATCAAGGTCCTCTTCCAATTTTTCACAAACCTCTTGTGATTTAACAACTTTGAATAATATTGTGTCATCTGCAAGTTGATCACCTCACTCATTATTCCCATTTCCAGGTCATTTATGAATATATTAAAAAGCAGCGGACCCAGCACATATCCCTGTGATACTCTACTATTCACCTTTCTCCACTGAGAAAATTGGCCATTTAGTTCTACTCTCTACTTTCTATCTTTTAACCAGCTCCTGATGCACAATAGTATACTGCCTCCTTTGCCATGACCTTTTAATTTCTTCAACAGTCTCTCATGAGGGACCTTGTCAAAGGATTTCTGAAAATCCATATACGCTATATCAATCAACTCACCTTTGTCTATCTTCAAAATATATAACAGATTAGTAAGACAAGACATCCTTGGCTAAATCCATGTTGGCTTTCTCCCATTAAACTATGACTATCTATATGTTCAGTAATTTTGTTCTTTATAATGGTTTCTATCATTTTGCCTGGTACTGTCAGGCTCACTGGTCTGTAGTTTTTCAGATTACCTCTAAAACCCTTTTTAAAAATTGGCATTACATTGGACATTTTCCAACCTTCAGGTACTACAGATGATTGTAATGACAGTTCACAGATTACTAATAGTAGGTCTGCAATCTCATCTTTCAGTTCTTTTAACACCCTCAGATGTAAACCATCCCATCCAAGTGATTTAATACTCTTCAGTTTATCAAGTACTTGTAATACGTCTTCTAGGCTTATCAATATTTCTTTCAGCTCTTCTGATAAATCATTTTTAATACCATTTCAGTCATGGGTAACTTCCCAACATCTTCAGTAAAGAGCAAAACAAAAAATTAATTCAGTCTCTCCACTATGGTCTTGTCTTCCCTTTTTTTTATTTTTTAGTGTTGTCCAGTCAGAGCTGACTCCTGAGTTTTCTTGGCAATGTATCACTAGAAGTGGATTGCCAGGCCTTTTCTTTTAAGGCAATGGAGGGTAAAGTGACTTGCCCAAGGTCCCAAGGAGTACCCTTGATCTTCTGGATACTACGCAGTTGTTCTAGCCACTAGGCTACTCCTCTACCCTTTTACCACTCTATCTTCCAATGGTCCAACTGACTCAAAGGTTTTTTTTGCTATGAATATACTTGAAAAAGTTTTTATTATGTGTTTTTGCTTCCACGGCAAGCTTTTTTTCAAATTCTCTCTTTGCCTGCCGTATCATGGCTTGCCACTGCTTATGTTGTTTCCAGGTTTTGTCATTTAGCTCCTTTTTCCATTTCTTAAAGGATGTATTTTTGGCTACAGCAGCCTCTCTGACCTCACTTTTAAACTATGCTGGCAGTTTTTTGGCCTTCAAGCCAAGTCAAGTCAAGTTACATTTGGATACAGCAGGTATTTTCCTATCCCTTTTTTGTTAATTATATATCTTACAAAATACTCATAAGATAGAGAAAACATTAAAAAAATACACTTTCCCAATTCCTTAGGCAGCTTGAGTAAAACAAACCACACAAATTCAATTAGTCAAGCCCACATTATGGAGCACAAAGTGGCAAGAAGAATAAAAATAAAATAATGAAATACTGACTGAATCTCTGCAATATATTATTAGTAATCTGAAATACAAGCCAACCTAAAAGAAAGAAAATATATTAAACCATTTATCTCCCCTGAAGGAAGGTCTCCAACTGTGACGATTCAAAAAATGCATACTGACTTCATTGATATGGCCTTTAGGATCCTGTTTACAAATACTAATCATAGCTCATCAGATTTTCTATTTTGTTATGCCTCTCTTTTGGCAAGTATGCTCATCCATTTTATACCATCATTAGATCTCCAATATTCTGAACAGAACTTTCTCATAGAAGTCCTTTCCCATCTCAAATACTGTTTGGATTCCACTCATTTGAACACTTTTAAAGCAAAAGCTCCCCTCTCTGTAGATTGAACTGCCCTTGGACATAACACTGGAGATGTTTTTCAATAGGTTCAAATCAAGTCTGAATAACCATCATTTTAGATTGACATTAACTGTATTACTAATTGAGCTTAAATGGCTGACATACCACTGTGTTAATAACTGTTAGACTAGGAATGCGATGACCAAGCCAAGAAGAGAATATACCCAATCTTTTGTCTGTTTGTCCTTCCATACCATATTGTGCTTGGCTCAAATACTGGAAAATGTTTTATACTGCATTCACAATCTTTTTTCCCTATAGTTTGTCCTGCCATCTATATTTGTTGTTCGCTTTAGTATTGTAAATAGTTTTAGAGATGTAAACTGCCTAGATATTATATTGGTAAGTGGTATATTACATAAAATTGAAACTAGTTGAAACTGAAACTGCAAGCTATTAAACATGTTTCAGTTAAGTGATAGTGCCTTTGGGCTATCCATCTGTGTGTCTATCTGTATCAATTTGTTTGCACATGCAAAAACAGATTCATGTGGCTTTATTGGCAGTAAAGCAGGAACAATGAAGAAACTGCTGGTGATGGGGAAGCAGAGCCCCGCCACCAAACAAGGGGTAAAGCTGGCAGAGGACGAAAAATGAAAAAGCCATGATAGGAAGAAGCCAAACCCCACCACCCGAATTAAGAATTGAGCCAGTAGAGAAAAAAATAAGACACCTTTTGCCATGGCTGTATGAACTGAGCCTCCCACGCAGACATGCCTGAATCTGCAAATGGAGGATGTTTGAGATGTGCCATTTTGCCACATTTTAAGTGTGCACCTTTCAACTTGTTTATTCTGACTGTATATAAGACTGTATAATAGCTCATGATGTATAATAGCGCACTATGTAGATAAACCAAATCTAATCACATCCCCGCCAACACATACACACCACTCTGTACACTGCATGAAAACATTTGCCCCTTTGATTGTTTGCCGTGGAAACCGCTTTGATTGAATGATAAGGCGGTATATAAATACCATTAAATAAATAAATAAATATTCTGATACCTTTTAGAGACTCACTGTCTCCGCTTGAAGTTCTGGCATGCTGATAAGTTCTCAGGAGTTGCCCATCAGAATAGCCGCCCTCATGCGTTTTCCAAGATTTGTCCCCTGAGATAATTCAAGGGAATCCAATTACATTCCCTCTGTAAACCCAGCAGATGTCCTCAGAGGAAGTAGTGGGGAAGTCTTTATTCAGCTCCAAAAGCTGTTTGGTCTTTCTCCTTTTAGGGCTACATATTCTACAGTCCTGTTGTGGCTGCTTCCTCCAGGCTCATATATTTCTGTAAACCTCAGATAAACATGAAGGACCAAGTACACAACTTCCTTGAGATGAGAGGGAAAAGAAAGGTATGTTCTAATATATACCAAGATCACGTTTCAATTGAAGACACTGAAAACAGCAAATGCCTTTAGTAACCAACATTCACTACTATGTGAGCATGCGCTACTGTCATTAAAGTACAATATTAGTAACCAGGCCCCACTGCATATTTATTTTTATTTTTTATATATTTCCAGTCTCTTTTATACCGCACTATTCAACATCAGTGCGGTTTACAATAAAACATAGAACTACACATTTCCTTGGGTACTCTGTGTTTACAATGAACAGGGAATTAAAACTTGGATAACATGGGGTAACTATATCCAATCTTGCAGCACGGTGTGGTTCACCTCATTGGTCTAGCCGTAGGCGTTTTGTGTTGTATCTGTGGATGGGGCTGCTATGGCATAAAAAGAAAATAACCCATGTTAACAGTGTCAATATACAATAATTCTGCAGTAGTACATGAGGGTAACTTACCTTAAAATAAAAATAAAAATTCACTAAGATTTTTAGGACCTATTTAAAAATAGTTAAACTCTAGCATCAAAGTTTTAAAAAAGATAAATTCAACAACCAATATGACTGTTTCTATACCTATATAATTATATCTCTTTTAACCCATATTGTGCATCATTCTGGGGAAAGGAGAGGCTCTTCTGAAGGGATGGGCTTCACCTTAACCAGGATGGAACCAGGCTGCTGGCATTAACCTTTAAAAAGGAGATAGAGCAGCTTTTAAACTGTATAATAGGGGAGAGCCGACAGTTACCCAAGAGCTCATGGTTTGGAACAACGTGTCCTTGAAGGATACTACCAAAAGAATGAAGTTAGGGCATATCAGCAGAGAGGTTCCACTAAAGATCAAAGTAGCCCAAATGCCCTTGAGTACAGAGTAGACAGAGCTTAAAGATTCCAAATTACCCCTGCCTACCGATAGCCAGATTAATATGAATAAAATACAGTCTCTAAAATGCTTTAATGCAAATACTAGAAGTCTAAATAATAAGAGAGAGTTAGAGAGGATAATAAGGGAGAGTTAGAATATATAGCACTAAATGAGAGGTTAGATATGATTGGTATCTCAGAGACATGGTGAAGGAAGACAACCAGTGGGAGTGATGATACCTGGGCACAAACTATAAGGCAATGATAGAGCTGATCAAATTGGTGGAGGGGTTGCGCTCTATGTTAGATAGGGCATTGAGCCACAAAGGATTAAAGTTTTGCAGGAAACAATCTATGGATTGAAATTCCATGTAAAAAGGGGAAGGCAATGGCAGTGGGGGTGTTCTATTGACCGCCTGGCCAGAATGAACAAATGGATGATGAAATGCTCAAAGAAATCAGGGAAGCTAACAAAAGTAATAATAATGGGTGATTTCAATTACCCCAGTATTGACTGGGTCAGTGTCATGGCAGGACATGCTAGGGAGATAAAGTTTCTAGATGAAATAAATGACTGCTTCTTGGAGCAGCTGGTTTATGAACCAACCAGAGGGGAAGCCATTTTGGACCTAGTCCTTAGTGGAACACCAGATCTGGTGCAAGAGATAAGGGTGATGGGGCCATTTGGTAATAGTGATCGTATCATGATCATGTTTGATTAAATTAGTGGAGGAGGGATGGTAAGGAAATCCACAGTACTACGTTTTAACTTTTGAAAGGAAGGCTATGATAAAAATTAGGAAGAGAGTTAAGAAAAAACTAAAAGGAGCAGTTGCAAAGCTTAAAGACCTATATCAAGCTTGGAAGCCCAAACCAGCTATACTATCTTGGAAGCCCAAACCAGCTATATTTCATGCTTTACAAGGTGTGACAAAAAAGAAATGAGACTGTGGCAGCCACGCCCATGACTCAAGGCCAATTGGCTAACCGCTTATGTCACTGTGTTGTGCAACATCTTGCCACTATTCTGCTATAATATTTTTCATCTCTCTCACTCTGTTTTTCTTTTTCAGGTTTTTAGTATGCACACTGCTCCATCGCTTTGTCATGCAACTGGAGGTGGCAGAAATATGGAGCAAACAATCAACTTGAAATTTCTGGTTAAGTTGGAGAAGGGCCCAACTGAGTGTCTCCAACGTCTCCAAAAGGCTTATGGAGAAGATGCAATGTCAAGGCTGTTAGTCTTCAAGTGGCATAAATGCTTCAAGACTGGCCACGAGGAGGTGGAGAATGACCCCAAGTCAGGATGGCCTTCCACGACAAAGACAGCTGAGAACATAGACAGAGTGAACCAGCTGGTGCAAAGTGATCACAGACTGATGATGCGGATGATAGCTGAGGAGCTCAGCCTGAACAGGGAGTCAGTGCGGACCATCTTGGTGCAGGAGCTGGGGATACGGAAGGTGTGCACCAAGATGGTGCCCATGCTTTTATCAGATGACCAGAAGGAGCACCGGGTCAATGTTTGTCGAGACTTGCTAGAGAAGATCGGAGAAGATCCAGAATTCGTTGGCTGAGCCATCACAAGAGACAAGACTTGGGTCTTCCAGTACAACCCTAAAAGCAAGAGACAGAGACTGCAGTGGAAGACTCCACTGTCACCCAGACCCAAGAAGGCGCGCATGTCCAAATCAAGGATCAAGGTCATGCTGATTGCATTCTTGGACCAGAAGGGAGTGGTCCATCATGAGTTTGTGCCTGAGGGTCAGAAAGTCAACCAGCACTTCTACCAGCAGGTCCTCAAACACCTCCATGACCGGGTTTGGTGCAACAGGCAGGCTCTGTGGAGAGACAAGTTGTGGCTGCTCCACCATGACAATGCGCCTGCACACACTGCGCTCAATGTGAGGCAGTTCTTGGCCAACAAACAAATTACATCTCTTGACCACCCTCCTTATTCCCCACATCTCGCACCGTGTGACTTCTGGCTCTTCCTCAGGCTGAAGACTGTGCTCAAAGGAACTCATTTTACCTCTGTAGAAAAGATCAATGCCACTGTCATAAGGGAGCTGAGGGACCTCAAGGAGGAGCACTTTACTGAATGCTTCCATACGTAGCAGAAGTGAATGCAGAAGTGCATTAACTCTAGGGGGGATTATTTTGAAGGGGACAATGCATAATTTCTCTGTAGATTTTGTAATAAAACATTTATGGGACAGTCTAGTTTCTTTTTTGTCACACCTCATAAGAAAAGTGGAAGGAAGTCCAAAAACTTACCAGCATGGTTTAAAGATGAGGTCAGAGAGGCTGCAGTTGCCAAAAAGTCATCTTTTAGGAAATGGAAAAAAGAGCCAAATGACAAAAACAGGAAACAGCACAAGCATTGACAAGTTAAATACAAGGCATTAATAACGTAGGCAAAGAGAGAATTTGAGAAGAAGCTTGCTGCGGAAGCAAAAACGCGAAATAGCTTTTCAAGTTCATTCATAGCAAAAAACCTGTGAGAGGTTCAGTTGGACCATTAGATGATAGAGGAATAAAAGGAGTACTAAGAGGGGACAAGGCCATAGTGGAGAGACTGAATGAATTCTTTGTTTTGGCCTTTACTGAAGAAGATGTAGGGATGTTACCCATGACTGAAGTGGTATTTAAAGGTGATACTGTGGCAGAAATGAAAGAAATATTGATACACCGAGAAGATGTATTACAACTATTTCATAAACTGAAGAGAAGCAAATCACCCATAACAGATGGTATACATCCAACAGTGTTGAAAGAACTGAAATATAAGATTGCAGACCTGCTATTAGTAATCTGTGAACTATCATTAAAATCATCTGTAATACCTGAAGATTGGAGGATGACCAATGTAACGCCAATTTTTAAAAAGGGTTCCAGGGGTGATCCAGGAAACTACCGACCAGTGAGCCTAACGTCAATACCGGGAAAATGGTAGAAACCATCATAAAGAACAAAATTATACAGCATGTAGATAGTCATGGCTTAATGGGAGACAGCCAACATGGCTTTAGACAAGGAAGATCTTGTCTTACTAATCTGTTATGTTTTTTTGAAGGTGTGAATAAACAGTTAGACAAAGGTGAGTCAGTTGATATAGTGTATCTGGACTTTCAGAAATCCTTTGACAAGGTCCCTCATCAGAGACTTTTGGCAAAACTAAACAGTCATGGGATAGGAGGCCTTGTATTATTGTGGATCAGGAACTGGTTAAAAGATAGAAAGCAGAGGGTAGGGCTAAATGGCCAATTTTCCCAATGGAGAAAGGTGAATAGTGGAGTACCCAGGGATCTGTGCTGGGTCCGTTCCTTTTTGACATATTCATAAATGACCTGGAAAAGGCAATAACGAGTGATGTTATTAAATTTGTAGATGACATAAAACTATTTAAAGTTGTTAAAGACCTTGAGGATTGTGGAAAATTGCAAGAGGGTCTTGATAAATTGGAATACTGGGCATCCAAATGGCAGATGAAATTTTTAATGTGGACAAGTGCAAAGTTATGCACCTAGGAAAGAACAACCCAAACTATGGTTACACGATGCAAGGTTCCACATTAGGAACAACCACCCAGGAAAAAGATTTAAGCGTCATTGTGGATAACGTTAAAACCCTCCGCCCAGTGTGCAGCGGCAGCCAAGAGAGCAAATAGAATGCTAGGTATCATAAGGAAAGGAATGGAAAATAAAACAAAGGATATTATAATGCCTCTTTATCGTTCCATGCTGCGACCGCACCTTGAATATTGTGTGCAATTCTGGTTGCCGTATCTTAAAAAGGATATAGCTTTATTAGAAAACGTACAGAGAAGAGCCACCAAAATGGTAAAGGGGATGGAAGGATACCCATATGAAGAGAGGCTAAAAAGGTTATGGCTATTCAACCTGGAAAAGAGATGACTGAGGGGAGATATGATAGAGGTCTATAAATTAATGAATGGAGTGGAACGGGTAAACATAGATTGATTGTTTATGTCATCAGAATATAGAAACATAGAAATATGACGACAGAAAAAGACCACATGGCCTATCTAGTCTGTCCTTCCATATCAACAACTACAACAGTCCCTTTTTTTACCTTTAGAGATCCTCTGTGTTTGTCTCATGCTTTTTTGAATTCAGTTACTGTCCTCATCTCTACCACCTCCACTGGGAGACTATTCCGTGGATCCACTACTCTTTCCATAAAGAAATATTTCTGCATAGCACTCCTGAATCTATCTCCCTTCACCCTCATCCCATGTCCCCTCGTAGCAGAACTTACTTTCAATTGAAAGAGGCTCTCTCCCTGAACATTTATGCCACAGAGGTATTTAAACATCTCAGTCATATCACCTCTATCCCGCCTTTCCTCTAAGGTGTACATATTAAGATCCTTCAGTCTGTCCTCAAATGCTTTATAATGAAGACCACTAATCATTTTAGTAGCCAACCTCTGCACCGACTCCATCCTGTTCACATCATTTTGAAGGTGTGGTCTCCAGAATTGCACATCTATACTCCAAATGAGGTTGCATTAAAGACATACAGAGGCACTATCAGCTCCTTTTTTCTGCTAGCCATTCCTCTCCGTATGCACCCAAGCATCCTTCTAGCTTTTGCCGTCGCCTTTTATACCTGTTTAGCTACTTTAAGATCACCAGATACAACCACGCCTAGGTCCCGCTCTTCTTTAGTGCACAAAAGTACTTCACCCCCTATACTATTTTGCTCCCTAGGATTGCTGCAGCCCAAATGCATGACCTTACATTTTTTAACATTAAATCCCAGTTGCCAGATTCTAGATCATTCTTCAAGCTTAGCTAGTTCCCTCCTCATGTTATCTACACCTTCCTGGGTGTCTACTCTATTGCAGATTTTGGAATCATCCGCAAAGAGGAAAACCTTACCCGACAGCCCTTCCACTATATCTCTAACAAAAATGTTAAAAAGAATCAGACCAAGGACAGATCCCTGGGGCACTCCACTGGTAACATCCTTCTCCTAAGAGTGAGCTCCATTTACTTGTACTCTTTGTCGCCTCCCACCCAACCAATTTCTAACCCAAGCAGTAACTTTAGGATCCATCCCTAGGGTGCTCAGTTTGTTTATAAGTCGCCTGTGAGGAACAGTGTCAAAGGCTTTACTGAAATCTAAATACACCACATTTAGGGCTCTCCCTCGGTCCAACTCCCTGGTCACCCAGTCAAAGAAATCAATCAGATTTGTCTGACAAGACCTGCCTCTGGAAAGACTAGGGGGACATGGAATGAAGCTACAGGGTAAACTATTTAAGACTAATAATAAACTATTTAAGACTAATAAGAGAAAATATTTTTTCACTCATCGTGTAATCAAACTCTGGAATTTGTTACCGGAGAATGTAGTAAAGTCTGTTAGTGCAGCTGGGTTTAAAAAATGTTTTGACAAGTTCCTGGAGGAAAGGTCCATAAACCATTATTAAAAGGGACCCAGGATATCACTGCTTGACCCGATATAAGCGTTGTGGAATCTGTGTCTTTTGGGAAAACTGCTAGGTACTTATGACCTAGATTGGCCACTGTTGGAGACAGGATACTGGGTTTGATGGACCTTGGTCTGACCCAGTATGGCATATCTTACATTCTTATGTTCTTATTTACAATTACTCCTTCACTATTCTTAATATTGTAAACTCAAAAATCTTAAAAGATAAATGAAACTGAAACAAGGGGATATGTTTACTAAACAGCGGTAGCAGCTTCCGTGCGATATTGAAACCGCGGCCCCAATGAATTCAATGGGGCCACGGCCCCGATATCGCACAGAAGCTGCTACCATCTTTTAGTAAACATACCCCAAGGTTTTCCAATACATACAATAGGATACATTGTTTTTCCGAGAAATCATTTGTCTTACTCCAAAGCTTAATTATATGCTTCTCATCTGTCATTCATATATTGCAAATGAGGTTTAACTTGCATTTTATTTTTGTGTAAATGGTACAGTACATGATTTTCAAAAAGAGAAGATATTTGTATATCTTTACCCATTAGTGATGGCCTGTGATGACCAGTGAATAACAGAATTGTCAAATGGTACAGAATGAATATGGTAATTTAAATTGCTTTGAGATCTAGCATATAATTCAGTTATAATTTACAAGGTAATTTACCAATAGACTTTCAATTACTGTAGTCTCAACTACAAAATGCATTAGCTGTCTTTCGAGCTGCCATAGCATCCAGAGCAATCTATAATAGACTTGCAGCATGCTTTAATAACAAAACCACAACCATGAAACCTACAGTATACACTGAGGTTAGAAAGTCAATTAAAAGGCTTGGATTTAATTCATTCAAAATGATTCTTTGTCTGAAGAGCATATAAGGACATATTCAGGTTTTGCTAAATGCCAACTATTTCAAAAATGTATTAGAGAGGTGGATAAAGCACCACAAAAAAAAAACATAGTTCAACTGTGCAAGCTGAGGCCTCCATTAGTACTCCATATACGCCCTTCATTCCAACCCTTCCTTCTATAAACAGATATCTTGATGTGATTTTCTTAAGTTTGGGTACAGTATGTGTTTTTATTTAATGTGTTTTTTTATACTGCTTTATCATTTCAGTCAAAGTGGGTGATCTTGCAACTTAAACTTGGTGAAGTACTTTAAACAGGGACATGGACAACTTGGATTCTTTTGAGGCAATGGAGGGTTAAGGAATTTGCCCACTAGTTGGAATTGAATCCTGGTTTCTTAGTGCCCAAGCCAGTGCTCTGACCATTAGGCTACTCCTCCACTCTTTCTGAGACTATAGTACAAATAAATTAGAGTTGACTACTGATTATGCATCAGCAGTGAGTTAGGGGTAATTGAACCTCAGTTTTATGGGAGAGATTCCTGTACAATTTGGTGAAAAACATCTTCTTGTATAACTATATCATGTTAAACTTATGAGAGGGAGTCCTGATACAAGGATGTAGATAAGGAAAAGCTTCTTCCCATAGCAACTGTGCTTTTTCTCATAAAGTGAAAGTCATCTACCAGAGTTCTGAGCTTCTGAACCATGGGATGGGAGATGCCCCTCCCTTGAGCATTCTCGGGCGTCTGGCCAGCGTCTTGATTATGTTTAATGGACAGCTGATCCTATTCTGTGTATATGTCACCTGATGGAAAATTACTGGTTTCTCTTGCAACAGGATAAAATGGGTGCCTTTTTCAGCCAGAAAAAAAAAGGGATCCATTTAGTCAAAGTGTGGCATGAGATGAAGTTCATAACTCTATCGGTGATGTATCATTTTCCTGTAATCACTGCTTTCTAACTAATTACAGTATAGGTGAATAAGTGAATTACTTGCTTTCAATTTATCTTTTCTTTATTTTATAAATAAACTACTTATCTTTATTCCAAAGTGTGTTGGCCTTTATTTTTGCACCCCGTTCAATTAGCAAAACAGAGACACAGACCAAAAACACTCAGGTCACTCAACTTCAGAACATGGAATAACTTGTGACTGAAACAACTTCACTGGATTCAACAAATAAAAAAGAAATATCCCATGTTTCTTTGTTATTTAGTGGGACTTGATATCTCATTTTTACAGACTAAGCCCAAAGCAGATTACAACTATAAAATCCAATGCAAACAGTATTATCATTAGCAAAAACATAATATCAAGACACACACAAGCATAAAAGTTAAAAAAATAAACTTAAGTGAGCCAATACTCAGCCTTGGCAGAAAAGTTATTTTAAAAATTGATTCCAATTTATTTATGTATTCAGAGCTCTCGACTACCAGATCAATTACCATTCAAAGCTGAAGCCTCAATGCAGAAACCCTGCACTAAAGCTAGGCACTAAAGCTCAAGTGCAGAGTTTAGTAACACAAGTTTAGTGCAGACGTTTTGCTCATCCATGCTGTAGGCAAACAGCATGTAAATGAGATGTGCACAAAACTTCTGTGTTAAACAAGCAGAGCCAGGCAAACACATGCACATAGGGCTCTGTGTTAGCTGTTTTTACACCAGTGCACATGTGTTGGATTGCTGAACCTAAAAAAAATGGTCAGCTGAGGTATAGTTTGATATTTTATCTCAGATGACCCAAGAGGCACAAACTCCCAATCACAAAGTTCCCTTCCCACCCTGCCCAACACCACCCAAAAATCATTCATGGCCTGTTGGTCCCAAACCCCCTAAAAAAAGTCCCTGGTGGCCCAGTAACCAACCCTCTACCCCTCGACCCCTCTAAAAAATTTCCCTGGTGACCTGAGGGCCCCGAAACCCCACCCTCTAAACCCCTCTCAAAATCTTTCTCTGATGGCCTCTAACTTTCATCCTCTGAAACCCCAGTAGCTCCGATCCCCCCTCTGGTATCATTCCTGTTGGAGGGCATATGATCCTGTTCCTGTACCACCATCTTGGAAAATGGTGACACCTAACCCTGCAGGGTGCACCAGGCAGGATTAGTCTGATCCCACACTGTGAATCCCAGGTTTTGCTCAAATGAGAATATCAGAGACAGATGAAACATATTTTCCAACTAAAGAACTCAGTGTACATAAGAACTTAAGTTAAGCCATACTGAGTCAGACAATGGTCCATCAAGCCCAGCATCCTCTCTGAAAGTGACTAGTCCAGGTCAAAGGTATTCAGCAGATCCCAAAAAGTAGATCAAATTTTCATAGGACATTTCTTTCTTTTTTTAAATTTATTTTGCATTTTGTTCAGGAAAAAATAAGAAATCATAAAACTCTAGTCCATAACACGAGGGGCTCATACAAATAAAAGTAATAAGGATCTCAAGAAAAACGCAAACAAACAAACTATGACTCACTTAATCTAAGCCAATCTGACAATAATATAGCAAAAGGTAGATTATTTTTCCTTTACAGGAATTAAATCCTTCACTTTGTTAAAAACAAGGAAAATATAGCTTTTCCCTTGATACATAACCAGACATTTTAGAAAAGGTGGCACTAAGACCCAAGACTAGAGGCCTTAGCTCTAAAAAAAAACGTTCTTGTGCATTTGAGTGGTCCTGGAAGCATCAGGAAAACTTGAATAGCTTGCCCGCAGAACATTTCACTTTTCTTGCAAAAATATCTAGGCAGATAATACAAATTAGATATTTTAATAGTAACATAGTAACATAGATAAAGATCATCATAGTCCATCTAGTCTGCCCAGGAAGGTGGCAAGAGTAGGTGCACCTGTGCCTCTATATCGTTCCATGGTGAGACCGCACCTTGAATATTGTGTGCAATTCTGGTCACCGTATCTTAAAAAGGATATAGCGTTATTAGAAAAGGTTCAGAGAAGAGCCACCAAAATGGTAAAGGGGATGGAAGGTTACTCCTATGAAGAAAGGCTAACAAGGTTAGGGCAGATATGATAGAAGTCTATAAATTAATGAACGGAGTGGAACGGGTAAACGTTGATCGATTGTTTACATTATCAGAATATAGAAAGACTAGGGGACATGCAATGAAGCTACAGGGTAAACTATTTAAGACTAATAAAAGAAAATATTTCTTCACTCAGCGTGTAATCAAACTCTGGAATTTGTTAACGGAGGATGTAGTAAAGGCTGTTAGTGTAGCTGGGTTTAAAAAAGGTTTGGACAAGATCCTGGAGGAAAGGTCCATAAACCATTATTAAGAAAGGACCCAGGATATCAATGCTTGACACAGTACAAGCCTTGTGGAATCTGTGTCTTTTGGGGATACTGCTAGGTACGTATGACCTAGATTGGCCACTGTTGGAAACAGGATACTGGGCTTGATGGACCTTGGTCTGACCCAATATGGCATATCTTATGTTCTTATGACAATGGAGGGGAAACTGTACTCACTAACGAGGCAATCACCTTCACATGTTGATCCACTGGTCCCACAATCTTCACAGATTTATTCTGCTGGTATTGCAAATCTTTTTTCTTTGTCTTCCTCATAACAGGAATAAAATCCCTTGCTCTTGCTCCTCAGAGACTCCAATGGGGGCCTGCACCTATGGTCATACATCCACGGGCATGCATCCCTGGCCATGTCCCACGGTGGGGCAAGGATTTTTAAAGGCCTGGATGAGGTAACTAAGCCATGGCTGAAACTCACACAGATCAGGAGATCCAAAATATGTAGCAAGCAGCAGGTTATATTCAAGCCCCGATCTTCATGCTGTGGGGTGAGAATATTTAAATCCCTGAATGATGTCACCAAGTTGCACTACAGCAGAAACTCACTTTGGTCAGGAGATCCAAAATATGCAGCCAACAGAAGGTAACATTCAGTCCCCCTCTTATAACTCATTTCAAGTGATATGCCAGGGCTCTCTCAGTTAATAAAATATTTATAAATATTTATAGATTTTTCTTCCAGGACCTTGTCACATCTCTTTTAAACTCTGCTATATTACTCACCTTGACCACATATTCCAGCAACATATTTCATGGCTTAATTATGCATTGCATGAAAAGCAATTTTGCTTACCTGTAGCAGATGTTTTCCATAGACAGCCTGATTCAGCTTGTCAAAAGAAAAAACAATTGTATGATTTGTTTACAATCTTCTGGTTGTTAGTTTCATATTCTGTTATTTTAATGTTTTGTAAAACGTTAAAGAACCCACTCATTAATTTATAAAACTCTGTCATATCCCTCCACAATCATATATTTTCAAATTAGAGAGTCCTATTTTTGACACCCTCCTTTGAACCATTTCTGGTTCTGCTATACCCTTTTTGAAATGAGGTCACCAGAACCGCACACCGTACTACTTATGGAGGGCAATTTTATTTCCCCCACAGAGCTATTAAAACACATGTATTTGAGGCTTATTTTATCAAGTGAAGTATTTGTATATGTAAATGCAATCTGTGCCGACTCCTGGCGACCCAGAAGCTCCTGGGTTTTCTTGGCAGTGTCACTGGAAGTAGATTGGCAGGCCTTTCTTCTGAGGCAGTGGAGGGTTAAGTGACTTGCCCAAGGCCATAAGGAGTGCTGGTGGGAATTGAACCCTGGTTGCTTGGTCACCAAGCCAAGCAACCTAACCACTAGGCTGCTCCTCTAACCACTGGATGTAAGTGGTGTAAATGGCAATGCCTAGATTTTTCAAAAACATGCATAAATGATAGTATATTATAGCTTACTTGCAGAAATATATGCTTTGCCAATGCTTCATCCAAACTCCGCCCCTGTGCACGCCCATATTGAAAGAATACATGATTGGACTTACGCACCTGCTTACAGAATCATGTGCACTTAGAGTATGCATGTCAGTGCCCATTCACACATTCAAGTCCTTGAAAATAGGTGACTTACATGCATTTATGCTACGTATATACATCTTCTTATCAAATCTGCTCCAAAGTGTGGTTGCACTGTGGACCTAAACAGGGGCACAATGATAGTCTCAGTTTGTTCTCTATTCCTTTTTGAATAACCCCTAACATTCTATTTGCTTTTCTAGAAATTGCAGAACAATTGTCTGTAAATTTTGGCACTTTCTAGATACACAGTAGATGGGATTATTTCTTCTTATGTGCATCACTTTTCCACATTATTTTGTCATTTTAACAACTTTGAATAATTTTGTGCTATCCACAGCTCTGATCATCTCACTCAGGACTCCTGTCTCCCGATGATTTATGAATATGTTAAACAGCACAGGTCCTAGTATAGACCCTTGGGGCACTCCACTAGTGACCCTTTTCCATGTGGGTAACTGAGCATTTAGTCTTCCTCTCTTTGCAATCCATAGAAGGGCATTTTCTAAGGAATCTCTCATGAAAGACATAGTTGAATACCATCTGAAAATCCATCTACATTATGAGGGGTATTTTAGAAGCTCTATTCACGATTTGGAAGTCTGAAAATGGATGCACAAATCACACAGATGTCTCTGATCCCATTTTAAAAACTGGGTATATAAACGTCCCCAGTGTGACATGGGAGTACGACGGAGGAGGTAGAGAAATGGAAATGCACATTGCACTGCAATTTCAGAATGGCAGAAGCACGACGAGCCTTGGGAGGTGAGAGGTCCATTCTCCTGACCATGCTCCTGACCATGCTCCTGACCATGAACATGCTGAAAAAAGTGATTGTTTCATGGCTGTGGTTTATTTATTTAACATGTTTTCAAACAGCTTTATCATCATTTCAGTTAAAGCAGTTTATATTGTAACTTAAACTTGGTAATGTACATTAAACAGGGATATTGATAACTTGGATTTCCTGAGGCAATGGAAAGTTGACTTGCCAAAGGCCACAGGGAGTGCTAGTAGGAAGCAAACACTGGTCAGTTCAGGGGGAAGAACATAATGCACTTTCATTGCCATCGTTAATATTTCCTGGCTATAGAAACTTGCGCGTAAATACAAATTCCAAACTTATTATAGACCCACTGCTGCACGTATGAGTATCAGAAATGGCCAGCCAAGAGGTGTCAGTCTCATAATATAGTGGCCCCCTTCTGAAATTCCTTTGCCAGTACATCCATTTACCCAGTTTAGTGGCCATTTAATTCAGGGATGTCCACATTTGCAAAAGGGCCTACGCCCATGCATGTACCCAGCCTTGCAATCTGCAAAGGGTCCGCCTCCATAAACTCTTTGCATTGACTGAATTACAACAGGCTAAAATCTGTGATAGGATATGTGTTCTTGATACACAGTAGAGTCTATATTTAAGTAACATATAATTAAGGTTAAAATATACAGAACATAGGGATATCATCATCAAAGTGACTGAGAGTGTTCTGCTACATGTCAGACACACAACAGAACATTCCTTCCTCTCCCTCTGCTGACCCATCATTCATTCATTAATCGGAGCTGATGTAAACTCTGTGTAGTCTGATAAATATACAGGACTTTACAGTAGTATAGTCTTGATGTTATCAACACATGGACCACTGTCACCTGCCTGGAACATCTGTGAGTCGCCAATTGTGTGCCTTCTTTTTATTTATTTATTTAACCAGTTGTTGTATACCACCTTACATAAGAACATAAGAACATAAGATATGCCATACTGGGTCAGACCAAGGTCCATCAAGCCCAGTATTCTGTTTCCAACAGTGGCCAATCTAGGTCATATGTACCTAGCATTTCCCCAAGAGACACAAGTTCCACAATGCTTGTACTGGGTCAAGCATTGATATCTTCGGTCACTTCTTAATAATGGTTTATGGACCTTTCCTCCAGGAACTTGTCCAAACCTTTTTTAAACCCAGCTACACTAACAGCCTTTACTACATCCTCCGGTAACAAATTCCAGAGTTTGATTACACGTTGAGTGAAAAAATATTTTCTTTCATTAGTCTTAAATAGTTTGCCCTGTAGCTTCATTGCATGTCCCCTAGTCTTTCTATATTCTGATAACGTGAACAATCGATCTACGTTTACCCGTTCCACTCCGTTCATTAATTTATAGACTTCTATCATATCTCCCCTTAGCCGTCTCTTTTCCAGGTTAAAGAGCCCTAACCTTTTTAGCCTTTCCTCATAGGAGTATCCTTCCATCCCCTTTACCATTTTGGTGGCTCTTCTCTGAACCATTTCTAAAATCGCTATATCCTTTTTAAGATACGGCGATCAGAATTGCACACAATATTCAAGGTGCGGTCTCACCATGGAACGATATAGAGGCATTATAATATCTTTTGTTTTATTTTCCATTCCTTTCCTTATCATACCTAGCATTCTATTTGCTCTCTTGGCTGCCGCTGCACACTGGGCCGAGGGTTTTAACATGGTATCCACAATGACGCCTAAATCTTTTTCCTGGGTGGTGGTTCCTAATGTGGAACCTTGCATCGTGTAACCATAGTTTGGGTTGTTCTTCCCTAGGTGCATAAGCTTGCACTTGTCCACATTAAATTTCATCTGCCATTTTGATGCCCAGTCTTCCAATTTATCAAGATCCTCTTGCAATTTTTCACAATCCTCTTGGGTTTTAACAACTTTAAATAGTTTTGTGTCATCTGCAAATTTGATAACCTCACTCGTTATTCCACTTTCCAGGTCATTTATGAATATGTCAAAAAGCAGCGGACCCAGCACAGATCCCTGAGGTACACCGCTATTCACCTTTCTCCATTGGGAAAATTGGCCATTTAGCCCTACCCTCTGCTTTCTATCTTTTAACCAGTTCCTGATCCACAATAGTACACTGCCTCCTATCCCATGACTCTTTAGTTTTGCCAAAAGTCTCTGATGAGGGACCTTGTCAAAGGCTTTTTGAAAGTCCAGATACACAATATCAACCGACTCACCTTTGTCCACCTGTTTATTCACTCCTTCAAAAAAACATAACAGATTAGTAAGACAAGATCTTCCTTGTCTAAAGCCATGTTGGCTGTCTCCCATTAGGTCGTGACTATCTACATGCTGAGTAATGTTATTCTTTATGATGGTTTCAACCATTTTTCCCGGTACTGACGTCAGGATCACCGGTCTGTAGTTTCCCGGATCACCCCTGGAACCCTTTTTAAAAATTGGTGTTACATTGGCGATCCTCCAATCTTCAGGTATTAGAGATGATTTTAATGATAGTTCACAGATTACTAATAGCAGGTCTGCAATCTCATATTTTAGTTCTTTCAACACCCTTGGATGTATACCATCCGGCCCAGGTGATTTGCTACTCTTCAGTTTATCTAATAGTTGTAAGACATCTTCCTGATGTATCGATATTTCCTTCAATTCTTCCGCACCTTTAAATACCACTTCAGTCATGGGTAACATCCCTACATCTTCCTCAGTAAAGACTGAAGCAAAGAATTCATTCAGTCTCTCCGCTATCGCCTTGTCGCCTCTTAGTGCTCCTTTAACCCCTTTATCATCTAATGGACCAACTGACTCTCTCACAGGTTTTTTGCTACGAATGTACTTGAAAAGGTCCTTATTTCGTGTTTTTGCTTCAACAGCAAGCTTCTTCTCAAATTCTCTCTTTGCCTGCCTTATCAATGCCTTGCATTTGACTTGCCAGTGCTTGTGCTATTCCCAGGTTTCGTCATTTGGCTTTTTTTTCCATTTCCTGAAAGATGCTTTTTTGGCAACAACAGCCTCTCTGACCTCACCTTTAAACCATGCTGGCAGTTTTTTGGACTTCCTTCCACTTTTCTTAAAGCGTGGAATACAGCTGGTCTGGGCTTCCAAGATAGTATTTTTCAACAACATCCAAGCTTGATGTACGTCTTTAACCTTTGCAACTGCTCCTTTTAGTTTTTTCTTAACTGTTTTCCTCATTTTATCATAGTCTCCCTTTCGAAAGTTAAAGGGTAGTACTGTGGATTTCCTTACTATCCCTCCTCCACTAATTAAATCAAAGGCGATCATGCTATGATCACTATTGCCAAGTGGCCCCAACACCCTTATCTCTTGCACTAGATCTGGTGTTCCACTAAGGACTAGGTCTAATATGGCTTTCCCTCTGGTCGGTTCATGAACCAGCTGCTCCAAGAAGCAGTCATTTATTTCATCTAGGAACTTTATCTCCCTAGCATGTCCTGCTGTGACACTGACCCAGTCGATGCCGGGGTAATTGAAATCACCCATTATTATTACTGCACTGTAACTTTTGCTAGCTTCCTTGATTTCTTTGAGCATTTCATCATCCATTTGTTCATTCTGGCCAGGCAGACGATAGTACGCCCCCACTGCCATCGCCTTCCCCTTTTTACATGGAATTTCAATCCATAGAGATTCTACAGCAAATTTTGTTTCTTGCAAAACTTTAATCCTTTCTGACTCAATGCCCTCTCTAACATAGAGCGCAACCCCTCCACCAATTTGATCAGCTCTATCATTACGATATAGTTTGTACCCAGGTATCACAGTGTCCCACTGGTTGTCCTCCTTCCACCATGTCTCTGATATTCCAATCATATCTAACCTCTCGTTTAGTGCTATATATTCTAACTCTCCCATCTTGTTTTTTAGACTTCTAGCATTTGCATACAAGCATTTTAGAGACTGTATTTTCTTCATATTAATTTGGCTATTGGTAGACATGGGTAATTTGGGATCTTTAAGCTCTGTCTGCTCCATACTCGAGGGCATTTGGGTACTTTACTCTTTTTTGGAACCTCTCTGCTTTTTGTAGTATCCTTCAAGGATACATTCTTCCGAACCATGCGCTCTTGGGCGACTGTCGGCTTTCCCCTATTATCTAGTTTAAAAGCTGCTCTATCTCCTTTTTAAAGCTTAATGCCAGCAGCCTGGTTCCATCCCGGTTAAGGTGAAGCCCATCCCTTCAGAAGAGCCCCTCCTTTCCCCAGAATGTTCCCCAGTTCCTAACAAATCCAAACCCCTCATCTCTGCACCATTGTCTTATCCACGCATTGAGACTCCAGAGCTCTGCCTGCCTTTTGGGTCCTGCGCGTGGAACGGGAAGCATTTCGGAGAATGCTACCCTGGAAGTTCTGGATTTCAACTTCCTACCTAAAAGCCTAAATTTAGCTTCCAGAACCTCCCTACCACATTTTCCTATGTCATTGGTACCGACATGTACCAAGACAGCAGACTCCTCCCCAGCACTATCTAAGACCTTATCTAGGTGGTGCATGAGGTCCGCTACCTTCGCACCAGGCAGGCATGTTACCAGGCGATCCTCACGTCCACCAGCCACCCAGCTATCTACATGCCTAATGATCGAATCACCAACTATAACTGCTGTCCTAACCCTTCCCTCATGGGCACTTGGCCCTGGAGAAACCTCCTCGGTGCGAGAGGGGTTTACATCACCTGGAGGACAGGTCCTAGTTACAGGATCACTTCCTGCCACACCAGGGTGAAGCTCTCCTGTCACGTGACCTCTCTCCTCCATGGTAACAGGGATGCTGCCAGACTGGAGGTGGGACTTCAGGACTATATCCCTGTAGGTCTCGTCTATGTACCTCTCTGTCTGTCTTATGCTTTCCAAGTCTGCTACTTTAGCCTCTAGAGAACGGACTTGTTCCCTGAGAGCAAAGAGCTCCTTGCACCTAGTGCACACGTAAGACCTCTCACCAGCTGGGAAAAAATCATACATGTGACACTCAATGCAAAAGACTGGAAAGCCCACATCCCGCTGCTGGACTGCTGTCTGCATCTTAGTTTTAAGTTTGTGTTTAGATCTTTATGTTCTTTACGTACTAAAGGGTGCTATGGATATTTATACCACTAAAACTGTACCTAATAAGTTTAATATACCTTGTTCACCTGAAGCTTAATTAATCTCAGGTCCTTAGTGTATGACTGATTTGGGTAATGAGCTTCACCTGAGAGCACCTCCTGTCTTTTAAGTTGTGCAAGTACCTATAAAGCTGTGATTATCCCTGGGGAGGGTGGGTGTGGGGAGGGAGGGAGGGATATAACACTTATTAAAAGAGGGCTGCTACACAGTACCCTGTCCTGTGCTGCTGAGGTAAGCTATATTATGATTTGATTTAAATTATAGCTCTTTGCTGCTGCTAGGCTCTAACCTATTATGAAATTTAAACTACAAGCTCCCTGCTGGATTCTAAATTTAACCAGAAAGCTCTCTTCTGTGTTTTAATTTGAAACTAAAAGTACTTAGCTGATGCTAGGCCCTGAGTGACTATGAAATTTAAACTACAAGCTCTCTGCTGGATTCTAAAGTTAACCAGAAAGCTCTCTTCTGTGTTTTAATTTGAAACTAAAAGTACTTTGCTGATGCTAGGCCCTAACCTATTATGAAATTTAAACTACAAGCTCTCTGCTGGATTCTAAATTTAACCAGAAAGCTCTCTTCTGTGTTTTAATTTGAAACTAAAAGTACTTTGCTGATGCTAGGCCCTAACCTATTATGAAATTTAAACTACAAGCTCTCTGCTGGATTCTAAATTTAACCAGAAAGCTCTCTTCTGTGTTTTAATTTGAAACTAAAAGTACTTTGCTGATGCTAGGCCCTGAGTGACTATGACATTTAAACTACAAGCTCTCTGCTGGATTCTAAAGTTAACCAGAAAGCTCTCTTCTGTGTTTTAAATTGGAACTCAAAGTCCGTTGCTGATGCTAGGCCCTGAGTGACTATGAAATTTAAACTACAGCTCTCTACTGGGTATGAAAGGTAACCAGAAAGTTCTCTTCTGTGTTTTAAATTGAATCTTAAACTGTTGCTACTAGGCCCTGACTGATTTAACAAAAAATAGTGGGTTCACAGATTAATTAGCTTTAAAAGAAAAAAAATTCCTTTCAGAAAAATTCCCAGAAGTATATACTCACAATTTCAGATTTCTCTCCAGAAGTAACAGCCCCCCTTTCTAGTCCTTCAAGACTATCCTTCAATCAAAGTGGTTGACAAGACAACAAAGGCTTACATACTGAGGGTATGGGAAAACAAAAATGATACATTACAATATGAATAGAAAACAAAACAGTATGTTATAATACTATATCATAGTGAAATTAAATATGCATAATGGTTAATTTAAGTTATTTCACCAAATGATTCTATAAATAAATAAATCTTTAAAGATTTGCGAAAGTCCTTAATGTCTTCCTGAGTTCTTAAGTCTTCAGGAATAGAATTCCATAACTCTGGTGCCATAAAGGAAAACACTCTTTTAGAATTCATTTGTTTTGATTTATTGAAGTTCAAAGGAGTATTAAGTTTATTGATATTTTGAGATCGTCTTGGTCTTATGCTCTTGTCTTTTGAAATTATAGATTGTAGAATATCCGCTGAGGATTAGTGAAAATTTTTGAAAATAGTCATTAGGTTTTTATATTTTGCTCTTGCAATAACCGGAAGGGAATGCAACTGTTTGAGGACAGGAGTTATGTGTTCAAATTTTGTAGAGACAGTTATAATACATGCAGTGGTGCTCTGAATTAATTGGAGAGGATGGATAGAGTGTTTAGGAAGACCTTGATACAAGATTTTCCAAAATCAAGGAGAGGTGTTATGACTGCCTGACATACCGTGCGAAAGTGATTTGTATTTAGTATTGGTTTTAGTCTTCTTATAATCTTTAAACGATGGTATGCTTTTGATGCAATTTTGTTTATATGAGATTTTAAATTTAAATATTTATCTCATGTTACACCTAAATATCTTACTTCATCTTTAATTTTTATTTCTCTATTTAATAAATTAATTTCAATTGGTAGTTTTAAGGACTGGCACTTAGATATGAACATTGCTTCTGTTTTGTCAGAATTTATTTTTAAGTTGTTATTAAGCCAGTCATTCATATCAGCCAGACAGTTATTAATTTTTGTTGTATCAAAGGTATTTTGGTCAATTATAGTATAAACCATAATGTCATCAGCGTATAAATGATAATTAATTTCATGAAGATTAATAATTTGACATATGGGTTGAATATAAATATTAAAGAGAATAGATGATAAAGCTGAACCTTTAGGTATGCCTTGTCCAATCGAAAATTGAGAGGATTTTTTATCACCATATTTTACTAACTGCGTACAATTGGTTAGATAGGAGGCAACCCATTTTAATGCATTGTTGCATAAGCCAATATCTTGTAGACGTTGTAACATTATTGTGTGAGACACAGTATCAAATGCTGCTGAGACATCGATGAAAATTAACAGAAATAACTTATTTTTTTCAAGGCCTGTTATAAGATTATCAAAGAGAGAAATAAGTAGAGTTTCCACATTGTGATTAGGCTTAAATCCATGCTGATGCCCACTATGATGACCTTCTGAGCTGTGCTTTCATCTAGCTCCCAAGTCCAAAGGATCATTGGCCCTGCCACTCACTGACATCAATGGGAGGGCATTGGCACAAGATACTGGGAGCTGCACTGGAGCAGAGAATGACTAAGAGATCTACCAACTGCATGGAACATCTGTGAGTCATCTGCTGTGTGGCCTTTTTTTGCCTGCCATCGTGACCCTCTGAGCTATGCTGTCATCCAGCTCCTGAGCCCAGACAACTATTGCCCTCTCCCTTCCCCCATTGATGTTACTGGGAGTGCATTGGCACAAGACACTGGATGATGCTCCAGAGGCACAGCGCTAGAGTCAGGTACCCAAACCTCAGCATGCTGACGAAGGAGCATGACTAAGGAGAAGGACTATTTACGTGCAGGTTTCTCTGGCCAGGAAATATTAACCTTGGCATGCTTCTTTGTTAGGACTTTGTGAGGAAGACAGAGGTGAGAAAGTCCATCCTCTAAACTATTCATCATGGGGGGGATTTAGAAGCCCTAGTCATGTTTTGGATGTCTGAAAATGGGCGCAGAGATGTCCAAAGCATGGAGATGTCTCCAAAGGCATTTTAGAAGCTGAGTCTGCAGACATCTATATATGAACAGGGTCATGGTGGAGGCATGGTCGGGACATTCCTAAGAACCTGGACATCACTGCCTGATTTCAGAAATGTCCTGGATGTCTGAAGCCACATCTAAGGTTATACCTGCTCCAGGCATGAATAGTGTGATGCAGCAGACCCTCTTGCAGATAGAAGAAAAGTTTTAAATCCAGAAAAAAACAGGTATAAGCTGCAATATCCTGAAGATCCACATAGAGGGAGCAGGAGAGTCATTACAGAGTCTGAAGAACCACGCCTCTATGGGCAGGACTTGGGCCCAGTCAGTTTGGATTTAAGCAGAGGCAGGTTTGAAGCAAGTAGAGAGATCCAGAGAGAGATCCAAGGAGAGATCCAAGAAGAGATCCAGGGAGATGTCCAGAGAGGTATCCGGAGATATATCTAGGAGGAAGGAGAGAAAGATATCCAGGGAGATATCCAGAGAAGTATCCGGAGAGATATCCTGAGAGAGAAGGATAGAGACTCAAGAGCCAAAGAACGGGCAGTCTTGAATGAGAGAGAGAAAGCAGGCCTGAGGAGCAACGAGAGTACTGGCCTGGAAAGCCTCAGGAGTGAAGGCAAGGGCAGATGGCAACAGCTGCAGCCTTGGCACAGAGAGGTTCGTCCCTATACTAAGGCAAGAGGGATATCATTGGAGAACTTGGGCCATTCTGAGCTGGAGGACAACCGGACTAGGCCTCAAGCCTTCCCTGAGAAAGAAAGAAGAAAGCCTAAAGGTAAAGCTTCTATTTCTTGCAATTGTTTGCTCAAGCCTAACATAAGAGAAAGACAGGGGAAGGAAGTTTCTCCTTGTAGCAATGACATTTATAAGCAAAAGCTAACAGACAATTTCTCTAAGAGGAGAACTGTAAATACTAAGCATTGTGCTGAGAGAGCTTTTAAAACTATAGCTGAAGAGGAGCCTTGGTTTTACCCAGTGGGCAGAAGCCGACGCCCTAACCTAACTACCAAACACTGGGAAACTGTACGGCACACTTTTAAAAAGCCAGAGTTCAGTTGTGCAGAAGCCTCAGACTCAGAGCTATCAGATATAGAATATATGCAAGTGGAATCTGCAGGCGAAGAGTCTGACCAGCAGATGGATTGTTCATATTGTACAGCAGAAAAGCTGTAGTTCATTCCTACCTCTATGAATGCATAAATGAATGCAGTATTTTGTGTTACCTTAAATTACTGTGAAGTCAACAGCCATTACTTTGACCTTTTCATTTGTGCTTTAAACCTGATGCAAAGATTTGTTCAGTTCTGTTACTTTCCAAAGCCGTTTATCCTGTTTTTGAACCATTTTGTGCAAAGGGGAAATAAAGCCTTTTTCATTTTTCCCTCCATGTTCGTGTGAACTTGTTCTTTTTGGGAAGTTGGTAACGAGGCCGGCACAAGGGACTGCTACCCTTGACCCTCGCACCTGTCCAACCCCAATCACCATAATCTTGTGCGCTCCCCAGCCCTTCCGTGGAAAACTACGCCGCCACCAGGGGGGGCTGCGGGGGACAATAGGCATTTGGGAAGTGCTCATTTTGGCCATAAAACATCCAAGAGGGTGTAGAGAAGATGGTACTCCACCATCCCCAATACTCTGCATGATCATAATGATAGCAGCAGTAAGATTTGAACCCTGGCCCTTGCCCATTACTCTAACCATTTGGCTATTCCTAGATGTCTACAGTCTGAAATACTATTCTGGGGATGTCTATGTAGATGATCCTGCAGACGTCCATATCAGGCACATCCACCTTTGCAGAATGGTGCCTGAGCTTGGATGTGCTTGCTTTTTTTTCAAATGTTCTAGCTTGGATGCCCAGATTGCACTTGGATTTCATTTGTAAAATTCCACTTCACATGTTTTTCTGGATATACCATCCCTATTGTCATGAACGAGGCCTCTATGGACCTTTACCATTTAAATGCAGTAAACCTAGAAGGCCATGTATTCTTTGCCCATTGCATTTTGACAATGGTACTGTGAATCCCCAAACTGTTAAGGTTCAAGACTTATCTATTTACCTCATTAATGCTCAGTCAGTTGAAAACAAGGGGCTTGTCATTCAAAGGCATTAGCGTGGTTAGCTGACCTACTAACCAGGTTATTCCACCTAGCCGGGATATTCAGCAGAATGAACCCAATTAATGCCACTGAATAGCCACAGGTGCCACTGCTGCATACCCCAATGCTAACCATTTAGTATTAGGGCAGTCTGACGGTGGCACCCAGTGATAACCAGGCAGAAGCAATATTGAGGCACTGCTCAGTTATCGCTAAGCAAAGAACGGACCAGCAACCGGGCATTCTCATACTCTGCACCCATGCTCTGGAACCAACTACCACACGAGCTACATCTGATCAAAGACCTACAGGTCTTCAGAAAAGAGCTTAAAACTCACCTATTCCAAATACACTACGGCATCACATAGCAGGTTCCAACTCTCCCCTCCCAGGCTGCCCACCTACCTCAAGAGACCAAGCTTCATATGAACCTAATGCTCATTTGATGTCCGCTTCCACAATGATCAAAATTGTAGATATGTATGTCTCTTTCCCCTATCATAACCCTATCTACTGCGTCTCTGTTGTATAGTATATAAATATGTATATATATTAGATAAACTCACCGGGTGCTTCAAGTGATAATCTGTAATTTACACTGGATTTCAATCGGTAATGTAGGTGCTAATGATATGTATATCTGTAATCATGCCGTTGTCAAGCTACCCCGTGTATTGTCCACTCCATGTCCTGTACAAGTTGTAACTTATACTGGTGTTCAAGCAGTAATTTATGTACCAATTAATTGTATAACTGTAATCTTTTCTTTGATTATCCCTCCCTTGTCTTGTCCCCTCTCCCCGATCTTGTACAACGATGAACCGCTTCTGATCTCTGGAAGGAGCGGTGTATAAATGTATGCCAAATAAATAAATAAATAAGCGGCGAAAGTCAGATGCACTAAAGGCTGGCCTAACGTTTGCCTGAAGCTAACTGAGCAATGGCTGAATATCACTGCTACCTGGTTAGCTTCACAGCAATCCCAGCAACCCAGATATTCAATGCACCGCCTCCGCTGAATATCGGGCCCAAGGGTTCTATAATTTTTGATCTATTATCAGATAAGGAATCTGATCTCTTATACATTACTGAGTCATGGTTATTGGAAACTGATTTAGTTACTATGAACCAGCTATGTCCTTCTACCTATTCTTTGATTTCTGAACTGCATCAGGGTAAGTGAGGAGGAGGGCTGCTTATTTTTATTTAAATTCTTTATTTTCGTTTTATAACAACAAAGGAAAGGAAGACATACAGCTAAAGACAGATACATAACGTGTAATACATACACCAAAATAAACCCCTACCACCCCCCTCCCCCCGGCTTCTTCTCTAGAAAACTAAACATTCCCAAAGCGGGCGTGTACTTACATTATTGTGTTACAAAACCTAACGGTGATCTAAAACATGATGAGTGCGTATTATACAGGCATGTTGGAGCAGTGAGCAGATTGTACATAATCATTAAGCATCTGCCATTTAGACAAGCGAGAATGAGTTTGGACATGGGGAATAGCTCTCCTAGGTATCTGCTCATAGTTACTATATAAGCAGACGAGGTTCCACCATTCATTGACAGTAAGTCGAGAGCTATCCTTCCAATTCCTCGTGATTAAGCATATGGCTATACCCAGCATGAAGTCAAGGAGAAAGCGACCCTTCTTAGGAAGAGAGGGACCTCCGCCGCAAAGCGGAGTCCCACAACCTTCCAGAGAGAGGTTCATGAAAGTGCAAGATAGATTGAATACGACCCCAGACCCGCCCCCAATAGACCTGCAGTTGAGGACATTCATAAATAACATGAGCGAAGGTTCCCACAGCAGTATGGCAAAACCAACACAGGTCCCTAGCATTTGGGTTCCATTTGGCTATTTTTCCTGGGGTATAATAGCATCTATGTGCAAAGAAGAAGAGAGTTTGGGTAACAGAGGCAGACCGGGAAACCCGCACTACTTTACTCCAGAAAACGCTCCGTTGCACAAGGGTTAAAGTGGTTTGCAGTTCGCGCTCCCAGGCTTGTTGGGCTCTAAAAGTGTCCGTGTCTGTACCCTGACATATTATTTTAGAAAAGTTAGTGGGGTACAGTAGTGTTTAATTGAAAGGAAATGGCAGCATGATCTGAAATATGTTGGGAGTGAATCTTTGCAGTGTCCACCTGAGGAACTAGCAGTTTTGAGATTAGAAAGAAGTCTATGCGAGACTGAGATTTAAGAGGGAAGGAGAAGAAGGTGAAGTCAAGCTCATTGGGGTGTAGTAACCTCCATAGATCAACTAAAGCAAGATCCTTAATCAGGGAGGTAAGCGTGGCATGACTCTTGGGGGGACCACTCGTCCTAGGTGGCTGTTTGTCAATCAGGGGATCAAGGACTAGATTGAAATCCCCCTCTGTGATCAATAAAGTATTAGCAGAAGCCTGCGCAGCCTGAGCAATGGTAGCAAAAAAAAAAAAAAAAGGCAGGGTTATCAACATTAGGAGCGTAAAAGGCATGTACATGTAACTTCAAGGCTACCTATCTTGAGGAGAACTCTAGACCTTCTACCTTCTGTATCTGAGCTAGTCGCAAGAACAGTAGCATGCAAAGATTTCCTAGCCAGTATGGCAACCCCACATTTCTTAGAAACGGCTGGGGAACAGGCGGCCACCATGTAAGGTTTAATATTAAGTTTAAGAGTTTCCTTCGAATTTAAATGCGTTTCTTGGAGAAAAATCCGATCCGCTGCTTCCTGACTGAGGTAGCTTAGGATTGTCTTCCGTTTTATCGGATTATTGATTCCTTTTACGTTCAATGAGAAAAGCTTACATGGTGCCATCAATCGGTAATAGACATTTTAGGTAAGGGCGCTTGATAACATAACATAAGCAGAATCTATACAACAATGTCATAATCACCGAGTATTCTGGGTAATACACCCCATATTGAAAAGTATGTACCAACGTATCCTAGAGAAGAAGCAAACCCCCAAAGAATATGGCGACCTAAAGTCTGCGGGAGGAGGCCCTAGAGAGGAAATAGAAAGACATGTAAAAAAAAAGAAAAGAAACACCAGAGTCCATAATAACACTGTCTCTGATACACATCAAGGCTGCTGTGGGTAGATGGAGTCGGGTCACAGATACCATCAAAGCAAGGCCACAGACTGCCCACGCCAGACTCTTTGCTAGGCTGCGGCAGATCCAATATGGCAGGTACAGCGGAGATGAGGAGACTTGCAGGAATACTCTAGAAGTCAGCGCATCAAGTCGGCTTCTTTGGAATCCAAAAACTCCGCTAGTAGATCAGGGTCCTCAAATGTTCTTGTCTGATTGTGAAGCGTGACTCGGAGCTTGGCCGGGTACATCAGGCCATAGCGTGCTTGTAGTTGTTGAAGCCTCGGCCGGAATTCCAGAAAGCGCTTTCGGCGGTCGGCCGTGGGTTTAGCCAAGTCGGGATAGAAGATCTTGTGGCTCTCAAACTCCATATGGCCCTTTGCCCGAGAGGCACTTAGAATTTGCTCCACGTGTTGATATCTCAATAATCGAAAAATGATAGGCCGCGGGGTCTTCCTGTTAAGCGTTATGCTTGTGGGTACACGATAAGCGCGATCAATCTCCAACTCTTTGGTAAAGGTGATTTGGAGCAGGGAAGGGAGGATTTTGCATAAAAACTCTTTCATGTCTCCCGATTCCGCTCCCTCCGGTATGCCCACGAGTCGTATGTTGTTGCGGCGCGCTCTATTATTACCATCTTCCACCTCTTTCTGCAAGGTCCGCACCTGTCGTTCAACTTTGTCGAGTTTGGACAACCGGGCCGCATGGGAGTCCAATATGCTCTCCATTTTGTCCTGACGCGAAGAAAGCCCTTCTAGCTTGCTTTGCAGCACACCAAAATCTTCCCGCAGCGCTCGGAGTGCTTCACCGTTTGCCTGCACAAGGTTTTTGACCCCTCTAATCTCTACGAGGATTTCCTGCTGCATTTCGGGGCCCTCGCACAAGGCCGGCCCCTTCTGTGGGGACGGAGGTTCAGTTTTGGAGCGTTTGCCGTGAGAAGCCGCTGGAGATCCAAATTCCAGGCGCGTTGGTTTGGTCCCCGCCATCTCACCAATGTGCCCCGGCAAGATCAGAGCAGAAGTTCTAAGTTAGTGAGGTGTTAATTCAGGATTCTGAGTAGGCCTCTCGGGAGCCTCAGCGTTATGCGACCATCCCGCTGGACATCAGGCTCCGCCCCCCCTGCTTATTTTTATTTAAAAGGGAGCTCATGTTCCATCAGTGTGATTACGACATTCCTCATGGAATACGTTTTGTCGAATCTGAAAGCATATGTATTTGCTTGGTTTACTGTTTGCCTGCTATATTGGAAGTTACCCTTCCTCAATAGTCAAGCTACTGACTGTAGGGCCTTTAACAGAATTTCTCCATGCCATTTTAAGTGATTGTAACCTCATCTTAAAAAAAGGCCTTTGAGTGTATCTCATAGCACCTTTTTATATGTTATGAGTACACTTGACTACACCCAAATAGTGACCAATTCCACACATATCTGTGGGGAGCTATTAGATTAATTTTTCTTTCCAACTTTTTACACAACCTAGGACCAGTTATGTGGCCTGAGCACAGTTTAAATTTCTATATTATTTAATCTATCCACAGGGAATGATCCTTCAGAATCACTGAAAACATCTAAGATGATTTTACCACATTAAGATACTGAAGGCCTTATAAAAATTGTGGTTACTGAGATTAGATGGAAGAGAGTAATTAGGTAAGACAGATACTAGAAACGCCACTACATTATGGATGGAATCATTCCATGAGTCTTTAAATCTACTAGCTCCTTTGAAAGAAATTGTCAGTGCTACTAACAATAAGCTTAGACCCTCATGGATCGCCGAAACCTTACTGGAACAATAAAGAGAATTGGATAAAAAGGGAAGAAAGTGGAGGAGTACTCTAGATTATTCACCACAACAGGAATATTTAAATTGTTTACATGCATATCAGAAATCAGTACTTGATGCTAAAAAAAAGTGTATTACAATGAGTAGATCTACACCAGAACTGGTAAAACTACACATCTCTTTTCAGGAGTAAAGTGTCTTATATGCTCCTCTTTAGACCACACTAATTTTAAGATATGCCATACTGGGTCAGACCAAGGTCCATCAAGCCCAGTATCTTGTTTCCAACAGTGGCCAATCTAGGTCATACTTACCTAGCAGTTTCACCAAAAGACACGGGTTCCACAGTGCTTGTATTGGGTCAAGCAGTGATATCCTAGGTCCCTTTTAATAATGGTTTATGGACCTTTCCTCCAGGAACTTGTCCAAATCTTTTTTTAAACCCAGCTACACTAACAGCTTTTACTACATCCTCCGGTAACAAATTCCAGAGATTGATTACAAGCTGAGTGAAAAAATATTTTCTCTTATTAGTCTTAAATATGTTATCCTGTAGCTTTATTGTATGTCCCCTAGTCTTTCTATATTCTGATGATGTAAACAATTGATCTACATTTACCCGTTCTACTCCATTCATTAATTTATAGACCTCTATCACATCTCCCCTCAGTCATCTCTTTTCCAGGTTGAAGAGCCCTAACATTTTTAGCCTCTCTTCATAGGGGTATCCTTCCATCCCCTTTACCATTTTGGTGGCTCTTCTCTGTACCTTTTCTAATAACGCTATATCCTTTTTACACAGGATTTTATGGATTCCTTGTGTAATAAAATTCAGAGTATTGCAGCAACATTTCCTGGCACGGTTCCATTTCAATCATTTATATTTATTTCTAGGAAAGGCTTATGGGAGAATTTTACATTGATTTATTTTAATCAGGTTTATAAAACTATCATTTCATTAAACAATACATACAGTCCTTTAGACAGTTGTCCAATCAAGATGTTTAAAGTACTGAAGGATTTCCTTAGTGAGTTGGTTGCCTCCATTAACAATAATTCACTTTCGAGTGGCACTGTCTCTGACTTCTTGAAAAAGACTTCTGTCTTTCCCTTGCTAAAAAAATCTGCAAAATAAATAATCCTTTTAGTTACCATCTTATCTCTTCATTTCCTTTGTTGGAGAAAATAATGAAAAACTAGCTTAATGTCAACTTCAAGAGCATCTTGATAGGCATGAGGTAGTTAGTCCTTTCCAGTTTGGTTTTTGGCCGCATCATGTGACATAGAATTTACTTTTGTCTACCATGTATATGTTTCTCCATGGATTTGAGGGAAATCTTAATTTTTGGTTCTCAGACATTTTAAAACACATTTTACAAAGGGCGTCCAAGTGTAATCTGGGACACTAAAGCCCAGAATGTCTGAAAAAAAAGCAAGCACGTGCAAGTTCAGGCACAATTTCAGAAACATAGATGTGCCCAAGATAAACATCTAGAAGACATCTGCATGGATGTCCCCAGGATAGCATTTTGGAACAGTAATCTAATAGCCTACTGGTTAAAGTAGCAGGCTATGAGCAGGGTGGCCAGGGTTCAACCCATGAGTGGCCTTTGTGATCTCAGGCTAGTCACTTAATTCTCCATTTTCTCTACACACTTTGGGTGTTTTCAGGCCACAACAAGCACTTTACAGATGCCTGTTCCTGCCTAGAGCAGGTCTAAATTTGGACATCCCTGACATTTCTGGAATCAAGAAGGGACATCTAAGTCCACTGCACCTGCCTACTTGGATGTTCCTGCAGTGGAGACGTCTGTAAATGTCATTTGTAAAATGGCTCCAGAGATATCTCCGTGATTTGCCATCCAAATCATGACTAAGGGGTATGTTTACTAAATGGCAGTAGCGGCTTCTGTGCAATATCGGAGCCGCAGCCCCATTGATTTCAATGGGGCCACGGTTCCGATATCACACGGAGTCCGCTACCGCAGTTTAGTAAACATATCCCTAAGACTTTTAAAATGACTCTCTTTGGCTGCATTTGACACCATGGACCACTCTTCGATGTTAGCTAGACTTTGTGAGATAAGTATATCTCAGACAGTATATGCTTATTCTTGTTCTTTTTTGTCAAATCAGAGAGCACAAGTTAGGTCAGCTAGTAAGCACTCTTCTTGGTGTCACATTACGTCTGGTGTCCCCCCAGGGATCTGCACTCTCCTCTATGCTTCTTAATGTTTATATTGCACCTATTTGCAAGTTATTTGATGGGTTGGATCTCATATATCTGATTTATGCTAATGACATTTAGTTTATTGTTCCCATCACTTCTATGCTAGAAGCTGCCCTGGATTATGTTGCTTTATGCATCAAAACACTGAAGATTTGGATGTCCCATAACAAACTAGGACTAAATGTTAAAAAAAAAAAAGATTTCTTTATTTAACCTGGACATTACCTCAGCCAGCTTCCCCTCATCTGAGAATTGATGAGTGGACTCTTCCAGTTGTACTTGGGTGTCATGTTGGAAACTCAATTATCTATGCAACAGCAAGTTCAAAAAGTTTCTAAAGCTGCATTCTATAAATTAAATATCATATATCATATACAGAAAAATACAGATATATTTCCCATTGTATTGGGAGCCACAGGCTTGATAAAGAAGAATTTCAGAGCACATTTTGACAAACTATCCATACATGTTATATCTTACGAACTCTAGAAGGAAGCTCTCTTTGGCACGATGCACTATGTCAAGCATTAGCAGTAAATTTGAGAGACTGAGATTATACACCACATACCCTGGCCTAGAAGTGAGATTCATGACTGTCAAGGTATGTGCAAAACTAATCCATTTAGAGAAATAGCCCCGATTAGAATATTTTTTATCTGAAGAAATGCTTCACACAGTTGTTCAGGCTTTGGTTCTTACATCTCTTGATTATTCTAATAGTTTAAACCTTAGGTTTCCCACATATCTTATTCAAACTTTTCAACTAATTCAAAATTTTCTTACATGACTAATTTACAGGCACTGGGCAATTTGAACAAATTACATCAATCTTATACAAACTACATTGGTTGCCAATTAAATAGCGTATATAAAAATGTTTGTATTGGTATTCAAGACTTTAAATCAGAAAGCTCCACTCAGCTTATCTTCAGTTTTAAGGGTTTATCATCCACCTCATGTCTTGCAATCTCAGATGACACCATTTCAACAAGTACACGTTCATGAATATCAAGAACGTATGTTCTCCATGGTTACTCCCAGGTAACCAGGTAGCCGGACCCGGTGCTTGCTCCTTCCAACCATCATCCCCCCCTTCCCTTCCAACTACCCCCCCCCCCCCCCGCCCATCCCCTGGTCCCACAAACTTCACAGACAACTACTCTTGGAAGCAACTGGTCGCAGATTTATTACCAATTAACATATTGAACATTATGAACAAGGATAAACATCAAACAAACCCCAGCGGAGCATTCAGTCACCAGTCGTGCAATTAGCAAGGTGATCTCGCCTCCACCCTTGCCACGGTCAAGCCACCGGCAAAGTTCCTACCACCCCTATTCGACTTCGCCATATCACTAGCAAAAGCCTTCCAAGGGTTATCCGAGTCGTGGGCACCCCGCCCCCGCCCCAAGTAGCCTAAGGCTCCGGACCCCAGACACCTCTGGGATCCCACCCCCCCACCCCAAGCTGTGACACCCCTAATCCCCCCAAACCTCCCCATGATATATCTGGTGGGAGGGTGGGAAGCTCCACAGCAACCTCCCTCACATGTGCTCCGGCCTACGTTGCCGACCCAAGCACATGCACCACCGCTACTCCGATTGTCTCCCCTGTGCTTGCTCCTGTGGGTGGAGCCAATCAGTTTGAAGGACGCATCCTGCGTCCTCACCTCAGAAGCACCCCCACATCCTCAGCAAGGTGAGCGCAGGGTCCCGCACCGGGCCGAGCACCCGGTTACCCGCGGGCGCCGGGACCCTGCCCGCGCCCTTTCACTAACTAGGTAGCCGGACCTGGTGCTCGCTCCTTCCAACCATCATCCACCCTTTCCCTTCCAACTACCCCCCCCTGGTCCCACAAACTTCACAGACAACTACTCTTGGAAGCAACTGGTCGCAGCTTTATTACCAATTCACATATTGAACATTATGAACAAGGATAAACATCAAACAAACCCCAGCAGAGCGTTCAGTCACCAGCCGTGCAATTAGCAAGGTGACCTCACCTCCACCCTTGCCGCGGTCAAGCCACCGGCAAAGTTCCTACCACCCCTATCCGACTTCGCCATATCACTAGCAAAAGTCTTCCAAGGGTTATCCGGGTCGTGGGCACCCCGTCCCCACCCGAAGTAGCCTAAGGCTCCGGACCCCGGACACCTCCGGGATCCCGCCACCCGCACAGGCCCCCTGAAGTGCCTGTGCCACCCCCCCCCCCCCCAATATCGTGCTGCAACCAGCGGGTGTCCCCATGCACCACATGCTCCAAAGCCTCCTGCCAGTCATTCAAAAGCAAGTCCACCCTTACCGGAGATAGATGAACCCCATCACTCCGATACAATCCGGCACAAGCCACCTCCGCCTATGAGTGCTGCATCTGATACCCGCCATGCTCGCAAACCCACCTCCTGATTTGCCTATTGATTTTTTTCAGACCCCTAGACCACCTACGTAGCCCCCAGCATGCCGGTCTGGGTACAATATCAGACCAAATCAACACCACCCCCCCCCCAAACATTCTCAGCACCAAGGCAAGATCTTTCTTCGCCACATTGATCAGCTGTTTGCATGTCCAGGATGTCAACACTTTGCCTCCCAGATGCAGAAGCACGATCGCTGGCTGCTTCCTTAGTCGCACATGGTGTCGAAGCAAAGGCATCAGCTGTGGCCACCGCAGCCCCCGCTCGCCCAGCCATGAAACTGACACCAACGCCGGATCCAATCCAAGTTTTAGCCCGACTGACCGCACTGCAGCTTGCTGACCAGCCCAGTACACAAAGGAATGCCCCAGCATCCAAAAATCCCACACACCAAGTCCCCTATCTGCAACAGAAAATAACAGTTAATATCCCCGCTTGGCCATTTGGCCTGCCACCTTCATAAACGAACATATCCCCTAAATGCCCTGGACCGCCATCTGCTGATGCATTGTATCTGCCCGCCCGACAGCCCTGCTGCCGCCGCCGCACTGGTTGCCGCCCTGATACAAAAAGAATGCGCAGAAAAAAGCCTCGGGTCTTCCCCCATTCTCTGCAAAACCATCCGTAACACCGCCGACACCTGAAACCATATCAATAACCGTGTGTCATGATGGAGAAAGAGACCACCCTCTACCTCCAGACGAACCCGCAAGTACTCCCGCATCGCAGCTACCGGGCACGTGAGCCCGCCAATCCCCCTCAGGACCACCCACAAGCCCCATCCTTGCTGGTCCATTTTGGACTTTGCTAGGAGTACCCGTAACTGCCCACCGTCAATCTGGATGTGCTGGCGTTGCAAACTACTCCCCTCTGCTGCCTTCCACGAATTTACCACCAATTCCCCCACCCAGAAGGTGCCAAAGAAAGCCAGGCTGAATACTGCCTGGAAGAGTGCAGCTTCATATTACGACTCCGCGACCGAAGGTAAAGCGTGACATAGTCCTATGAGTAATTCATGTGTAATTGGCCTCTGATGATCCCGCGGAGTCGGCGCAAACGCTCCCACCCCTGCAGTCACCGACGAGCCAGGAATCCCCCACCCGGGAAACCCCAATCGGCTACTCTCACAAAAAATGCAAAGCCTGCCAAATGGCCCCGCACAGATGATCTAGTCACCCCTTGACCCTTAGCACTGAGGATATACTGCCCGATTAACTGATCTGACACCGCCCCCCATCAGCCATCCATGCGCTCGCAAAAATTGCACGACTTTCTCACAACCTCTCCGATAAAATTCCAATGTCCGCTCTGCCACCGAACTCCGCAGCAGCTCCCTCATCTCCGCAGGCACCGCTCCATAAGCTCCAGGGGACCCTGAGCCCTTCCATGTCTGCTTCCGGCACCAACTTCCGAAATCAGTTCCACTGTAAAGGGGAAAGAGCATCAGCAATTCCATTAGTATGCCCTGGGATATGTTGGGCCTTCAACACCACATTCATATGCAAACAGGACAGCACCACAGCTCTCATCAAGGACACCACTTGCAGACATCGCAGAGTGCAATTGTTAATTACACTCATCACTGCCTCATTATCGCACCACCATACCAACTTGCGATTCTGCAGCCTGTCCGGCCACAACTCCACCGCAACTTGTATAGGAAACAGTTCCAAAAAGGTGATATTCTTTAGGAGCCTCGCTTCCTGCCATGCCTGTAGCCACTTATCGGCACACCACGCCCCTCCAAAGTAAATTCCCAGACCTACGCCTCCTGCCGCGTCCGTGTACAGTCTTCACTAGAAATCTCTGCTTCCTTTAAGACCGAGGTCCCATTGAAGTCCTTCACAAAGAAATCCCAAACCCGCAAAACCTCCTGTATCACCCTGGACACTCGAATGCAGTGATGAGGCTTCCCCACCCCCACTGTCGCCAGCCAGCGAATAAATACACGCCCCATAGGAATTACTCTACAGGCAAAATTTAGTGATCCAATCAACGCCTGCATCTCTTTCAACATTAGCTTCGATGAGGCCAACACATTAGCCACCAGAACCCGTAGCTTCTCCACCTTTTCTATCGGCAGGCATGCTACCATTTGTTCGGAATCCAACTCAACTCCTAAGAAGGTGATCCTCGTCCCTGGGCCCTCCGTCTTACTTTCTGCCAATGGCACTCCTAGCTCAGCCATTAAACTCACAAAACCTTCCAGAAGCGCTTTACACCCTGTAGTCTGAGACGCGCCCTCAAACAAGGAATCGTCGAGGTAATGCACCACCTCAGACCAGCTCATCCGCTGCCTCACCACCCAATGGAGGAAGGTAATGAATTTTCCAAAGTAGGCGCAAGACACTGCACAGCCCATCAGCATGCATTTATCTAAATAAAATTCATCCTCAAATTGAAAACCCAACAAATCAAAGGCGGAGGGGTGCACCGGCAACAATCGAAATGCAGATTCAATAACTACTTTGGCCATCAAAGCCCCGTGCCCCGCTTTCCTGACTAACTCTACTGCTCTATCAAACGATGCCTAGCGCACCGTACAACACTTGCGTGGGATGTGATCATTCACCGATTCCCTCAACGGGAATGACAAATTATGGATCAACCAAAACTTCCCTAGTTCTTTCTTAGGTATAATTTCCAACGGAGATACACAAAATTCCGGAAAGGCGGCTTCGCAAAGGGACCAGCTATTCTACCTAACTTCAACTCGACCGCCAACTTCTCCCGTGCAATGGACGCAAATCGCCGCACCAATGGGGAATTTCTTTCCATCATGGCCACCACCACGCCTTGAACCGGAATAACAAAACCCAACTGAAACCCCAACTGTAAAACATCCTTATCCCCTTTTCTTGGGTAGTGGCGAAGCCACCTGCTTAATACCTCAACCCTTATTGGCATAGGGGCAAAGCCAAATACTGCCTCACTACTTGGGGGCCAGTGCGGGGGGCAACACGGCCCCTTTTTTAATGCACTTTGCCACCGAATGCCGCACGCCGCATACCGAGCAAACATGTCGGAACTTGCAGTCCGAGAAAGGGCACGAGGACTTGTTAAACCTCCAGCACAACTCCCCAACACCTCCTGCGACCAGTTTGGTCTGCGGTCCGACTCCCCCCACCACGAAAGGAACGGTTAATCCCCATATTGGTCACCGTCCCTCCCCTCCCCAACCCCCCCCCCCATTCACTCAGACCGACATCTGGATTAGCCACAAGTTAATATCCTGGGTTCCCCAAGTTAACAACTTGTTCTCCTCCATTTTATTCCAAAACGTTTCATCGTAATTGAACCATGACCAGCCTTCGTGGGTCTGTGACGCTTCCAGTATGGAGTCCGCATATGCCAGCAACATCCCATATTGCTCTGGATAGTACTGGCCCCACACACTAGCCAAACATAAGAAAGCCCTCACCCAGTTCACGACATTCCTAGCGACCTTCCTAATCCAGCCCACCTTGTCGTCCTCCTTGCGCTTTTTCCTGCTCTCACCGGATTGTTTCCGCCCCTCCATCAAGCGGAAAATGTCTATATATTTCCGCTTCCGAATCTTAAGCCGCATTTTCCTTGGCACCCCTTCCCACAACTTGGATAAGGTTGCTAAAGTAGGAGTCCCACTCCCAGCCCTGCTGCCCTTTCATCACCCCGCCCTGCACCCCTAGCCTTGTGCCATTGTCTCCTGTGGATGCCCCTGAAGAACCCAAAGAGGGAGAGGACAACGAATCCAAACTCCGCCGCCGCCGACACATGTGCTTCCTCTTCCTGCTCGCCTTTCCCGACCGCTCTGCCCATGAACCGCTCTCGGGACCCACCGCTACTTGCTCGGCCTGACACTCACCCCTCTCAGCCACCGGCACCATCCCCGTCACCGTCGGGCACAGCATCTCTTGTGGAGGATCCTCCATCAACTGCCACTCGCCGCCTCCTCGAGTAGCCACTCCCGCCACCAAAACTCCTCGCATAGCTGTGGATGGCGTGTCCATATTCACACGAGGCTGACCACCCGTTCCGTGCACTAGTCCTGAAGGCATCATAAACGGCACCTGTGGAGAGACAAAAGAAAATACAGAAGGGAGAAAACCCGGTGACCATGCCAGTTGCCAAGCCCCTTCCCACTCAGCCCTGGACGGACCCTGTCCTCCCTCCATCCAATGCTCCCATGCATACTGACGCCCAGGAGAACTGTAATCTATCGGCTCTGCGGGCCTGCTCCCCATGGAAAACTGTCCACCCGCCCCAACACCAGACACCCCATACCCCACCCTGTCCCCCAGGCCCCCTCTCCCTTCCACCCTTGCTGAGACCGGAGTCCCAACCCCCTGACCTGTCAGTACCCGTACACCCTCTGCCATATCAGCCACCAACCCCTCATTGGGTCCCCCTGTCCACTTACAACAGTGGATGGAACAGCGTCCTCCACCACCAGGCCCCCCGTCCTTGTCTGTGACCCTGCTCCTCACCCACGAGATCTGCAGCCCCCACCAGCCCTCTGAACTAGAACCTGGGTCTCCCCTCACCCCCTTGTAGACCGATGGGCACGTACCACCCCTTGACGAGTGGCTGGGGTCCCTGACCGACCACACTGGCCAACGTGCCTCCCCCTTTCCCCCCCACGACCTCTTTGACCCCCAACAGGCCTGTCCAGATCTGCCCTGCTGGCCTCTTACCCCCTGATCTGGCATCCTTTCCTCCCAGGCATCTGTTCACCAATTGAGATCCTGTCTCCTCCCCCAGGATACCCTCTGCTATTTACTTTCTTTTTTTTTTCTTTTTTTTTAACAAAATCAAACTCGCCTGCACTGCCGACTTCAGGCCCATGGGCTCCGCCGAGCACAAGGATTTATGGCCCTTGCTACTGCCAGCATGGGCTCCGCCGAGCCCATCGATGTCAAGGCCTGCCAAACGCCACTGCCGCTCCAAAACACCGCTGCTGCTCCACCACACACACCGGCACAGCTCCTGCCTTCAAATCGCCGCTGTCTCTCCCTTCCTCTTGCCGTCGATCGCCCCGACCAGGCCGCCAAGCTCCAAGCTCCACAGTAACCTCCCTCACATGTGATCCGGCCTACGTTGCTGACCCGAGCACATGCACCACCGCAGCTCCAATTGGCTCCCCCGCGCTCGCTCCCTTGGGCGGAGCCAATCAGTTTGAAGGACGCATCCTGCATCCTCACCTCAGAAGCGCCCCCACCTCCTCAGCAAGGAGCACGCAGGGTCCCGCACCGGGCCGAGCACCCGGTTATCTGCGGGCGCCGGGACCCTGCCCACCCCTTTCACTTATGGAATACTTTACCAGCAGAATTAGAGTATAAACCACCTCAGACATACTTTCTTTTCAGAAACAGCTGAATACCGACTTGTTTAGGTAGGTTTATTCTATCAGTTTTGTAGAATAAAGGAGAGGCGATTTCTCTTTGATCCTCTGAAGTGTTATCACTCGGTTTGGATGTTGTAAGGTATCTCAGGTTGGCAATAGATGAAGAAATTATTTCATGCTGTAAAACAGAATGGTTATGAATTAGAACATAAGAACATAAGATATGCCATACTGGGTCAGACCAAGGTCCATCAAGCCCAGTATTCTGTTTCCAACAGTGGCCAATCTAGGTCATATGTACCTAGCAGTTTCCCCAAGAGACACAAGTTCCACAATGCTTGAAGAGGAATTTCTTGTTATTTTGTTGTATTATTATTTATTCAATGTAGGTTTGATTTTATGTATGTTTTATTGTAATCTGCATAGGGATATAGTGCATAATATAAAATATTTCAGTTAAATTAAATAATTAAATATAAATATACAGAGATTTCATAGGTGCCACAGATGATAGAAGCAGCTTTTAAAGGTTGTCTAAATTTCTGGGCTCAAATTAAATAATGAGCTCAGCAGTATCCCAAGATTCCTGACCTCTGATTTTAGAGGGAGTTCATAGTTCCCAAAAAGGATTTTGATGTGAGGTACTTGATGCATTAGGAACCCACATAATCTCTATCTTACTAGGGTTCAGGCAGAGTTTGTTGTTTTTTGCGGATTCTTGAGTTGCTCTTAAACAGTCAATTTTCTGAAAGCTGTGGGTAGATCTAGTTCAGTGGGTATGAGTAGCTATACCTCATCGGCATAGATATAGAATGTTGTGTCCATCACCTGGAACAGTTTAGCTAAGGGCTTGAGGTAGATATTAAATAAATTAGGTGACAGTAGGAATCCTTGTGGTATCCCGCAGATCAGTGTTAAGGTAATGCTGTGATATTGTTAAACAGAACTGATTGTCGTCGTATGACTGACAGGATTTGAATCATGCAAATACTGCACCACCGATTCCTGTTTCCAACAGCACTACTATCGAAGTGGATTCCCTGTCACATTTTCTATGGAGATCATCAAGCAGGGTCTGAAGCCAAATTGCCTTCACATGAATTAAGTTACAAAAGACCCGATATTCAAAGCAATTAATGCAGTTAAATAACCTGGCCTAACTTCCACCACATACAGCTAACCAGGCAGCAGCTTACTATCACCGCTGCCTGGTTACCAATCGGCAAGAGCAGCTAACCTGGATATTCAGTATTGGGTCTGGATATGACCCAGGCATTGAATATCCAGGTTTACTGTTCAGTACTGGCAGCTAGCCATATTAGCAGCGCTAGCTGCCGGCACTGAATATTAGGCCCAAAGTTCTTAATACACGCTCATTACTAAAATATAAAAAAACATAAAAAGACACATAAATTAAACTACAAAACATAACAGTAGAGCTACAGTATATCCATATAATTTATAAAAAAAACAAACTGTTCCCAAGGCCCGTCTATGAAGACCCAAGGCCCATCTATCAAGGCCCAAGGCCCGTCTATCAAGTGAACTAGGGCAAAAAACCTCGGTGGGCAGCAATGCATGGCACAGCGACTGCACCACAATGTTTCAAAGTGGCATGTTTCTGCTACCACTTCAGAACCACGGCAGGCCTTAAAGCACCCACACACATGCGCACACTCACAGCTTGCCTCTCCTGCCCCCTCCAAAGGCAAATTATGTCAGAGGGAGTAGGAGTGGTAGGTTTCGAATGCGCCCATGCAGATGGGTGCTTTAAGACCAGCTGTGGTGCTAAAGCAGTGGTAGAAAGTTGTTTTGAAAAATCATATATTTAATTCCCCCCCCCCCCCTTTTATGTAACGCCGCTTTGACCCGGTGAAAAGCGGGATATAAATACAGTTAAATAAATAAATAAATAAATATACCGCTCACCTCCCTCAGGTGAGATGATAGATGCCGAGGGGGGGGGGGGTGGCACAGCATGGCACAGTGTGGGGGGAGGAGACAGGCAGACCTGCCTAGGGTAGAAGAAACAATTGGGCCAGTCCTGGCTGTTCCTGACGTCTTAGATTACAGTTGCTTCTATGTTCAGCATCCAGGTTTTCTCCACAAGCCTTCTGTAACTATTAACCCAACCATTTATGCAATAAAAAGGAGAAAACAAGCTACCTTGGCGTGCATCCTCTTCTGCAATTCTCCATGCAGTTTGTTTTATTTACAGGATTCCTAAAGATGAACTGTTACTGTAACTAATTTATTCTAAATTTCCACTTACATTTGCTACAGTCCTCAACCACTTCCTCTCTCAACCATATCACCAGAAACCAGTGTTTTTTCCAATCTCACACTGCTCCTTTAATTGCCAGTGTATGCTGAATGAAAGCTGCTGTCAGTAAAGACTTGAATTTTTTTGGCAGCTCTGGTAAAATTCTGTTCTTTTTCCTGTCTTAACTGCTAATCCACTACAGGGGATCTGTTTAATATTTATTTTTCTCCAGAGTCGCTAATGAAAGAATTAATTTGCTGGCCGATAGTAATTCAGAAGCCCAGGGCTGTGAATTCCTCTGTTGGTTTTATATGATGACAGTTTACGAAAATTTCAGTATTCTTTACTCAGTTTTGATAAAAATCCTTGTCTTTGATACATCCAGAGATTTAACTCTCACAATACTCACACAGCTATCATAAATGTATTTGCTGTCAGGCCACTTAAGCCCAAACTGAAGAGAATGGTTTTCATCGCTTCTGTCAGTTTTCCTATTCCATTTTAAAAAAACACTGACATCCATTTGAAATTTCTCCATTTCCTTGTCAAAATCAAAAATAGTATATTAATGGGTTTATGCTGAAGTAAGCAGTTTCTTGTACCATATCTCTTCAGCCTCATCCCCTTTGCAACCATACTAAATACTGGAGAATTTCTATTTTCTGTGTTTCTTCTCAAATAGTTTAATTTTGTGTCTTGCACACACCTTGCCTTATCAGCAAGCTAAGGCAGTGATATTTAATTTTTCCTTTTCTATAGATAAACACACAAACTCATTTACACTTTTCTTTTAAAGAAAATAAAGCCTTGTAACTACTGACAGCTTTGTGTGCCGTGAAACAGCCTCCCTTCTTGCACTGACACAGACGGCTTTAAAATCACTTTTTTCTCTTTCTCAAGTGTCTTAAATAGTCCCAAAGCAGCAGAGATCTCCTACCTAGTTCAGTACTCAACCATCAATTCAAAAATCTTCCTGACAGCCTGAGTTACAGCTCACCTTCCTGCCTCACATCTTCTATCGGCATGTTAACTGGCTCATATGAAAACACAATTGGACTATTGTAAACATGGACCAGAAGGGTGCCTGTAAGAACCCTTAGATGATCGAGAAATGAAAGGGCACTCAGGAAGGACAAGGCCATAGTTGACAGATTAAGGGTGCTATTTTAAAAGTTTTAATCACAATTTAGATGTGTAAAAATGATCACTTAACACCTATACCCAGAGTGCTGAAAGAACTCAAAAATGAAATAGCATATCTACTATTAGTAATTTGTAACCTATTGTTAAAATCATTTATGATACCCTCACTTGGTTTATGGTTTGCCATGCTGTGAGGGCTTGTGTGCATCAGTGGTGCTGAGAGCTAAGCTATCAGTAGCTTAACTACTGGCAGGGTCTTCCAAGGTGGACAGGTCTCAGCTGAGGTGCCAGACTAAGACAAACCACCCATCTGGGCAGCAGCAGAATGGTACAATGTTGGCCATAGAGGATCACATTTCTGTGACATCAACACAAGTATTACCTGCATGGAATAAAGGCATGGCGATCTAATCCATATCTTACCATTAAAATCCAATGGATATAACCGAGGCAGGCGGACCTGGTGCTTCGAGCCTGTTTCCTCCATCCCCCATCACCCCCAATCCCCCAACACCACAAAAAACACCACACCAACATTTCATGGAACACAACTGGTCGCAGCTTTATTAACCTTTTACAATTTCACAATATGCCAACATGCTACACCTTCTCAATCGATTAGCGGCACCCGGCTCGCACCAGCCATACCTTAGCAAAGTGCCTTGCCACCGCTAACACCATAACTTGCCCCCCCCCCGGCAAGTTACCTAACCCTTCCCCCGACTTCGCCATGCCATTAGCAAAAGTCGACCAGGGTTTGACCGGGTCAGGGGCACCCCACCCCCGCCCAAATGTAGCCTGAGGCTCCGGACCCCGGAAACCTCCGGGATCCCGCCACCGGCACAGGTAACAACCTTGTTCCTGTGCCGCCCCCCCAAAGCCAAGCTGCGACCAGTGAGCAACCCAACCAACACACATTCCAAGACCTCTCGCTAGTCCTAAAATAGCGGAGCCAGCCCTACAGACGATAACTGCCCCATCACCCCTATACAGCCCCGGCCTCAACTTCCCCGATAAGGCATTCCCTGGTACCTCCATGTTGGCCAAGCCAGCTGTTAGCCAGCCCCAGCGACCAACGCCACTGGCTCTATCATGCAGGCCTTGGAACAAAGTCAGACCCCAGCAAAATTACACCCAGAAATGCCCGCAAAACCCAGCAAATCCCCCTGCACCGCTCTGAGCAGATGCCGGTCATTGCCTCCAACACTGCAGGCAATCGCGATATCCACCCGTGGCGCTGTAGCAAAGGAAGCAGCTGTGACCCGCGGGGTCCGTGCTCACCTAGCCATGACAAAGCCACCAGGCTGCTCCCAAATGGGCATTCACCCGCCTCACCAGAACTGGCCGTCCGGCCCATCGGACAAGGAGTGAAGGATACCCAACCTTCAGAAGGCTCCAGACCCCACCTGCAAAATAAATGAACAATGACACTCCCCAACCCCCCTGACCTCCTTTAGCCGGTACAGCCGCACTTAACCCCCACACACCCGAGAGCGTCATCCTTAAGCTCTACAGGACCTGTGTAGCCACCCAGAAGGGAAAAGAGTGCAGCGCAAAATACGGAGGCTCATCACCCACCAAACACAGCGCCATCCTGACCACCCCGAGCGCCTGAACACCCCGTGCACCTGAAACAGACCAACACTCCCTCACTCTAGAAGAAGCCCACCACCTACCCGGGGGGCACCCGCAGTTATCGCCGCATGGCAGCCACAGGGCATGTGACAAAGCCTTCAGCCCACTTGGACGCACCCTCGAGCATTATCGGAAACTTGCCCAAAAATCCCAAACTGCCCCAAAACCCAAACGTGGGGCCGCTGAAGCCCTCCCCCGCCCCTTGTCCCGACCGAAGCCGCCACCCACTCCCCCCATTCGAAAAGGCCCCGAAAAAAGGCCATACAAAAACTGCCCAAGACATGGCGGCATCATACCCCCATGCAGTCATCCACAGGCTCGCCGAAAGGAGCCAGGCCGGCACCTCAATGCGCGAGGGGCCGCTGGGATCCCAAGGAGATGGCTGAGCACGCACCCCCCCTCGCCGCAACCAATGATTTACCAATCCCCAACCAGTGATCCGCACCCCCACCTTCGCAAATATGAAATCGTCCCAACTGCGAACCCACCCCGGTCTGGAAAACCACCCCACACCCTTAGCCACCACTATAGACCCACCAAGCAATGCTTCCAGTTGCCACCCATGCGCGACCAAAATTGGACCACTTAGTCACAACCCCAATGACACCCAGACCACGGCCCCAGTAATACCGAATTCTGCAGTAAACTCCATATGTCTCCAAGGCCAGTTCTCTATAAGGTCCCCGGGCCCCGTATCCCTCATTGTCCGCTTCCGGGCAGAGCCCGAAACCGCTCCACCGGAAACGCGAAAGAGCCTCGGCAATTCCGGCCACACAACCAGGGATATGCCAAGCCTCCTTCAACACTTGCAAGTGTAGAGATGCCAACGCCACCACCCGCATTAAACCCGCCACTGCAAACCCCTGCAGGAGTAACGATGGACCACACAGCCCACAGCCGCATTGCCGCCCACCAACTGCCGCATGGTAGCGGAGCCAATCAGGCCAGACTCCAAAACCACCCGGAGCAGAAACCGCTCCAGGAAGGAGATATCGGCAGCCAAACCCGATACCAGCCAAGACTGCGGCCATCCGACCGCGCACCAGGCCCCACCGAAGTACACACTCCACCCGCCGCATCCGTGTAGAGCTGCAACCCCTCATGGGACAACTCCCACGCCATCAAAACTGATGTCCCTTCGAAAATGGCCCAGAAGCGACTCAAGAGCCACGAATCCGCCCACCCGACTCCGCGGTCCCCATCCGATGGCGCGGATTCAACGCCCCGCCCCGTGGAAACATCCGCACTAGCAACCTATTCCCACGGCATGCGAGCTACCACATCCACCGAGTCGAACACCATATCCAAAGTTAGTCGCATTGGAGGCCCCTCTGCCCTACCCAACGCCAAGGGCCCCTCTAGATCTCGCGATGGTTCTGCAAACCCATTGAATGTCTCTAGGCCCGCCACCGACTAAACCGCCCCCAAACAGAATAACCGACAAGCAGTGCACCGACAAGCAATGCGCCACATTCGCCAAGCCCCGTGTTTGCACAAGCAACCACTGCACTGACAGTACCACGTACGCACCAGAGACTGAGCAGCCATAAGCATGCATATGTGAAATAACACGCCCCTTGAAACGGAAACCCCACAATGGGAACGCAGTTGGAGGCACGGGCAACATGCAAAAAAGGCCGATTCAAGATTGGCCCTCAACGCTACCCGACCTGCCACTTGCACCATCTCCCTTGTCCGATCAAATGACACTCACCGCACCGTACACAATGCACACGGACGTGAACCGTCAACAGCATCCCCAAAGACAGGCCAATTATGAATTATCCTAAACTGCTCAGGCTCCTTCTTCGGGACTATCCCCCCAGGGAAATCCTCAAGCTCAGGAAAGGCAGATCCTGAAACGGGCCCACAATGCTGCCCCCACTCACCTCCCCAAAGAACCAATCCCACCCCCGGTTCCAAAACACTGCACCGAAGGCGAATTCCGAGGACAAGGCGCCACCACTACGCCCAGCACTGTAAAAACAACGCCAACTAAAAACCGAACCCAGAGCCGCGGATACCACTGAAGCCCCCTTGCAAAGCGTGACACCTTCGTGACCGCACCTTATCAGAGTGCAGTCCGGAATTGGGCAGGTGACTTATTGAATCTCCGACCCGCGGTACCAACCCCCCCCCCCCCCCGCGCCCCAGCTTCCTGCTGCAAACTGCCGGTAGCCTCATGCACCCCTCCTCCAGCATCCAACCACATGGACATTTTGAGTCGGCCAGATATTAACCTGGCGAGCCCCAATATACCCATCAGTTCCTTTCCATCCGGTCCCTGAACCTTCCAACATAGCACAACCACGCCCACACCTTGCGTGTCTGGGATGCCTCCAATACCGAATCCGCGTACCAATAGCATCCCAGAATGCTCGAGCGTGCGATGTCCCCACACCCTGGCTACGCACAGAAGGATCGAGGCCAATGCCCTACCTTGCACGCAACCTCCGTAACCCACCCACACAATATCAGCCACCATGCTCCCTTTCAGGCTCTCCCCCGAGCGCTACCTGCCTCCCAACAGTCGCAAGACATCTATAGAGCACCCTTGACAGATCCTACGTCAAGTCGGTCCGGTACCCCTTCCCACAGCTCCGAGGATGCAACGCCGACGAGCCCCTCCTGCCCTAGGCCCCACCACCCCTGCGCTATCCGTCCCCTACCACGGGAGCTCCACCACAGATGCCCACGACGACTCACCCGAGTAGGAGGAGAAGGCCGACTCCGAGCTCGCCGACAAGAATGCCGCCTGCTCATCTCCGCCCTAACCCCCCCTCAACCCCTGACCGTCCAGCCCATGCCCTTCCTCGCCCGGTGGGCCGACCACTCACCTGCCTCTCGCCCCTCTACCACCGGAAGCTGCAGTCCCAGCGACCAGTTGGCTGACGTCGTTGCAGGTCTGCACCATCTAACTGCGCCTCACCGGATGCCTCCGCCGCAGCACCCCGCCTTGTGGCCGCTCCACCGCCCGGATCCATCCAGAGCTCCCGACCACCAGCACCAGGCCTCCACAACGACGGCACCATCACCGGCCCCTGCGGAGACACAAGCGAAAAACAGGGGGGGGGCCGCCGGAGACCACGCATGTGATCAGGGCCCACCCCGAACAGATCCAGACGCACCCAGCCCAAGCCAATGCGCCCCAGGCGCAGGCCCACCAGCACCACCCAATCACCCCAAACCGCAGACCAGCCAGCAGGATTAAGGTGTCCCCGACCCTGCTACCCCCCACCCGGCTGGATAGAAAACAACACAGACGGCCCTAAAATTGACCCCCACCACCCACCACACCGCAAGGATCATCCCTCATTGGCTCCCGCGCGGCTGCCACCACCGGGAGCCAATGAAATTAAACTGGCCGTGGCCGCACGCAGGGTCCTCGCACCAGCCGCGCGCCCGGTTAGGGTCGGCCGCCGGGACCCTGCCCGCAGCCTCTTCATGTCACAACAAAACAAATTGTGATATAGTGATGGAAGATGAGATCCCAGGTCAGAAGGCACTCTATGGACTACTAGGGATGAGTTGAACATTTTTCACCATAAAGCCAGCGTTTATGATGTGGTTGGATCAAAGCTCTCAGGATGTAGCTGCACATGAAATGAGAGTCAGAAGCTGCAAAGATGTCTTACAAATTGGTAAATGGAACGTATGAAGCATGAACCGAGGGAAGCTGGGGATAGTCAAGAATGAAATGGAACATATACAACTCGATCTGTTTGGTTTCAGCAAACTGAAATAGACTGGCATTGGGCACCTTGAATCTGATAATCGCATGGTATACTATGCTGGAAATGAAAAATGAAGAAATGGTGATGCATTTATAATTAAGAAGAAACTTGCAAAAACTGTAATGAAATACAGTGCAAACAGTGAATGCCTTATTTCTATTTTCCTACAAGGAATGCCCATCAACACAACTATTAGTCAGGTATCTACCCCAACAACAGCTGCAGAAGAAGAAGAAGTATATCAGTTCTTTATACAAGTACAAGCTTAAACTGACAGAATATGCAAACAAGATATCCTGTTAGTCATTGTCAACTGGAACAGAGAAATTGGCAACAAAGAAGAAGTCATTGGAAAATATGGACTTGACAACTGAAAGAAAGCTGGAGAAAGACTGAGAATTCTATAATATCAATTACACAGGTACACTACCAAAAAACTGCCTCCAGTTTTGCAACTGATTCCTATAGATTTTGGGGTGCTGAATCCAGGAAAAATAGCCGAAATGTTCCATCACGTCACGTTTTCTTGCAAAATTAGATTTCTTACCCATATAAGGAATGTTCACATAATTTCTTTTTAGCCGACTGCAGTTTATTTTCTTGGCCCAAAATAGAGGTTGTATTCATTTTATATTTTGTATTCATTGTGTTTTGTATTCATTTTATACATTAACAGGACAATTGGGAGGCGGGGGGCTAAATCCAGTACTCACGCTGGCGCATGTTCTTTCCTGTTCGCCTCGCCTTGTTCGCTCGCTCAAACACGGTGGTTGCGACATGAACGTTCCTGTCAATTTCAGTTTCTTGCAAGTTCATTATTACCTTTTGTTTGCTCAGTCGTAATCCAGCTTTATTCCGAAGTGGTTCACTACAGTTGTAGTTTGCAGTGCTGTGTATTTGTGATGGCTCACAGAGCCAGAGGTTGCGTCAACTCTCCGGACAGTTTTGTTTTATTTGTGGGGAATATACCGTGAAAAAGCGGCAGAGGAACATTTCTGCATTTATTAAAAAAGTATATTTCGCCTATTTCGGTTTGAAGTTAGGCGATCAAGACAAACCGTGGGCTCCTCACAAAGTGTGCAAGACATGTGAGGAAGATCTACGCTTATGGATGAAAGGTAAAAAACAAGCATTTCGTTTCGGAATACCTATGATGTGGCGTGAACAAAGAGACCACAGCAGTGACTGCTATTTTTGCTCTTGCATTGTGAAGGGATACAACTTAAAAAATAAGAACGTAATAAGTTACCCCAACCTTCCCTCAGCAATTAGGCCTATGCCTCATAGCAACGAAGTACCTGTGCCTGAACCACCAAAATCTTTGGATCATATTTGTGTGGACGGTTCTGATCATGATGAGACTCATCAGATGGCTTTTCCCGATGAGTCCAGTACTTCCGAGTTTGAAACTGAACCAGATCCGAAACCTGAACTTTTCTCTCAAGCTGAATTGAATGATTTAGTCCGGGATTTAGGTCTCCCAAAAGATGCTGCCCAACTGCTAGGTTCTCGGCTTAAACAGAAAAATCTATTGTCACCAGGAACAACTTTTTATTGGTACTGCAACCGCGAGACACAATTTTTGAAGTATTTCAGCAAAGAGGAAGATTTGGTATTTTGCAACGATATATACGGAGTGATGGAAAAGTTTAAACTCAAGTATGATCCTGCTGAATGGCGGCTGTTCATTGATTCGTCAAAAGACAGCATAAAAGGTGTTCTTCTTCATAATGGCAACACATTCGCTTCAGTTCCTATTGCTCACTCTGTTATTCTCCAAGAAAAATACGAGAATTTGGCCCTGATTCTTCAGAAGATTCGTTATGATGAGCATAAGTGGATGATTTGTGGAGACTTTAAAATTCTATCCATGCTATTAGGGCAGCAATTCGGTTTCACCAAATATCCCTGCTTCCTTTGCTTGTGGGATAGCCGGGCCCGCGACCTACACTGGGGGAAAAAGACTGGCCAATTCGGGAGTATTTGAGACCCGGTGAGAAAAATGTTCTTCATGAGAGCTTGGTACCTCGTGATAAAATTCTATTACCACCTCTCCACATTAAGTTGGGTCTCATTAAGCCATTCATCAAGTCCCTTCCAAAAGATGGTGAGTGCTTTCGGTACCTTTGCTCAAAGTTCCCCCGACTTTCTGAAGCAAAGCTAAAGGAAGGAGTGTTTGTTGACCCTGATATAAGGAAACTCATTTCAGATGGAGCATTCGCTGAAACGATGTCTGAGAAGGAAAAAGAAGCCTGGGATTCCTTCAAGGATGTTGTTCTCAAATTCTTGTGGATCAGGCGGGATGAGAACTATAAGGATATTGTTGCCAGGATGCTCAATGCCTTCAAAGAACAAGGCTGTAACATGAGCCTGAAAGTCCATTTCTTGCACTCCCATGTGAACTACTTTCCCGAAACTTGGGGGCGTACAGTGAAGAACAAGGTGAAAGGTTTCACCAGGACATCAAGGACGCAGAGAGAAGGTACCAAGGAAGATGGAACACCACAATGATGGCTGATTTCTGCTGGTTGCTGCTGCGGGAAACCCCAGATGAAAAATACGCCAAGCAGCGCACCAAGAGAAGCATTCGGGGGAAGAAGAAACGGGCCCACCAGGAGATTGATTGACCCAAGAATGATTTTAAAATCTAAACTGTGTTGACAAATATCGTGTTTTTACTAAACTTTGAAATAAAAATTTGCTAGTTATTACCACAGTGTCGGATCTCATTTATTAGAATTTTATTTTCACACCATCAGTGTTTGTCTTCATGTTTTTCAATGGTGGGGTTTGCGTTTTCTATTCTTACATACAGTGCTGTACAACATTTTTTGCACTTTTCTTTGCTTTGGTTTGTGTCTTACCTCGCTCTTATTTGATCAATGTTTGTGCACATGTATTTGGCTGTTTTAAGTGCAGACAATTTTGCTACCATCACAGTGTGTTTTGTTGACATTATTCTTATGTGCTGCCTTGTTACAATTTTCTTTATTCTTATTTGAATAACTACTAAACAATTAGTATAAAGAATTCATCCAAGAAACTTTTATCTCGATCGCACTCAATCTGAAACGTTCACCTCAAACTGCTAACCCAATGTAGCAAAAACTCTGTACGTGATGGAGCAAATTGGTTACCAGATTTGGATTCAGCGCACCAAAAAACGTAAAAATCAATCGAAACATTAGAGGCAGTTTAAAAAAAAATTTTTTTAGTGTACCTGTGTTATCTATTCATCTCAAACACCTTCTTCAGCAACACAAGCAGTGACTATAAACATGGACTTCACCCAATGGTTTGCACAAAAATCAAATTGACTACATCTGTGGAAGTCAATGATCAGAAAACTCAATAACATCAACAAAGATAAAACCTGGAGCTAACTTTGGTATAGAGGGAGGAGTAGCCTAGTGGTTGGGGCAAGGTACTTCAGGCCGGAAGTTCGGGGGTTCAAATCCCACTAGAGGACAGCAACCTTGGGCCGGAAGGACTGGGGTTTCTAGTCCCACAGATGCTCCTTGTGGTCTTGGGCAAGCCATTTAACCCTCCATTGCCCATGTTCCCTGTAAGTATTAGTGTATGTGTCTCATATCCCCACGTGTTAAATGTATCCCCCAATTGTGTTGTGACCGCTTTGATTGAAGGATAAGGCAGTATACAAAACTGTCTAAATAAATAAATAAAATAAATAGATCACAAGCTACTAGTAAGCAAATTAGAGCTAAAGCTGAAAAAGAGCAAGCTAATCGTGAATGTGGCAAAATATGATCTTGAAAATATGCCAGTGGAATTTAAAGACTGCTAGCAAAATCAGTTCACCACTTTGGATACAAATGACAGAGTACCAGAAGAGTTATAGGATGGCATCAAGAAAGTTATGGTCAAAGAAAGTGAGGCATCTACAAAAGGTGAAAAAGCAAAAATGGACAAAATAGATTACCGAAGAAACTCTGAAAATTGCCCAGAAACAAATAGAAGCTAAAGCCAGAGGAGAAAGAGAGGTAATCACAGAACCTAACAGAGATGTTCAATGTGCAGCAAGATGAGACAAGGAGAAGTACTACAATGATGCAAGCAAGGAAATGGAATCAGAAACTATTACAGGACGAACAAGATTGGCTTTCCTACAGCTACAATAACTAAAGCGACAATTCCAGCCTCAAATCGCCATGCTAAAAGATGCTCAAGGATTCACGTTGAATGATGCTGAGAAGATCAAGAAAAGGTGGAAAGAATACACAGTCATTATACCATAAGTACCAAGTGGATTAACAGCTGTTTCAACCTGTACCTTGTGATCAGGAACCATTGGTGATGAAAGAAGAAGTCAAAGCAGCATTGAAAGCATTATCAAAGAACGAAGCAGCGGCAATTGGTGACATTCCCATTGAAGTATCACAGCAATCAGATTCATCTGTTACACTACCTACAAGACTCTGCTGGGAAATTTGGAAGATAGCATCATGGCCAACTGACTGGAAATGTTCTAGACATAGAAGATCTCTAAAGGGAAAAGGGGGATTATTGTAGTTGATAAGGAAGGGCAGATTAGATAGGCCATGTGGTCTTTCTCTGCCATCATGTTTCTATCTTTCTGTGTATCCAATTGACTGTGGAAATTATCACACAGTCATCTAATCCCACATGCCAGCAAGATTCTACTCAAGATCATTAAATGGAAACTATAACCATACCTGGAAAGAGAATTGCCTGAAGTGCAAGTAGGGTTCAGGAAAGGGCAAGGAATGAGAGGTATCATTGCGGATGTGAAATGGACCCTTGAAAAGACAAAAGAATACCATAAGGATATCTGTATGTATTTTATTGACTACAGCAGGGCTTTTGATTGTGTAAATCATGAAAACTCTGGGCCACATTAAGAAGCATGGATATACCAGAACACCCGATAGTTCTCATGAGCAATCTTTATGTTGATCAAGAAGCAACAGTTAGAACAGAACAAGGAGAAATAGAATGGACTAAATTCAGCAAAGGTGCACAGCAAGGATGCATACTTGTCTGCTACCTGTTTAATTTATATACTGAACAAATGAGAAGCAGGACTGTATGAAGACGATTGAGGTATGATGATTGGTGGAAGACTCAACAACCTTCACTATGCTGACAATAGCACATTACTGAAAGGAAGTGAAGATGATTTGTTTCTCAAGATCAAGGAACACAGTCCACATTAAATTTCATCTGCCATTTGTATGCCCACTCACACAATTTCTCAAACGTCCTCCTGTAATATTTCACAATCCTTTTGTGATTTAACAACTTTGAATAATTTTGTGTCATCTGCAAATTTGATCACTTCACTCATTGATTCAATTTCAGTATCATTTATGAATATATTAAAATGCAGCAGGCCCAGCACAGATCCCTGGGTTATTCTACTATTCATCTTTTTCATAAAAGGGCAAAAACATTAAGGCTGCAGCACAGAGGCTGGAGTGATGGGGACATGCAAGTTGCAGTTCTCATCTGTGGTGATGTTTTAGGAGAGAAGTGATATTTCTGATTATTCATTAGCACCCAGAATGGCTTGTTAGGAGTGATGAAATGGAGCATAGATCTTGGACTCCAACAAAACAGACATTATTGCTGTGTGTGGATGGGAGTTTCCAGAAGGCTCCAATAATTTCGTAAGGATACCCTTAGCTATGTGCCACCACCAGCTAGAGGACTGAAGGGGCTGTATAGATATGACTGGGATATTACCATCTAGTAATGTCTGAAGCCATTCTGGGAAGTTCAAGGTACTGACTTAAGTGGGTTTTATAAATGATAAGCATTAATAAAGCTGCAGCCAAGTGTTTCAACTGCTCTTGGATTAGATGTTTGTTATTGGTGGAGAGTGGATGAGTTGGGCAATTGATTAAGGGGTAGATTCTGACCCACGGGAATATACATCCAGGGTAGATGTATAATCCCTGCTAAATGTAGGGCTCGTATTCCCACCTAAGAGCCCACCCCATGTACAGCCGAGATGTGCAGGGAGTTCAGGATGGCAGCAGAAGGGGGTGGATCAGAGGAGGAGTGAGAGCAGTGAGTAGGCGGGACACTGACCCCAGACATACAGGGCCAATTGCAGTGTGGGCCCTGTATGTCTGGGGTTGGCCATCTACACGAGGAACCTATTCCACCTTGGAGATGGAATAAGTTCCCCTGAGATACGCAGTGGACAGTGGCAGTACTGGCAGAGATGGTGAGCAGGGTGTTCCTTGCAGCCCGATCCCGGCCACAGAAGGCCCAATTGGGGGTTGGGTGGTGGGGAACAAGCGATCTAATGCAGCACTGGTGATTGGGGCTCTGCCGTGAAGCCATAGTGCCATGGCAACAGGACGCCATGTCACCTTAGCTCCATGCAAGAGTCAGGCTGAACTAGCCGGAAAGAGCTCTGGACATTCGGGGTGCCCGAATCAGGGCACATCCTAGACATCCAGGCGATTCTGCTCCAGCAGGGCCATCTAGCCCCCAAGGGAGCAGAATCAAGTGCATCTCTGGGGCCATACAGATTTCTGGATGTCCAGACAGCCCTGACATGCACCTTTTGGAATTGGCCGCCATGTGATAAGGGGTGCAAATGCTGATGTTAAAGAGCTACTGCTGGTAACCCACATATGAGAACTATGAGCAATATCTTTTATATGGGAACTGAATGAGTTTCAGCCCCTATATATGGAGTAGCTATGATTTCTGAGAAGCTTAAGAAGCCAAGAAGAAAATCCACCAGTTCATGAAGATCAGGACTGAAATTATTCCTCACTGGATCCTGAGTCTGCATATTGCATTGTCAAAGCTTCACCTGGAACTATTCCTACCTGGGAGGCAATATTTGATCCTGATGCTACTGTCTCAAACACTTGACAGAACAAGCATGCCCTGTGAATTGAATTCTGTAAATAAATAGACTTGTGTTTTGGAACCACAAGTACTTTCCTGCTGCCTGCATTTATTCTCCAGGATCTGGTACCAGGAAGGAAGAGAACCCATGGGTTCACTGAGAAAATTCCATTTCTAGAAAGGAACTATTACCATCCACAAAGTAGTCTAAGTAGCCTTTTGCCTAGGACCAGCTCTAGAGTTCGTTAAGGTATTGGCACCCTAGGCAACCCTTAAGCTTTACACTCCCCTGGCTGTTAAAATCTTTTGTTTAGCTTTGAATGCTCTGCCCTTTGCCCCCCCCCCCCAATAAGTTACCACCCTAGGTGACTGCCTGGTTTGCCTGATGGTTGACCTGGTCCTGCTTGTTTAGCAAGTGATTCAATAATGGTTCATTACAATATCAGATCAGCCACCCAATTAATAAGAACCTGTAGTAATGTCATAAGGGGTTGAAATTTGGGCCTTCAGTAGGCTTCATAAGCAAAGTAGTCAAGCAAGGTTCAAAATGCCAGCAAACAGCATATTTCACTTCCTCAACACACAAAGACAATGTGGCAGGCTATGGCCTATAATAGTCTGCAAATATGGAAGGCCTGTAAGTTAGGCCCTGATCCCAACCCCCATCTAAGAGAAAGAATCAAAGTCTGTAAAAGTTTGAGAAAGCTGTTTTAAAATTGCTTAATAAGAAGTTTTCATGAGTGCATAAATCTTCCATTATTCTTTTGTGTTCTGATGATAGAAATGTTTCAATACATGCATTCCTAGAGCTAGAAACGACCTCGGAGCAGGATAGTATCAATGCCTAGAAACTGCACCTTTGTTAGAACAGTCCGGGAAGGGGGAGCAGGGAGCTAGGCCCAGAAAGGATCTCTGATTGGATAAGTGCAGGGGGCGTTGGAACCAATAGAAAGTCTGCATGTATCAAGCTGAAGAAAAATGTATAAATGAATATGTTTCTGTAAGAACTTTGCTCAGTCCTTTTTGAAGCTTTGACTAACTGAGCCATGTGCACAATAAATTGGCTTGGATCTTTGAACTGACTCCTGGTATTATTTATTGCATGCTTATCAGCTGCTACATATTCTTGGTGCGTTGGCCGGGAATGTGTGAGTAGTGGATGGTATGCAAGTGAATATACCACGACTTCTCGCCTCAAAGGTTTGGTCCAGTTGGAACCATGTCTGTCCGACCACAGGGGAATTCTCTGGCGCCACTGGTCTGATTGTATCGGAGAGGGTTCCGCCTTGCCGCGGCGGGCCACTGGGTCAAGCTGGCCAACACCTCCGAACCCGATGGGAGTCCAGGATCCAACCCAAGAACTGGTGTGGTATCCGGATCCGGTGAGTAGACATTTTCTTGTTTAAAAGTCAGTGAAGCCTGGGGAAAAAGTCTTGCATGCGTGCGTGAGACTGAATTAGTATAGACTAACTGGGAAAGTCTTGTATGGGTACGCGAGACAAGAGAGCTTGATCACCTCTCATAAGGGCGGTCCTAGTATGCTCTGCATGAGTGCGTGGAAGCAGAAGCCATCGACCCTTTGGATGGGAATAGTCAGTTAGTCAGAAAACCTTGGGCATTTGAAAAATGATTTCTTGTTGCTGGTATGAATGTTTGTGTGACTGAGAGGTCTTGAATAAGACTAAGTGAGAGCGGACTCCTGAGTAGCGCAGTCCCTGGCCAGGCGACTGCGCCCAGGTCGCAAAAAGAAGGAAGCGTTTGGTGTTTGTCTCCCCCGTTGTTCCATTGTTCTTATCTGTTGAAACCGCGAGTTTCCCTTCTGGTATAATGTAAGATCATTCTGTTGGGTAATTTGTGAAACTGATTAAGGAATAGTATTAAGAAAAGAAGAAAGAAGAAGGAAAAACCAACTCAGGAGTCACTTTTACGTACAAAGACAGCTGTCTCACTACTAATTCCAGGTTTTTCTTCAGCACAGCGTGAGACTGGCAAGCAGAGAGAGAAGGGGCGTGTCTGTACAAAGGAATGTTTAGTATCTTTTAACCCTGTGAAGGCTTATTTTCAACATTCTGCAGCTTAATTTGTGCTTATTTCAGGAAAATTGTACCTGTTTTATTCAATATGTTCTAATAGTGATGTTCCTTCTGCTATGGTCATGTATTATATATCATTTGATAGGAATGTTTAGTCAGAATCTTGGATCCCGACAGTTTTGGGCTCAGCCTGGAAAGGGTTAAGTTCTTATTAACCCCATTCGAGTTCCTCAACTGTTCTTGTACGGACCAAGTGAGGAGGATTTCTGTAAAGCTATAGGTATAATGCAGTTGTGGGCTTAGCCTTGTCTTGTGTTTTTTTATGTTCCAATTTTCAGCAAGCACTGTAATGGTTCAAATAGAAATGATAGAGAAATTAAGGAAACTGCTTTTGTTTTTCCTTTGACCTTTGAAGTAGAGGTTAAGAACCCTGACAGGACTATAAAGCATCCCGAGCCAGTAGTTACCAGATCGGGATTTAAAAGTGATTTAAATCCAGAGTGAATGAAGAGTTAATCGTGCTTGAATTCTAATTCCTCATATACTGTGGCAAGCACCTCATAGAAGACATACTTATTGTTAATAAAAAGAAAAAGACAAAGAAAAAGGGGTATATATGTATTCTAGATATCCACCCACTTTATGAAAAAGTAGCCGGAATGTCCTTTGTATATCTGCTTCCTAAACTGTAAGATTTTAAGTAATTTCTTTTGCAGAGACATTGTTCAGCTTAAATGTTGATTACGGCTGGCAGTTAGTTCCATGCTAATTATTTTTATTACAGTCATACGTAACAGATATGTGGCCGTCATGTTAGGAGCCATAGTTCTTTCTATTGGAATTGTTTTTATAACATAATGCAAAATAATAGTTTTATATTTTAAGGACTGTATCTAAATTGTTCCTATTTAGAACGAGCACACACATCCATTATGTTTAGTCCACAGGAAAATGCAGCCTGACTGCCCGCCCCCTCTGTCTGTTGTCAAGTACGTCATCATGGGGGGGGGGGGTCGGAGTCCACGCAGATTTTGTTGAAATGTATGACTAGGAATTTTAGCAAGGGATTTGCTGGAGACTATGGAATTAGAATGTCTCTGTCCCTAGAATGTCTCTGTCTCTGTGAAAGGGAGCGGCCAGTGTTAGCTACTTCATGGCCCCATGAGGGCACCTTTGATGTTAATGTAGTTTCCCGTGTTCATCAGATTGTGCAAAAAATGTTTCCTGATCAGTTCCCCTACATAGACTCCTGGTTAAATGTTGGTGAGAAAAAAAAAAAACCAGTATAGGAGATTAGTAGCAGCCACGAGGGGGGGGGGCGGAAGTCTGAGAAAAAAAGCTGCCTGTTTATTCTGCCACAGAATCTCCAGACATTCCACTCAGTCCGTCCCAGTATCTTTATAGGCCAGTCCCCTAAGCTCTGCCACCACCCCAGGCAGAGCCTGGGGCAGGGGGGGACACCTCCCTGCAGATGTACCCCAAGTAGTTCAACAGCCACCTCTGCAGCAGGAGGACATGCACCCCCTCTTGACCGGAAGCCCCGGCTCAGTTTAAAGTACTCTGAGTGGGCCACAGTTCACCGATGACACTACAAGCAGGGATTCATTTGCCAGTTCGGGGTCACTCACAGCCAGCGCCCAAGAACATGAAGTGGAACCCAGACAGTCCCGATTGCCGTATGCCTTCAGAAGTACAACTACCAGTAAAAGGGATGGTCACGTTATACCATTACGCCAGGTCCAGGGCCTACCCACCCTTAATACTGAAAGCCAGCCGACCAGCCTTGTTTCTGCACTGGTTTACTGAACTGAAAGATGCATTATGCCTCCTACACTGAGAAGCCTTAGGATTTGATTGAACTAATGAACAGTATTATGCAGACCCATCAGCCTTGATAACCCCAAGTGGGATCCAAATAGTGCAGGCAGCCCTCACTATATACCCCATGCGATCCAGCAGCCCAGGAGAATTTGCGTATGGTAAATGCAGTTTTTGTCAGTCAGTCCCAGAGAGATATAAAACGGAAATTGCAGAAACTGGATGGATTTGCGGGCATGACAGTTAATGGAAGTTGCTCAGGAAGTATGTTGTGAATCGTGAAAATGAATGTGACAGAGAAAGTGAACGCAAGATGAAAAAGAAAGCAGATCATCTTGCTGCTGCTTTAGTTGAATGACATGGAGGAGGTTTTCCTAATCGAAGGAGCAGAGGAAGTGGAAGGGGTCGTGAAAATGATCGGCCCCCACTGGGTGCGAATCAGTGCGCCCATTGCAGAGAAGAAGGACATTAGAGAAGTGAATGCCCGCATCTTGACTCCACCCCCAGGAAGGGAGGAGGGAGCACTTGGAGAACAGGAGGTTGATTTCAGAGTCATGGAAGAATAAACCGAGCACAGTGTTCCAGCAAGAGATGGAAGAAGCTATTGAGAGAATGGCAGCCGTGGAGGGCTATGACATGGATGAAGACTAGGCCAGACTGGGCTCCAAGTTTTCCCTTGGTCCCCAGGAGCCTATGGTCAGTCTGAAAATAGGGGACCAATATATGGACTTTATGGGGGATACAGGAGCAGAATACTAAAGCCAGTAGCCCCTTTGTCTTCTCGATGCATCACCATTGTCAGAGCTACTGGGGTTAAGGTCACAAAGCCTTTCCTGCAGAACCGCATGTATGAACTAGGGAGACAGAAAATAACGCACCAGTTCTTGTATATGCCTGAATGCCCTATTCCACTTTTGGGCCGAGATCTGCTTGCAAAGCTCCAGGCACAGATATCCTTTGCTGAAGGGGGAGAAATGCAAATAACTGTGAACCCAAAGCCAGCTGGATTGATGGTGCAGAATGTTCCCCGAGAAGAAGAATGGCGGTTTTACAGCGTATCTCCAACCAAGCCAGCTAGTTCCTGTATACCCACCAACCTTATAGCCCCACCTGAAGTATGGGCAGAAGATAATCCACCTGGCCTAGCGAAGAACATAGCCCCTGTCATTGTCACCCTCAAGCCAGGAGCGGAACCAGTGCATGTGAAGCAGTATCCTCTTCCCCGACTGTCCTGGACCTGAAAGAGGCCTTCTTCTGTATATGCTTAGTCCCCACCAGTCAACTTTTGTTTGCTTTTGAATGGCAAGACCCCACAACAGGAAGGTGGGGTCAGCTTACCTGGACTCGATTACCCCAAGGATTTAAGAATTCACCTACTCTCTTCAGTGCTGTTTTAAATCAGGATCTTTCAAGCTACTATGTGAACCCAGGATGAAGGGTTCTTCTTCAGTATGTGGACAACTTGCTCGTAGCCACAAATTCAGAAAGTGAATGTCTACAAGCCACCAGTGAACTCTTGCACCTTTTAAATGAGGCTGGATACAAAGTCTCAAGAGCCAAGGCGCAATTATGTCAAACAAGTTAAATATCTGGGATTCCAGTTGTACAGCAGAATTCGATGCCTGGGACCAGAACGCAAAGAAGCTGTATGCAGTATTCCTACTCCAACCACCAGGAGGAAAGTGAGAGCCTTCTTCGGTGCTGCAGGATACTGTCGTATATGGATCCCCAATTTTGCTCTGCTGGCAAAACCATTGTATCAAGCTACCAAAGGAATGGAAAAGTCTCCATTGGAATGGGGACTTGAACAGGATGCAGCCTTTCGATCTTTGAAAACCGCTCTGATGTTATCACCAGCTTTGGGTCTACCAGATGTCCAGAAAACCTTTCAGTCTCTATGTCCATGAGTCACAAGGAAATGTTCTAGGAGTGTTGACTCAATCTCTTGGATCTTGGCAACGGCCTGTAGCCTATCTGTCAAAACAGTTGGATGTGGTAGCAAGGGGTTGGCCCCCTTGTTTGAGAGCTGTTGCAGCTACAGCCCTCCTAGTGAGCAAAGCAGACAAGCTCACTTTGAGACAGAATCTTCAAGTTACTGTACCACACTCTATTCTGACCATTATGAAACACAAATGAAGTTTCTGGCTCACAAATTCACAAATGTTGAAGTATCAGAGTATGCTTTGTGAGAATCCTCAATTGCAATTGATGGTCAGTCAAGCTTTGAATCCTGCTAGAGCTGTGGATTCAACTACCAGAGTCATACATTTCAACAAAATCTGCGTGGACTCCGACCCCCCCCCCCCATGATGACGTACTTGACAACAAACAGAGGGGGCGGGAAGTCAGGCTGCATTATCCTGAGGACTAAACATAATGAATGTGTGTGCTCATTCTAAATAGGAACAATTTAGATAAAGTCCTTAAAATATAAAACTATTATTTTGCAACATGCTATAACAACAATTCCAATAGAAAGAACTATGGCTCCTAACATGACGGCCACATATCTGTTACATATGACTGGAATAAAAATTCTTAACCTGAAACTAACTGCCAGCCGTAATCAGCACTTAAGCTGAACAATGTCTCTGCAAAAGAAATTACTTTAAATCCTACAGTTTAGAAAGCAGACATTCAAAGGACATGAACATTTCCTCAGGATTTAAATCATTTTCAAGTCGTGATCTGGTAACTACTGCTTCATAGTCCTGCCAGGGTTCTTAACCTCTACTTCGAAGGTCAAAGGAAAAACAAAAGCAGTTTCCTTAATTTCTCTATCATTTCTATTTGGACCATTGCAGTGTTTGCTGAAGACTGGAACATAAAAAAACACAAGACAAGGCTAAGCCCACAAATGCATTATACCTATAGCTCTACAGAATCCTCCTCACTTGGTCCGTACAAGAACAGTTGAGGAACTCGAATGGGGTTAATAAGAACTTAACCCTTTCCAGGCTGAGCCCAAAACTGTCGGGATCCAAAATTCTGACTAAACATTCCTATCAAATGATATATATAATACAGTACATGACCATAGCAGAAGAAATATCACTATTATAACATATTGAATAAAACAGGCACAATTTTCCTGAAATAAGCACAAATTAACCCAGCTGCAGAATGTTGAAATAAGCCTTCACAGGGTTAAAAGATACTAAACATTCCTTTCTACGGGCTGTGTGAAAGACACACCCCTTCTCTCTCTGCCTGCTAGAGACGCACTGCTGTGCTGAAAAAAACTGACATCAGTGAGAGCTGTCTTTGTACTTAAAAGTGACTCCTCAGTTGCTTTTTCCTTCTTCTTTCTTCTTCTCTTAATGCTATTCCTAAATCAGTAAACTGTTTCACAAATTACCTAACAAAATAATCTTACATTATACCAGAAGGGAAACCCGCGGTTTCAACAGGTAACAAAAATCAGATAAAAATAACAAACAGTAAGGACAATGGAACAATGGAGGAGACAAACACCAAACGCTTCCTCCTTTTTGCGACCTGGGCGCAGTCGCCTGGCCAGGAACTGCGCTACTCAGGAGTCCGCTCTCACTTGGCCTGTGTTTCAAGGCCTCTGATTCACGCACACACAACCAAACATGCTAACAAGACGTTTTTCCCAAATTTTCCCAGACCCTATCTAACTCACCAACAGCAGCCGGCCTCGCGTACACTCATGCAAGGCTTACTCAGACTGCTGACTAATCAAGGGCTGTGGTTTGGGCCTCGCGTATACTCATGCAAGACTTACTCGGACGCGCCCTGAGAGGTGATCAAACTCTCGGTATCGTTTTCCCATACCAATTCAGTCTTGCGCATACTCATGCAAGACTTTTCCCCAGGCTTCACTGACTCAAATGCCCAAGATTTTCTACTCACCTGATCCGGTTCTCGATACCAAACTAGTTCTTGGGTTGGATCCTGGACTCCCCTCGGGTTCGGAGGTGTTGGCCAGCTGGACCCAGCAACCTGGGGAGGCAAGGAGGAGCCTTCTCTGATACAAGAGGACCAGAGGCTTCCCCTGCGATCAGTCAGGTGCGGCTCCAGCTGGACCAAACCTTTGAGGCGAGAAGTCGTGGTATATTTACTTGAATACTACCACACTACTCACACATTCCCGGCCAACGCTCCAGAATATGTAGCAGCTGATAAGCATGCAATAAATAATACCAGGAGTCAGTTCAAAGATCCAAGCCAATTTAATGTGCACAAGGCCCAGAAAGTCAAGCTTCAAAAAAGGACTGAGCAAAGCTCTTACAGAATCATATTCATTTTATACATTCCTTTTCAGTTTGATACATGTTTCTATTGGTCTCAATGCCCCCTGCACTTGTCCAATCAGGGACCCTCTCTGGGCCTAGCACCCTGCTCCCCCTTCCAAGGCAATTCTAACAATGGTATAGTTTATAGGTATTGATACAAATCTACTGCAGGGTCATTTCTAGCTCTAGGAATGCAGGTATTGAAACATTTCTATCATCAGAACACAAGAGAATAATGAAAGATTTATGTATTCATGAAAACTTCTTATTAAGCAGTTTAAAACAGCTTTCTCAGACTTTTACAGATTTTTAGTTCTTACTAAGATGGGGGGTTGGAATTAGGGCCTAACTTACAGGCCTTTCATATTTGCAGACTATTATAGGCCATACATAGCCTGCCACAAAAGCACAGTGAGAAGACGTATACATCAAAGATATTAAAGATCCTTGGAGGAGAGAATAAACTACCTCTTGATCAATCCAGCAATGAATAATACATGGAGCTAATAAAAATAATTAAACCTTATATTGCTGCGCCAAACAACACCATAATTGCATTAATCTCCACAATGTTTAAGAACATATATAAGAAACCATTAAAAAATGAAGAATGAAAGGGTTCCAATAAAGGCAAGGCACCTACAGATTTAACGATTGTATGCTACTGTAACAGCCATATCCCAGAAAATACCCGTATCGAGATGGTGTCAATTTAAAAGCTTAATAATAATAAAAGAACTCACAGTTATTAAGATTTATATATCCAAAACCAGAGTCCATCACTAGTTAAACAAAAACAGCCATATGAACAATCTAGGCTTATGAAACCATATTTAAAACAATATAAAGAGCCATGAGATTTAATCGCTGGCATGGTTCCAACACAAAATGGTCTGTCCTACCTTATACACCATGGAATATCTATGATTCTTTCAACTATCACTGGCAAGGTCTTGGAGGCTTCCATATTCTCCTCCCAGGGCCTCTCTGACTTTCCCTTAACCCAGACTTTTTATCCTGCACTCCAGGCTCCTCTCTGCCCTAGCCTCATTAAGATGGTCTGATAATGGATGTGTCTTAAGGAGAACTGAGGGTCTCCTATAAACTCCATGACAGAACCCTAGATCCTGTGTTTGGTGTTTACCTCCATCACAGGGTTATAAAAATAAGGTAAAAACCCAAAGCCTTCTGACATTAGGCATATTTATGACAATAGTTGAGTGATTACTTCAAATGTTCTCGTCTGTGCATCTTAACGAAATTGTAAATTCCAAGGAGCAGGGACTGTTTCTCTATTGTGTATCCATATGGCCTGCATATGCCTAGTTGAGCTACAGAAACACTAAGTACTAGTCATCATTTTCTGGCAATAAACTAATTTCTGCTGTAATCGCTGGACAGCTCCTGCCTGTTGCTAAGGCTCAGACAGAAACTAGGCAAAGAGCCAAGACATGGCTCTGGAGGAGTCTCAGAATCATCTCCATTTTGGAATGGGTTTTCAAGCTAAGAAGGACCCTTTCATAGGGGTAGGTAGCTCCTTAAGTACTATGGTTTAACTTAAAAGTGAGCAAAGTTCTATTTAAAGTTATAATGGTGAAGGTGAATGTATTGTGCAGATTAACCTGGCTTATAAGAGCTACTCCTGATATTGTTTTGCTATATGGTTTGCTCATGTGAAATGTTCTAAATATGAAAAGGTTTGTAATTAAAAGTTGAATAAATTATGTTGTACATGTCGCTTTAACTGCAGTGAGACATAGATCACAGCATGCTGTAGCCAGTTGCTAAGATTTAGCCAGACAGCAGAGCAGAGCGGTAGCTGTTGGAGGTAGTTCAGAATCAGGCAGGTTTTAAATGGAATTTCTAGTTCAGAGAGATCCATAAATTATTGTTGTCTGTACAAAAAGGATGCTGCTGACATCTGAGGTGGGAGAAAACCAGGGTCCAGAGCACAGCACTGGAGAATCTAAATCTGTGAGACAGAAGAACCTGCTCTCCAAAACCAGGCACTGCTCTGTAGGAAACAACTCTCTCAGAGACCTATAATTAGTTCCATGCTCGCTACTGACTTAAGCCTTGGTTATTAAAAAAAAAGCTACAAAACTGTTAATTGGGTTTGGGAAGGGGGTGGTTTTAGGCATTTTAATGTGAGTTACAGTGATATCATTTCATTACTATAGATGTGTATATATATATGATATGTATGAGGCCCCATCTTTTGGTAAATCTGCAAAGTGCACATGTGTGTGCCTGTGTCTAATTCACAATTATACAGGAAGAATTTTTGTGTTTTATGTGCCTGTCTGTAACTGCAGAAATTGCAATGAAAATTATGTTAAAAGACCCCTGCACACCTGCTGCACTTTCTCAGCCTCCATCTCTGGCCAAAGAGAGAGCTACATACAACTTCCGTACGCAAAGGTTTTGCTACACGTCTCCACCTCAAAATGAAGGATCGTTTTGGAATGCAATAAATTTTAGTATAGGAGCCTACAGGGAAACACATTCCATTTGAAAGTTGTATCATACGTTTCTCTACATATTGGGAGTAATTTTATAAGAAACTGTCTAGATTTAGGTAGCAGGAATATGCATATTGAGGATATTTTAATTCTGCACGTAAATGACCTTGCTCATGCTGCAGTCTATTCAGTAAGAACCCACGTGCACGCAATGGTGTGTACTTGCACTGTGGACATGCACAAGGGCAGGGTTTGGGCAGAGCATGGATGGGCACAAAGTTAAACATGTAAATTAGAAAATATTACATGTCTAGGCACAAGCATTTACAACAGCTCTAGGTCTGGGTAAGTGATCGCATCTTAAATTATTGCACATTTTCAACCATTTATACTAGTATTCTATTAAGAAAAACAAACAATACTTTTTTTATCAAATAGCACCTAAGTAGATATTTCCTTCAAAAATTACCCTTATTTAGTCTAATTTAGGTAAATATAAGTTATGACTGGACTTTATGTTCAGTTAACATATTAACCTAGTAAAACAGGGTCTAGGCTCAAAGTTACATTATTTGAAACGAGACAGAACAGTTCAGTTACCATTTTCATAGGAAAAAGAAGGGGTACCCTCTATATTGTACTCATACTCAGTTCTCCCTAAAAGTGATATTTTAGAAGGGATATCTAGGAAGAATCTGGGAAGTCCAAAGTACAATGTCCAAAATTCCAGGAGAATGGCAGCAGTGAAGAGAGGCATGAATATGAGCTATCTAAAACTACTCCGTCTCCACCCCAAAAGATGAATGTCTCAGTAACCAGTTTTGGTAACAGACCGTGTACAGATAGCAAGGTTGGGTATGCCCATGGGTGTAGGCCATTACACAGATATGGCAGCCTTCGAATTGCACACCTGCAAAACATGGTACTTGCACATTTCGGGTAGGGTAATTCAGAAGGAGGGCGACTGTTACGAGACTAACACATCCTGGACAGCCATTTCTGATAATCAGATGTTCAGCAATGGATCTGTGATATGTTTGGTGTATATATTTACATGTAGATTTCTCAGACAGACATGCTTGTGCCATTATAAAATTGCACTCTGACATGCATCTCCCTTGCTCTGCCTGGGACACATCTCCACCATGATACATGGACGTTCTCATATCAGGGACATCTAAATACCCAGGGGGGATATTCAGCAGTGGCAGCTAGTGCTTGTAAAGTACCTAGCTGTCGCCACTGAAAACTATCCCTGAATATTGTCCTGTTCCCCCGCCTAGGGCCGATGGCTCTATGGCGAGGGCGACCTCTTATATGTTTTCAAGCGTCCTTATTAACTACTATAGCAGCAAGGGTTGCTGGGAGTTGTAGTTTAAGTAGCTATTCAACAAATATGTTGTGGCACGAGGGTCCTTTTTATAAACAGATAAATTTTTATTTGGGGATTCTTCCCTTGCACATGGGTTCAATGGCTCAAAACATGGCACGGCAAAACAATAGGAAATCAGGAGCAAATTAAAGTCAGAAAACAAAGCAGGTATTAAACTGTTTCTTCACAGCAAATAAACAGGCAGAACAACTTTGTATTTTCCTCATATAAAGTTGGCTTTTAACGTAAGTCCAAATGGTCAATCTTACACAGAGAACAGTCCATCTCACAACTCTCCGATATATCAGACTTGTTTTCTGGGTCAATAATCATATCCTCACTGTAATCATTGTAGCATTGCTTTGGGGAACTTTTAGACTGCAACTCGTGGATAACTTCTTGCAGCTGCCCTATGAAGTCCTCCCTCTCATTAGCAGTATCTTTTTCTAAGGCAGGAAACTGGTTCTTACTTAAACTTTTCACTACAGCCTTTATGTCTCGTTCAAAGCATTTGGTAAGAATGTTTCTAATATGAGCAGTTTTCAGAGCCATGCTATCTCTGCTCCTATTGGCACTAGCTTTTAACTGCTGTACTATTTCTTCAGCAAGCTTTTGGTTAGGAAATAATGCAGACGTACCTTCTTTACTGGCAATGGCTTCTCTGTACTGAGAGCTTTCTCCCCTCGTGCAGGCAAACTGTTTTACCTTTCCCTCAAGTGGCTTCCACAGAGGCTTTGCTTCCAGTGTTTCAGGGTTAAAGGAAATGGACCTTCCAGAATCTTTCTCAACTTGACCTGGGTTCCCAAGTTTCCCTTGTTGCTGCTTTCCTGTGTACCTTTGCTGCTTGAGTGGCTCAGACTGCTGTCGAGGTTTCTCTGTGCCTTCCTTTCTCTTTCCTCCTTCTAATCCTGAGGTCCTTGAACTCCTTGAACTCCTCGAGTTTCCTGAACTCCTCCAGTCCCTTGAGCTCCTTGAGTTCCTTGCACTCCTTGAGTTACTTCTCTTTAAGTCTGACTCTGAAGCCGGTTTAAAACGGCTTCCTCCTGCAGCCACACCCCTCTGGTTACTCAGGTGGAAGTCATCAGAGCTGCATTCAGCTTCTACGTCAGCACTATGGCTGAGCTCCGTTCTAGCTGAAAGCATTCTGTTGCTATGGGAACCTGTCTTGCTCTTACTTTTAAAGGCAGACTGCTCACTATTTTCCCATTCCATCTGATCAGTAGTGCTGTCCCTATCACAATATTCAATGCCAGCGACATATCCAGCAGCCAGCATTGAATATCCAGGTTGCCACAGAAGCCGGAAGCTAAGCAACACTATTGAGCCTCAATACTGAGCTGCGGGTAAAGCTGGGCCAGCATTTGCCACGCCTTACTTTACCCACTGCCACTGCCTGGTTAATGACAGGTTCCGCCTCAGCTCCGCCCTGGAATGCCCTCGACACACCCCAATGCTATGCCTTTAGATCAGGCTGTGTAGCTGCAGCACCCACGGATATCCTGCGGCACTATCCGCTAAAAGTCCAGCTCTGCAAACCATGTAAATGTCTTTGAATATCACCCCTAACTTTCTAAAATGTCTCCAGGGACGTCTCCATGATTTGCATGTCTAAATGCCCATTTTCAGATGTTTAATTTATGAACAGGGCTTCTAAAATGACCCCCAAGTGAACAGTAACTAAACAATAGGGCAACCAGTCATAACAAAGATGAATGCATGACACAACATTCTCACAGAAAATCGTATGATCTATAACCCATCTTGATTCCTAGCATTATATAGATTGGAGTAAGAAGACTTCATACAAACAAACTGAGGTGCTGGGCAGCTTATCACTGGTTATATACAGTAGTAGTATATGTCCAGGAGGAGCAAAAGGGAAAATAAGAAAACTCTGAAAGGACATGAGCTCATGGTAATTCTAGCAGGTTTAGTCATTAAGACTCCTGAACTAGTAGTTTAGTCATTAAGACTCCTGAACAGGAGTGGAGGAGTGGCCTAGTGGTTGGGGTAAGGTACTTCAGGCCAGAAGGTCAGGGGTTCAAATCCCACTAGAGGACAGCAACCTTAGGCCAGAAGGACTGGAGTTTCTAGTCCCACAGGTGCTCCTTGTGGTCTTGGGCAAGCCACTTAACCCTCCATAGCCATGTTCCCTGTAAAATAGTCATCTCCAAGTTATAATGCCCTGTTCAATGTAAACCACACTGATGCAAAATAGCACAGTATATAAGAGAATGTAAATAAATAAAATAAATAGTAGGAAGTAAGGCAGGCTGGAAGATGTAGTGAGGAAGTAGTTAAGGTGCAGAGTGGAAGTGAAGGCAGTTAAGCACCTGGAACCAAGTTAGAAGCTGTTGGAATGAGACAAAAAGCCAAATTGTTTTTGGAGAAACAGAATAGGCAGCAAGATGCACAAGAGGAACACACAAGATTGCTGCTTGAGGTTTAAGTGAGATAGAATCTGAAGTGAGATAGAATCTTAATGGAAAGAATGCTTCCACAGATTATATTAAAAAAATTAAGGAACTGTTAGTGTTTTGGGAAGTTGACAGGAGGGCAGTGTGTGTGCTGTGAAAGGTGCTGATTAGAATCTATGGAGAAGCATCCATCTAATAGTTTAAAATACCTTGAGAGGAAGCCTGTGCTGGGGAAACTCGTACAAGCAGGGACAGGAACTCCATTGCTATTAGAAATACTGTACACTTGGATTAAAGTAATCCACAGGTTCTACGATGGCTAGGAAACTTACTGACCAGGCATCCATGGTGAAATAACCTCCTAATAGATTAACACTGAGAGAATAGGCCTATGCTATGCAGAGACAGCATAGACTGTAGTCTATACAAAGAAGGGTCAGAACAGTTGAGACAGGGGAACTTTATTGCCTGTTCAGAATTGTGTTTTGCTTACGTTACACAAGGGTGCTGTATGGTAGCTGTAAATGTTACTGATTAGAAGCCCGTTGTGAAGCATCCGCCTAAAGCATGTAAGTAGTATCACAGTGTTCTGACTCATGTATGGAAAAGGGAACACTGTGCTAAGTTCCTGGCCCATAGAGCTGACCTTGAGAGACGAGATTGGGCAATACATATACATATATCTACACACACATATATAGAGTGACTATAGAAAGATAAAATGTGTGCACAATTAAAATTCAAAGTTGGCTTTAACATTTTCAAAACAATCTCTATGAAGTTGATATCCAAAAAGACTTAAGGAGCCAGGGGCCAAACCCTGAAGTGAGGAAGAAGCATGTTAGAAAGAATGCTGATAGAGGACTGCAAGCAGCATGAAAACATCAAACTCATCCCGTAAAAATTGCATTGTTTACCAGTACCCTACATAGCCAAATTTACAACTCTCTGATTTTTGAGGCCTCCAGATTTATTTATTTATTTAACAGTTTTTTTTTTTTATATCGCCTTATCATAAAATCAAAGCGGTTTACAATATAACAACAAAACTTTACAGAGACCTTGCGGTCTATAGAGGTAAGGGTGGCATGCGGGAAATGCTAGCAAGCATAACTTATTTACATTATAACATATATACATTTACAGGACAGCATATGACAAGAATCGGGGGGTAGTCTAAAGATTATGTAGACAATCGGGGGGTAGTCTAAAGATTATGTAGACAATCCCTCAAATCCAAAAACACCGGCTATGATCTTTTCCACATTAGTAACTTATGATATTTTATAAAAGAAGAACAGGTCTCAGACTGTAACTAGGCACCCTCCTGCAGACTATGTCAATGGATGTGTGCCACTTTTGCATCAACAACCTTCGTTCTCTCTTAATATTAGTATGATAAGTGACAGGCGAGTTGACATTCCATATCAAAAGATAGCAGAATAATTTTTCTTATCTTATGATTCCCCATGCTGGGTAGTCTGGCATGTGGTGTGCTGGTGTGCTAGAAGAGCTCATTGAAGCGTTCCATGAAGAGGAAGATTTTCAGCTTCTTCCTAAAGTCTCTTAAATCCATGGTGGTCCTTGGTACCACTGGAAGAGGGTTCCAAATGGTGGGTGCTGCAAGGGATAGAGCTCTCTTGGTGGTGGGTCAGACTACTGAAAGTATAAATTAGCCCTCAGCACACATTTGAGGTCTCTAATGCCCTCCCAAGATGTAACCCTAACTGTATCCTAACCATAGGAAATCATGCAATGTGACACCCACAAGCGAGCTTTCTCAGGAGTACTCCTCACAATCTGGAACAAACTCCCCAAGGGGCTATGCCTAACTCAAGACTACCTCTACTTTAGGAAGCATGTGAAAGCCTAGCTCTTCTCCCAGGATTAGCTTGCTGCACATCCTGTAACCAAGTGCAGTTTTACATACATCTGTACATAGAAAGAGGGGATTTTAGAAGCAATGTCCAAGTGTAATCTGGAATGCCTAAACCAGAACGTCTGAAAAAATGCAGGCACGTCCATGTGTGGGGGCATCTACATAGACATCCCTGGAACGGTATTACAGAACCTGCATATCTTAGATAGCCTAATGGTTAGAGTAGTTGGCTAGAAACAGGACAGCCAGGGTGTAGCTCTTGTTTATAGTGTGCTTAGTGCATTTCCTCTACCCTCTCAGGATGGTTTTCAGCTAAAATGACTGTTTGTGCCTTGGAGCAGATCTAAACTTATACATGACACTGGATGTCCATGAAGTTCTTCTGATCAAGTAGGGATGTCCAGGTTCCTGGGAACACCCCAGCCACTCCTTCATTCAGATATGAATGTACTCACTCTGGGGACATCCCCAGAGCCAGCTTCTAAAATGGTTATAGAGATATTTCTATGCTTTGGACGTCTCTTTGACTGTTTTCTGATGTCTAAAGAATGAATAGGACTTCTAAAATGACTGCCATAGTTAATGTTCCATCTAGCAGACCATTTTTATTTATCCTTATGCCTTTGCCTTACCCATCTTGTCTGTCTATGTCCCAACTGTCCTTGCCTCTTCTGCTGCCTATTAGGATATTTCATTACATATGCTAAACGCTGTGAATATCCTGTCTATATTATATGAATGCTCAACGACGCTACCTATTATGGTTTATCATTTGTATTGCACTGACATTGTGAATATTCTATCTGTGTTATATAAATTATCTGCTATGCTGTTTTAAGGTGTACATTACTGATACCATATCTACCATATTATTGCTATTACTAAGGTTTAATCTGCCTATCTCCAAGTTAATCTAGCTATTCTAATGATCTGTTATGCTGGCATATGGTCATTTTGCTATTGTTAAGCTGCTACTAAAATGTAAGTTGTGCATGTCAAGCGATACCCGTTGGTAAACCACTATGGGTGAATCTCTTCATAAATAAACCAAGCTACACTAACAGCTTTTCCTACATCCTCCGGTAATGAATTCCAGAGTTTGATTATGCATTGAGTGCCATTCTTCTGTTCTTCACCTTTACCACTATTCCGGGCTTCCTCGCATCTAGCTTTTTATCAGTCAGAATGGGAGTATCCTAGGTGATCATAACCTTTTCATTTTCGGTAATTCTTTTAGGGTCATGATCCCAATGCTTTTCAGGCACAGTGATGTATAGAAATTTTATGCCATCAGACCTTCACAGCCAGCTATGAGGTGAGTCACTGTTTCCAGCTCTTTCCCACAGAATCGACATATGTCAGTTTTGCCAGTTTTTTCAATGCTCGCTGTAAATCATCTTGTCCATAATCCGCTATTTTGGGCTGCAATTATCAATTTCTCATCCTTTGGTTTCTTTTCACCTTTCCTTAACCATTCATGTGTCCGTTCTTGATCACTGGACTAACACTTTGTATTTCCCAATGTACTTGTGAATTTGCCACTTGTTTTCTGACCTAATTCTTTGAAGAGCTTTTTCTCTTGTTTTGCTAATTTTCTTTCTTCCCTGTGTATGCTTGTGGATTCTCACTCATTCCTTCTTTGATGATAGAACTAGTTTCATATTTCAGTACTTTTTGCGTGTTTGAATCCAATATGTTGTCAGGTAGACCTGAAGGCCTATGATACTAGCTCTGTATGTGTAATCAATCTCTATGAGATCCAGCCCTCCTTCAGCTCTAGGGATGTACAGTCTCAGCATACCATAATTCTTGAAAATTACTCCATGGGCATGCAGGAGGTTTCTTGTTCATACATCTAGTTTGTCAAGATCTTTAAGAGGCCAGTCCACAATCCCAAAGCTGTTTGAGAGTATAGGAATTGCCAGCTGATTGATGGTTTGTATCTTATTCTATGATGGTAAAGCACTTCTCATTAATGATGTTTGTTTCCTGTAATATTCTTCACTGATCTTTTCTCTCAGTAATTTCAGCTTGAGTGTCATTCCTTCTTCTACTCTGAGATATTTATATACCCTTTCCTATTCTATGTTCTTGATGTCACAGCCCTTAGCCAGGGAGATGCTTTTCATTTTGCTTGATATTCCTAAAATAATAGTTGCCTTAGCACATTTGTCAAGGCCAAAAGTCATCCTGATATCATCAGAAAAGCTTTTCACCACATGGAGTTGGTCACTGGAACTATAGACAACTAAATATGTGTGAGGGTAGATAATGTATTTTAAGCCCTGTTTTGTTTTGTTTTTTTGCTGTTAGCATACTGAGGGGACTGGTTACTAAGATGTGGTAATGATAACATGGGTTAATTCACCATTAACACACATTATTAATAACTAGATCCCATTAAATAACATGGGACCTGCACTAAAATAATGTGTGTTATAGTGAATTAACATGTGTTAACATTATTGCACTTTAGTAACTAGCTCTCTAAGTAACTTGCCTTCTACCCCTTTTATTTTTGATGTTGTAATTCTCCAGGCTAGCTCATTAATTCATAGAGTTTAATACACAGGTGTGGAGCTTATTGACAAAGATGTGTCAGATTTCATGTTTGCAGTGAAAGGCCACAGGGAATAGTGAGGACTTTTATGCTAACAATGTTTAATGTATCAGCTCCTTTGTAGTGCTTTATCATACAGTATCTTTCAGATGTTATAAGGATGATTATCAGTGCTTGTTATACAAATAAATGTGCCTGGAGTCCCACATTTAATTTTTAAAATGCCCCTTCACATTGCCTCTGAAATATAAAAACAAAGATCTGAACCCAGATCTCTAAGGATATAAAGTCAATGAAATCAAAATCATCATAGCAACATTTCCACACATTATTGAAAACAAGCTGTTATAAACTCAGATGAACAATGGAAAATGATTTCCAAATGGAATTTCAGGGAACTGAAATGCTTCTTTGTCAACAAAAGCTATATCAAATGTGATAAAATCATTCTTTGACCGTTGCCTTCCAAGTGGAGTTTAATGGAAAAGGTACCCAGCATGCTAGTCTTTCATCTCAATTATGTTGCAAAGTTTTACAATAGAGGTAAAAATAAAATGCATTTAGAACCTTATATATGCCATTTCTTGACAGCTAAATGCATTACTAAATAGCACTAACTGATTCCACATAGCTGCACCCCTTAATTTAGAACGATTTTCAATATAATGCACATCAGTAAGTTGCTCCGATACTATTCTACTATTCAGATGAAACTTTATAGGTTAGCAAATTTTAATATAATTCTTGTAATGGAATATCTAATTTGTTCTAGTGCAATTAACTGTTTTAAAAGATCCAATGCCATGATGTCTTCAGATGTTTTTTATTGGAATATCACTGTGCACTGTTTCCTATGTTCTACAGTAGATTCAACTTAGGTTATGACAAAGCAACTACCACAAAAGAAAATTCTAGTATTGTGCTCTCTGACATGGAGGAGTAGCCTAGTAGTTAGCCTGGTGACCAAACAACCAATGTTGGATTGCCACTGGCTCGCTTTGGGCAAGTCATTTTACCTTCCATTGCCTTAGAAGAAAGGCCTAGCAATCTACATCCAGTCACACCTTTTCAAGAAAACCCAGGGGCTGCTGAGTTGCCAGGAGTCACTATTGACTCAACAACTTGCACTGCATTGCTCTATGTCTGTTTTGATATGCAGCTACTTTTGGCCCTTAGAGTAGGGTCATTTCTCCTTCGCTGAGCTTAAATCAATTTGTTATGTTTTCTGAATGTCAGGAAGGTGCCTTCTTCCTCCTTCTTTTGGATTCTTTCCAAAAGGGTTTATTTTTTCAGTATAAAATTATTGCAATTTGCTTCTAAACACTCCAACCCCTTTCAATTTAAGAGGTATTGAATTCAAATAAATAAAAAAAATTCATAAATGGAGCCAGACATTCCAATTAGTATGATATTCATTTGCATTGGTGTGATATACAGACTTCCTTCACAGACAGAAGAAGTGGACAGAGATTTAATTGTGAACATTTATGGCATTGCTATGAAAGGAGACGTGCTACTGATAATTGCTTTCAATATGCCAGATGTTGATTAGGACATCCCTACTGCAGTGTCATCTGGAAGTAAGAAGGTCCTGGAGTATCCAGGAAAATCTATTCCAACAACTCTTAATGGAGCCCACATGGGAGAGATCATACTGGACCTGTTGCTTATGAATAGGGAGAGTGTTTCTAATGTTATGGTGGGTGATCATCTCACATCCAGTGATCACCGGATGGTGGGTTCAGTATTAGAGAAGGGCTGAGATAATGCATTCAAAAGTGAGAGCCCTAGACTTCAGGAAAACTAACTTTGTCAAGGTGGGGTAATATCTCAAGGAGGAATTAGCTGGATGGGAACAACTGAAGGATATAGAAAAACAGTGGGCAAAACTGAAAGGAGATATTTTAAAGGCAACACATCTTTTTGTTCGGAAAGTAAATAAAGATAATAAGAAAAGGAGGCTGCTGGTTCCTGAAAGAACTAGCTCAAAAGATGAGCACAAAGTAGGTGGCCTTTTTAATCTACAAAAGATCACAGAAAAAGAAAGAAAAACATCCATATTTGGAAAACTAAGAGAAAACAGAAAGTAATTAGAAAAGCAAAAATACAGAGGGAAGAAAAAATAGCCAATGCATTAAAATGGGGGGAAAACATATTTTACAGATACATTAGTGATAGGAGGAAGTGCAAACCTGGTCTTGTTAGACTCAAAGATAAAGGGGAGGAATATGTAGAAGCTGATGAAGATGAAGCAGAATTGCCTAACAAATATTTCTGTTCAAACGTTCACAGATGAAGGGCCAGGAGTAGGGCCTCAGAAAGCACAAACAAGACAAAGTGATGGGGCCTGATTGGAAACATTTAATGGTTTTGAAGGAACTTAGGAAAGATCTGATGGCTCCACTGTCTGACTTTTTCAATGCTTCTTTAGAGTCAGGAGTGATCCCAGAGTACTAGAGAAGGGTACATGTTATCCCTCTAAACAAAAGGGGAAGAAAGGACGAGGTTGGGAACAGTAGGCTGGTTATGCTGACCTCTGTGGTAAGTAAATTAATGGAAATGCTGATAAAATTGAAGATAGGTTTCTGGATTCCAGTAGATTGTAGAATCCGAGGCAGCATGGTTTACTAAAGGCAGGTCTTGTCAAAAAAATCAGATTAATTTCTTTGATTGGGTAATCAGAGAGATGGACCGAGGGAGAGCACTAGGGGGTATGTTTACTAAACCGTCTTAATGTTACCGGCGCTAGTTGCAGCGTTAATGTGAAGAATGCCATATAAGGTAGTGGGCGGTCCGGAGGGAAGGTTGAAAGGAATCGGTATCGTGCGATAGTGGGCGCCGTGGCACGTTAACCCTAAGTTCATGCCAGCGCAGTGTTAAAAGCTATGAATATGTAGCCCACTGGTTACTGCAATGACTGTGAAGGCAGAGGTCATGGGTTCAATCCCACAGTGGTGTAATGTAAGAAGGCTGTCTGAGGCATTTCCTAGATGTGGTAAATGACCTGGAAATGGGAATAACGAGTGAGGTGATCAAATTTTCAGATGATACAAAATTGTTAAAACACAAGAGGATTGTGAAAAATCACAAGAGGACCTTGATAAATTGGAAGACTGGATGTCCAAACTGCAGATTAAATTTAATGTGGACAAGTGAAAAGTTATGCACTTAGGAGGTTATTCTGTCGCATGAATAGAAGGGATGGACATCCCAATTGGACGTCCATCCCTGCTATTCATGCCTTCCCCGCCGGCATCTAACTTCCCCACTGGTTATACAGGGATGTTAGATGGGGGCGGGGAAGGGGTCAGAGTCTGGGCGGGAGGTGGGCGGTCGCTGGCCCTAGACATACAAGGACGATTCTAATATCGGCCATGTATATCCAGGGCTGGCAACTTGTGTGGGGAAGTTATTCCAGGCGTGAGGTGGAATAACTTCCCTGGACATTTGGTTTTATCAGGCCCATAAGAACATAAGATATGCCATACTGGGTCAGACCAAGGTCCATCACGCCCAGTATTCTGTTTTCAACAGTGGCCAATCTAGGTCATATGTACCTAGCAGTTTCCCAAAGAGACACAAGTTCCACAATGCTTGTACTGGGTCAAGCATTGATATCTTCGGTCACTTCTTAATAATGGTTTATGGACCTTTCCTCCAGGAACTTGTCCAAACCTTTTTTAAACCCAGCTACACTAACAGCCTTTACTACATCCTCCGGTAACAAATTCCAGAGTTTGATTACACGTTGAGTGAAAAAATATTTTCTTTTATTAGTCTTAAATAGTTTACCCTGTAGCTTCATTGCATGTCCCCTAGTCTTTCTATATTCTGATAATGTAAACAATCGATCTACGTTTACCCGTTCCACTCCGTTCATTAATTTATAGACTTCTATCATATCTCCCCTCAGCCGTCTCTTTTCCAGGTTAAAGAGCCCTAACCTTTTTAGCCTTTCTTCATAGGAGTATCCTTCCATCCCCTTTACCATTTTGGTGGCTCTTCTCTGAACCTTTTCTAAAATCGCTATGTCCTTTTTAAGATACAGCAACTGTGGCAGGTGAAGGCCTGTGATCCACAGTGTCTGATATAAGCAGGCAGGCCTAACTAGCTTGACCTGTAAATGAAGCCTGTGAAGAGGCCCATAGGAATTGCACATCCCCCAACATGCTGCTATTGTAGAATTAGAACTCAGTAAAAGTATTGGATTAGCTTAGACAAGCAGAACAGATGGAAAAATACAGAAAAATATGTTTAAAACTGCTGACAGAGAAATTACAGAGCCCTGCTTCCCTACACGTACAAACTAGCTGAGTGGCCTTGGAAGTAGGAAAGTAACAAGTTGGTGAACTGGCCATTGTAATTGGGACTAGAAGGGGGGTAAGCAGGTGCTGAGCCCACTCAAAGAACATAATTGGATAACCATATCAGTACCGGGACCAATAGAAGGGGTACGGGAGGTACGGGAGGTTACCGGGACCAATGAAATGTTTTTCTATACCTAGAATGGAGCAAAAGTCTATAAAAGTTGTTGTATTGCTAGAGAACATGGCTCAGCCATTTTGAAATTGACTTTGCTTGAGACTTGTGCACAAATAAATGATTTGGACCTTCTGAACAGACTCCTGGTATCATTGGTTTGTCTGCGCTCTGCTGCTACATATTCTTGGTGCGTTGGCCGGGAAGTTGTGGAATCAGAGTGTATATAGGGCAATATACCACGACTTTCCGCCTCTATAGGTTTGGTCCTGCCGGGATCGCGCCCTTCCGACGGGAGCTGCTCCCTGGTGCCGCCGGTCCCTTGCATCGGAGGGAGCTGGTCGGACCTCGGCGGGTGCCGGACCCGGCTGGAGCCAACACCTCGAACCCGAGTGAGGGGAGTCCGAGGTCCAACTCATGCGCCTGCTTGGGAAGTTTGAGGACCGGATCCGGTGAGTAAAGTTTTGATTTGTTATGTCTAGACAGATAAGAAAGAGCAGTGCTGCCATTTGGATATGGAACTTGGAAATTGGTAAGAGAGCTTGATCACCTCTCAAAGACGGGCTGAGTAACCCCGCATGGGTATTCGCAGGGCGAAACCCCCGTCTTCTTGTATTTTGGAAATTGAACAAGACTAGTCAGAATAGATAGAAATGAATGCATTCTGGGATACGTTGCTAGCATGATTGTATGAATGAAGTGTGAATGAGAGGTCTGGCAGCACGGACCAAGCGAAGGCGGACCCCTGAGTAGCGCATTTCCTGACCGGGCGACCGCGTTCAGGTCGCAAAAAGGGGGAAGCGATTGTCATCTTGTCTTGTTATTTGTTTTCCTTCTACGTTTCTAGGACCGTGAGGACCCCTTACCCACGGTCCGCCCTCCTTTTCCCTTTTGTCTGTTGTTGCGCGCACACATCGAAATGGGAGGGGCGGGGTCTACTAGGAACACTCCATTAGAATGTATGATCGCACATTTTAAAGAAGGATATTCCGGAGACTATGGTATTAAAATGACTGCAGCCCGTTTACAGATTTTGTGTACTAGGGAGTGGCCCGATCTAGACCCTACCTGGCCCCGAGAGGGAACCTTTAATGTAGGAATTATCCAGTTAGTGCACCGTAGAGTGCGAATAGCGCACCCCGATCAGTATCCCTATATAGATTCTTGGTTAAGTATTTGTGAAGATCCGCCCCCTTGGGCGAAGCGCTGTTATGAAGAACAGTGCAGAATAATGTTAGCAAAGACAGATTATAGTCAGAAAATAGAACAGCCTAGAAAGAAAGGGAAAGGTGAGAAATCCAGGAAGAAACCCATCCTGGTAGATCCTGATTCCCCAGAAATGATTACCCGACAGCCCCAAACCCAGCGCCCAGTGAGAGTAGCCCCACGTCCTGCCCCAGAGCCTCGGAGACAGCAGGAACGGGACCCAACCCCTGAGCTATTACCCAAAGAGCAGGTAGATGAGCTTCCCTTGATTGAAGAAGATGATTCTACTGAGACAGAAAAAGGAGAATCAGATACAGAAACAGAGAAGGAAGAAGCTGAAAATTCCCCGAGTGATACTGACAGTGTAAAAGTGGCTGCCAGTGTTAGCTCGCCAGTGAAAAGTAAATCTAAAGTAAAGCATGAAGAGAAGAAGAAAATAACCCCTGACAGGACAGTTACGAAAATATCTCTCAGATCCCAAAAGACAGCTACTGCCAAGATGATGCCTTTACGGCAAGTCCCGGGAATACCCATAAGAAATGAAGATAATAAGGTGGTGGCGGGACCCCTAAATTATGTGTATGTCCCCTTCTCTACCACTGATTTGTTAAATTGGAGGACATATTATGCCTCCTATATCAATAAACCCCAAGAGCTTACAGAATTAGTGAATACTATTATGGAAACCCACCAACCAACATGGGCAGATTGCCGCCAGCTCCTGTCCACCTTATTTACTACAGAGGAGCGGACACGAATTAGAAAAGCAGCAATAGACTGGCTGGCAGATAACCCTGTAGCTCCAGGAGAAAGGGGGGAGGAAAGAATAGATAATCGGGAAGCAGCCCAGAGAGAATTCCCAAATGAAGACCCCCGATGGGATCCCAATACAGAAAGAGGATCCAGAGCCCTAGCCCGTTTTCGCCAAGGCTTTATACAAGGCCTGAAAAGGGGGGGCCAAAAAGCTATGAATCTTTCCAAAGTTACTGAAGTTACACAAGGCATAGATGAGAGCCCGGCAGTGTTTTATGAAAGATTAACTGAAGCATATAGAATGTATACTCCCTATGATCCCGATGCACCAGGAAGTTTATGCATGGTGAATTCTGCTTTTGTAAATCAGTCTCAACCAGACATTAGACGTAAATTACAGAAATTAGAAGGGTTTGCGGGCATTAATGCAACTCAGTTATTGGAAGTCGCTCATAAAGTGTATGTGAATCGTGATAATGAAAGGCAGAGAGAATGTGACCGAAAGATGAAGAAGAAAGCTGATTTTTTGGCTGCGGCCATAGTTGAACAGAAAAGGGGATGTATCCCTAGTCGACAGAGCAGAGGAAGGGGGCGGGGCCGAAGTGGAAGCCTGCCCCAACTAGGCGTAAACCAATGTGCCTACTGCAGGGAGGAAGGACATTGGAGAGATGCATGCCCGCAACTCGAAGACGCCCAGCAAGATGATGAAAACAATCATCAATGGAGAGAAGAAAGACGAGGCCGTCCCCGAAACCGCGGAGGAGCCAATCGAGAGCAATACCAGCGAGAAAGAGGAGAGGCCATACAAGCATTGGCTACGACAGCCCATGATGAAGATGACGTGGATTAGGACAGACCGGGCTCCGAATTTGCTTTAGGTCTCCAGGAGCCTATGGTCGGAATACAAATAGGAGACCAAGTTATGAACTTTATGGTTGATACTGGAGCAGAACATTCAGTAGTAGACAAGAAGATAGCCCCATTTTCTACAAAAGCAGTCACCATTGTAGGAGCAACTGGTGTCAAAGCTACCAAGTCTTTTCTTCAGAATCGCATATGCAGTTTAGGAGGACAACAAATAACTCATCAATTCCTTTACATGCCTGAATGTCCAGTGCCACTACTGGGACGAGATATGTTAGCCAAGCTACAAGCCCAAATATCCTTCACTGAAAGAGGAGAAATGCAAATGACAGTAAATTCTCAAGCCAAACCAGCAGGAATAATGCTGCTTACAGTTCCCCGAGAAGAAGAATGGAGATATTACAGTGATGAATCTGCCCAAGACACCTATTTTGAACAAACTTTGAAAAGCATTGATGCACCACCTCGAGTATGGGCAGAAGGAAGTCCGCCAGGCCTAGCCAAACTTATAGCTCCAATAATTGTAACTTTTAAGCCCAATGCTACACCAGTACATGTGAAGCAGTACCCTCTCCCAAGAGCTGCAATTTTATTTTTTTTTATTTATTTATTTAACGGTCTTTTCTATACCGCCCCTTCCAGAGATCAGGGGCGGTTTACATTGAACATTAAACAGAACAATTGTATACTTCTGTATACATTTACAAGGAACATTATGCTTTAACTATATACAGGTGTACTTACAGGGAACATATTTTGAACATATTTTGAACATATTTTGAACAACATTTTGAACATATTTTGAACATTAACTATAACAGAGCTTTTCAAACTATTTACAAGTTATATACATGGAGCGCATCTTAGTTAGTTACAGTGGTGGAATAGTCAACTGTTTGAGTGGTTCATTAGCGTGTTGTGTGGGGTTAGTGAAATTTCCTGTGTTAGTCATTTGTTCTGTCTTGGGTACAGTGTATGTGTTTCTGTGATTGTGTTGGTGAGGTTCTTTGTTGGTAGGGGATTTCAAAGTGTTTTGTAAAGAGGTAGGTTTTTAATTCTTTTTTGAATTGGTGAAGGTCTTTTATCATGCGGAGTGTTAATGGTATTTCATTCCAGAGGGTGGGGGCAGCGAAGGAGAAGGCCCTGTCACTTGTTGTCGCTTTAGTTTTTCTAAAATTTGTTTTTATGTTGAGGGAGTGGGTTGCGTTCTGTCTGCGTGATCTAGTATCTGATGGGGGGTGTATTAGGGTGGATAGTTGTGATGGGGAGATGTTGTTGACGATTTTGAATGTAGTTAGGAGGCATCCACCGCCACTTGCAAAGATTACTAGAACATGGCCTACTAAAAGTATGTCAATCCCCATGGAACACTCCACTTCTGCCAGTGAAAAAGCCTGGAACAGATGACTACCGCCCAGTGCAAGATCTAAGAAGAGTGAATGAAGCAGTTGAGACCATACATCCAGTTGTACCCAATCCTTATACTCTTCTAGGACTGATACCTGCAGAAGCTACCCACTTTACTGTATTAGATTTAAAAGATGCATTCTTTTGCATAAGATTAGCCCCCGTAAGTCAGATATTGTTTGCATTTGAATGGCAGGACCCTATCTCTGGAAGAGGGGGCCAACTTACTTGGACACGATTACCCCAAGGATTCAAAAATTTGCCTACCATCTTTAGTGCTGCACTGAATCAAGACCTTTCAAGCTATACAGTGGCCCCGGGGAAGAGAGTGCTTCTCCAATACGTGGACGATCTGCTGATAGCTGCTGTATCAGAAAGTGAATGTATACAAGCCACCAAAGATCTCTTGCAGTTACTAGATGAAGCTGGATACAAAGTTTCCAGAGCAAAAGCACAACTATGCCAAAAAGAAGTGAAATATTTGGGCTTTCGTATAACCCAAGGAAGCTGAAAATTAGGCAGAGAGAGAAAAGAAGCAGTATGCAGAATTCCAACCCCAACTACCAGAAAGCAAGTCAGAGCCTTTCTGGGAGCGGCAGGATATTGCCGAATCTGGATTCCCAACTTTGCCCAAATTGCCAAGCCACTGTATGAAGCCACAAAAGGAGAAGAAAAGTCGCCACTGGAGTGGGGACCTGAGCAGGATACAGCCTTCAAGACGTTAAAGGAAGAATTGATGTCATCACCAGCCCTTGGACTACCAGATGTTCACAAGCCTTTCCACTTGTTTGTACATGAAGCACAAGGAAATGCCTTAGGCATGTTGACTCAGAAATTGGGAAATTGGGAGCGACCTGTAGCATACCTATCGAAACAATTGGACACTGTGGCCAAAGGATGGCCACCTTGCCTGAAAGCAGTTGCAGCTACAGCATTGTTAGTGAGTGAAGCAGATAAGCTCACACTAGGACAGAATCTACGAGTCACTGTGCCACATGCAGTCCTTGCCCTTATGGAACAGAAAGCAAATCATTGGCTCACCAATTCCCGAATGTTGAAATATCAGAGCATGTTATTTATTTATTTATTTATTTATTTATTTAACAATTATTTCTATACCGCTCTTTCACAAGTATCAAGTGCGGTTTACAATGAACAGTATGTTATATGGTATGGATAGTATCATACCAAGTCATTTTACATAGAACAGATGAACTAGGTACAGATAACAGTATAAAGTTTAAACAGTGAATTATTAAACTATTATAACATATATACATAGTAACTATATACAAATTGTATCATATGTCGCGTGTGGTTGTATACTTTATATAAGCTTCAGGCACGTGAGTGTATGTTGTTTGAATTGTAGTAGTTAACCTGCGTCTCTTTGTGTCGTCTGGCCAGACTCTGATCCTTGGTTGTAATGCAATGAGAATAAATGGGTTTTCAGTTTTTTTCTAAATTCCTTTATGTCTGATATTGAGCGAATGTTGTCAGGAAGGTTATTCCAGAGGGTAGGAGCTGAGTGTGAGAATGCTCTCATGTTGGTTTGTTTTTTTGCTTTTGTGTAGTCTTTTGGTACTGCTATAGTGTTAGTGTTTCTACTTCTTTGTGATCTTTTATCTATTTCTATCTTGATGAGTGTATTGAGTATAGTTGGCGCTAAGTTATTTATTAGTTTAAATGTTGTAAGTAATATCTTATATTTTATTCTGCTGTGGATAGGTAACCAATGGAGTTCAGCTAATGTCGGTGTGATATGTTCAATTGAGCTTATATTCATTATTATCCTTGCTGCTATGTTCTGAGTTAGTTGTAACTTTTTAATATTTTGCTTTGTGATGCCATTAAGGATTAAATTTGCAAAATCAAAGTGTGGGGTGATGATGACTTGTATTATGGTTATGAAGTCTTGTAAGTGGATTAATGGTCTTAGTTGTTTCAAGGTCTTAAGTTTGTAGTGTATGTTTTTTGTTAGATATTTTATGTGAGAATCCATGTTAAGTTTATTGTCAAGTATCACACCCAGGTATTTTATTTCCTTTTTTATGTTGATTTCATGGTTATCAAGTGTGATGGTGCTTGGGGGTGTGTATGTTTGGTTTTTAGTAATATATAGAACGTCAGTTTTTGAGAAATTAATGTGTAAGTTCTGTTCATTGAGCCATATTGTTAGTTCTTTAAAGCACTCTGTTATCTGTTGTAGTGGAGGGTGTGGGATTTTAAATGGTATGTAGAACATTATATCGTCAGCGTAGATATGATAATGAACGCTATGACGTTTAAAGATATTGCTGACTGGTTGTAAGTAAATGTTAAACAAAAGTGCTGATAGTGCTGATCCCTGTGGGAGGCCTTGTGTTTGGTCGAATGTGTTAGATGTCTGGTTAAGAATTCTTACTGTTTGGGTTCTGTTTGATAGGTAGGATTTGAACCAGTTATGGACAGTGGATGTAATTCCTATTTGTTGAAGTCTGTTAAGCATTGTTATGTGGTTTACACTGTCAAATGCGGCAGAGATGTCGAGGAATACTAGGATGAAGGCTTGTTTTGTGTCATCGATTCCTCTTAGTAAGGTGTCATAAAGGACTGTTAGCAGTGTTTCAACTCCATGGAAAGGTCTGAAGCCATATTGGTGTTCATCAAGGAGGTTCAATGTATCAATGTATTCTTGTAGTTGTGTTTGAACTATTTTTTCAATAAGTTTGGCCATGAAGGGAATGCTCGATATGGGTCTGTATGATTTTGGGGATAATTTGTCTAGTGTTTTATTTTTAAGTATTGGTCTTATTTGGACATGTTTGAGGGATGGTGGTAAATATCCTTCGTTTAGTGATATGTTAACCATAGGGAGGATGAAGGGAGAGAGTATTGAGAGTGTCTTTTTTATCCAGTCAACTGGACATGGGTCAAGATATGAGGTAGTTGTATTTATGTTAGATATGGTTGTTTTAAGTGTGGTCTTTGAGATCAGGCTGAAGTTGGACCAGTTATCGGGGGTTGTTTGCTTCATATTGGTGTGTGTTGTTGGGGGGTTATTTGTTTGTATTTTTGTTTTATTAATATAGTATTGAGCTAAGTCTTGTGGGGTTATATCTATGGATATTTCATCTGAATTGTACGTTTTGTTTGTTAGTTTCTGAATTATACAGAATAATTCTCTTGGTCGGTTAATTGAATTGTTGAGTAAGTTAGAGTAGTAGTTTCTTTTAGAATTGTCTATTGTTACTTTATATGTATGAAGGGTATTTATGTATTTCTCATGAGTTGTTGGTGATTTGTTTTGCCTCCATTTCCTTTCGTCCATTCTTAGTTGTCTTTTGAGATTTTTAAGTGTCATGTTAAACCATGGGGCATCTTTTTTTTTTTTTTTTTTTATGTTATTTGAAAACCCACAGATACAACTGGAAGTGAGCCATGACTTGAATCCAGCCACATTGATACCTATTAGTGAAGAACTCCCAGAGCACGATTGTATAGAAGTCATGGACACTGTATTCTCCAGCCGACCTGACCTGACAGATGTGCCCATAGACAATCCTGACCAAGTCTATTACGTAGATGGAAGCAGTCTCATCATCAATGGATGACGCTGTGCTGGATATGCAGTAGTCACTCAACATGAAGTCGTTGAGTCATCAGCTCTAGCCTCAGGTACATCAGCCCAGAAAGCAGAATTGATAGCACTTACTCGAGCACTACTGTTAGGTGCAAAACTGGTACTAAATGTATATACAGACTCTAAATATGCCTTCACTACCCTACATGCCCATGGAGCTCTCTATAAAGAACGAGGGCTCATCACATCCGGAGGAAAATCAGTCAAGTATGGCCCCGAGATACTGATGTTACTTGATGCAGTATGGGCCCCAACTCGTGTAGCTGTCATGCATTGCAGGGAACACCAAGCAGGAAAAGGAGAAGTTGCCCGAGGAAACAGGTTTGCAGATGCCTCAGCACGACAAGCAGCTATGACAGGACAAATTACACCACAAGCTATGCCGATGCAGGCAGCATTGTTTCCAGTACCCTTAAACTTATGGACACCACGATATACCACCAAAGAATTAGATTACTACTGTAACAAGGAAGATGGAGTACTGAAAGATGGGTGGATTGAGCTGCCACCAGCAGAGGGCAGTCCTTTGTCAAAGCCTTCCACGAAGCCACCCACTATGGGAAAAGTGCTATGGAAAAGGCACTCAGACCACATTTCTGCATTACCATGTTAGCAGCCCTATCAGCTTCGGTGGCACGCCAGTGTTTAATTTGTGCCAAAAATAATGCCAAGCAAGGTCCCACACCACTACCCCGAGTTCAGACAGGAGGTGTAACCCCCATGCACCACCTGCAAATTGATTTTACTGAAATGCCAAAAGCCAATGGATATCACTACCTATTAGTATTAGTTTGTACTTTCTCTGGGTGGGTAGAAGCCTTCCCAACCAGAACTGAAAAAGCTCGAGAAGTCACCAAAGTTTTACTGAGAGAGATTGTCCCTAGGTTTGGAATTCCAGCAGTAATAGGGTCAGACAATGGGCCCTCATTTGTTTCTCAGATTACTCAACAGTTAGCAAAAGCTTTGCAGATACAATGGAAGCTTCACACTGCATACAGACCCCAGAGTTCAGGGAAAGTTGAGCGAATGAATCGTACCCTAAAAGCCCAAATGTCTAAGCTTTGCCAGGAGACACGCCTGAAGTGGCCCCATGTGCTCCCAATAGCTTTACTCAGAATACGCTCAGCTCCTGTGAAGTCAACAGGCTTTTCCCCTTTTGAAGTTCTGTATGGTAAACCCCCACCAATAGTGCAGGGAATTAAAGGAAGTCTAGCCCAAATTGGTTCAGAAATAACCCGGCAAGAACTCCTAGTTCTTAGTTTTGTTCTGCAGACCCTCCATGTGTGGATCCAAGACCAGTTGCCTATCAACTTGACGGAACCCTTGCATCCCTACCAGCCTGGTACCTCGGTGTGGATCAAAGATTGGAAGACACCGTTGGAACCCCATTGGAAGGGACCATACACCGTTATCCTGTCTACCCCAACTGCAGTAAAGGTAGCAGAAATTGATTCCTGGATCCACCACAGCAGAGTCAAGCCCGCAGCTGATCCCGAACCTGAGCAGTGGACAGCAGAACAGCATCCTGATGCACCTTTGCGAGTTACTCTGAGACGGCAACCAGCAGCTTAGACACTTTTTCACAGTGCCCTGCAGTAGTCAAGTCTTTCGAAGAGGATTGCTGTTTTCCATACAGCAAGAGTTTGTTTCAACGAACCTTATGTGTGTGATTTTACACACTACTTTGATGCTACATTGATTGACCATACTTCAGAAGCCAACTGAAATTGCTAAGTTGGTTAATGTGTGATGGACAACTTGAGGATCTTCAATCAACACTCAGCACCCGTTGAATTGCTTCATTAGCAAACGGGACGAAGAAAAGAACATCGTGATCAAGATTTTCAAGCTGAGGATTCAGAAGAACTCCAATCAACATGTCTCTTTATCTTTGCTTTGCCCTGGTTGCCTGTTTTGGAGTCTTTGAACTGACTCATGCCTTACCTCCATGCACTGCTTGCATTACTTCTACTCGAACTGGACTGAAAGTAACTCAGACTTTGATTTATCACTCTTATTATTCCTGCACTGGTAAAGTGACTCGGTGTATTTATAACACCACTGAACTGAATGTCTGTACCAAGGGTAAATCTAAAGTATGCTTTAATACGCATCAGAATCCATCCTATTACACGTTGGAAATACGATGGAATGATGCAGATGGACCTTTAATCAATGCTACACAACCACTTAGAGATTCTAGTAAACCTGCTGTTTTGAATTTTGATGCATGTGATGTTATAAACAGAGATAGTCGCTCCAAATGTGGTACCTGGGAAAAAGCATACCGTAATTATCATAAGTATATGTGCCCAGAAGGTGCTACAGGATGGGGGAAGTGTACAGGTAAGAAGGGTTCATATAGTACTGCAACAGCAGCAGATTACTATTGCCCAAATTGGGAATGCGTCTTTTATGCTACATGGAATGCTGGTATAGTAGAAGAAGATATAGATAATCAAGTGGCCACTTTAACTAAGTCAAAACCAGATGACAAATGTAAGAAAGGTGCCTGTAACCCTTTACAATTATGGATACGTAATCCTAATGTATGGAAACAAGGATATAAGTTTGGTTTACGTATCGCAGGTTCCAGATCAGATCCAGGAGCCATTGTGTATATAAGATTGAATACCCAAGCCCACAGGTCATCTAAATATCACATCCATAACACTTTCTATGAGGCCATGCATGTAAATAAGTTTGAGATCCCTCATCCTTCTCAGAATTTATTCTTAGAATTAGCTGGAGCAGTAGTATCTAGTCTTAAAATCTCAGATTGTTATTTCTGTGGCGGAACACAGATGGGTGACCAGTGGCCATGGGAAGCCCAAGAATTAAATTACTCTATGACTTACAATCAGACTGAATTACACAAGACTACTAGCGAATGGGTGTTAGCGCACTCAATTGTTGGACGTCTTTGCTATGCCAGAACTGGACCTCAGTTTACCCAACAGGTAGGACAGCTAGTCTGTCTCAACCAAAAGATTTATAATGCCACCACCAAAAAGACGTCATGGTGGTCAGGAGTCAAAAGACCTGAACCTCCTAATCCATTAGCCAGATTTCCTGAACTTGCTGGTTTATGGACTAATCTCGCCAAATCCCATGCTTGGCAAGCCCCACCTGGCCTGTATTGGATCTGTGGAAACCGAGCATATGCTCGACTCCCACCACACTGGGGAGGAGCATGTGTCTTAGGGACCATCAGACCTTCTTTCTTTCTCCTACCCACAGAACATGGAGAACAATTAGGATACCCAGTATACACTACTCACAGACACAAAAGAGCACTAAGACAGAAGAGAGCACCTCTGCAGATAGGTAAGTGGGAAAAATGGCAGGGTGATGACTGGCCACCAGAAAGAATCATTGATTACTATGGACCTGCCACTTGGGAACAAGATGGCACATGGGGCTATAGAACCCCAGTTTATATGATTAATCGTATTATCCGCTTACAAGCAGTAGTTGAAATAATAACTAATGAAACTAGCCAAGCTCTCACACTTTTAGCTAGACAGAGTACCCAAATGCGCACTGCTATATACCAGAATCGCTTAGCACTTGATTATTTGTTAGCATCTGAAGGAGGAGTATGTGGTAAGCTGAATTTAACCAATTGTTGTTTAAAAATAGATGATAAGGGTCAAGTAGTTGAAGAACTTGCTGAAGATATGTGAAAACATGCTTATGTGCCAGTACAGACTTGGCACCCACTAAGATTACCTAACTGGTTTGCTAATATTTTCTCATGGTTAGGAGGACTTAAGACTTTCCTTATATTAGTACTAATAATCATTGCGGTGATTTTTCTGTTGCCATGTATAATCTCATGTTGCATGCGTTCTATTCACAATGCTATTGAAAGTACAGTAGAGCGGAAGACCGCCACTAAGATTATGGCTTTAGGACAACTTCATCCTCCTGCATATAGTCGGAATCCTCTAACCATAGTATAACTATTTTGAAGTGATTTAATTCTCACACCTTATTAAGTAATAGGGTGAGATTAATCAAAGGGGGGAATGTGGCAGGTGAAGGCCTGTGATCCACAGTGTCTGACATAAGCAGGCAGGCCTAACTAGCTTGACCTGTAAATGAAGCCTGTGAAGAGGCCCATAGGAATTGCACATCCCCCAACATGCTGCTATTGTAGAATTAGAACTCAGTAAAAGTATTGGATTAGCTTAGACAAGCAGAACAGATGGAAAAATACAGAAAAATATGTTTAAAACTGCTGACAGAGAAATTACAGAGCCCTGCTTCCCTACACGTACAAACTAGCTGAGTGGCCTTGGAAGTAGGAAAGTAACAAGTTGGTGAACTGGCCATTGTAATTGGGACTAGAAGGGGGGTAAGCAGGTGCTGAGCCCACTCAAAGAACATAATTGGATAACCATATCAGTACCGGGACCAATAGAAGGGGTACGGGAGGTACGGGAGGTTACCGGGACCAATGAAATATTTTTCTATACCTAGAATGGAGCAAAAGTCTATAAAAGTTGTTGTATTGCTAGAGAACATGGCTCAGCCATTTTGAAATTGACTTTGCTTGAGACTTGTGCACAAATAAATGATTTGGACTTTCTGAACAGACTCCTGGTATCATTGGTTTGTCTGCGCTCTGCTGCTACACGACCAGAATGCAGATGGGCAGGGGGGCCCGAGGACATTCCCCGCAGCCCAACCCTGGCCTTAGGAGGCCAGATCAGGGATCAGGCTGTGGGGAAATCACCTTTGAAGTCCAGCAGCCAGGATCGTGGCTTTACAATGGAGCTGTGGTGCCATGGCAACCGGACGCCATGGTGCCATAGTTCCATTGTAGATCCCTGACTTGAGTTAGCCAGGATCAGGCCTGTACATGAAGGTCAGGCTGAATCGCAGTCCTGGCCTGCACATACAGGCCTGTTCGCGATTCTGATCCTGCGTGGCTAGATGTGCCCTGCGGGATCATAATTGCAAGCCCCTCTGTACATCCGGCTCAGACCAGACATACAGAAGGGCTTGATGTCCAAGATGGAATGAGCCATTATGGGAAGAACAACCCAAACTATGGTTACACAATGAAAGGTTCCACTTTAGGAACCACCACTCTCTGTCCATTGTGCAGCAGTGACCAAGAAAGCAAATAGAATGCTAGGAATCATAAGGAAAGGAATGTTTACGTTTATGTTTATGCAATTGCTTGATATAGCACCCAGACCAAAGAGCATCAGAGAGGCTTACAATCACTACAAGCAGGTATTAGATATATTTCCTTATCCCCAAAGGGCTCACAATCTACATGTGTACCTTTACCTTTATTTTGGCACTTGATATATCACCCAAGGCCAAGGTGTCAGAGCGGATTACAATATAAAACAAATTACTTTACAAGAAACAGGGAAAAGGAAACAGAACGCCCTTGTAAGGACAGGAAAGAGAAGAATAGATAAAGGAAAAAGTAGAATCTTAGACTGGAGTGGGCAAGGGCAGCAAGACAGGAAATTAGGAAGGAGAGGGGGGAAGGTCACAGGCGAGGGAGAAGAGGTGGGTTTTTAAAATTGCCTTAAAGAGGGTCTGATGGGAAGGAGTTCCATAGAAGGAGGCCCAAGAAAAAGAATGCAGAGGATCGGGTGGTTTCCAGATGAGCAAGTGAAAGTGAGGGGAGAGAGAGGCGATTGGAATGAATCTGACAGAGGGGGAGGAAGAGATGTGACGGTGAATGAGGTCAGACAAGTATTGAGGGGTATGAATGTGGATGACATGATGAACCAGAGTAAGAACCTTATATTGGAGAATAAAACTAAGGATATTAGAACTTTATTTTGTTTATTTATTTAACAGGTTTTCAATACCACCTTATCCTTCAATCAAAGTGATTTACAGGTCAACTTAAACAGATTGCAGTGTATTGTAAGTGAGGGAGGCATGCAGGAATTGCTAAGAAGCTTAACTTATTTTCAAGTGTAATACAAAAAACCACAAAGGAGAAAAATATCCAAAGAATCAAACAAAACTCCTTCAACATTTGTTCAAAACCCCTTTCATAGGCTTCAAAATCGTATTTGAAAAAAACCTTCAGAATCTAATTTTTGTCTGACCATTTTCCATGAGAGGAAACCTCTCCTGAGGCAAACACTCCTTTTATTCTTTATTATGAGCCTAATACACAGCTCAAAACTATTAGAAAAAAAACAAGGGGAATCGCACAACGCAAACCCCCTCCCCCCTCCCCCCGGTATACCTTGTCCAAAAGATGAAACAATAAAAATCCATTTGTTAGAAGCCTCAATCCACAAAGGAGATCGCAATTATGATCCTGCGGGGCACGTCTAGCCCCATGGGATCAGAATCGCGAACAAGCCTGTTTGTGCAGGCCAGGACTGTGATTCAGTCCTGGCCTGCACGTACAGGAACTGCCCAGCTAACTCAGCCAGGGCTTTTAAATGGAGCCTCAGTGCCATGGCATCATGTTGCCATGGCACTGTGGCTCCATTTAAAAGCCGCGATGCCAGCTGCCTTCTACAAAAGTTAATTTCCCACAGCCCAACCCCCAATCCAGCCTCCTAAGGCCAGGGTCAGACTGCAGGGAATTAACTTCGCCCCCCCCCCCCCCAGTCCCTTCCACACCCCAATGCAGACCCAAAGAAATGTCCAGGGAAGTTATTCCACACCAGAAGTGGAATAACTTCCCCAGACATTTTGCCACCCCTGGACATACAGGGCTGACATCAGAATCAGCCCTGTATGTCCAGGGTCAGCGACCGCCCACTGCCTGCCCACTCTCCGCCCTGTGCCATCCTTTCCCCACCCCCGTATAACTTCCCTGCACAACCAGTGGGGAAGTTATACAAGGACAGATTCTACCAGGGTTGACGTTGCTTAGAAGCTTAATTATTTATGAAGCAGCTTAAATACAATAACCTATCTACAGATTCTATCAGGGGAGACATGGGTGGGGGGTGGGGGATAATAGGTGTTCAGGGGGTGCTTGGTTGCCATATGTCCATTAGGGTTGGTCAAGAATCGGGTATGCTACGTGACATCCCTGAAGTGGTCTGTGCAGAGAACGGTTTTCAGCTTCTTACAAAAGTCTTTAGCATCTGCGGTGGCTCTTAGTGCATCCAGAAGAGAGTGCTGCTAGGGCATCCCTAGGTGCTGCTAGGGATACTGCCCTCCTGATAGTAGACTGGTTAGCCTTTGTGAAGGTGCTGGAGGTTGGGATAGTATCCGTTATGTTGCACCTTCTTTGTCTGGTGCTTCGTTTCATATAGATCAGACCCTGCAGTGTTGTGTCTGATTTTAAATATGTTCAGGACTGTTAAATTTGATGCGGGAGGTGGAGCTGGTTCAAGAGGGGTATTATATAGACCTGCTTAGCCAATCTGGTGATGATGTGAGCAGTGGTGTTTCGAGCCAACTGCAGGGACTAGATTGTTTACTTTGGTAGGCTACAGTATAGGGAGTTGCAGTAGTCTAGTATAGGTATGATAACAGCTTGGCAGACTATGCAGAAGTGGCCTTGACTGAGGAGAGGGTTGAGCCTCCAGATTATCGCCATCTTATGGTATGCATTCCTGGTGGTCCTATTGTGATATATAGGGGGTTTTAATTTTGTGTTTCTTTCAGTACTATCGGTATAGTCTATATCTCCCTGAAGCAACAATGAAGCAAAACGCTGAATGGGCATCCTGAGGGGCATTGGGGCATGAAGTTTTCAATGAGCGATGACTAGCTGTATGGTTGTTTGAGATATTATGATCTTATGAAGTGTACACCACTGCTGCTAGCTGTACACCTAAGGTATTATTTCGATAGCTTATGCCAACATGAGCAATGGTAATAAAGTAATATATAAAAAAAAAATTTAAATTTATAACAAAGGAGTTTTTTTACAGGTTGTCGATGTGTAAGGTTGAGTGGTATATATGGTTCTGACCACAATCCATTCCTTAATCCAGTTGACTCTGAGACCTGTTTTTCTCCTTTGCTGTTTTCCTTGAAGAGATATACTATAAATGTGTTAAATAAGTAGAGTGAATTGTTTTTTAGAGGTCCTGTTGATGTGTGCTTGTAAGTTCAAGTTGCAGTCTAAGCTGACTCCAAGGTACCTCACTTCATTTTTTACTGGTATGGATGTATCGGGCAGGTTGATTGAGAGTGGGGGGGGGGCAAAGGATGTATCTCGTGTGATTATGAGGGCTTCTGTCTTGTTGTAGTTAATGTTTAGATTGTTGTTGGAGAGCTATACAGTCATCTCTTGCAGACATTATGTCATTGTTATGTAGTCTGGAGTGTCCAGATTGAAGGGGGTGTAGACCATGATGTTGCAGATCAGCTGAATATACAAGTTGAAGAGTAGCAGATAGGCAGAACCTTTGTGGTACTCCCTGGACTGAGTCAAATAGGGTGGGGGTGTTTTATTTATTTATTTTATTTATTTATTTATTTTAATTTCTTATATACCGCACTCTTTGACATCAGCGCGGTTCACAGAGAACACAACAAAACCAGAACAACAGGCTGTTCAGTGTTACATATAACAGGAGTATCAACTTGGAGAACATGGGAGAACTATTTACATGGAATATGCAATCTGTTAACTAGATAACATGCTCGAACTATGTACATGAATTAGCACGGATGTTGGGAGCAAGGAAAGAAACTGTGGTTGGATATGTAGTGGGACTATTATGTTAACTTCATATGGGGTAGTATTTGGTGAATAGGGTGAATTTAAGTGCGCCCACTTTAACTTGTTGTTGCTGGTCGCTGAGGTAAGATTGGAATCACTTGAGCATGATGTTGTGGAGGCCAATTTCTCTCAGCCCTATTGAGGAAGATGCAGTGGGACACCGTGTTGAATGCGGAGGAGAGATCAAAGATAAGCAGAAAAACCTTTTTAAGGTTGTTGAAGAGCAGTGTGAGTAAGGTTTTGACACTGTCGCAAGCCATGTTGGAGGGGGTCTAGGGGGGCACGAGTGTCAATGTTGTCCTGTAGTTGTTGCTATACTATCTATTCAATTATCTTTGTTACAAAGGGGAAGCTGGGGATTGGGCGGTAAGATGCGGGGTCTGCAGTATCTGCTGAAGTGTTCTTGGGGATTGGTCAGATGGTTGCTTGTTTGAGTGAGGGCAGCATGTATCCTTGGGTTAGGGAGATGTGTATTAACTTGAGAATAAATTGGCTAAACTTATCCTGAGTTGATTCCATCCATGTTACTGGGCATGGATCAGAGTGTGCTGTGCTAGTGTTTAGAGTGGTGATTGTGTGGATTACTTGCTTGATGGTGGGTTTGTAAAATTCACTCCAAGTGTTCCTTGTGGAGAGGATTGTGAGGTCAGAGGCTCTAATGAGTGGGATATGTGAGGTCTTCTACTTGGAGAGGAGCAAGTTTGCAAAGGATTGAGGATGAATCATGTCTTCTGCTGTACGGGTTGGGTCTTTTGTTAGGTTTCGGACGATCTCGAAGAGTTCTCTCAGTCTGTTGTTGGATTTTAGTATAAGGTTGGCATGCTATACTTGCTTGTGGTAATTGATAAGGCTATTGTAGTCCCGTTGCTTCATTTGGTATTGCTATAGAGTGATTTGGGCCTTGTTCTTTCTCCAGATCCATTTAAGCTTGCAAAGTGCTCTCTTGGCCTTCTTTATTTCAGCAGAGTAACAGAGTGCTGATCTTCCTCTCATTTCCCCTCAACTGGTCTTCCCTCTGTCAGGTGCTCTTGCAGCTGCAGTGATGGTGGTATTCCAGGTTTCAATTTCCTCATCTAAATCGGTGATGTCCAGGGGTAGGTTAGGGAGGGTGTCTTATATGAATAGGTCCTTGTCAAATCCATTGAATCTTCTTCCAGGGTGAGGTGTTTCTCCTGTGTTATGGTGGGGGATGTGCATCTTGAATTGTATGGCATGGTTGTTGGACCATGGTATTGGGTGACTAGTGGTGATGTCATATTATTGTGCCTTTGAAGATGTCTTGGGGTGAATATGAGGTCTGGGGTGGAGCCCTGACAGTGGCTTAGTACCGTAAGGAGTTATACGAATTGTAGTGATTCCATTGCCTTGAGGAAAGCGATGGCCTCTTTGTTGGGTGCTAAGTTGAGATTAAAGTCACCCAGTAGTATCAGTGGCTTGTGGGAGGAGTTAGCTGTGCACATCAATTCAAGTATGCTAGATAGCTCATCCACACAGGCATTGGTGGCCCTGTAAGTGAGGCAGACAGCCACGTGCATATTTTCTATGGTGATCATGTTGCAGTGTTCCATGCTTGCTGTTTTAAATGTTTTGAATCTGAGGTGGGATCTTGCTAGGATCAGTACCCCTCTCCCTCTTCTGTGTAAACATGGACAGTAGAATGCAGTGTGTGTGTGAGGGGTGATCTGGTTTAAAATGATTTGGTCAGTGTTGGTTAGCCAAGTCTCGGTGATACACAGTATGTCCGTTTGGTGAGTTTGAGATAATCTATAATGGTGTTAGTCTTGTTCTAGATTGATCTGGCATTGCTGGGGGCACTTTGAGAGGGCCGGCTATAGTGTCTATGTGCATGAGTTGTAGGTTGCAGTTGTATTAGGTAGATGCTTCTCCTGTTTGTGTGTGGGTGCGTGTTCTGCCATGTTGGGTTGCGGTATAGCGTGGGAAGCGGTGGAAGTTGAAGCACTGATGTAGTAGCAGGGGTGGCCTCATGAAGTGGAGGAGCAGGAGCAGGATAAGCAGGTAGGTGTAGAGGTATTGGGTGACTGATATGTTGTTTTTCTGTGTTGATCAGACAGGGCTTGTCAGACGGCTGCCTGGGTGAGAATCTTCACACTCTTGGCAAGTGCATACTTCTATATGATTTGCAAGGTATTGTGGGCAATGTAGTTCATTCACACCAGACACAGCTGCTGACAATAATTTAGTTGTGCTCTTGGGTAAAGCCAATAAGATATTTATTTATGGGGTTATTTCTCCCAACACAGATATGCTTGGTAGCACATAAATTAGGTTACTTGCTTTCAGTGTTAACTTGGAAAAACAAAGTTAAAATCAGGAAAACAACAAATGAAAAGCCACAAAGCAAGAAACAAACTGTTCTTTTCAGGTTAACTTCTGATTACTTCCCACATAGATACAGAAGTGATTCTCTCCTAGCTCACAAGCAATTAGGTAAGGCTTAATTGCTAGCAGTCACCAGCTGATACCCCTTAGCTGGCTTGCCTTCCACTGTGTGGGTCAAATCCTGCTTCAGGAGCTTTTCTGAGTAGATTAAAGAACAAATTTGTATTTCTTTGTGATGGTTGCTGTACTTTATAACAGAAAGTTACCAACGGAGTTTAGATAAAGAGCAGTCCATATAAACAGGATCCTCATCTGCTATTATTCCCCCTTGTTCAACAAGCATGGGTTCAATATCATGGATTGGCACAGATGAATCTCTCAATGGAGCATTTTCAGGAGAATACTTGTTTCCCTGCTGTCTTTCAAGGTTATAGCTAGGGCATAGATCAGTGTTCATACCTGAGCTTCCATTGCTGCTAGAGTTCCTCTCTATATAGCCTGGCCAGTATGTAGTCCAGTTCTTATGTCCAGCCTTCCAATCCAGATCCCTGGACACTGGATCTCTCTTCACATACCTTCTGGCACAGGTCTTAGGGTCCCTTCCACGTGCAGCCGTCTCCCTCACAGGTAGCCTCTGGTGATTCCTAGCTCTGCAGCACCATTCCTCTGACTTTCCCCAGTCCAATGGTGTATGCTGGCCCTTGGAATACCTCCCAGTATACGTACTGCTTTGGACTCTTCTAGACCTCTCAAAGGCTTTTCTCTTCCTTCTTCCAAAGGGTCTCTTTCCCTCTCTGTCCGTCCGGTTTGGCTTTTGCTTCTGATGATCCTTCAGATGAAACTGATGATCAAACTCAAGCTGATTCTCAGGATACTGAGGACAATTCTCTGGATATCCAAGGTGATCATGAAGATGGTCATCTGTAGAATAAACTCTACTCTTATTCTGCTTAGATGAGTGCTCCCCCCTAATACAGCGCAGCTGTGCTGAATCAGGCCCTGCCCTTTGAGATGAGTGCTTAGGGATTACCTCATAGCCCTCTTGATTGAACACACGTTTCCTCACTTCAGCTCCTCTAATGGCTGTTGGAAACCTGGTGCATTCTGGGACTGGTAGTCTTTTATGGGAAAATTCTGTTTTCTTATTTCTACCAGAACTGACAGGTTGCTTGTTCAGAGTCACTTCACCTTTTCTATAGCTCCTTCCTGAGCTATGATAAGCTTCCTTATCACATATCCCCCTGCTTAAGTTATTATGGACTGGTGTAACTGGTGAAACTTCTTTCCTACAGTCCGTAATACCTACGAGAGTGTTATCATTTTGAAGCTCACTTACTTCCTGACTGGCTTCAGGGACATTATTATTTACAGGCCTCTCCTTCCAAGACTTAAGTACATTAATATGGTAGGTCTGCCTACGCCCTCTTGCATTTTCTACCACATAAGATACTGGGCTCACTTGTTTAACAACCTTCCATGGCCCTTTCCACTGTACTTCAAATTTTGGAGCTGTACCTGCTACTTGAACCAAAACCTTTTCACCAATGCTTAATTGGCGGCTTTTGGCCTTCCTATCATACCACCCTTTCTGGCGCACTTGACTGTCCTGCAGGTTCCTCTCAGCAACCTGCGACGACCTTTTCAAACGTGCTCTCAAGTCACATAGAAACAGTGGCACCTCCTGACTTCCTGGTTCAGGATCAATCCATTGTTCCCTCAAAATGTCTAACAAACCCCGTGGAGCCCTAGCATACATCAATTCATAGGGAGTTACACCTAGGGACACCTGAATTCTTTCCCTGCAGGCATATAAGGCAAAGGGCAATAACATATCCCATTCTTTTACCTCTCCTGCTAACCCCCTTCTCAACATTTGTTTGAGAGTTTGGTTGAATCTCTCCACCAAACCGTTTGATTGTGGATGGTAGGCTGAGGTTTTCACATGATGAATGCCAAAGGCATCCCAGACCTGGGCCAAATATTTGGATACAAAATTGGACCCTCGGTCAGTCAACACCTCTCTTGGGAATCCCACTTCACAAAACAATTTTACTAGCTCTAAAGCTATTGTTTTTGCAGACACATTCCTCAATGGTATGGCCCAGGGAAACCTTGTTGCCTGATCTACCATAACTAGGATGTATTGGAAACCTCGGGGCGTTTTGACTAATGGGCCTACAATATCCATGGCAATGCGACCAATTGGGTCTGTGATAATTGGCATGGGAATCAATGGCACCACCGGTGGGTGAGCCGCTGTAACTCGCTGACACACTGGACATGCAGCACAAAACTGGGCAGTTTCTTTGAAAATACCTGGCCAGTAAAAACGCATAAGTATTTGATCCAGCATTCCTTGCATCCCTTTATGACCTCCCACTGGATGATCATGTGCTAGTCTAAGTACTAGCCCTTTGAAAGTTGTGGGTACCACCAATTGTTTACGTATGGTCCCATTCCTGGGGTCCTGACTCTCTCTATATAATATGTCATTATCTAGTCTGAATCTGGGCAACTCCTCCCTGACCTCATGAGCATACTTAAAAGCTCGGGTGAGAGCTTGATCAGCTCGCTGCTCTTGTGGAAAGTTAGGAAACTTTGCCATTAACTCAGCTGGCACCCAGGGTAAACTTTGACCAGCTAACATCTCAGCCCTACCCTGTGCTCTGCAAAGTCTCTCATGCCGCTTTTGTGCTTTCAACTTTCTTACTTTACCAGATGATGGGGTTATTAAATCATCATGAGAGGGTAAGTCTCCTAATAACTCTGCCTGCTCCCCCTCCTCCTTCTGCTGGCTCTCTATCTTAGCCTGCGAGCGGGTGGATACAAGGCCCCTCTTATTACCCATAGTTTGGCCTTCTGGGAGCTGAACCATCTTTTTAGCTAGGGACTGAGGACTTACAAAGAAAGGCCCGGGAGCTATTTCCATTATTAAACCTTCTCCCTCCTTCTTTCCTAGCCCTTCCACTAGACCCTGCTTAAATCTTGGCCAGTCCTTTCCTAGAACCAAATCAAAGGGTAGCCTAGGCACCACTGCTACCAGGACTTCCTCTTGTTCCCCCAGGCACTTAACCTTTAGCCTATAGGTGGGATGTGATGTTGCAGCACCATGAATGCATCCGATGTGAACTTGGCTTTCAGGGGTTCTAGGCACAAATCCTTCTTGGGCCTCTATTCTCTTCCAAAGCCTTTCTGACATCATACTCTGGTCTGCCCCAGAGTCTAACAAAGCTTTTATGATAATTCCTTGCACATCAACCATCAAAAGAAATCCTTCCTTGGGCTGTTCTAACTCCACACCCATTAAGCTAGTGTGTGACTGGCATCCTTTTTCTAAGTGTCCCCATTTTCCACACTTGAAACATTTCTCTCTATTCCACTGTGTCATCTGGTTTGATACAGTACATTCATTATCAGAAACATTTTTAATTATTTTCTTTTCTGATACAGCACATCTTGCTTCAACACCAATCTTCAGAGGGCCACCCATTCTATGGCAAGCCTGCGTGGCTCCCAAGAATCTCTCTGCTAGCATGGTTGCCTCTCCAAGATTTTGGCAATTTTGCTGTATAAGGAAAGTGTGCAAATCTTTAGGCACCCCAGACATAAATTGTTCAAGCACTATAATATCTAATAACATTTCTACCGTCTTTTGCTCAGGCTCCAACCATTTTACAGCTAAACCTCTGATTCTCTGACTCAGAGCCCTGGGTGTCTCACCCACTCTCAATGTAGTAGCTCTAAACATTCGCCTATACTCTGAAATAGACAACCCTAGGCGATCTCTAATAGCAGCCTTTACATCCTTATAATTCAAAGCCTGGACTGCTGGCATTTCTCTGTAAGCTGCAAGCGCCTCTCCAGTTAATGAGGCTGCCAGCCCTACTGCCCACTGGGTCTCTGACCATGCTAAAGCTTGTGCCACTCTTTCAAAAGACTCTAGAAAATCATCAACATTATCATCTGGAGTTAGCTTCCCAAAACTAAATGCCCCAATCCCTTGATTGATTCCCACACTGTCCACATGTGGTGTACCAGTATTTACTGCTGGTCTTGCATCTGTTCCACTTTGGTTCTTCAGCTCAACTAGGGCTTGCACCAGATCAAGCACTGGCCTCTGCTGGTCCATTAAGGCCCTCATAGCAGTGTCCTGAGCATGCTGTGCTAGCTCCTGCTGCCTGCTGAACTGGGCTGCCATCCACTCAGCTAGTTCCCTTGAATCCATCTTGAACCCTGTAAGAAAATACAAAGAAAAAAAAAACACAGTGCACCACCTTCCAAACAGGTGTTTTTTTCTACACTCTTTTTTTTCAATTACCCCTGTGCCTTACTCCCATCCACCACTAGACATGCCCAGGTACTTATTACCTTGTCTCAGTGATGAATCCAGCTCTGCACAGGGTCTTTTCCTCCTGGGACATCCACTTCTCCTCCAAAGTGCAGTTGAGGGAAAATCTATTTTTCCAGCTTTAAACTTGAACTGTAGTTGTAATCCTCAGCAAGTAAATCCCCTTTGTGCAAAAGCAATCCGAAAAACTACGCCATTTGTCAGACGGCTGCCTGGGTGAGAATCTTCACACTCATGGCAAGTGCATACTTCTATATGATTTGCAAGGTATTGTGGGCAATGTAGTTCATTCACACCAGACACAGCTGCTGACAATAATTTAGTTGTGCTCTTGGGTAAAGCCAATAAGATATTTATTTATGGGGTTATTTCTCCCAACACAGATATGCTTGGTAGCACATAAATTAGGTTACTTGCTTTCAGTGTTAACTTGGAAAAACAAAGTTAAAATCAGGAAAACAACAAATGAAAAGCCACAAAGCAAGAAACAAACTGTTCTTTTCAGGTTAACTTCTGATTACTTCCCACATAGATACAGAAGTGATTCTCTCCTAGCTCACAAGCAATTAGGTAAGGCTTAATTGCTAGCAGTCACCAGCTGAAACCCCTTAGCTGGCTTGCCTTCCACTGTGTGGGTCAAATCCTGCTTCAGGAGCTTTTCTGAGTAGATTAAAGAACAAATTTGTATTTCTTTGTGATGGTTGCTGTACTTTATAACAGAAAGTTACCAACGGAGTTTAGATAAAGAGCAGTCCATATAAACAGGATCCTCATCTGCTATTATTCCCCCTTGTTCAACAAGCATGGGTTCAATATCATGGATTGGCACAGATGAATCTCTCAATGGAGCATTTTCAGGAGAATACTTGTTTCCCTGCTGTCTTTCAAGGTTATAGCTAGGGCATAGATCAGTGTTCATACCTGAGCTTCCATTGCTGCTAGAGTTCCTCTCTATATAGCCTGGCCAGTATGTAGTCCAGTTCTTATGTCCAGCCTTCCAATCCAGATCCCTGGACACTGGATCTCTCTTCACATACCTTCTGGCACAGGTCTTAGGGTCCCTTCCACGTGCAGCCGTCTCCCTCACAGGTAGCCTCTGGTGATTCCTAGCTCTGCAGCACCATTCCTCTGGCTTTCCCCAGTCCAATGGTGTATGCTGGCCCTTGGAATACCTCCCAGTATACGTACTGCTTTGGACTCTTCTAGACCTCTCAAAGGCTTTTCCTTCTTCCAAAGGGTCTCTTTCCCTCTCTGTCCGTCCAGTTTGGCTTTTGCTTCTGATGATCCTTCAGATAAAACTGATGATCAAACTCAAGCTGATTCTCAGGATACTGAGGACAATTCTCTGGATATCCAAGGTGATCATGAAGATGGTCATCTGTAGAATAAACTCTACTCTTATTCTGCTTAGATGAGTGCTCCCCCCTAATACAGCGCAGCTGTGCTGAATCAGGCCCTGCCCTTTGAGATGAGTGCTTAGGGATTACCTCATAGCCCTCCTGATTGAACACACGTTTCCTTACTTCAGCTCCTCTAATGGCTGTTGGAAACCTGGTGCATTCTGGGACTGGTAGTCTTTTATGGGAAAATTCTGTTTTCTTATTTCTACCAGAACTGACAGGTTGCTTGTTCAGAGTCACTTCACCTTTTCTATAGCTCCTTCCTGAGCTATGATAAGCTTCCTTATCACAGGCTGCAACATTGTATATTGCCTCTGTATCGTTCAATGGTGCAACTGTACCTTGAATATTGTGTGCAATTCTGGTCGCGATATCTTAAAAAGGATATAGCAGAATTAGAAAATATACAGAGAAGAACCACCAAAATGGTAAAGGGGATGGAAGGATACCCCATATGAGGAAAGGCTTAAAAGGTTAGGACTCTTCAACTTGGAAATTAATGAATGGAGTGGAACAGGTAAACATAGATCAGTTTACTCCATAAAAAAGTAGGAAGACTAGGGGACATGCAATGTAGCTACAATGTAACCCATTTACATAGCTATATTGTAACATAGTATATGATATCAGATAAAGACCCGTATGGTCCATATAGTCTACCCAGTAGGATGTCTAGAGTGGTTGTAACAGCCGCTCTGTGCAGGCCCCCCTCTATGCCTATGTTTAGGGATGTACCCAGCGGTCCATGCAGGTCACTACCCCCTTTCTCTATTGAAGTATAATAGATATTTCAGTTTGCTGTGATTTCATCCTCTTATTAAAAAGTGATCCACTGTGTCTGTCCCATACCATTTTGAAATCCATCAGGAGGGAATTCCAAGTATCAATCACCCTTTCGGTGAAAAAGTATTTCTTGATGTTGTTTTTAAGTTTACCACCTTGCAGGTTCACTGTATGCCCTCTAGTTTAACATCTTTCCCTTCTTTGAAAAAGGTTTGTTTGTTCATTAATGCCCTTTAAATATTTAAAGATTTGTATAATACCACTCCCTCACTTGGTTTGCAGCTTGTCGTGCTGTGAGGGCTTGTGTGCATCAGTGATGCTGAGAGCTAAACTATCGGTAGTTTAACTACTGGCAGGGTCTCCCAAGATGGAAAGGTCTCAGCTGAGGTGCCAGACCAAGACAAACCACCCATCTGGGCAGCAGCAGAATAGGATAGTGTTGACGGCGGAGGATCACATTTCTGTGACAACGGCAACAACACCAAACTTAAACTGCGCGGAAGAAAGGGCCAGCAATCTACTTCTGTATCTTGCCATGAAAACCCAATGGATAGTTTCAACAAAACAAATTGTGCTGTGGTGCTGGAAGATGAGACCCCCAGGTCGGAAGGCACTCAACTAGCTTCTGGGGAAGAGCTGAAGACTTTTCAGAGTAAAGCCAGCATTTATGATGTGGTTGGATCAAAGCCCTCAGGACATCTGACTGCTGATGTAGCTGCGTATGAAATGAGAGTCAGAAGCTGTAAAGATGTCTTACACATTGGAACATGGAATGTACGAAGCATGAACCAAGGGAAGTTGGAGGTGGTCAAGAATGAAATGGAACGTGTACAACTTGATCTGTTGGGTGTCAGCGAACTGAAATGGACTGGCATCTGGCACTTTGCATCAGATGATCACATGGTCTACTATGCTGGAAATGAAAGACAAAGAAGAAATGGTGTTGCATTTATAATAAAGAAGAAACTTGCAAGAACTATAATGAAATACAATGCAGTCAGCAAATGCTTAAACTCTACTCGTCTACGAGGAATGCCTATCAACACAACTATAATTCAAGTATATGCCCCAACAACAGCTGCAGAAGAGAATGAAATTGAAGAGTTCTATGAACAAGTACAAGCTGAAATTGACAGAACATGCAAACAGGATATCCTGATAGTCATGGGTGACTGGAACGCAAAAGTTGGCAACAAAGAAGAAGACAAAGTAGTTGGAAAATATGGACTTGGCAACAGAAATGAAGCAGGAGAAAGACTGATAGAATTCTGCAAGACCAACGATCTATTCATCTCAAACACCTTCCAGCAACACAAGCGGCGACTGTAACCATGGACTTCACCCAATGCCGACCTACTATCTTTCAGAAAACAGCTAAAAACCATCCTTTTCCAGGAATACTTCAACTCGAACCCCACCGAAAAACCCACAAACCTCTGATCTCACCCACAATGAACCTCTAACTTAAAGCTACACTAACTTGTCTATGTCCAACGTCTGTCCTATGTCCAAAGTCTCTCCTATGTCAAAATCATCAATGTTGCCTCCCCGGTGATGGCCCTACCCTTGTACTTAATTCCCCTACCCCTATGTAACACCGCTTTGACCCGGTGAAAAGCGGTATATAAATACAGCTAAATAAATAAATGGATTGTATAAAAATCTAATTTACTACATCTGTGGAACTCAACGATGGAAAAGCTCTATAACATCAACAAAGACAAAACCTGGAGCTGACTGTGGTACAGATCATCAACTACTAGTATGCAAACTCAAACTAAAGTTGAAAAAGAGTAAACCACTCATGAATGCAGCAAAATATGACCTTGAAAATATACCACTGGAATTTAAAGACTGCCTGCAAAATCGATTTGCTGCTTTAGATACAAATGGCAGAGCTCCAGAAGAGTTATGGAATTACATCAAGAAGGTTGTGTTGGAAGAAAGCGAGAAGTCTTTACAAAAGGTGAAAAAGAAAAAATGATCAAAATGGATGACGAAAGAAACTCTGAAAATTGCCCAGAAACGCAGAGAAGCTAAAGCCAAAGGAGAAAGAAACACTGATTATGGTCCTTTGTCCAGAGCTACAACAATTATAGCATCAAAACTCCGTAGTACAACAGGAAAGTTTCAAGCGACTTTCATTGACAAAATGGCTGACAGGTCTCAGAATATCCGGGCGAACATATGACCATTTCAACTGTGGTCAACAAGGCCCCACATACATCAATGACCTCCTTATAGCCACATTCTATATATCATAATTTTTTAGAAAATTGTTTTTATCTTTTTTGTAAAAAGTTGAACTTAACTGAAAGACGTCCAGCTTCATTAAATACGCATTCCCGTTTCTGACATGATTATGCCCAACGCTAAGTGTGCGCTGCAATAATGCGTTTCACCTCAAACAGCTTCTTCAGGGGATGACAGAAACGCTGAAGCTTCTTTCATATGTGCTCCAAAGCTGTTGCCCATAAGCTCATCTTTCTCAACTGCTGTCAATGAAAGTCGCTTGAAACTTTCCTGTAAAAGACCTTGGTGTGATTATCTCTGATGATCTCAAGGTGGCAAAACAGTGTGACAAGGCGGTGGCAAAAGCTAGGAGAATGTTTGGCTGCATACAAAGAGGGATTACCAGCAGAAAGGAAGAGGTACTTATGCCACTGTACAGGTCGCTGGTGAGGCCTCACCTGGAATACTTTGTTCAGTTTTGGAGACCATATCTTGCAAAAGATCTAAAAAGTCTGGAAAGTGTTCAGAGGAAGGCAACCAAAATGATTTGGAGCCTGCGTAAGAAACCTTATGAGAAGAGACTTGAAGACCTAAATATGTACACTTTGGAGGAGAGGAAGGATAGGGGAGATATGATTCAGACCTTTACATACTTAAAGAGGAACGATGAACAAACAAACCTCTTCCAAAGATGGGGAAGCTGCAAAACTAGAGGGCATAAAATGAAGCTTCAAGGTGGAAAATTGAAAGGCAATGTCAGGAAATATTTTTTCACTGAAAGGGTGGTGGATGCTTGGAATGCTCTCCCGATGGAAGTGGTGGGGGCAAACACGGTGACAGAATTCAAAACAGCATGGGACAAGCACAGCAGATTCCTTTACAGCAACAGGATAAAAACAAAATAAACTGAACCATCTAACCTCTCAACAAATAGGGGTGTCCTACATGGAGTGGTGGGTCCACCCCTAAACAACAACAGGGGAGGGGTGACCTGCACAGAGTGTCAGGTGCAACTACTCTTGCCATATTGCTGGGCAGACTGGATGGACCATGCTGGTCTTTATCTGCCATCATTTACTATGTTACTATATGTTACTATGTTACCCATGCTTCTTAATGTGGCCCAGAGTTTATCATGGTTTACACAGTCAAAAGCCTTGCTGTAGTCAATAAAGCACAAATAGATATCCTTTTGACATTTTTTACTCTTTTCAAGGATCCTTCTCACATCCGAAATGTCTCTCGTTCCTTGCCCTTTCCTGAACCCTGCTTGCTTTTCAGGTAGTTCTTGTTCCAGGTATGGCTGTAGTCTCTGTTGAATAATCTTCAGTATAATCTTGCTGGCATGTGGGATCAGAGCAATTGTGCAATAATTTCCACAGTCAATTTGATCACCTTTCTTTAGTATTGGTATAAATACAGATCTTTTCCAATCAGTTGGCAATGATTTTGTTTTCCAAATTTCCTGGCAGATCCTTGTAAGTATGGTAACAGCTGCATCAGATTGCTGTAATACCTCTATGGGAATGCCATCAATGCCTGGTGCTTTGTTCTTTGAAAAGGCTTTCAATGCTGCTTCAACTTCTTCTTTCATCACCAATGGTTCCAGATCATAAGATACAGGTTGAAACAGCTGTTGGTCCACTTGATCTTTATCATATAAAAACTTTCCACCTTTTCTTGATCTTCTCAGCATCATTCAACATAGAATTTTGAGCATCTTGTAACATTCCAATTTGAGGCTGGAATTTTTTCTATAACTCTCATAGCTTTAGGAAAGCCGATCTTATTCTTCCTCTAACAGTTTCTGCTACTATTTCCATGCATGTTTATTTATTTTATTTGTTTATTTATTTAGCTGCATTTATATCCCGCTTTTCACCGGATCAAAGCATGTGTCATTGTAGTACTTTTCCTTGTCTTGTCATGCTGCACATTGGAAATCTCTGTGGAGTTCTGTGATTGTCTCTCTTTCTCCTTTGGCTTTAGCTTCTCTGTTTCTGGGCAATTTTCAGAGTTTCTTCCATTATCCATTTTGGACATTTTTGCTTTTTCACCTTTTTTTAAAGACTTCTCACTTTCTTCCACACAACCTTCTTGATGTCATTCCATAACTCTTCTGTAGTTCTGTCATTTGTATCTAAAGCAGCAAATGAATTTTACAGGCAGTCTTTAAATTCCAGTGGTATATTCTCAAGGTCATATTTTGCTATATTCATGAGTGGCTTGCTTTTTTTCAACTTTAGCTTGAGTTTGCATACTAGTAGTTGATGATCTGCACCACAGTCAGCTTGAGGTTTTGTCTTTGTTGATGTTATAGAGCTTTTCCATTGTTTACTTCCACAGATGTAGTCAATTTGATTTTTGTACAATCCATTGGGTGAAGTCCATGTGTACAGTTGCCGCTTGTGCTGTTGGAAGAAGATGTTTGAGATGACTAGATTGTTGGTCTTGCAGAATTCTATCAGTCTTTCTCCAGCTTTATTTCTGTTGCCAAGTCCATATTTTCCAATCATTTTGCTGTCTTCTTTGTTGCCAGGCAGCAAGTTTTTGCCATATGGTCCCATTAGCATGGTTGGGCATAGAATGGCCATTTTGTGGTTGGGCTGGCCTTGTCCCCCATGTGTTTGGCAGCTATGTGGCCATTTTTGGACTGGCATATTCATAATAATGCCTATTTTTTTTTTTTAAAGAAGAACACAAGAAATGAGTTGAATAAATATGTGGAAGGCTGGTCTGTGAGAATTCCATGTGGCTCAAATAGATGTGCCACATAACTGCACTTCCTCATGAAAAGGTTACTGGTTCAAGCACAGGTTTTGGTCATCATTCAGTGGAAGTCACAGGATGCTTTTCAGGTGTGGAGAGACCAATCCCAGGATGGGCTGAATGCTTTCTGCAGGCTTCCAGCATGGCCTAATTAACAAAGTGTCTGTTCCTTTCCATCTCAATTATCATTTTAAGATCTCCAGACATGCCTAGGAAAAGGAGTGGGCATCAGACAAAAGTGGGAAAGAAGAGGGCTTCTGCCAAGGCATTGGCCAACGCTGCAGCGGGAAATAGGAGAGAAGAGGACAGGTCTTCGGCGCCACCCTCACATTGCAACCATCAAGCAGCGCCTTCATGACAGATGAACACATTGGATGAGATGGAGGAGTTCATCCCAGTACTACGGGAGTAAGTCAGCCAGCACGGACTGGGTGTTTTATGACAGCATCTGAAAGCTATGCCCATGGTCAATAAATGTACACGTGCATGCATACAGATGCTGGGGCGCACAATGCAGTAGCACGGCCCGGTGGTATGTCTGACGGAGCCACTAAGGCTCAGAACTATTTCAGTGTCTGAGAGTTCTGGATCAGCAATAGTAGCTTGCAAATTCTGTAGTGGTTTTTGGGATCACACATGTGGCTAAAGCACTAATTTTATCTGGTCTACTCGCATTTCTCCTCCAGACACCACATGTCCCAGATAGTTCACATTTTCACATAGTAAACAGCACTTCGTTGGCTTCAACTTTCATCCATGCTCTACCAACTTTTGGAAACCATTTCAAGTCTAAGTAGATATTCATCAAATCCCGACAAAAATATCAGGACATTGTCTAGATAAATCAGTAGAATCTCAAATACTTGGTCCAAAAACACCATCTACACGAGGCGTTGGAAACTTGCTGGCATGTTATAGAAGCTGAAGGACATAAACATCAGCTTATCAACCCAAATGGTGTGGTAACAGCAGTTTTGGGAATATCCAGTTCATTCATTGCCATCTGGAAATATCCAGATTTTCTATTCAGCAAAGAAAATAAATTTACTCTTCCCAGCATGCCCAAGGACTCATCAATCCTCAGAAGAGGGTAGGTGTCCTTTACAGTTACTGCATTGGGCTTCCGGTAGTCACAACAAAAACAGACTCATCCATCTTTCTTGTGAATTACCACAGCTGGTGAAGCCTATGAACTTACACTTTTCATTAAGATGCCCTGTGAAACTAGATCTTGGATATGTTGTTTGAACTCTTGGAAGATTTATTTTATTTAGCTGTATTTATATACCGCTTTTCACTGGGCAGAGATACCCTTCTGTAAGGTTGTTTGATTGGATGAGATTCTCCAGTATTTATGAAATGATTGATCAAGTTGGTGTAACCAATATCTGTATCAGACTTTAAGAAAACCTCAAGGTATCTCTGCAACAGCACCTTCAAATCTTGTTGTTGCTGGTCTGTTAATTCATTCCACTGAATGACGTTAACAACTCAGTTATCTCTTCTGAACCTGCTTCAAACAAATCAGTTGTCTGAGCCTGAATTAAACATATGCATTTAGTGTATAGTTCAGGTTGTAGCTGAAAAGTCTCAGGTGCACAAACTTCTTCCAGCTTGATTACTTTGGCCACACAAATTCTTACAGGTAATCACACTGAATTGCATCCAGCATTCATAAGGTGTACAGGGACATCTCCCCTTTTTGAAACGATTAGAACACTAGCATCCATGATAGAGGACAGCAATCACACTCTTTCTGATGTAGTAAATGCTGTTAGTGTAGCTGGGTTTAAAAAAGGTTTGGACAAATTCCTGGAAGAAAGATCTATAAACCATTACACAGGTACACTACCAAAAAACTGCCTCCAGTTTTGCAACTGATTCCTATAGATTTTGGGGTGCTGAATCCAGGAAAAATTGCCAAAATGTTCCATCACATCACGTTTTCTTGCAAAATTAGATTTCTTACCCATATAAGGAATGTTCACATAATTTCTTTTTAGCCGACTGCAGTTTATTTTCTTGGCCCAAAATAGAGGTTGTAATGGTTAACTAACTAGAAACACTCCCTCATGATATTTTAGAGTGTTTTGTATTCCTTTTATACATTAACAGGACAATTGGGAGGCGGGGGGCTAAATCCAGTACTCGCGCTGGCGCATGTTCTTTCCTGTTCGCCTCGCCTCGTTCGCTCGCTCAAACACGGTGGTTGCGACATGAACGTTCCTGTCAAATTTCAGTTTCTTGCAAGTTCATTATTACCTTTTGTTTGCTCAGTCGTAATCCAGCTTTATTCCGAAGTGGTTCACTACAGTTGTAGTTTGCAGTGCTGTGTATTTGTGATGGCTCACAGAGCCAGAGGTTGCGTCAACTTTATTTGTGGGGAATATACCGTGAAAAAGCGGCAGAGGAACATTTCTGCATTTATTAAAAAAGTATATTTCGCCTATTTCGGTTTGAAGTTAGGCGATCAAGACAAACCGTGGGCTCCTCACAAAGTGTGCAAGACATGTGAGGAAGATCTACGCTTATGGATGAAAGGTAAAAAACAAGCATTTCATTTCGGAATACCTATGATGTGGCATGAACAAAGAGACCACAGCAGTGACTGCTATTTTTGCTCTTGCATTGTGAAGGGATACAACTTAAAAAATAAGAACGTAATAAGTTACCCCAACCTTCCCTCAGCAATTAGGCCTATGCCTCATAGCAACGAAGTACCTGTGCCTGAACCACCAAAATCTTTGGATCATATTTGTGTGGACGGTTCTGATCATGATGAGACTCATCAGATGGCTTTTCCCGATGAGTCCAGTACTTCCGAGTTTGAAATTGAACCAGATCCGAAACCTGAACTTTTCTCTCAAGCTGAATTGAATGATTTAGTCCGGGATTTAGGACTCCCAAAAGATGCTGCCCAACTGCTAGGTTCTCGGCTTAAACAGAAAAATCTATTGTCACCAGGAACAGCGTTTTATTGGTACCGCAACCGCGAGACACAATTTTTGAAGTATTTCAGCAAAGAGGAAGATTTGGTATTTTGCAACGATATATACGGAGTGATGGAAAAGTTTAAACTCAACTCAAGTATGATCCTGCTGAATGGCGGCTGTTCATTGATTCGTCAAAAGACAGCATAAAAGGTGTTCTTCTTCATAATGGCAACACATTCGCTTCAGTTCCTATTGCTCACTCTGTTATTCTCCAAGAAAAATACGAGAATTTGGCCCTGATTCTTCAGAAGATTCGTTATGATGAGCATAAGTGGATGATTTGTGGAGACTTTAAAATTCTATCCATGCTATTAGGGCAGCAATCCGGTTTCACCAAATATCCCTGCTTCCTTTGCTTGTGGGATAGCCGGGCCTGCGACCTACACTGGGGGAAAAAAGACTGGCCAATTCGGGAGTATTTGAGACCCGGTGAGAAAAATGTTCTTCATGAGAGCTTGGTACCTCGTGATAAAATTCTATTACCACCTCTCCACATTAAGTTGGGTCTCATTAAGCAATTCATCAAGTCCCTTCCAAAAGATGGTGAGTGCTTTTGGTACCTTTGCTCAAAGTTCCCCCGACTTTCTGAAGCAAAGCTAAAGGAAGGAGTGTTTGTTGGCCCTGATATAAGGAAACTCATTTCAGATGGAGCATTCGCTGAAACGATGTCTGAGAAGGAAAAAGAAGCCTGGGATTCCTTCAAGGATGTTGTTCTCAAATTCTTGGGGAACAGGCGGGATGAGAACTATAAGGATATTGTTGCCAGGATGCTCAATGCCTTCAAAGAACAAGGCTGTAACATGAGCCTGAAAGTCCATTTCTTGCACTCCCATGTGAACTACTTTCCCGAAAACTTGGGGGCGTACAGTGAAGAACAAGGTGAAAGGTTTCACCAGGACATCAAGGACGCAGAGAGAAGGTACCAAGGAAGATGGAACACCACTATGATGGCTGATTTCTGCTGGTTGCTGCTGCAGGAAGCCCCAGATGAAAAATACGCCAAGCAGCGCACCAAGAGAAGCATTCGGGGGAAGAAGAAACGGGCCCACCAGGAGATTGATTGACCCAAGAATGACTTTAAAATCTAAACTGTGTTGACAAATATCGTGTTTTTACTAAACTTTGAAATAAAAATTTGCTAGTTATTACCACAGTGTCGGATCTCATTTATTAGAATTTTATTTTCACACCATCGGGTGTTTGTCTTCATGTATTGCAATGGTGCGGTTTGCGTTTTCTATTCTTACATACATACCTGTACAACATTTTTTGCACATTTCTTTGCTTTGCTTTGTGTCTAACCTCGCTCTTATATGCTCAATGTTTGTGCACATGTATGTGGCTGTTTTAAGTGCAGACAATTTTGCTACCATCACAGTGTGTTTTGTTGACATTACTCTATTCTTATGTGCTGCCTTGTTACAATTTTCTTTATTCTTATTTGAATAACTACTAAACAATTAGTATAAAGAATTCATCCAAGAAACTTTTATCTCGATCGCACTCAATCTGAAACGTTCACCTCAAACTGCTAACCCAATGTAGCAAAAAATCTGTATGTGATGGAGCAAATTGGTTACCAGATTTGGATTCAGCGCACCAAAAAACGTAAAAATCAATCGAAACATTAGAGGCAGTTTAAAAAAAAAATTTTTTAGTGTACCTGTGAAAGAGGACCCAGGAAATCTACTGCTTACTCTGGGAAAAGCATTATGGAACTTAAGTACCTTTTTTGGAACCTGTCAGGTACTGGATTGGATTGGCCACAGCTGGAAACAGGATACTGGGCTTGATGGACCTTGGTCTGACTCAGTATGGCATTTCTTTTTTTTTTTCTAATTCTTTATTTTCGTTTTACAACAACAAAGGAAAGGAAGACATACAACTAAGAGACAAATACATACATGGAGTATGATACATACACCAAAGTAAACCCCTACCACCCCCCTCCCCCCTGCTTCTTCTCTAGAAAACTAAAACATTCTCGAAGCGGGCGTGTACTGACATTATTGTGTTACAAAACCTTACAGCGATCTGAAACATTATTGTGTTACAAAACCTTACAGCGATCTGAAACATGATGAAGCAAGTCGCAACAATAGTAGCATGCAGAGATTTCCTATCCAATATAGCAACCCCACATTTCCTAGAAACAGCTGGGGAATAGGCGGCCACCATGTAAGGTTTAATATCGAGGTTGAAAGTTTCCTTCGAATTGAAATGTGTTTCTTGGAGGAAAATCAGGTCCGCAGCTTCATGACTTAGATAGCTTAGGAGTTTCCTCCGTTTTATCGGATTATTGATTCCTTGTACGTTCAATAAGAAAATCTTACATGGTGCCATCAATCGATAATAGACATTTTAGGTAAGAGCGCTTGAAAACTTACAACATAATCAGAATCTGTACAATAATGACATAAGCACCAAGTATGCTGGCCAATACACCCATATTGAAAAGTATGTACCAAAGTAACTTAGAGAAGAAGCAAACCCCCAATGAATATGGCGACCAGATGTCTGCGGGAGGAGGCCCTAGAGAGGAAGATAGAAACATAATAAAAGAAAAGAAACACCAGAGTCCATAAGAAACACTGTCTCTGATACTCGTCGAGGCTACTATGGGTAGACGGAAACAGGTCCCAGATATCTTCAAAATAAGGCAACAAACCGCCCTCGACAGACTCTTCGCTGAGCCGTGGTAAATCCAATATGGCAGGCACAGCGGATATGAGAGTACTGGCAGGAATGTTCTGGAAGTCAGCGCATCAAATCGGCTTCTTTAGAGTCCAAAAACTCTGCTAGTAGATCAGGGTCCTCAAATGTTCTTGTCTGATTGTGAAGCGTGACTCGGAGCTTGGCCGGGTACATCAGGCCATAGCGTGCTTGTAGTTGTTGAAGCCTCGGCCGAAATTCCAGAAAGCGCTTTCGGCGGTCGACCGTGGGTTTAGCCAAGTCAGGATAGAAGGAGACCTTGTGGCTCTCAAACTCCATATGGCCCTTTGCCCGGGAGGCACTAAGAATTTGTTCCACATGTTGATATCTCAAAAGTCGAAAGATGATAGGCCGCGGGGTCTTCCTGTTGAGCGTGATGTGTGTGGGTACACGATGAGCGCGATCGATCTCCAATTCTTTGGTAAAGGTGATTTGGAGCAGGGAAGGGAGGATTTTACTTAAAAACTCCTTCATGTCTCCCAATTCCGCTCCCTCCGGTATGCCCACGAGTCGTAGGTTGTTGCGGCGCGCTCTATTATTGCCATCTTCCACTTCTTTCTGCAAGGCCCGCACCTGACGTTCAACTTTGTCAAGTTTGGACAGCCGGACCGCATGGGAGTCTAATATACTCTCCATTTTGTCCTGACGCGAAGAGAGCCCCTCTAGCCTGCCTTGCAGTACACCAAGATCTTCCCTCAGCGCTCGAAGTGCTTCACCGTTTGACTGCACGAGGTCCTTAACCCCTCTAATTTCTGCGAGGATTTCCTGCTGCATTTCGGGGCCCTCGCGCGAAGCCAGCCCCTTCTGCGGGGACGGGGGTTCAGTTTTGGAGCGTTTACCGTGAGAAGCCGCTGAAGAGCCAAATTCCAGGCGCGTGGGTTTGGTCCCCGCCATCTCACCAATGTGCCCCGGCAAGATCAGAGCAGAAATTCAAGTTTGTCCGGTGTTAATTCAGGATTCTGAGTAGGCCTCTCGGGAGCCTCAGCGTTATGCGACCATCCCGCTGGACATCGGGCTCCGCCCCAGTATGGCATTTCTTATGTTATGTTCCCCCATAGCTTCCTCAAGATTCTGTTGGTAGCGCAGCTTTTCCCAGTGATGTCAACTCTGGGATTTAGCAGGCTTGGGATTCTTGACATATAGATCTGGGTCTTCCAGAGGGAAAATCTCTGAGAAATCTTCGTGGTCTGACTTAGTGGAGCTGTCAGTTAGCCGGGCACATATCACTCTGGTGTTAGGGTAGTCTGAGCCGATCACCACTTGATGTGGAGCCATGGCAGTACCACAACCTCAAACGTGGCTTGCCCTGCTGGAGTCTTTAGTGAAGCCTATGCCTTTGGATATTGCCTCTGGTCTCCATGTACACAGGCCAATGTTATCTCCTTTGAATAGTCAATTTGAAATCAGGTTATGGTTTTCTGACAAATGAGGGCCCGCACACTCCTGGAGTCTATCAAGGCTTGGAGAAGGGTTTCCTCGAGCTCCACTGGAATCACAAAATTCAGTGCCCCAGAATGGGAGTGTCCACAAAAGCGCAGGTGTCGAGGTGCTTAGGCTGATACCAATGGGTTCTTCTGTACCCAGGAAACATTCCCAAGCAAAGGGTCTCCAGGCTCCACACCTAAAACAGGTGAAGGGGTCATGGCTGTGGTCATGGAGGTGGCTTTGGGGGTCTGAATATGAGAGCCAACATCTGTTCCAGCTTCTCCTTCCATCCTCCTGGGTTAATGGGTGACTTCTTTCCCTTCTCACTGTCCGCTTCAGTCACTGGCTGGGCTTCATGATACCCCTTGGCTATTTGCAGTGTACTCTCCAGTGTAGGCTTGGGGTGCTGATGTACCCACTCGTTCACTGGGGATGTCAAGCCCTCCAAAAACTGCTCCAATATCACAATCTTGGCTATCTCAGACTGATACTGTCTCTGTTGCTGCTGACCTTCTGCCAGAATCTGGAGGAGACACTCCATCCTGGCTTATCTTGGCCCTCTTGCAATACCACCACAGTTTCCTCTTCTGCAGCTGAGTTAATCCTGCAGTATTCCAGCTGCAACCAACTTTTAGCAGCCTCTAGTGGCCAAAACAAAACCTGCCTGTCTGGCAGTTCTTTTTTTTGGTATTTAACTTTTTATTAACCAATACTCAGTATTTCCAATATGTACACACTTTCATGGATCATTTTCTACCATAACTATACAGAACATATGATACTTCAAATTAGCGGACCATACAACCTGAATATGCTTCTCTCATACCTGTATCTATACAGAAACTGTAAACTAAACACTTATATTAAATTAAGGTTGTGTTTTCATTGTTCAGTCCTTTACCCTTATCCTACAGATTACTGCTACTATTATACTCTCCCCTCCCGCCCCCACCCCATTTCCGCTTATTAAAATTGTTACCATCAACCAGCTTTTAACATCCACTGCTACTATTAACAAAAACAGTCAACCCTGCATTCCACCATTAATCCCCATACCCTCTTCCGGTGTCATCCTCTTAATCTCATAGAAACATAGAAACATGAATCAGATACTGTCCTCATCTCTACCACCTCCACTGGGAGACTATTCAATGGATCCACCACTTTTTCCAAAAAGAAATATTTCCACATATCACTCCTGAACCTAGCCACTTTCACACTCATCCCATGTGACCTCGTAGCAGAGCTTGTTTTCAGTCGAAAGAGGCTGTCCTCCTGTGCATTTATGCCATGGAGGTATTTAAACATCTCAGTCATATCACCTCTATCCTGCCTTTTCTCTAAGGTGTATATATTAAGATCCTTAAGTCTGTCCTCATATGCTTTATAATGAAGACCACTAACCAATTTAGTAGCCACCCTCTGTATTGACTCCAGCCTGTTTATATCCTTTTGAAGATGCGGTCTCCAGAATGGCACACAATACTCCAAATGAGGTCACACCAAAGACCTATACAGAGGCACTATCACCTCCTTTCTTCTGCTGGCCATTCCTCTCCCTATGCACCCAAGCATCCTTATAGCTTTTGCCATCATCTTTTCTACCTGTTTAGCTACTTTAAGATCATCAGACACAACCACTCTTCTTTAGTGGACAAAAGTACTTCATCCCCTATACTATATTGCTCCCTTGGATTGCTGCACCCCAAACGTATGACCTGGCATTTTTTAACATTAAATCTCAGCTGCCAAATTCTAGACCATTCTTCAAGCTTAGCTAGATCCCTGGTCATGTTATCTACATCTTCCTGGATGTCTACTCTATTGCAGATTTTGGTATCATCTGCAAAGAGGCAAACCTTACCTGACAGCCCTTTTGCTATATCACTAACAAAGATGGTAAAAAGAATCGGACCAAGGACAGATCCCTGAGGCACACCACTAGTAACCTCCTTCTCCTTAGAGTGAGCTCCATTTACCTGTACTATTTGTCGCCTCCCACTCAACAAATTTCTAACCCAAGCAGTAACTTTAGGGTCCATCCCTAGGGTGCTCAATTTGTTTATAAGTCCCCTTTGAGGAACGGTGTCAAAGGTTTTACTGAAATCTAAATACACCACATCTAGGGCTCTCTCTCAGTCCAACTTCCTGGTCACCCAGTCAAAGAAATCAATCAGATTTGTCTGACAAGCCTTGCCTCTGGTGAATCCATACTGCTTTGGATCCTTTAATCTGCTGAACTCTAGAAACCTCACTATTATCTCTTTCAGCAGTGCTTCCAATAATTTACTCACCAACGAAATTAAACTAACCAGCCTGTAAGTTTTCAACCACATCCTTGCTTCTGCGTTTGTGTAAAGGGACCACATGTGCCTCTCTCCAGTCCTTTGGCACCACTCCCGACTCCAATGAGGCATTGATAAGGTCAGTCAGTGGAGCTTCTAGAATGTCCACAAGAACCCTTAGTATTCTAGGGTGTATCCCATCCGGTAGCACCATTTTGTCTACTTTAAGTTTAGCTAGTTTCTCACGAACACAGTCTTCTGAAAATTGTTCAGGATACCCCTCTCTTCTGTTCAAGTTTGTGGGTGTTTTCTGAGGTCCTGCTCCTGGTTCTTTCTCTGCAAACAAAGAACAGAAATAATTGTTAAGTAATTCCACTTTATCCTCATCAGCTTTTACATATTCCCCCCCCCCCCCATTCACCCTTGAGTCTGACAATACAACTTTTGCCCTTCCTCTTCTCACTAACATATCTTAAAAATGTCTTATCCCCCCCCCCCCCCCCATTTTACTGCATTGGCTATTTCCTCCTCTTTATGAATCTTTCCTTTCCTGACTACTTTGCTAGTTTCTGTAAGTTTTTCCAAATATAGATGCCTGTCTTCCTCTCTCTGTGATCTCCTGTATTTCATGAAGACCTCCCTCTTTTCTTCACCTATTCAGCTACTTCTTTCGAAAATCATAACAGTCTCCTTTTCCTTGTATCTTTAGTTACCATTTTAACAAAAAGGTTGGTTGCCCTTAAAATATCCCCTTTCAGTTTTGCCCACTGTTTTCCTACATCCCCTAGCTGTTCCCATCCTGCTAATGACTCCCTGAGATATTGGCTCATCTTGGCAAAGTTAGTTTTCCTAAAGTCTAAGACTCTCGCTTTTGAATAGATTTTAATAGCCCTAGTCCTGATACTGAACCACACCCTCTGGTGATCACTGGATGCAAAATGATCTCCCGCTATAACATCAGAAACACTTTCACCAATGGTAAGCACCAAGTCCAGTATGGTCCCTTCATGTGTGGGTTCTGTTACCAGTTGCCTGAATAGTTCTCCCTGTAGAGAGTTCAGGATCTCCTTACTTCTAGATGATACTGCAGCAGGAATGTGCCAATCAACATCTGGCATATTGAAATCTCCTATCAGTAGCACTTCCCTTTTCCTAGCAATGCTTCATATGTCTTCAATTAACTCTCTGTCCACCTCTTCCTCCTGTGAGGGAGGTCTGTATATCACACCAATGCAAATAGATTTCTCTTTCCCTCTTTCTAGTTTAACCCACAGTGCCTCCTCTCTCCCTTTTAAGCTCTGTAATTCCAAAGCTTAATATTATTTTTTACATAAAGTGCCACTCCTCCTCCCCTTCTTCCTACCCTGTCCTTTCTGAATAAAGTATAACCTGGTATAGTTACATCCCAATCATGGTTTTCTGTGAACCATGTTTCTATAACTGAAACTAAATCCAAGTCAGCCTCTCCCATTAAAGCTTGTACATCTGGGATCTCTTTCCCATGCCATGGGCATTTATACACACTGCTTTCCATATGTTACCCCTGTTACCCATTTCCATAAAGCTATTTAATGTTTCACTTAGCTGGGGGCTTTCTTCACCCATCCCCAACGAATGTAGTTTAAAGCCCTTTTCAGTAGATTAGCCAGTCGTTTACTAAAGATTTCAGAAAAACAAAACACCCCCACAAAACACAAAGCAATTGTGTATAATTTCTTTTTGTCAGAATATGTCAACACAGTGCCGGGAATTCAGTCCAGGCACCATTGTGGCAATTCCTTTTATTAAAGATAAATATGTGGATTAAAAATTTCAAAATCCAAAGACTTAGTTTTCGTATAGTGCTGCCCTGCACCGCAAAGATATGCCAGCAAAACACAATGACGACGTGGCTCCACGTTTCGGGTGTGACATCAAATATGAAAATGTTGAACACCCTGCTTCAGGCCCATCCAAACTGGCAAAAACTCAGAGCTTGAATGAAAAAACCACGGAGGTGTATCTCACCAAATAGGCATCGGCGTCTGACGTCAGCTTTCAGTAACAGCTCAAATCCTCCAATCACAAGACAGAAACACCCCGAACAGAGGGAATCCCACTTAACAGGGAAACCCCCCAACAAGAGCCTGCCAAAAGTCATTCAGATGATAGTATGCCAATCCACCTGAAGATTAAGACCCCGAGGGGCAATAGAGTCCAAAGAATATATCCAACGTTGTTCTCGCCATTGAAGACGATGTTCTCTGTCGCCTCCCCTGGGATCGGCAGGGATAAAATCCAAAACCCGCCAGCGTAACGAGGAAAAATCATGCCCCACTGTCAAACAATGGTCCACCATAGGGGCAGAAAGAGTCTTAGTGCGTAGTCGAGAGGCATGTTCAGCCAAACGTGTCTTCACTGCCCGTGTGGTCCGCCCCACATAGTAAAATGAACAAGGGCATACAATCAAATATACTACAAAAGAAGTGGTGCAGTCAGTATGCCAAATAGTAGTATAGGTGCGAGAGGTATGTATGTCCAACCAATCTGGACCCTCCATCGTAAGAGAGCAGTACAGACACTGTCCACAGGCAAAGTGACCATTATCCCCGTGCCGTAATACAGGACGATCTTGCAAAGAAGTAGTGTGCATGATTAAATCCCGTAGATTAGCTGTACGGGAGTAAGCAATCCGCAAAGGAGCATCCCGAAAACATTCATGGGATCCCAGGATTGGCCAAAAACGATGTAACAACATAGTGACTTGAGGCATATGAGGGGTGTAAGGCAGAACCCCAGTAACCACCGAATCCAGAGACGTAGTATTTCTTGGGGAAAGAAGCCAATCCTGATGCAAATGACGGGCCCTCTTAAATGCCCGTTCAACAACATCCAGAGGATACCCTCTATTAGCCAAACGTAATTTTAACTCCTTTGCATGAAAATGGAAATCAGCCAAGGTCGAACAGTTCCGCCGGAGACGCAGGAACTGACCAAAAGGAAGACCCCGTTTAAGCGCTCGAGGATGGAAGCTATCAAAATGTAGCAAGGTGTTCCGCTGAATAGGCTTTCGATATAGGGTCGTCTCAAAACCTTGAGGTGTCAGGACTACCCAAATATCCAAAAATTGAATACAATAGGGGTCTATCTGCGCTGTAAATTGGATACGTGCCACATGGGAATTTAATCTCCTCAAAAACTGATCCAGATCCTCCCGAGAACCTGTCCAGACGAAAAAAACATCGTCAAGAAATCTTTTCCAGAAAGGAACAAATTGAAATGCCACATCAGTATAAATGTAGGACAATTCAAAAGATGCCATAAAAAGGGTCGCTATAGACGGGGCAACAGTAGCCCCCCATAGCAATGCCATGAATCTGTTTGTAGAACTGTTGTTGATACAAAAAGTAGTTATTACTTAAAACCAGCTCCAACAAATCTAGCACAAATGATTTGGGAATCCGATCTGGAAGGTCTAAGGTGTAACTCCGTAGACAGGCAATTGCCTCACCTTGATCAATGTTGGTATAAAGGGATTGAACGTCAAGGGAGACCAAATACGTATATGCACGAACATCAGAGCAACCCCTCAATTGATTCAAAAAATCTCCTGTATCTCGAATGTAAGAACAGACTTTGGACGCCGCTGGTTGCAGGAAAAGGTCACAGAATTTTGATAGGGGTTCTAATATAGAGTCTCTGCAAGACACTATTGGCCTCCCAGGGGGATCACTTAACGATTTATGTATTTTAGGCACCAGATAAAATACCGGTATTTTAGGATGCTTCTTTTGAAGAAAATCAAGTTCTCGCTTGGTAATTCAATTATGGAAAAAGGCAGCCGAAATCACCGAATGAATGCGAGAACCAATGTCACGAGTTGGGTCCCCGGGCAAAACCACATAGTTAGCCTGATTGTGCAAATGGACCTCAACCTCCTTCTGGTATTGGTCTGCTGCCAGTAAAACCGTAGCTCCCCCCTTATCCGCTCTTCGGACCACAATGTCCAAATTCTGCAATTGATGAAGTACCTGCTAGTGAGTAGAAGAAAAATTGCCATAGGTACATTGCTTATGTTGTTCTAAACAAGCAAGATGTTGTAAAACCAAATCCTGATAGACCATGATGACAGGGTCTGGATGACAGGGTCATCATGGTCTATCAGGATTTGGTTTTACAACATCTTGCTTGTTTAGAACAACATAAGCAACGTACCTATGGCAATTTTTCTTCTACTCACTATCAGGTACTTCATCAATTGCAGAATTTGGACATTGTGGTCCGAAGAGCGGATAAGGGGGGAGCTACGGTTTTACTGGCAGCAGACCAATACCAGAAGGAGGTTGAGGTCCATTTGCACAATCAGGCTAACTATGTGGGTTTGCCCAGGGACCCAACTCGTGACATTGGTTCTCGCATTCATTCGGTGGTTTCGGCTGCCTTTTTCCATAATTGGATTACCAAGCGAGAACTTGATTTTCTTCAAAAGAAGCATCCTAAAATACCGGTATTTTATCTGGTGCCTAAAATACATAAATCGTTAAGTGATCCCCCTGGGAGGCCAATAGTGTCTTGCAGAGACTCTATATTAGAACCCCTATCAAAATTCTGTGACCTTTTCCTGCAACCAGCGGCGTCCAAAGTCTGTTCTTACATTCGAGATACAGGAGATTTTTGAATCAATTGAGGGGTTGCTCTGATGTTCGTGCATATACGTATTTGGTCTCCCTTGACGTTCAATCCCTTTATACCAACATTGATCAAGGTGAGGCAATTGCCTGTCTACGGAGTTACACCTAAGACCTTCCAGATCGGATTCCCAAATCATTTGTGCTAGATTTGTTGGAGCTGGTTTTAAGTAATAACTACTTTTTGTATCAACAACAGTTCTACAAACAGATTTATGGCATTGCTATGGGGGCTGCTGTTGCCCCATCTATAGCGACCCTTTTTATGGCAGCTTATGAATCGTCCTACATTTATACTGATGTGGCATTTCAATTTGTTCCTTTCTGGAAAAGATTTCTTGATGATGTTTTTTTTCGTCTGGACAGGTTCTCGGGAGGATCTGGATCAGTTTTTGAGGAGATTAAATTCCCATGTGGCGCGTATCCAATTTACAGCGCAGATAGACCCCCATCGTATTCAATTTTTGGATATTTGGGTAGTCCTAACTGCTCAAGGTTTTGAGACGACCCTATATCGAAAGCCTATTCAGCGGAACACCTTGCTACATTTTCATAGCTTCCATCCTCGAGCGCTTAAACGGGGTCTTCCTTTTGGTCAGTTCCTGCGTCTCCGGCGGAACTGTTCGACCTTGGCTGATTTCCATTTTCATGCAAAGGAGTTAAAATTACATTTGGCTAATAGAGGGTATCCTCTGGATGTTGTTGAACGGGCATTTAAGAGGGCCCGTCATTTGTATCAGGATTGGCTTCTTTCCCTAAGAAATACTACATCTCTGGATTCGGTGGTTACTGGGGTTCTGCCTTACACCCCTCATATGCCTCAAGTCACTAAGTTGTTACATCGTTTTTGGCCAATCCTGGGATCCCATGAATGTTTTCGGGATGTTCCTTTGTGGATTGCTTACTCCCGTACAGCTAATCTACGGGATTTAATCATGCACACTACTTCTTTGCAAGATCATCCTGTATTACGGCACGGGGATAATGGTCACTTTGCCTGTGGACAGTGTCTGTACTGCTCTCTTACGATGGAGGGTCCAGATTGGTTGGACATACATACCTCTCGCACCTATACTACTATTTGGCATACTGACTGCACCACTTCTTTTGTAGTATATTTGATTGTATGCCCTTGTTCATTTTACTATGTGGGGCGGACCACACGGGCAGTGAAGACACTTTTGGCTGAACATGCCTCTCGACTATGCACTAAGACTCTTTCTGCCCCTATGGTGGACCATTGTTTGACAGTGGGGCATGATTTTTCCTCGTTACGCTGGCGAGTTTTGGATTTTATCCCTGCCGATCCCAGGGGAGGCGACAGAGAACATCGTCTTCAATGGCGAGAGAACAACGTTGGATATATTCTTTGGACTCTATTGCCCCTCGGGGTCTTAATCTTCAGGTGGATTGGCATACTATCATCTGAATGACTTTTGGCAGGCTCTTGTTGGGGGGTTTCCCTGTTAAGTGGGATTCCCTCTGTTCGGGGTGTTTCTGTCTTGTGATTGGAGGATTTGAGCTGTTACTGAAAGCTGACGTCAGACGCCGATGCCTATTTGGTGAGATACACCTCCGTGGTTTTTTCATTCAAGCTCTGAGTTTTTGCCAGTTTGGATGGGCCTGAAGCAGGGTGTTCAACATTTTCATATTTGATGTCACACCCAAAACGTGGAGCCACGTCGTCATTGTGTTTTCCTGGCATATCTTTGCGGTGCGGGGCAGCACTATACGAAAGCTAAGTCTTTGGATTTTGAAATTTTTAATCCACATATTTATCTTTAATAAAAGGAATTGCCACAGTGGTGCCTGGACTGAATTCCCGGCACTGTGTTGACATATTCCGACAAAAAGAAATTATACACAATTGCTTTGTGTTTTGTGGGGGTGTTTTGTTTTTCTGAAATCTTTTGTTTTTGGGTTGTTAGATTGATTTCAGCGGTTTTTTGTTTTGGAGTCTGTTACTAAAGACATGTCAACCTTTCTTTGACAGATGAATGCCAATCTGGGTTTCCTATAAACAATGTTAACCATATACATTTTTATTAAATGCCAGTCTTTAAAGCTATTACTACACTTAACTGAAAGGTTTAATTTACATTGCAGGTGTAACTAAATTTAGAATTAAGATTCTCCCTCTCCTATTATATATCCCCCCTGCTCCCTTCCCCCTTCTCCCCCGTTCCCCTCCCCTCCTCCCTTCTCCCCCCCCCCAAGACACACCATAACCTCCCCCAGTCTAGCCCGAATTGGTCCACCCTTTATGTGGAGGGGGTTCTGTGAATGCAAAATATAATAAAAAGCAAGAACAATGATATTTATAACCACAAAATAATAATGAGTTATAATTTGGTGTTAAAAACTGTGCTGTTGTACTCGCTCTTTCTTTTAGTTCCTTGGTGTACGAGTATCTTGCGTTTCCTCCACATTATCTAATTGTCTTTTTTGGTTTAGTTCAGTCCCTGACTGGAGTTTTGAGAGAGTCTCTCCCCCACTCTCCCTGCTCTGGGGGGGATGTGGGCGCGTGCGCCATCTCATCCCTTGCCTCAAGCAGCAGATTGCCTTGAGCCGCCCCTGTGCGGGAAATATAGAGTTCTCTGAATGGGGCTAAGAGAGCTTCCAAATGATTCTGAAGAAGATACTTGTTCCACAATTGAAACTGAGTTACTCATATTTAGTATCATTTTAATATGTATTTATTTATTTAACAGGGGGGGTTATACTGCTTTATCATTTTATGTTTATCTATAGGACTACTCACCCGATTGAGTGCTTTTCAACCAAATCCGAGATAATCTCTCTCTTGCCCATATTCTAACCACGCAGAAAGAAGCCCCAAACCTCAAAGTGACCCTGAAGGGGAACAAAAGGGCATTCCCCTTTGGTCACACACCCATGGCAATACTTAAATGCCCTAACACAATACTGATATCCCAGAAGAGGCAGTCTTTCTCCAAAACCAGGTCTCCTCATCACCTACTTTGCTGGCTTTCAGCCCCTCCTGGGCTCCTCACTCACAGCAAGACATCCCAGCCTCCAAGTCTCAATAAGGGAATTACCCTCAACACTACAGGGAGACTTGATTAAACACCCGATGCACTGTTGATGTTATAGAAAAAGTGAAGTCTCACCCCAAACATAGCTCCATGCATCATCTCCCCTGTCAACTTTCAGCCCTGACTGGGCTCTCCACTTGCAGCAAAGCACCTCGTACACCAAGTCCGAGTATGGGGTGATTTATGACATTTTTTTTGTTTATTTATTTTTCCTTCTCTGGTCAGATGAATTTAATTTATTGCTGTAATATTTTTGCTATCTGGCTTTAAATTATGAATTGCTCATAATAATAAATTCTTCATCATAGAAAGTGATGTGGATTTATGGAATGGTTTTCCCAGGGAGGTGGTAAAAGAATAAGAAAACATGAGAATAACACAGAGGACCCCTAGCTGGTCATAAAGAAAAAGACAGAGATCAAAAGATGAGAAGTGATCTGAGATCTAATGCAGTGTTACTAGGAGAAAAGTGGGCAGACTAAATGGGTCTTGCTCTCCTTTTCTAAAGACTCTGAATTTTTTTAGGTCAGTGGACATATCAACAATAATTGTGTAGAACTAAAGCAGACTGTTCCAAACAGAGGACCAATGTGTCTGCAGACCAATTTCTAAAGAAATACTATGATGGATGCTCGAGACGCAAAGGACAGCATGCCAAGGCCTCAGAACATGACTTTCCATTTGCAATGGAGGTCAAAGAAAAAGAAGCTCCAGAGGTTGACTTCACATCCATTGCTTCCAGTTCCAGGGATGCCAGAAGGTGAAGTCCAGGGGTTGGTAATTTCTATGGTCACAGCCCATGAGGAGCCTCAGAGAGTGGGCATGTTTATTTGCTGTAAAGCATACAAAAACCATAATGTATACATGTATAAAGAATGACATTCTTGGGGATATGTCTCTGGCTCTGGGGTATAAAGGACTTCTTGGGGATCATATGGCTGGTGAGCTGGTAGAAGTAAATGGACAGAGTTATTGCAGTCCTAATCAAAAATGGAATTCATTACTTCAGATATGGTTCTTTTATAGTCTACTACCAACATTTCAAATGAAGGGAATTTATTGGAAATGAAATGCCAAAATACAGCACTGAATAAATATTGCACCTCCTCTTCTTTGAGCTATATTTTTTTTGTCTATGAGTGTTCTACTAACCCGTTCTTAACTTACATGCTGATCTTATGTCAGTATTTCTTGTCTGTGACTGATAGAATTACTTGATGATTGAAAATATGCCAAGGAGCTGAAGACAAGGGTACAGCTGGATTTTGAACCAGAAATACAAATGTAGGTCAGTATACTGAGCAGCAAGTCAGTCAAGAGGTCTGAGTTGCACAGTAGGTAACTCTGTAGAAAAGCTCTTTGTGTGATTGAACAGAGGATTCATTCCTCTCTGCAGATTAAAGGTTGCGATACTCTGGTGCCCTCATACTGATCTTAAGCTTTCTAACCTTTGACATGAGCCATAATGAAAGAGAAGTGAAACAGTCTCTGAATGTTGTACATGGTTTAAAAAAAAGGGAAAACAAGTTGAAAGTGTACATTTGCAGTGTGACAGAAAAGCATGTTTCAACCATTTTCAGAATCAGGCATGTGGAGGGTACATGGGAAATGTCAGAGGACTGCATGTGTGTGTGTGTGTGTGATGGGGAGCGTCAGGGACTACACACATGCATTATAGGGCGTGTTGGGGTGCACGCATGTGTGTGTGTGTGAGTGTAATGGGGAGTGTCGGCGTGAGTGTGTGTTTGTGTGTGTAATGGAGAATGTCAGGGGACACATGCATGTGTGTGTATCTTGAAGAATGTCGAGGCATGCATGCATGTAAGTGTGTTGGCATGTGTTTGTGCTTGTGTATCTTGGTGGCTCTGTGCATTTACGTACATCAGGGGCTATGTCTGAATGTATTTAATGTGTATGGTGGGGGGAGGGTCTGTGTGCATGTGTGTTGGTGCAGTGTGTGTGTGTGTGTGTGCATGTGTGAGGAGGTGGCTATACGCCCATGTGTGTTGGAGTGATGGATGTGTGTCTGTACGTTCCCCTGTCCTTCTATACTTATTCCTTGTTCCTCCCATCCTTTTACACTGTTACCCAATCCAGTACCTCACTGCTCTCTCTTCCACTCTCCCTCGTTTCCTTCAATCCACCCACACTCCTTCAATCCACTCCTTCAATCCACCCTGCTGCCCAACCTGCACTCTTTTGGATTTTGCATGCTCAGCCTTACTTCCCTTCACTCTCTGTTCTGCTTCTTTCTTCTAACCTTGACCCTTCTGCATTATGCTCCTCTCATTATGTACCATCCTTAGCACAGCGCCTTTTCTTTTTCCCCACCCCTTTCCTTCCTTATAAACTTGCCACGTCCCTTCAGCTCTCCCCTTCCCTGCCCTTTCAGCTACCCTCCATCTCTTCTGGCCAGTGGGACCGAGGGCCTCCAACTGGCCTCTTCAGGCTGCAGCCCAGGCTCTTCATGATAACAGGACTGGGACTCCCACTGGTTCTTTATCTGCCTGGAAATCAAATATACATATGGACAAATAAAATAATGTTGGCTTGACCCTCAACAATAGGTACTACACTGAAGCAAAAAGCACCTAAAAAGCAGAGTGTCATAGTTCAGATTTGCAAATGAAAAAAATGGCAAAACTACTCAATATATGCAGATAAGAACATGATTTTAACATTATTTACAAATAATAGTCTTTGAAAATTCTGTGGGACAGATGAGTGGACATCAAAATCTAGGTATTATCCTGTGCCTAGTAGGTTCTTTAGGAGGGTATGAAGATGACAATTGTGCTGCTTTGAGGGCTACAGTAATCAGATTGGGGACTTTTCCATACCTTCTTTTGGTGGGCCCTGAGGGCAGAGAAAATATTTATCTCCAAGGCCCTATTTCAGTAGATGCTTACTCCAGGCTCCCTATCTCATTTTTTTCTTTATTTGGCCACAATCACACTAAGAGTCCGATGTCTATTTTAGCTGGCTATACAGTTGTGGTCAACAGTATTGGCACCCTTGCAGTTCAACTCCTTAATGTCCAATATCTCCTAAAAAATATGTGGCCAGTGAAATGACTTTGGACTATATATGCACACATATTTGACTCATAAAATAATCAAATAAACAAGACCAATTAAAAAGGAAATTGTAGTAAATAATATAACAACTGGGTCATTGTCAGAACATGATTATGATTATTGGCACCCTTATAAACAATCCATATCAATTTGAAAAGAAGAACCGCATTCCCATTGCAGTAAAATTAGATGCACCTGTGATCGTCAGTAATCATATGACTTGTATCAACCAATGAATGATGGCTCTGATGTTTAAAACAGCCACATTCGCTCTTTGTTCCATTTTCACAATGGTGAAAACAAGAGAGCTGCCTGAGATCGTCAAAAAATCCATTATCATTAAACATCAAACTTTAAAGGGGTACAAGACCACCTCCCAAGACCTTGGGATTCCTGTGTCAGCAGTTTGCAATGTTATTAAGAAGTTTTATGCTCATGGAACTGTCAAGAATTTCCCAGGATGTGGTAGGAAGAGGAAAATTAATCTAAGAAGTCTTCCAAGGTTAATGCAAACTGTTGGAAAAACATCATGTACAACATTCAAAGAGTTTAAGGTTGATCTGGAGCAATTTGGAGTGGTGTTTCAAATCACACCATATACCGTGCACTAAACAAAGAAGAACTTCATGGGAAAATGCCATAAAAAGGCATACCTGATCTTGACCTAAACCCACCTTGAGAAAGCACAATCCTTCTGGGAAAATGTTCTGTGGACAGATGAAACCAAACTTGAGCTCTTTGGCAATGCAGTCCCGTGATATATTTACAGGCAAAGAGATGAAGCATATAAGGAAAAAAAACACCTTCCTATAGTTAAATATGGTGGAGGTTCCATAATGTTGTGGGGCTGTTTTGCTGCCTCAGGAACTGAAGGCCTGGAATGTATTAAAGGAATCATGAAATCAAAGGACTACCAAAGGACTATTTTGGAGTGAAATGTGCTACCTAGTGTCAAAAAGCTAGGTCTGAGTCGAAGGTCAGCAGGACAATGGCCCAAAACATACATCCAAAAGTACAAAAGAATGATTAAAAAGGAAAAAATATACTGGCCAGCAATGAGTTCTGATCTCAATCCAAACGAGAGTTTTTTTAAAGAGCTGAAATCTGCCATTGATAAAAGGAATCCTGGAAACATTCATGGTTTGGGACAAATTACAGTTGAAGAATGGAAGAAACTACCAGCAGACTGATGTACAAAACATATAGATGGCTATAAGAAATGTTTGGAGGCTATTATCACTGCCAAAGGTTGTGAAGCCAAATATTAGTGAAGGGTGTCATTATTTCTGTCCAGGTCATATTTTGTTTTTTCTCAGAAATTACTATGTCTAAGTTGCACAGAGATCTCTTTTTTATGTTGTATACCTTTGAACATACTATTAAAATATTTTGATGACATACTGTTGCAATATTTCCAATTATTTCTCAACTATCAACAGAGCTTTTGTTAATTTTGCCCCCAGATGCTGGAATAAACTCCCCCCTCGCATTAGAGCAATTAAGGACCTTAAACAATTCAGAAAGGCCCTCAAACAACATTTCTTTATCACTCACTTTAAGCTTCCAGACTTACCTCCCACCCTCCCATATTTACCCTCTTAACCCCATACCTATCCATATGAATGTACAAAGCTAACATAAATCATATCAGGTATTCTAATGATTGTAATTAGTTCCCCTGTTTACCTCCATTTTATCTCCCTGTTATCTGTAAACGAAGACCAGTCATCTGACCTATGTGTTTTATTGTTACACTGTGAACCGCACTGATGATAAATAGCGCGGTATATAAGAAATATTAAATAAATAAATAAATAAATAAAAATAAGATATAGTGCACAACATACCTAAAATGCAAGGGTACCAATAATGTTGACAACTGTATATTGTCATGCCCTAGCCCTCCGCCTCAGGCTAAGAGGGTTAAGGTTGCCATTATGTTCTCCTTATAGAAGGTGGGATAAACTATTTTGCTCCCGCTAAGACTGCTGGGTGTGGTAGTTCTTTTGCCTTCTAAGAAGAAATAGTCATGAAACCAGTGGTAAAGGCAAAAATGACAAAATGTATTCCCCAAACAAAAGGTTCTATGCAGGTTGCATCAGGATAATTCTTCAGTTGTTCGCTCAAGGTTATTTACACAAGTATGCTGGCTGAGCTTCACACTCTTTACTCAAAAGTGCAACGCTTAACAGATAAAGAAAAACATAGCAGCTTCCTTCAACAAAGAAAAATATTCTCTTTTCCTTTGTCTTCCCTCAGCTCTCCAATATACACTAGCAAAGGGATTCAATGTCATCAGCTAAACACAACGTACAGTCCATAGGTACTTCATAGAAACATAGAAACATGATGACAGAAAAAGACCACATGGCCTATCTAGTCTGTCCTTCCATAACAACAACTACAACAGTCCACTTTTTACCTTTTTTACCTTTACCTCTGTGTTGGTCCCATGCTTTTTTGAATTCAGTTACTGTCCTCATCTCTACCACCTCCACTGGGAGACTATTCCACGGATCCACTACTCTTTCTGTAAAGAAATATTTCCGCATATCACTCCTGAATCTATCTCCCTTCACCCTCATCCCATGTCCCCTCATAGCAGAACTTGCTTTCAATTGAAAGAGGCTCTCTCCCTGAACATTTATGCCACGGAGGTATTTAAACATCTCAATCATATCACCTCTATCCCGCCTTTCCTCTAAGGTGTACATATTAAGATCCTTTAGTCTGTCCTCATATGCTTTATAATGAAGCCCATTAATCATTTTAGTAGCAACCCTCTGCACCGACTCCATCCTGTTCACATCCTTTTGAAGGTGCGGTCTCCAGAATTGCACACCATACTCCAAATGAAGTCGCACCAAAGACTTATACAGAGGCATTATCACCTCCTTTTTTCTGCTAGCCATTCCTCTCCATATGCACCCAAGCATCCTTCTAGCTTTTGCCGTCGCCTTTTCTACTTGTTTAGCTACTTTAAGATCATCAGATGATAATGAATCATTCTCATTGCAGTCCACTTGCATTTCCTCCAACTCCTGAACTGCAGTGTTTTGCTTCAAGCTACTATCATACGTCTTAGGGTAACTCCTCCCTAAGGAGTTCTGTGTCTCCTTTGAGCACAGCTCTATGTGATAGGGATTACAAGTACCTGAGGTTGTGGAGACTCCTCTCTGGCTCTGTTCAGCAATCTCTCTCCAGCTATGGGGAAGCAGTCTCTGGTTCCCTTGTTGGAGTTCCTCCCTGGAGCTCTGCCCCGGTTCCCTATTCCAGGCTAGGCTTTGTAGACTCTTGGACTGAGTCCTGGGCTCCCACCTCTGAACTCTCTGAACCTTTCTATCCGACACTGGGGTTTGAAGGTTTCTCTTCTCCCCTTCAGCTCTGATTGCTTCACCTCCACTTCTCCAGCTGTGTCTCCTCCTGTGTTCCCTCTCGTGTGCTGTCGTCGTTGTTCTTCTGTCTCTTCCTTGTTCTCGTCGTCCTTTCTCTCGTCCTCCTTCTCCTCCTCCTGACTCTCTCTCTAGCAGGGTTTATATTCCTGCTCTCTGAGTCGTGTCTCTGCCTCTCTGGACAGGTGTCTGTAATTAGGTTCCAAGCTTGCTACTACGTCAGCAGAGCTTGGGTGTGGCAGCCTAGCTTCAGTTTTTCTGTGCTTGCTTTCTTTTGGCAAACGCTGAAACGTGTGTACTGCAGGGATGTCACTTTTCTTAAAGGTAAAATCATTCTTTTCTTCTACTTCCATATGCTCACTAGAGGCTTCCTCATCACAATATGTAAAAACATAAGACCCAATGTTGGTTTAATGGGAAAAAAACAACATGGATTTAGCCAAGGAAAGTCTTGTCTTACTAATCTGTTATATTTCTTTGAAGGTGTGAATGAACAGGTAGATAAAGATAGATAAAATTAAAATGTTATGGGATAGAAGCCAGTGTACTATTGTGGATCAGGAACTGGTTAAAAGAGAAAGCAGAGAGTAGGGCTAAATATCCAATTTTCTCAGCGGAGAAAGGTGAAGGCCCCTAGGGATCTGTATTGGACCTACTGCTTTTTAACATACTCATAAATGACTTGGAAATGGGAATAATGAGTGAGGTGATCAAATTTGCAGACAACACAAAATTATTCAAAGTTGTTAAAGCATAAGAGGATTGTGAAAAATTGCAAGAGGACTTTGATAAATTGAAAGACTAGGCATCCGAATGGCAGATGAAATTTAATGTGGACAAGTACAAAGTTAGGAACTTAGGGAAGAATAACCCAAGCTATGGTTACATGATGCAAAGTTTACACATTAGGAACCACCACCCAGGAAAAGAATTTAGGGATAATACATTGAAGCCCTCTGCCCATTGTGCAGCGGTGGCCAGGAAAGCAAATAGAATGCTAGAATGTTGGCTGCTACGGCTCGGCCCCCCTCTTCCCCACCGCCGAACCCATGGCTGACCAGTCGGGGCCTGGATCAAGCAGCAGAGATCCCCCTGCACCTGGCCCCGGCCCCCGGGAGGGAGTCCCCTGACCCGATCACCGGATTAGTGCTGCTTATTCCACCATCGAGGTGGAATAAGCAGCGTGTCCCTTTGACCTCACAGGATGTACAGGGCCGTGACCGGAATCAACCTTGTACGTCCTGCCGTGCTGGCACACCTCCGCTCTGCCTCACCCTGCCCACTCCTGCCTCCCACCAGATCTCACCGTCCTACTGCTCAGGATATCTGGGGAAAGCAGAATAGGGTCCCGTCGGGATGTGCAGCCCAGTAACCCGCATCTCTGAATAAGAGCCATAGTCAAAATTACTCACCAGTGAAAGTATCACACATAGAACAAGTCAGATGGAAACACCTGAGTATAAAAACCACATCATCAAGATCTAGCTAACTAGACTTATCCTCTATGTAATGTATTATTGTCATTCGAAGTCATGCTGGGGACCCAACCTGAAGTGTGCCATGAATGCTATAGGTAGGACTTTAGAGCAATATTGGTACAAACCAAAGTATCATATGGTGGTAAAGACGAACGTGTTGAGATATATTATAAAGCTGCGGTAGCAATAGTTTAACCCCTGGTGGTTGCATTACGTGTAACCCTCCATTTTTAATGTACACTAAAATATGACTTACCCATGGGTGCTCAATACATGCAAATCTCAGAAAACTAATCATTCATTGTGGTGCCTATTTTAAAACAAGGCAAAGATGATGTCAGGGTGCTCACAATAAGTGTAATCATTAGTGGTGTAGTATTGCTAGAGAGCACCGGAAGATAGATAAAGAATGCTATTGGTCAGGAGAAAATACTGGTAGTAATGAACCAAATAAATTGTGTTAAATGTAAATTAGAGTACAATATATTCCCACAGCTAAAAACATAGGCATTCACCATTGCTTTTACTATCACAATTGATGTCTCTACTGGCTACCATGTTTCCTTTTAGATTAACCCTGCATATGGTTTATGTTTTAGGTTTAGTTGATAGACTCTGGCTTTTGTCATTATGTTACCTAAACATAATAGATTGTTTTATTTGAGTACAGCATGTTCTTCTATGTGCACCTATATCCTATGATTTCTTAAGTTTTATCTTAGTTCCCATGTTTTAATTTTTTATTATTTATATATTTAATTTGTATGGTTCTCATATTTTCATTTTTATCTTTTACTTTTATTGTATATTTATAGCGATCATAATCCCCTGATGAAGGCCCCTGGATGAAACACGGGTCGGATTGACCTTGTGTTTGGTTGAATAAAGGTGTCCTTCCATGGTATACTGTGTCCTGCTCATTGTTTGTGCCCAGTAACGCTGCAGGAGGGGTGTTCTCCTTTGTCCTTGTAAGTCTATGATGCAACCACATTGGGAGTACTGTATGCAGTTCTGGAGACCACACCTTCAAAAGGACACCAGCAGGATGGAGTCGGTGCAGAAGGTAGCTACTAAGATGGTTAGAGGCCTTCATTATAAAGCATATGGGGACAGACTTAAAGATCTTATACTGTACATTAGAGGAAAAGCGTGATAGAGGAGATATGATAGAGACATTTAAATACCTCCGTGGTATAAATGCCCAAAAGGAGAGCCTTTTGCAATTGAGAGCAAGCTCTGCTACAAAGGGACATAGGATGAGGGGGAAAGGGAATAAACTCAGGAGTAATATGCAGAAATATTTCTTTATGTAAAGAGTGGTAGATGTGTAGAATAGTCCCCCAGTGGAGGTAGTGGAGACGAGGATGGTATCTGAATTCAAGAAAGCATGGGACAAGCACAGCTGAACACTAAAGGATAAAAGGGGACTATGGTAGTGATATGGAAGGGCAGACTAGATAGGCCATGCAATCTTTTTCTGCTGTCATTTTCTATGTTTCTATGAGTATGCCAATACCAGATGTGACTGGTCTGCCAGGGTTCCCAGGTTTGTGTATTTTAAGTAATGTAGAATGTGGCAACAGAGGGGTGACTTGACATCATATTCTCCAAATGAGACTGCAGCCGCTTTCGAGATGTGTTGATAGTGTATTTCTTAATTTTTTGGTGTATTCTTGTGTAGGATCCTTGTTAAGTCATAAGAACATAAGAAATGCCATACTGGGTCAGACCAAGGTCCATCAAGCCCTGTATCCTGTTTCCAACAGTGGCCAATCCAGGTCACAAATACCTGGCAGATTCCAAAAAAGGCACACAGATTCCACAATGATTGTCCCGGGGTAAGCAGTGGATTTCCTGAGTCCTCTTTAATAATAGTTTATAGACCGTTCCTCCAGGAACTTGTCCAAACCTTTTTTAAACACAACTACACTAACAGCTTTCAATACTTCTTTCAGTAACAAATTCCAGAGTTTGATTATGCATTGAGTAAAAAAAATATTTTCTCCTATTAATCTTAAATGGATTACATTGTAGCTTCATTGTGTGTCCTCTAGTCTTTCTACTTTTTAACGGCGTAAACAACTGATCTACTTTAACCCATTCCATTCCATTCATTAATTTATAGACCTGTAACATATCCCCCCTCAGCCTTTTTCAAGTTGAAGAGCTCTAACCTTTTAAGCCTTTCCTCATAGGGGGTATCCTTCTATCCACTTTACCATTTTTGTGGCTCTTATCTCTACTTTTTCAAATTCTGCTATGTCCTTTTTAAGATACGGTGACCAGAATTGTATACATTATTCAAGGTGTGGTCACACCATGGAACAATACAGAGGCATTATAATATCCTTGGTTTTATTCTCCATTCCTTTTCTTCTGATTCCTAGCATTCTATTTGCTTTCTTGGCCACCACTGCACACTGGGCGGAGGGTTTCAATGTATTATCAACAACGATGCCTAAATCTTTTTCCTGGTTGGTGGTTTCAAAGGTTGTACCTTGCATCATGTAACCAAACTTTGGTTTGTTCTTTCCTAGGTACATAACTTTGCACTTGTCCACATTAAATTTCATAAGCCATTTGGATGCCCACTTTTTGAATTTATCAAGGTCCTCTTGCAATTTTTCATAAGCCTCTTGTGTTTTAACAACGTTGAATAATTTTGTGTCATCTGCAAGTTGATCACCTCACTCATTATTCCCATTTCCATATCATTTATGAATATGTTAAAAAACAACAAAGATTCCTGCAGTACTCCACTATTCACCTTTCTCCACTGAGAAAATTGGCCATTTAGTCCTACTCTCTGCTTTCTATCTTTTAACCAGTTCCTGATCCACTGTACTACACTGTCTCCAATCCCATGACTTGTTAATTTTGCCAAGAGTCTCTGTTGAGGGACCTTGTCAAAGGCTTTCTGTAAATCCAGATACACTATATCAACCGGCTCACCTTTGGCCATCTATTTATTCACACCTTCAAAAACTATAACAGATTAGTAAGACAAGACTTTCCTTTGCTAAATCTTTGTTGGTTTTCTGCCATTAAACCATGACTATATGCATGATCAGCAATTTTATTCTTTATTATGGTTTCTACCATTTAGCCTGGTACTGACGATAAACTCACCGATCTGTAATTTCCGATCTAATCACCCCTGGAACCCTTTTTAAATATTGGTGTTATATTGTCCATTCTCCACTCTTCAGGTACTACAGATGCTTTTAATTATAGTTCACAGATTACTTATAGTAGGTCTGCACTCTCATATTTCATTTCTTTCAATACCCTCGGATGTATACCATCCAGTCCAGATGATTTGCTACTCTTTAATTTATCAAATAGTTGTAATACATCTTCCTGGTTTATCAATATTTCTTTCAGTTCTTCTGATACATCACCTTTATATACCTTTTCAGGCAAGGGTAAATTCCCTACATTATCTTCAGTAAAGACTGAAGCAAAGAATTCATTCAGTCTCTCTGCCATGGCCTTGTCCTCCCTTAGCACCACTTTTACCACTCTATCATCCAGTGGACTCTCTCACAGATTGTTTGCTACGAACGTACTTGATAACATTTTTATTATGCATTTTTTGCTTCCATGGCTAGCTTTTTTTTTTTAATTCTTTCTTTGCCTACCTTATCAATGGCTTGTATTTAACATGCTAATGCTTATGTTGTTTCCAATTTTTGTCATTTGGCTCCTTTTTCCATTTCATGAAAGATGCCTTTTTGGCAGCAACCACCCCTCTGACCTCGCCTTTAAACCATATTGGCAGTTTTTTGGCCTTCCTTCCACTTTTCTTAAAGCGTGGAATATATCTGTTCTAGGTTTCCAAGATAGTACTTTTAAACAATGCCCAAGCATTATGTAAATCTTTAACCTTTGCAGCTGCTCCCTTTTGAAAGTTAATTGGTAGTACTGTAGATTTCCTTCTTTCATTTATTAAATCAAATGTGATCATGAAATGTTCACTATTACCAAGTGGTCCCAATGTCCTTAACTCTTGCACCAGGTCCTACATGCCACTAAGGACTAGGTCCAAAATAGCTTCCCCTCTTGTCGGTTCATGAACCAGCTGCTCCAAGAAACAATCAATTATTTCATCTAGAAACTTTACCTCCCTAGCATGTTCTGCTGTGACACTGACCCAGTCAATCCCGGGATAATTGAAATCATCCATTATTACTGTGTTGTGACTTTTGTTAACTTCCCTGATTTCTTTCAGCATTTCATCATCCATCCATTCATTCTGGCCAGGAGGTCAATAGTACACCCCCACTTCCATTGTCTTCCCCTTTTTAAGTGGAATTTCTATCCATAGAGATTCTACAGTGTATTTTGTTTCCTGCAAAACTTTAATCCTGTGTGGCTCAATGCCCTCTCTAACATAGAATGCAACCCCTCCACCAATCTGATCTACTTTATCATTGCAAAACAGTTTGTACCCAGGTGTCACAGTGCCTCATTGGTTGTCCTCTTTCCACAAGATTTCTGAGATACCAATCGTTTCTAACCTCTCATTTACAGCTATATATTCTAACTCTCCCATCTTATTTTTTAGACTTCTTGCATTTGCATACAGATGTTTTAGAGGTTGTATTTTATGCATATTAACCTGGTTATCAGTTGATAGGGGTAATTCGGAATTCCTTCAGCTCTGTTCTTTAGGACATCTGGGTTACTTTTATCTTTATTGGAGCCTCTCTGTTAGGATGTCCTAACTTCCCACTTTTGCTAGTATCCTTCAAGAATACATTCTTCCGAACCATGCGCTCTTGGGCGACTGTCGGCTTTCCCCTATTATCTAGTTTAAAAGCTGTTCTATTTCATTTTTAAAGGTTAATGTCAGCAGCCTGGTACTATCCTGGCTAAGATGGAGCCCATCCCTTTGGAAAAGTCCCTCCTTTCCCAGAATGTTGCCCAGTTCTTAACAAATCTAAAATCTTCTTCCTTTCACCATGTCTCATCCACGCATTGAGACTCTGGAGCTCTGCCTGCCTTTTTAGTCCTGTGCGTAGAATGGGAATCATTTCAGAGAATGCCAGCCTGGAAGTTCTGGATTTCAACTTCCTATCTAAAAGCCTAAATTTACCTCCAGAACCTCCCTCCCACATTTTCCTATGTCATTGGCAGCAACATGTATGAAGACAGCAGACTCCTCCCCAGCACTATCTAAAACCTTCTCTAGGTGATGCATGAAATTGGTTGGGTGGGAGGCGACAAAGAGTACAAGTAAATGGAGCTCACTCTGAGGAGAAGGATATTACCAGTGGTGTGCCCCAGGGATCTGTCCTTGGTCCGATTCTTTTTAACATCTTTGTAAGTGATATAGCGGAAGGGCTGTCGAGTAAGGTTTGCCTCTTTGCGGATGATACCAAAATCTGCAATAGAGTAGACACCCAGGAAGGTGTAGATAACATGAGGAGGGATCTAGCTAAGCTTGAAGAATGGTCTAGAATTTGGCAGCTGGGATTTAATGTTAAAAAATGTAAGGTCATGCATTTGGGCTGCAGCAATCCAAGGGAGCAATATAGTATAGGGGGTGAAGTACTTTTGTCCACTAAAGAAGAGCGGGACCTAGGCGTGGTTGTGTCTGATGATCTTAAAGTAGCTACACAGGTAGAAAAGGTGACGACAAAAGCTAGAAGGATGCTTGGGTGCATACAGAGAGGAATGGCTAGCAGAAAAAAGGAGGTGATGATGCCTCTCTATAAGTCTTTGGTGCGACCTCATTTGGAGTATAGTGTGCAATTCTGGAGACCGCACCTTCAAAAGGATGTGAACAGGATGGGGTAGGTGCAGAGGGTGGCTACTAAATTGATTAGTGGTCTTCATTATAAAGCATATGAGGACAGACTGAAGGATCTTAATATGTACACCTTAGAGGAAAGGAGGGATAGAGGTGATATGATTGAGATGTTTTAATACCTCCATGGCATAAATGTTCAGGGAGAGATCTTCTTTCAATTGAAAGCAAGTTCTGCTACGAGGGGACATGGGATGAGGGTGAAGGGAGATAGATTCAGGAGTGATATGGGGAAATATTTCTTTACGGAGAGTACTGGATCCATGGAATAGTCTCCCAGTGGAGGTGGTAGAGATGAGGACAGTAACTGAATTCAAAAAAGCATGGGACAAACACAGAGGATCTCTAAAGGTAAAAAGGGGACTGTTGTAGTTGTTGATATGGAAGGACAGACTAGATAGGCCATGTGGTCTTTTTCTGTCATCATATTTCTATGTTTCTATGAAGTTCTGCCATGTTACCAGATGATCCTCACATCCACCAGCCACCCAGCTATCCAAATACCTAATGATCAAATCACCCACTATAACGGCCATCCTAACCCTTCCCTCATGGCCATGTGGCCCTGGAGAAACCTCCTCAGTGCAAGAGGGTTTTGCATCTCCTGATGGACAGGTCCTAGCTACAGGATCGCTTCCTGCCTCTCCAAGGTGATGCTCTCCATTCACGTGACCTCTCTCTTCCATGGCAACTGAGATGCTGGCAGAATGAAGGTGGGGCTTCAATAGTAAGTCCATATAGGGCTCGAAAATGTACCTCTCTGACTTCCTTATGTCCTCCAAATCTGCTTCTCTAGCCTCCAAAGATTGCACTCATTCTCTGAAGGCAAAGAGCTCCTTGCATCTAGGGCACATGTAAGACCACTCACCAACTAGGAGAAAATCATACATGTGACACTCAATGCAAAAAACTGTATAACCCCCTTCTCACTGCTAGATTGCTGTCTGCATCTTAGTTTGAAAGATTTGTTTAGCTATTTAAGTGGTTTGAGGGATACTTGTACTAATACAACTATACCAAATAAATTTAAGGATCTTTGTTGACTTCAAGATTCATTAATTTCAGGGCCTTAACTCGTCTATTCCTGGTGAGGATAACCAGCTTTATCTTTAACTTTATTCATTTTTTGATAAACTGCTTAGACCGAAACATAAAAGTGATGTACAATACAAAATCAGCTGCTTAGAGAAGAAAGGACCACCAATTTCTAATAGGACAGTAGAGAGAAAAGCAGATCAAGGGTATAGGCATAAGGAAGGAGAAGGACAGGGGGGGAAAGAGAAAGGAAGAGGACAAGCCAATCATGACAGACATAGTAGGGCTCACACCTATGAAAGTAGCCTAATGTTTGTTAAACGGTATAACGCTATATAATCACTTGAAATCCGTTTAATATTTTAAACCCACCAACCAAGAACCTTTTACTTATGTCACCACTCAAAATATATCCTTATATAGAACACTGGCCTCAGTAGAATCTTAAAGCACTACAGCAAGGGTATTGACCCGTTAACTGTGCCTCTCATCACATCAATGGCCCACTTCATATAACGATATATTATGAAACCTTAACCTGTTACATCTATACTCAGCTATTTAGCACTCATTAAATTCTCATACGCACTGAAAAATTACATACATACAACAACAATAGTACTGTTATGTGCTTATTCTACAACACATTTCTTCTGCTGTCAATTACTCATCGCATTCTTAATGGAACTAAAAACATAATAAATATATTATCAAACAATGATAGCCGCACATTGGCTATCATTGTTTGATAATATATTTATTATGTTTTTAGTTCCATTAAGAATGCGATGAGTAATTGACAGCAGAAGAAATGTGTTGTAGAATAAGCACATAACAGTACTATTGTTGTTGTATGTATGTAATTTTTCAGTGCGTATGAGAATTTAATGAGTGCTAAATAGCTGAGTATAGATGTAACAGGTTAAGGTTTCATAATATATCGTTATATGAAGTGGGCCATTGATGTGATGAGAGGCACAGTTAATGGGTCAATACCCTTGCTGTAGTGCTTTAAGATTCTACTGAGGCCAGTGTTCTATATAAGGATATATTTTGAGTGGTGACATAAGTAAAAGGTTCTTGGTTGGTGGGTTTAAAATATTAAACGGATTTCAAGTGATTATATAGAGACATAGTAGGGCAGCAAGTGGAGCAAGCATGGGTGTAAGATACTCATGGCAGATTGAAGGCTAGATGGTGTTTTTGGGGCAGACTTAAACTTAACAAAGGAAGGTTCAGAATGAAGTGAAAGTGTATAAGAATTCCAAAGAGATGGTCCCAGGAAGAAGAAAGCTGAACAATGGGTGCATTCAAGTTGGGCCTAGGTGACAGAGGGAAGGACCAAATGATGATTGTGGATGGAGCATAAGAGACGGTGGGGAGTGTGAAGCAAATCTGCAAGATATTGAGGCGTGGAATTATGGATGGTCTTATGGACAAAAATGAGTATTTTATACTGAATTCTGAAGCATATGGGTAACCAATGAAGGCAAACAAGAAGGGGAGTGATGTAACCATAATGAGAAGAAAAAGTAAGGATATGGGTGGCAGTGTTTTGAAGCAGTTGGAGCCTATGGAGCTGATATTGTGGAAGACCAGCCAAGGTGATATTGCAGTAATCTATTCTTGAGATAATGAGGGAGAATAGGAGAGTAGTCATAGATGCAGGTAGTAGAAGGATTGATGGGTAATAGAAGAGATGTGCTCGGTGAAGGAAAGAAAGGCATCAAGAGTAAAACCAAGGTACCTGACGGATGGGACTATAGGAATGGTGGCAGATGAAAGTACCACGTCCAGGGGGGGAGGGGGTAGAGGAAGCCCCGAAAGTGATCCAAGTGGCAGTAGTCTTGGAAGGATTAGGTGAAGGAAGTTTGAAGACATCCAACTGTGAATGAGGGCCAGACAAGCCCTAAGGGGAGCAATGTCAGGAGTGGAAGAGCAGGTGCAATGAAGAAGAATGGTATGATCCATATAATGGTACATGGAGATACCAGACTTTTGTATCAGGATAGCAAGTGGGTAAGAAAGATATTGAAGAGCAGGTGAGATAAGATGGAACCCATTCTTCCACTTCACCTCCTATATCTCTGCCTCCTATGCCTCTGCATAGGAGATGAAGTAGAAGAATGAGACAAAACAGAAAAGGAATGGGCAGTAAGAAAGGAATGGAACCATTTCCAAGGAATACCAGAAATATCAAGATCATAAAGATGAAGGAGAAGGGTGTGGTGATTGGCCAGGTCAAAGGCAGCAGAAAGGTCCAAAGATACAACAAGTATAAGGTCCCTGTGATTGTGAGTGGAATGTAGCTCATTCAGAAGAGAAAGAAGGATAGAATCGGTGATGTGGACAGCCCTTAAGCCGGATTACCATGCGTGAAGGATGTTAGTGGAGGTGAGGTAAGAAGAGAGTTGTGTAATGACAAACTGCTCAGTGAGTTTTGAGAGGAAAGGGAGATTAAGGACAGGGCACCAGTTAGCAAGAATAGAAGTGTCAAGTGAAAGTTTCTTGAGGATGGGACGAACAAGAGCATGTTTCCAAAAGGAGGGCAAATAGCCAGCGGAAAGACTAGTATTGAGCATCGAGAGGATGGGAAGGAGAAGAGACATTTGCAAGGAATTGAATCTAGCAGACAGCTGGTTTTCTGGGCGGAAGAGAGAGTTTTAGTTAAATCGGAGGTGATAATTGGCTGAAAGGAAGACCGGAGATGGGAAAAAGAGGTGCAGAGGGAGATACAGGCAAAAGTGAAGACACCATAAGGGAGAGACGGAGAAGGCAGGATAGGAGAGCAGAGCAGATGGACAAAATCTTACATGAGAAAAAATTAGCCAGACTGGAAGCATCAGGATTCGAGGAGGAGGACATTGCAGTAGGGACTGGAGAAGTGGCGAGGGGCCAGAAAAGAGAATATAGCTGTCTAGAAGAGTTAGAAGAGGAGAGAATCAGATTAGAGAAAAAAAAATCCTTTTTAGCTGCGTAGATCAAGAATTGGTGCTCACAGCGTCGTTGATGATGATTATTGGGGTTTTCAGGAGAAGGGTGGACGCACGAGAGCTGTATGGCATGGTGAAGGTACTTGCAGTGTAGGAGAAGCCCCAGGTGATACCAAGGGTGACAGGTGGGAGAGTGGGAGGCTGGGGCAGGAAGAGGGGGGCTAAGAGATCAAGGGCAGTAGAAAGGACATTATTCCAAGTGCAAGCCTGGGAATCGGGGGACAGCAGGGGGAAGTCCAGTGGAAGAAGTTGTTCCACAGACAGGAAGTCCTGGAGAATAAGTGGTATAATCCAATGCTGGGGTTGAAGGAGCTGAGGAGAGGAAGGTGAGAGAAATGATGGAGAAGATAACTGAATAGTGAAAAGGATGCAGAAATGGTCCGACCAAGGAAGATGGAGAGACGACGGAGATATCAGAGCAATGTGGGAGACAGTAGGTGTAATGAGAAGGTCAAGGGTGTAACCAGCTGAGTGGGTGGGAAAAAGGATGTGCTGGAGAGGGGTAGATCCTCCAGGAGACAGGTAAAGGCTCTGTCCCTAGGCCAGAGGGGAAGGTGAAGATGAAAGTCACCAAGAAAGAAAACATCAGTGTAGGAAAGGGAGGCCTCTGAGATGGTCAGCAAAAGATTATCCCAGCCTTGTGATGGAAGAGAAGGAGGGGCATAGATCAGTAGAAAGTATAAGGGGGGAGAGTCAGTCTGAAGAAAGATAGATTTGTTGCAGTGTAAGGCAGGTGAATGGATTTCTCGTAGTTTAATGGAGGAACAGTGAGACAGCCACGCCGTCTCCTGTCTGTCCCAGACAGGGAGTGGAGACAGCGAAGCAGCCGGGGGGGGGGGGAGGGTAGGCACCGGGCGAGAAGAGGAATTTCCCCATTCTGGAGCCAGGTTTCTGTCAGAAATAAGATATCCAACGAATGTTCTTGAACCAGATCGTGAACCAAAACAGTTTTTGAATGGAGGGACCGGCGGTTTAGGAGGGCAAGACGGAGGAGGAAATGAGAAGGCAAAAGATGCTGGCCACAAGGCCCAGAGGGAAGTGATGGCAGGGAAGAAAATTGGCCAGGATATGAGATGAGTGGGGAAGAGTTAAGGGGCCAGGGGAGCCAGAGAGGCCAGGATGCCAACCCCAATGGACTGGTATTGAAGCCATAGTAATAGACCTGGAAGTCAAGAAAGGTAGAAACCCAGCAGAAAGGAGATCAGTAATGCACACTTACAGGCCGATGAGTCCTAGGAATTCTGCAAATATGGAATGGGAACAGGAGCCACGTGCTCATAGACAAGATGGACAGGCGCCATGTAGACAAGCCCTGAAGCCCCTGCAGTCGCCCCAAGGAGTTCACCCAAGGAATAGGTCCAGCTTCTTGGGCACTCTCCTTTGGTGTATGCCGATGGGGCACGGAGCACCGCAGTGAGCAGCTTTATATCCTGGTGGACACAAAGGGGACATAGCTGCGTCACTTCCAGGTGGGCGGGAGGCAGTGAAACAAGCAATCAGATGGCACAATAGTGATACCTGTAGAGGAGACAGAAAGGGGATAATCAGCAGAACCAATAGAGCAGTAGCAAAGGCAATGCAGCAGGAGCAAGATGAAGGAGCAGCTGAACCTGAAAGTGAATTTGAATACCCTTCTCCCTTTAATAGGTCTAAGACCCTATAGAGCTAAGATTATGCCTAGGGTGGATGGGAAGGAACTAACACTTAGTAAATGTTGGCATGCTATACATTTCCCAGAACTGTGCTTCTAAGGTAATCTGTGAACAATTTCCTGGGTGATTCACACAGCCCTTGCTTTGATAGAGGGAGCCTTTCAAACGTCCCCTTTGATCTATCACTTGGCTTTAACACCTATTTAAAACAATTTCACAGGTCTCTTGCCCCCTATCTAGATGGCCTCTTTGTAAAGGTCTCTAGAAACAATTCATTCCTTTATGCTCAAAAAATATTGACCCTATTTCTTCTTTTATGCTAAGCTATACTCTGATTTGATTTAAATTAAAGCCCTCTGCTGTACGAGGCCCTGGCTGAGTTTTAAACTTAAACTAGAAGCTCTCTGCTGAGTTCTAAAATTTAAACTAAAAACTCTTTGTTGATACTAGGTCCTGATAGTATATTAAATTTAAACTAAAAACTCTCTGCTGGTTTTTAAACTTAACCTAAAAGCTTTCTGCTGAGTTCTGAATTTAAACTGAAAGCCCTCTGCTGGATTTTAAATTTAAACTGAAAGCTCTCTGCTGAGTTTTAAACTTAACCTAAAATCTCTCTGCTGGGTTTTAAATTAAAATGAAAGCTCTCTGCTGGGTTCTGAAGTCTTTTGTAATATGTATTGTCTGAAACTTGTCTGTGTCCCTCTTCTACAGTATGTATTTCTCTGTATCCATGATTACTGCAGCACCTTAGTTGTCTTCTGTTTTGATAGTGTTTTTATTGTTGTTCTGAAATTTTTAATTGCAGTTCTTTCTAATGGGAAAAGATCACATAAGATTCTCTTCTGTTTATTGGAGATATAAAGCAGATGCTCTTTCTTTTGAGTTTGTAATCCAGTATTTTGCAAGTTCCCACTCTAGTGTGAAAATTAACCTTTAGATGCAGTTTTCTGAAGAATTCCTCCAGGTCAGAGTAGAGTTGAATTTCATTCAATTTGGTGGAGGGGCAAAATGTTAGTCCTTTCGACAGTACAAAAACTCCACGCTGAGTTAGTTGAAGACAGAGATATTTACTGTTTCCACATCATTTGCACTTTTATCAGTGTTTGTGAAGGTTGGTTTGTGGGTTTTATCCATTTCCTTTGAAATTTAATGGCAAATGCAGATAGGTCAGACAAGGCCTGTGTGATGTAAATTGTCATTGTATCACATATCCTGTATTGATATGTAATGACCTATCCAGACAGCCTAGAGCTTAGGTGAGCTTCTACTATTTGAACCCAGTGTAACTGTATTATTTCTTCATGGACTCATTGTAGAGTATAACTCTTGAAAGCTTGCCAAAAATATGTTGTTAGTCCAATAGAAAGTTTATCACCTAGAACATGCTTGTTGGCCTTTATTTAGAAACATAGAAACATAGAAATATGATGACAGAAAAAGACCACATGGCCTATCTAGTCTGTCCTTCCATATCAACAACTACAACAGTCCCCTTTTTACCTTTAGAGATCCTCTGTGTTTGTCCCATGCCTTTTTGAATTCAGTTACTGTCCTCATCTCTATCACCTCCACTGGGAGACTATTCCATGGATCCACTACTCTTTCCGTAAAGAAATATTTCCGCATATCACTCCTGAATCTATCTCCCTTCACCCTCATCCCATAGCAGAACTTGCTTTCAATTGAAAGAGGCTCTCTCCCTGAACATTTATGCCACGGAGGTATTTAAACATCTCAATCATATCACCTCTATTCCGCCTTTCCTCTAAGGTGTACATATTAAGATCCTTCAGTCTGTCCTCATATGCTTTATAATGAAGACCACTAATCATTTTAGTAGCCACCCTCTGCACCGACTCCATCCTGTTCACATCCTTTTGAAGGTGCGGTCTCCAGAATTGCACACTATACTCCAAATGAGGTCGCACCAAAGACTTATAGAGAGGCACTATCACCTCCTTTTTTCTGCTAGCCATTCCTCTCCGTATGCACCCAAGCATCCTTCTAGCTTTTGCCATCACCTTTTCTACCTGTTTAGCTACTTTAATATCATCAGACACAACCACGCCTAGGTCCCGCTCTTCTTTAGTGGACAAAAGTACTTAACCCCCTATACTATATTGCTCCCTTGGATTGCTGCAGCCCAAATGCATGACCTTACATTTTTTAACATTAAATCCCAGCTGCCAAATTCTAGACCATTCTTCAAGTTTACCTAGATCCCTCCTCATGCTATCTACATCTTCCTGGGTGTCTACTCTATTGCAGATTTTGGTATCATCCGCAAAGAGGCAATCCTTACTCGACAGCCCTTCCGCTATATCACTAACAAAGATGTTAAAAAGAATCAGGCCAAGGACAGATCCCTGGGGCACACCACTGGTAACATCCTTCTCAGAGTGAGCTCCATTTACTTGTACTCTTTGTCGCCTCCCACCCAACCAATTTCTAACCCAAGCAGTAACTTTAAGGTCCATCCCTAGGGTGCTCAGTTTGTTTATAAGTTGCCTGTGAGGAACAGTGTCAAAGACTTTACTGAGGAACAGTGTCAAAGGCTTTACTGAACTCTGCACATATGGTAACTCCAAATTCTAAGAGCACTTTTGGAAATAGGCCTATTAGTGGGTTGTTGGTGAACACTATACATTAGGAGAAGATATGTTCCCCTTAGACTTTGTGGGGTGGATATTCAAAGGCATTTATGTGGTTTGCAGATCTGAAAATCATGTAAATTTATTTATTTATCATTTATTATATACCACCTTTCATGATATCAAGGTGGTTTACATTGAACAGGGCATTATAACTTGGAGATAACTATTTTACAGGGAACATAGGCAATGGAGGGTTAATTGGCTTGCCCAAGACCACAAGGAGCACCTGTGGGAGTAGAAACTCCAGTCCTTCCGCCCAGGGTTGCTGTCTTCTAGTGGGATTTGAACCCCCTACTTCCTGGCCTGAGGTAACTTGCCCCAACCACTAGGCCACTCCTCCCTCCACTGAACAGGACATGCAGCTGCACTAACATGGTTAATGTCACTGGCTATTCACAGGGGCTGCTGCTACATGCCCCAGTGCAAAGCAGTTAGCATTGGTGCATGTCTTGGGCTTTCCAGGGCAGAGCAGAGGTGCCACCTGTCTCTAACTGGGCAGCAGTGATATTGAGCCACTACCCAGTTAGCGACAAATGGGTAAAGTCAGGTGCAACAAATGCTGGTCTAACTTTACCCATGGAAGATAACCGGGCAGCAAATCATATCTCTGCTGTCCAGTTACATAGTATATGACAACAGATAAAGACCAGTATGGTCCATCTAGTCTGTCAAAGTGGTTGTAACTGCAGCTCCATGCAGATCACCCCCCTCTATGCCTGGGTTTAGGGTTGTACCTGCTGCTCCGAGCAGGTCAGTTCCCCTCTATTAAAGGATATTTAAGTTTGCTTTGATTTCATCCTCTTCCTATAAAGCGATCCACTATGTCTGCCCCATGCCATTTTGAATTCTGTCACTGCATTTCCCCCACCATCTGCATCAGGAGGGTATTCCAAGCATCCACCACCCTTTCAGAGAAATAAATCAAAACTGCAACTGTATTTTAGTCAAAGTGGTTTACATTGTAACTTAAAATTGGTAATGCACATTGAACAGGGATATTGATAACTTGGGTCATTCTGAGGCAATGGAGGTTTAACCCTGGGAGTACCGATGGGGTAAAAAGTGACCCCATTGCAAGTTTCACAACGCGTATCTCAGAAACTAGTTGTTCAAGAATGCAATCTTTGTATGACTTTCCACATGTCAATATTCTCTTTATGTTGCGCCATGAGAGGAATAATTTTCATCCGCTAGGTGACGCTAGTTATGAATTGCAGCACAGAGTACCAGTGGGGTCATTTTTGACCCCAGTTGCTTACGTCCGGTTTGGATCATGATACAATTTGCAGTTTTGTGAATTTTTTGATCTGACAAAGGTATTTATCATTAATTATGTATCATTTATTTTTGTACTCTTATTTTATGAAAATTACACATTTTTTGTAATTGATATCATACGTTCTCTCATTATTTCCGATGAAATCTAAAGGATTTCAGCTCGTTCATCACGATTATTGTACACCTATAGTAAAACTGCTTTGCGTTTTATTCAACTTTATCTTTGTTTATTTATTTTAGGTTATTGTTTATGATGTCAAAACAAAAGTATTCAGCTGCCCAAGTAAGAGAAATATTGCAACGAGATGCTGAAAGTGACGTCTCTGATTCGTCTGATGATGCAGCTTATTCAGCAAGTGAAGAAGCATATCAGCCAAGCTCGGGTGATAAATCTGATGATGACAATCATGATTCAGATGACTACAGCAGTTGGTTGCCAAGTGAATGTGAGACTGATGTTGAGCCAGTAACATCGCCTGCAGCAAAGAGTCAAGTTACAGGTCGAGGAAAAGGTCAAGGCTGTGCTGGACAGGGAAGAAGGCAGGAGTCCTCGGTGTCAGTATCATCTGTGAGGAATCTTAGTTGAGGTCATAGAGGAGATAAGAGGTCATCAACTATAAGCACAAATGTTGCCATTGAAGCCTATGTATCTAAGGATGCCACATCATGGAACAGGAAACCTATAAAGCAAGCTGCTGGAAGATACGCCAGAGCTAATGTCATGCCCGTACAACAAGGTCCTACAAGGTATGCTGTACGAAATGTTGATGGCCCTCTCACAGCATTCCACTTGTTCATGAGGAAGAACTTAGTGAATGAAATCATGATGTGGATGAGCAAACAAGGAAGACACATTTATGATGACACGTGGAAGATTTGACAGATGGAGAATTTCAACGTTTTCTTGGACTTCTGATCCTCTCAGGCGTGTACAAGTCACGAAATGAATCCATAGTTCAGTTGTGGAACCTTGAAGATGGTCATTCTGTTTTTGGCAAAAATATGGCCCGTAACCATTTTCAGCAAATTTCTTGTGCTCTCAGATTTGATGATGCAACCAACAGACGTGAACAAAGAGGCGTGGATAAGCTTGCTCCAGTCAGATACGTTTTTGATACCTGGGAGGCAACTCTAAGTGACGCCTTTGTTCCTGGTGAAAATGTTACCGTGGATGAGCTACTGCTTACATTTCGTGGCCCTGTTCCATTCAGACAATATATTCCCAGCAAACCTGGGAAATATGGCATAAAGCTATGGATGTTGTGTGACAGTGCAACGTCATATGTTCTGCATCTTCAAGTATATACAGGAAGGGAACTCGGACAAAACAGGGAACAGAATCAGGGTGAAAGGGTTGTGCTGCAACTCACTGAAGGATTGACGTGATCTGGCAGAAATGTTACTGTTGACAATTTCTTCTGCAGTTTATCCCTGTCATGGAAATTGCTAGAAAAACAAATGACAATTTTGGGGACAATTCGAAAGAACAGAAAAGAATTATCTCCAGAATTTGTATTCACTTCACTGTTTGCCTTTCGCGATGACGCCACTCTGGTTTCCTATTGCCCGAAGAAAGGAAACATGGTTGTTCTTCTGAGCAGTTTGCATGATCAAGAAGAAGTAGATAACACATGTCCATACAAAAAACCACGCATGATCTTGGACTATAATTCTAGTAAAGGTGGAGTAGATACGGCAGATCAAATGTTGCGCACGTATACCACAAAATGAATAACAAGACGCTGGCCAGTGACAATCTTCTAGAACGTGTTGGACATCAGTGCTTTGAATGCCTTCATTGTTTGGATGTCACTAAATCCAGAATGGCAGTCCAAGTCAAAGCACAGATGTCGTCTATTCCTCTTAGAATTAGGAAAGCAGCTGCTTCAGAGTAATTGCAGCGAGACTTCTTCCAGCATTGAAGAAGCCACTGATGCTGTTTGCAATGTCGGGATCCCAAAGAAAAGGGCAAGGTGTCACTGCTGTTCCAGAGAAAAAGACAAGAAAAGCAACATAGTTTGCACCTCCTGCAAGCGCAATGTTTGCAAAGAACATTCAGAAATTGTCTGTGTCTCATGCAAATGACTGTAGTACTTTACTGCGTTCATCAAGTGCATGCAAAAACTGCTTTCATGGCAACTCTTCTTCATGTAATTTTATGATAAAGCATTACATTTCAAAACATTTAACCTTCATATAATAAATAATTAATTCAGAATAATATTTTGTCTGTTTAGTTTAAAATTTTCATGGTCAACAATTAAAATTCATCGTGGGGTCATTTATGACCCCAACGGTATTCAGTGTGTGTAAAACATCTTGGTAATTCCAGGGTTAAACAACTTGCCCAAGGAGTACTCATGATAATTGAACCCTGCTGGCTCTAACCACTAGGCTACTCCTCCATTCTAGTATGCTGGTAGAGAAAGTGGGTTTTTGGTTTCTGCGGCGACCCAAATATTCAGTGCTGGTAGCCGGATATGGCCCTGGCATTGAATATCTGGGGTCAGTACTCAGCAAAGACAGCTGGGCACTTTATAAGCACAAGCCGCTGCCACTGTTTCCCCCCCCCTCCCCCCCCCCGTGTGATTATGTGATTGGTTTTATATGTATTTATATTCTTTTATGAGAGAGGTTTAGTTTTTGTAAACCTTGGATTTATAGGCTCAGAATAATCCTGGGTTAAGTCTTTTTTATAGAATTAAATTAAGAATGTGCACTGGGCAAGTTGTACATCTAGAAAGCTTTTTCTACAGTGTGGCATCCCTCAGGGCTCCATTGTTTCCTTAGTCTTCTTTAATTTGTTTATGGTACCCTTGATGTCATTGATTACTAATGGTATATTTGATTGTTTTAGGAATGCAGATGACCTTAGGCTAGTGATTTTTATGGATTCTAATTAGGAGAAAGTTATAGCTAATTTGAACCGCTGCATAGCTATGGTATCATTATGACTTTCAGGTCATAGGCTGATAAATCAGAGGTGCTTTGGATTTTCCAAAGAAAAATTGCTCTGTTTTCCACAGAATGAGTGATTTAGCACCTGAAGAAAAGGTTATTAGCTTAGCAGTTTGGACTGATTTTAGTTTATCCATGTCAGCACTGATATCATCAGTTGTGCTTTCGGTGCTTACCTCTTTATATTATTTATAACAGCAGCCCTCTTATTTGGAAAAATCTGATTTAGCCATGCTGCTTTACTCATTGATGACAAACGACTATTCTAATTCTTATACTTCAGGGGAGAAGGCATGGAACCAGGACAGCTCACACCGCCAGCTAATGAAGCAGAAGCCTGCTACGTCAGTCATATGGTAGAGATGTTTATTTGTGAGCATGCATTCCGTTCATTTGGGTGCCAAAAGCTTTAAAATGCATTCAAATCCCTTGTACACTAGCACACATACAAATTAACATAGATACAATTGATTTGCACATTTTTAAACATTTTAAGCACACATATAATAATGCATGCCTAAATAACAAAAAATGTGAAACAAGCATGACAATATGCACAAAAATTAGGAAAAAGCTGTTTTAAACTAGGAAGGAGGAGTGGCCTAGTGGTTGGGGCAAGGTACTACAGGCCAGAAGGTTGGTGGTTCAAATCCCACTAGAGGACAGCAACCTTAGGCCAGAAGGACTGGGGTTTCTAGTCCCACAGGTGCTCCTTGTGGTCTTGGGCAAGCCACTTAACCCTCCATTGCCCATGTTCCCTGTAAGTATTAGTGTATGTGTCTCATATCCCCTAGTGTTAAATGTATCCCCCAACCACTTTGACCCGGTGAAAAGCAGGATATTAATAAATAACAAACCAAGCTTTTTTTTGGCTGTGCACACCCTTACCATGTTGTCCATCCTACTGAATGGCAAGCTGTGGCGAATAAACACTACAGTTAACCAGAAAAGCTCTGAGGCAAATGTCACTCATACCCTGGGCACAAGATTTCCAAACTTTAATCATTCAAACCCAAGAAATTCAGGTAAAAGCTCTGAGCAATCAAGCCAATTGCAAAAGCCTTAAAAATGCTGAAAAGAGACAGAGAAGGTTTTTATTATAATTTATATTTCCAGAACGTTAAGGCATGTCTCACCAAATAGCCCTAAGTGTGTTAAAATTCACTTCCTAAACACATGTAATACTCCCCTACCCATGCCCGTAACCCATCCCTGACCAGCTGCACCATTAACTATGCTTTGTATATGAGTTTCCTTATATTAAATTCTATTTATTTTGATGGTCATTTCATAAGGTCAGGATCCAGTTGTGCCTAACACTAAAAAGGGGTAATGTGGCATCATTTATCCCTGTCTGCTCTTTATTTAGATACACTTAGGCTACATCTGTCTATATTACCACCTCTCTTTTGGGATAGTCTAGCTTTCTTGTTTTGCAAGTATTCCTTGAAGATACTTCACTCTAAACTGCATTCTCCTCAATGGTTGTCAGATTTCTCCCAGAATCTAGTTTAAAAGCTAACCATTCTTTTTAAATGTTAGCTCCAGCAGCTGGCTTCCACCTTCAGTTGCAGAGTTCCAAAAAATCCAAAGTCCTCTTCTCTGAGCCAGCTCTGCCTGTCTCTGGGGTCCTACACCATCGAATGGGAAAAATTTCTGAGAATACTACCTTGGAGGTTCTGGATTTAGACTTTCTACCTGTAATCTTCAATTTGGCTTCCAGGAACTTTCTCCTCCATTTTCTTATGTCCTGTTGGGCATCTCGCTGTCCTGGGTGAAGCATGTGTCATGGATGTGCTTCCTGAGTAGTGGAGATTGACAGCTTGGTCATGATTGATTTCCATTGGCCACTTGCAGTATTTACTTCCCCATTCCTATTTATCTCTCCTTTTCCTCCTCATCCTTCTCTTGGGCCTGACTGCTGGCCCATCCTCTCCACCCACTTCACTAGCTTGACTGTCATTAGATGCCACTTTCATGCACGAAGACAGTGGACATAAAGATAAAGGCAGTTAGGGAAAACAGTTATCACAGAAGACCCAGCATAAAGAAATCAAAAACGCTACTGTGGACTGCATTATTTACTGGTCTTTAACAGAGCTTAATGATTTGATATTCAGTTGAACATTTCGGGGTCTGCGTACTAAATGTCAGTGTTGGCTAATGGTCATTAGCATGCGCTATCTACTGTTATGCCCATAGGAATACCATGGGTGTGGCAGCAGAGAGAGCATGCTCATTAGCTCAAACTAGCCATTAGTAAACAGGCCCCTAGATACGTCTATGCAGTTTACTCTAAACATATTAATAAATTCATTCATTCCATAATTAAAAACATGCTGAAAGTGTTTACTTTTAGGGCAATAAAATGGCACATTTCCCTTTTCCTCCATTTGCAAACTCAGGTATGTCTGTATGGAAAACTTAGAAACATAAAAACATGATGGCAGAAAAAGACCACATGGCCTATCTAGTCTTCCCTTCCATATCAACTATTACCACAATCCCCTTTTTTTCCTTTAGAGATCCTCTGTATTTGTCCAATGCTTTTTTGAATTCAGATACTGTCCTCATAAGAACATAAGATATGCCATACTGGGTCAGACCAAGGTCCATCGAACCCAGTATCCTGTTTCCAACAGTGGCCAATCTAGGTCATACGTACCTAGCAGTTTCCCCAAGAGACACAAGTTCCACAATGCTTGTACTGGGTCAGGCAATGATATCCTTGGTCCCTTTTTAATAATGGTTTATGGACCCTTCCTCCAGGAAATTGTCCAAACCTTTTTTAAACCCAGCTACACTAACAGCTTTTACTACATCCTCCGGTAACAAATTCCAGAGTTTGATTACATGTTGAGTGAAAAAATACTTTCTCTTATTAGTCTTAAATAGTTTACCCTGTAGCTTCATTGCATGTCCCCTAGTCTTCCTATATTCTGATAACGTAAACAATAGTTCTACGTTTACCCGTTCCACTCCGTTCATTAATTTATAGACTTCTATCATATCTCCTCTCAGCTGTCTCTTTTCCAGGTTAAAGAGCACTAACCTTTTTAGCCTTTCTTCATAGGAGTATCCTTCCATCCCTTTTACCATTTTGGTAGCTCTTCTCTGAACCTTTTCTAATAATGCTTTATCCTTTTTAAGATAGGGCAACCAGAATTTCACACAATATTCAAGGTGCAGTCGCACCATGGATCGATACAGAGGCATTATAATATCCTTTGTTTTATTTTCCATTCCTTTCCTTATGATACCTAGCATTGTATTTGCTCTCTTGGCCGCCGCTGCACACTGGGCAGAGGGTTTTAACATGTTATCCACAATGTGGAACCTTGCACTTGTCCATATTAAATTTCATCTGCCATTTTGATGGCAGTCTTCCAATTTATCAAGATCCTCTTGCAAATTTCCACAATCCTCATGGTTTTTAACAACTTTAAATCTGCAAATTTGATAACCTCACTCGTTATTCCCTTTTCCATGTCATTTATGAATATGTCAAAAAGCAGCGGACCCAGCACAGATCCCTGGAGTACACCTTTCTCCATTGGGAAAATTGGCCATTTAGCCTTACCCTCTGCTTTCTATCTTTTAACATCCAATCTTCAGGTATTACAGATGATTTTAATGATAGTTCACAGATTACTAATAACAGGTCTGCAATCTCATATTTCAGTTCTTTCAACACTCTTGGATGTATACCATCCTGTTCAGGTGATTTGTTACTCTTCAGTTTATCAAACAGTTGAAATACATCTTCCCCATGTAGTGATATTTCTTTCAATTCTTCTGCAGTATCACCTTTAAATACCACTTCACTCATAGGTAACATCCCTACATCTTCCTTAGTAAAGACCGAAGCAAAGAATTCATTCAGTCTCTCCACTATAGCCTTGTCACCTCTTACTGCCCCTTTTACCCCTCTATCATCTAATGGACCAACTGACTCTCACAGGTTTTTTGCTACGAATGTACTTGAAAAAGTCTTTATTATGCATTTTTGCTTCCACAGCAAGTTTCTTCTTCGTCATTTAGCTCTTTTTTCCATTTCCTGAAAGATGCTCTTTTGGCAACAACAACCTCTCTGACCTCACCTTTAAACCATGCTGGCAGTGTTTTGGACTTCCTTCCACGTTTCTTAAAGCGTGGAATACAGCTGGCCTGGGCTTCTGAGATAGTATTTTTAAACAACATCCAAGCTTGATGTAAGTAACATTTGCAACTGCTCCTTTTAGTTTTTCTTAAATATTTTCCTCATTTTATCATAGTCTCTCTTTCGAAAGTTAAAAGGTAGTACTGTGGATTTCCTTACCATCCCTCCTCCATTAATTAAATCAAACGCGATCATGCTATGATCACTATTGCCAATTGGCCCCAACATCCTTATCTCTTGCACCAGATTTGGTGTTCCACTAAGGACCAGGTCCAATATGGCTTTCCCTCTGGTCGGTTCATGAACCAGCTGCTCCAAGAAGCAGTCATTTATTTCATCTAGGAACTTTATCTCCCTAGCATGTCCTGCCGTGACACTGACCCAGTCAATACCAGGGTAATTGAAATCACCCATTATTGTTACTTTGCTGTAACCTTTATTAGCTTCTTTGATTTCTTTGAGCATTTCATCATCCATTTGTTCATTCTGGCCAGGCGGTCGATAGTACACCCCCACTGCCATTTCTACCACCTCCACTGGGAGACTATTCCACACATCTACCACTTTTTCCGTAAAGAAATATTTTCTGCATATTACTCCTGATTCTATCCCCTTTCACCCTCATCCTATGTCCCCTCATAGCAGAGCTTGCCTTCAATCGAAAGAGGCTCTCCTCCTGTGCATTTACTGTATGCCACGGAGGTATTTAAATGTCTCAGTCATATCACCTCTATCCCTTCTTTCCTCTAAAGTATACATATTAAGCTCCTTAAGTCTGTCCTCATATGCTTTATAATGAAGACCACTAACCATTTTAGTAGCATCCCTCTGCACCGACTCCAACCTGTTTGTTTCCTTTTGAAGATGCGGTCTCCAGAATTGCACACAATACTCCAAATGAGGTTGCACCAAAGACTTATATAGAGGCACTATCACTTCCTTTCTTCTGCAAGCCATTCCTCTCCCTATGCACCCAAGCATCCTTTTATTCACATGAGAACATAAGAAATGCCATATTGGGTCAGACCAAGGTCCATCAAGCCCAGTATCCTGTTTCTAAGAGTGGCCAATTCAGGTCACAAGAACCTGGCAGTTGCCCAAAAAGGTACACAGGTTCCACAATGCTTGTCCCAGAGTAAGCAGTGGATTTCCCAGGTCCTCTTTAATAATGGTTTATGGACCTTTCATCCAGGAACTTGTCTAAATCTTTTTTAAATGCAGCTTCACTAACAACTTTTACAACATCCTCCGGAAACGAATTCCAGAGTTTTATTATGCGATGGAGCAATAAAATATTTTCTCTTATTAGTTTTAAATTCATTACATTATAGCTTCATTGCATGTCCTCTAGTATTTCTACTTTTTGATGGTGTAAACAACCGATCTATGTTTACCTGTTCACCTCCATTCATTAATTTATAGACCTCTATTATATCCCCCCTCAGCCATCTCTTTTCCAAGTTGAAAGCCCCAGCCTTTTAAGCCTCTCCTCATAGGGGTATCCTTCCATCCCCTTTAGCATTTTTGTCACTCTTCTCTGTACCTTTTCTAATTCCGCTATATCCTTTTTAAGATACGGAGACAAGAATTACCCACAATATTCAAGGTGCCTTCGCACCATGGAATGATACATAGGCCTTATAATATCCTTGGTTTTATTTTCCAATCCTTTCCTTATGATGCCTAGCATTCTATTGGCTTTCTTGGCCTCCGCTGTACACTGGGTGAAGGGTTTCAAAGTATTATCCATGATGGTGCCTAAATCCTTTTCCTGGGTGGTGTTTTCTAAGCTGGAACCTTGCATCGTGTAACCATAGTTTGGGTTGTTCTTTCCTAGGTGCAAAACTTTACACTTCTCAGCATTAAATTTCATCTGCCATTTGGACATCCGGTCTTCCAATTTATCAAGGTCCTCTTGAAATTTTTCACAATCCTTTAGTGTTTTAACAACTTTGAATAATTTTGTGTCATCTGCAAATTTGATTACCTCACTCATTATGCCTATTCCCAGGTTATTTATGAATATGTGAAAAAGCAGAGGACCCAACACAGATTCTCCTGGGATACTCCACTATTCATCTTTCTCCACTGAGAAAATTGACCTTTTAGCCCTACTCTCTGTTTTCTATCTTTTAACCATTCCTGATCCATACATAATACTGCACTGCCTCCAATCTCATGACTTTTTAATTTCGCCAAGAGTCTCTCTTGAGGGACCTTGTCAAATGCTTTCTGAAAATCCAGATACACTATATCAGCCAACTCACCTTTGTCTACTTGTTTATTCACACCTTCAAAAAAATATAACAGATTAGTATGACAAGACTTTCTTTGGCTAAATCCATGTTGGCTTTCTCCCAAATAAATCATGCAATAAATCAGCAATTTTATTCTTTATAATGGTTTCTACCATTTTGCCCAGTACTGACATCAGGCTCACCAGTCTGTAGTTTCCTGAATCACCCCTGGAACCCTTTTAAAAATTGGCATTACAATGGCCATACTCCAGCCTTCCGGTACTACATATGATTTTATTGATAGTTCACAGATAACTGGTTCATGAACCAGCTGCTCCAAGAAGCAGTCATTTATTTCATCTAGAAACATTATCTTTCTAGTATGTCCTGCTGTGACATTGGTCCTGTCGTTACCAGGATAATTGAAATCATCCTTTATTACTGTGTTGTAACTTTTCTTAGCTCCCCTGATTTCTTTCAGCATTTCATCATCCATCTGTTCATTCCAGCCAGACTGTCATAGTATACCCCCACTGCCATCGCCTTCTGCTTTTTACATAGAATTTGTATCCATAGAGATTCTACAGTGTATTTTGTTTACTGCAAAGCTTTAATCCTATGTGACTCAATGCCCTCTCTAACATAGAGTGCAACACCTCCACCGATTTTATCTATCCTATCATTGCTATATAGTTTGTACTCAGGTATAACAGTGTCCCACTGGTTGTCCTCCTTCCACCAGGTCTTTGACATGCAAATCATATCAAACCTTTCATTTAGTGCTCACTCTGAGGAGAAGGAGATTACCAGGGGTATGCCGCAGGGATCTGTCCTTGATCCGAATTGTTTTAGCATCTTTTTTAGTGATATTGCAGAAGGGCTGTCGGGTAAGGTTTGTCTGTTTGCAGATGATACCAAAATCTGCAATAGAGTAGACACCCAGGAAGTGTAAATATCAGGAGGAGGGATCTAGTTAAGCTTGAAGAATGGTCTAGAATTTGGCAGCTGAGATTTAATGCTAAAAAATGCATGGCCATGTATTTGGACTGCAAAAATCCAAGGGAACGGTAGAGTGTAGGAGATGAAGTATGGGGGTGAAGTTCTTCTGTCTACAAAAGAAAAGCGGAACCTGGACGTGATTTTGTCTGATGATCTTAAAATAGCTAAACAGGTAAAAAAGGCAACAGCAAAAGCCAAAAGGATGCTGGGGTGCATAGGGAGAGGAATGCCAGCAGAAAAAAGGAGGTAATAGTGTCTCTATATAAGTCTCTGGTGTGATCTCATTTGCAGTATTGTGTACAATTCCTTCAAAAGGATATAAACAGGTTGGAATCGGTGCAGAGGGTTACTACTAAAATGGTTAGTGGTCTTTGTTATAAAGCATGGAGGACAGACTTAAAGATCTTAATATGTATGCTTTAGAGGAAAGGTGGGATAGGGATGATATGATAGAGATAAATATCTCCATGGCATAAATGCACAGGAAGAGAGTCTCTCGATTGAAAGCAAGCTCTACTACGAGGGGACATAGGATGAGGGTGAAAGAGGATAGACTCAAGAGTAATATGCCAAAATACTTTTTTATGGAAAGAGTGGTAGATGCATGAAATTGTCTCCCAGTAAAGATGGTAGAGATGAGGACAGTATCTGAATTCATAAAAGCATGGGACAAACACAGAGGATATCTAAAGGTTAAAAGGTGACTATAGTTGTTCATATGGAAGAGCAGACTAGATAGGCCATGTCGTCTTTTTCAGCCATCATGTTTCCATGTTTCGATATATTCCAGTTATCCCATCTTATTTTTTAGACTTCTAGCATTTGCATACAGGAATCTTAGAGGTTGTAGGTGCCTTTGGAAAATCCCGGTTAAGGCATTTACATGGGTAACATGGGCTGTTACCCATGTAACTGCCTTCGAAAATTGGGTCCATAGAGATTAGTGAGACAAGACTTTCCTTGGCTAAATTGGTGTTGTCTTTCTGCCATTAAACCATGATTATCTACATGTTCAGTAATTTTGTTCTTTATATTGGTTTCTACCATTTTGCTTGGTACAGACATCAAGCTCACCAGTCTGTAGTTTCCCGGATCACCCATGGAACCCTTTTTAAAATTTGGAGTAACATTGGCCACTCTCCAATCTTCGGGTACTACAGATGATTTTAAGGATAGATCACAGAATACTAAAAGTAGGTCTGTATTCTCATATTTTCAGTCCATCTGGTCCAGGTGATCTGCTGCTCTTTAGTCTATCAAATAACTGTATTGCATCTTCCCAATTATGAAGATTTGTTTCAGTTCCTCTGATACATCACCTTTAAATATCATTTCTGGCATGGGTAAGTTTCCTACATCTTCTTCAGTAAAGACTAAAGCAAAGAATTAATTCAGTCTCTCCACTATGGCCTTATTTTATTTATTTATAGTCTCTTCTATACTGCACTATTCAGCATCAGCGCAGTTTACAATGAACAAAGAATTTACACATTTCCGATGGTACTTTGTGTTTACAGTTGAACAGGCAAAACAACTTGGATAACAGGGGAAACTATTTACAATTTATAACATAATCATTGGCCTTGTCCTCTCTTAAGGGCTTGTTTACAAAGCTGCGGTAGCGGTTCGCAATCGTTATCGGAGCCGCGGCCCCATTGATTTCAATGGGGCCGCGGCTCCGATAACGATCACAAACCACTACCACGGCTTTGTAAACAAGCCCCTTAGTGTCCCTTTTACCTATCTATCATCTAATGGTCCAACTCACTCTCTCAGAGGTGTTATACTTGAAAAAAAATGTATTATGCACTTTTGCTTTCACGGCAAGCTTCTTTTCAAATTCTCTCTTTGCCTAACTTGCCAGTACTTACTGTATGTTGTTTCATTTTTTCATCGTTTGGCTATTTTTTCCATTTTCTGTAAGATGCTCTCTTAGCTTTAACAGGATTTTCTCTTAGCTATAACAGTCTCTCTGACTTCATCTTTAAGCTATGCTGGCTGTCATTTGGCCTTCCTTCCACCTTTCTTTAAGCATGGAATATATCTGATTTGGGCTTCCAAGATTTTATTTTTTAATTAATGGCCAGGGCTGATGTAGACTCTTAACCTTCACAGTTGCTCCTTTTAGTTTGTTCTTAACCATTTTTCTTGTTTTATCGTAATCTCTTTTTTGAAATTTAAATGCTAGCGTAGTCAATTTTGCTATCCTTTCTCCATTTATTAAATCAAATGTGATCATGTTATAATCACTATTGCCATGCAACCCCCAAAACCATTACCTCTTCTACTAGATCCTTTATTGTGTTTGACTCAGTGCCCTCTTTACATTTAGCACCACTCCTCCACCTATGTGATCTACCCTATCATTTCAATATAGTTATAGCCTGGTATCATTTAGAAAGTTTTAAAAAACTCTTTGTTCTTGCAGTTTTAACACTTCACAATTCAAAGCAATTCAGTCCAGAATCTTTGTCAGGTTAAAAATCATTGAAAAATCAGTACTACTGCAGCTCCAGGACTTCATTGACTCACGTGCCCCACTTGACCCCCATCAATACGGATTTAGGGCATATCATGATGTTGAAACTCTATTATCATCACTACTTGACACAATCATACAAGGAATTGACAACATGAGACATGCATTCATCCTCATGTGATGTGATGTGTGCCTTTGAGTCAGTATTTCTCGATATTTCCTTGGCATTTGATACTGTAAATCACAATACCCTAATCAACCGCCAGAAGAACCTTGGAATAGGTGGCACCACTCTACAATGGTTCCAAAACAACCTATTCAACTGATCCCAACAATTGCACTTCAACAACAATCTATCCAACCTATTCACCCAACCTCAAGGCGTCCCCCAAGGATCTGCACTATCTGCTTTACTTTTCAATATATATCTTCAACCCATCTGCAAAATCATACAATCACATGATGTTGACTACAGAATTTATGCAGACAATATAATGCTATTCACATCCTTTGACACCTCGGACTCATCCTATAAGAAGATCACCAATTGCTTCAATGATGTCGCTGCATAACTCAATTCAGTCAACTTCAAAGTCAGCCTGAAGAAAACAGAAGCACTCATCATTACTGGAAAAAGAACATTCAACCCTCCCTGTTCTCTCTATGTAAACAATGCAACACTGGAAATAAAAAAAAGAAATTAAATACCTTGGTATCTACCTAGATCAACAGCTCGACTTGACCAAACACATCAATATGACCACCCATGCAATTTACCATAAAACCAAAATGGTACAGCACCTGAGACCACTGCTTTCCCACTCCGACTTCTGCTCTGTAACTCAAGCACTGATTTGCCTACACTTTAACTACAGCAACAGCATACTTCATGGACTCCCCAAGAAAACACTAAAACCACTACAACTTGCTCAAAACATGGTTGCACGCACAATTATGCATGCCAAAAGATCTGACCACATAACACCCATTCTGCTCCACCTCCACTGGCTCCTGATTCTTCAAAGAATCAAATTCAAAATCCTTACAAACATCTATAAAATTATACACAACATTGCACCAACATACCTCAGTGCACTAATAAACATGCAGCAATACACAAGGACAACAAGAGACAACCTGAAAAACACTCTATCCATCCCAAAAAATGCAAGAAAAGCTAATCAATCAACCAACAATAGAGCTTTCTCCTTCTACGCACCTGTCCTTTGGAATAACATACACAATGCTCTAAGAGAAATCAAAGAACTCACACAATTCAGAAAACATCTCAAGACTTTCATCTTCCTGGACTACTATAAATGTGATCAACAGCAATAATTATCATTTGTACCTCCAGTCTATATTACAATGACTCTCACAATTGTCACACTGTGACCACTTTCCCTCTTGTAAAATAATGAGAATACTTAATCGTGTAAATAGTTTCATTATTTACTGTTATTGTTAACTACAATTGTTATATGTAACTGTTTCATTATTTTTTTATAATTGTTAACTACACTTGTTATATGTAACTGTTTCCTGTTCTATGTAAACTGCATTGTGCAGTAATTCAAAAGTTCCATGTAAACCGCTCTGATTTCAAAGACAAAGCGGTACAGAAAAACAAACAAATAAAATACAAAAATAACTATTTTAAACCCTCAGCACAGATGCGCTCTCTCTCTCTCTCTCTCTCTCTCTTTCTTTTCGCTGAGGCCTTTCCCCCTTTTTAGATTCCAGAGGAGAAGGCTGGATTTGCCACTGCCACTGTGGCTCAAGAGTCCTCTCAGAAATGCTGCTACCTGCCACCAGCATTCAGAGTCTGCTTATTTTGTAGTATAGCACAGCATAGCATATGCAAAACAATAGTCTCCGCACACCTGTATGTTATCCCGCATTTAATTCAATTAACTCATTTTGATCCCTAAAAGGAGGTTTCTCATACTTCTCGATCTCCATACCCTCCTCATCTAATACCTCTGGCTGTATGTGTGGACATACTGAAAACCCAACTGTCTGGGGGGTACCCAGAATAGTTCTAGGAAGCTCTGCTTTAATGTCTCAAGATATTACTTCTTATCAGAAGAATTTCTGTTACAAAACATTCCCACAAGGAGATCCATGACTGCTGCATTTATGGGTATTTTGTTTTGCTGAGGAATCCACAGTACAAATTCAAGAATGCAATGTGTGCCATTTAAACATTAAAAAAATCTAATGTTTCCAGCTTATTCCTTAGCTTTTAGCCTATTTTCTGGTCTTTCGAAAAAGAAAAAACACAATTATTCTTTGTTCCCATATTCCACTCTGAACGAGTGTTGTTCCGGGTAAAGTATGAGCTGTCAAACAATAAGAAACGTGACTCATGCAGATTATAGGTGATACAATGCTACAGCCGTGATAATACTATATATGTCACATTTCCTTTCAATGCCATGCACAGAATCTTTTTTCTTTACTTTGGAAGTATAAAAATGAAAAGTACAAAAACAAGTTAAACAGTATGCTAATTGCTTTTTGGATCACACATACTCACAATAAAGACACGTTAACTAGGACACTGAATTTATCCTCATTCTAGCAGAGACATTTGATCTTCAAGGAATACTAACAAGTATGAAACATGCTGAAGATTTTGGCACAGGGCTCCAGGAAAATTACAAGGTAGGATCCAGTCACCTGACAGAATTCACCATGGGAACTAAGATTCTGCCTGTGTATTCCTATTACAGAGATATTTTAGCAAGACTTATCTATTATATGTGTCAAATCATTTTAGTGTATTACACAAGAACACTCATATTTTCCTGTTTCTTTAGTTAAGCTATATATGTCACCAAATAGATGGTATTACCTTACTGTTGAAAGTGCATGTACCAGTAACTCTGGTAACCCGGAGGTCCGCCTTCCCTCTTAGCCAGTTAACCCCCCCTTGATCTATCCTCACCCCCCCCCCCCCCATCCACACAAACACCATGGAGACTAATCATGGTACAACTCTGGTCGCAGCTTTATTCAAAACATGTAACATAACATAACCGGCCCAACATGGGCCAACGTATTCAACATCCCCAAATAACCACACACACACCCCCCCCCCCCAGCACCGGACAATGCCCACACCCGCCATCTTAGTAGCAAGGCTGAGCATTCTCCACCCCCGAACCCCCGCCGCCTGCCTTGCCATGCTAGTAGCAAAGGCCGGCACACCACCCTAAACCGGGCCGAGACCCCCAACCGGGATGCCTCGCCCCACCCCGGGGAGCCCTCCGCTCCCCCACTGCTCCTAAATTAGTTGAAGCCCCACCGCCTCGTCGAGCGTGGGCTCTCCACCCCGCCACCCCACCCAGCTGCAACAACCCCGAGACAAAACCCGCGGGAGGGCGGGCGGGCGGGAACGCTGCCTTCTCTGCCAAGGAGCCGCACCGAAAAGGCCTGACCACGCGGCTCCTCGGCAAACCAGTCCCCGCCCCCCAACCTCTCCTCCAATAAAATCGCTCCCCGGCTTACCAGGGAGCGATCATTCAGCCTCCTTATCGTCCCCGTCCCCCCGACTCCCCTGTCATGTGCCGGAGGCCGAGGCCGGGCCCGGGCCCAGGTTACTGGCGGCCGCGGGGACCCGGCCCGCGGCCTGGCACACTAACTCTGGTAACCCGGAGGCCCGCCTTGCCTCTTAGCCAGTTAACCCCCCCTTGATCTATCCTCACCCCCCCCCCCATCCACACAAACACCATGGAGACTAATCATGGTACAACTCTGGTCGCAGCTTTATTCAAAACATGTAACATAACATAACCGGCCCAACATGGGCCAAGGTATTCAACATCCCCAAATAACCACACACCCCCCAACACCGGACAATGCCCACACCTGCCATCTTAGTAGCAAGGCTGAGCATTCTACACCCCCGAACCCCCGCCGCCTGCCTTGCCATGCTAGTAGCAAAGGCCGGCACACCACCCTAAACCGGGCCGAGACCCCCAACCGGGATGCCTCGCCCTACCCTGGGGAGCCCTCTGCTCCCCCACTGCTCCTAAATTAGTTGAAGCCCTGCCGCCTCGGCGAGCGTGGGCTCTCCACCCCGCCACCGGTGCGAGGTAGTCTATCTATCCCCGCACTGCCACCCCCACAAAGCTGCGACCAGCCCACCGCTCAAGCGCCTCCAGCCAGTCATTTAACAACAGGTCCTGGCCCACGGGCGACAGGTGCACACCGTCCACTCGGTACAGCCCCGCACACCCTGGGTTTGCCCAAGGGTGCAGCACCTGCCATCCCCCCGCTTGTTGCAGCCACCGGCCAACCTGCCGGTTGACTTTTGCCAAACCGCGCGACCACCGCCGCTGCGACTGACAGGCCGGCCGAGGAATAATGTCCGACCAGACAATCAACACTCCCGGCCAGTTCTCCCAAAGCACCTTGATGTCCCGCTGCACCGCTCGTATGAGCTGCCTACATGTCCAATTGGAGAGGTCATTACCACCTAAATGTAGCAACACCCCCGCTGGTCGCTGCTGCCGGTCCATCTGCCGCCGCATCCAAGGGAGAAGCTGCCACCACCGCATGCCACGCTCCCCCATCCAAAGCAACCAAATGTTGCGGGTTGCCAGTCCCAGATGCAGTCCCAAGGGGCGCAGCACGGCTCTCCTCTCCGCCCAGTACATGAAGGAGTGCCCGATGATCCACCACTCTTCCGCCGGACCCGCTCCGGCACCGCCTAGCCAGGGGTCCGAACCCGGAAGCAACCCTGAAACAGGAAACAAAGCATTAATAACCCCCCCCCCCGCACCCCCTACCCCCCCCCCCCCACCCGAACTCCTTCATACTCGGTCCGGGCGGACATAACCTTCAAAAGCCCCCGACCGCCATCTACCGATCCGTTGGATCACCTCATCCCCCAGCCCCGCAGCTACCATGCTGGTCGCCGCCCCAATCCGGAAGGAATGGGACGCATACTGCCGCTCAGCACAGCCCAATCGCCGCAGGGCCAAGCGCATCACTGCCGTAAACTGAAACTGCGTGACAGGTTTCCCATCCGCATGATGAAACAGGAAACCCTCCACATCAGGCCGCCAGTGCATATAGTCCGCCAAATTATGCACTGGGCAAGAACTAAGCCCAGGAAGAGCCCTCAACAGCACTTCCCTTCCCTCACCACGTGGATCAGTTTTCGAGCGTACCAGAAAAATGCGCACCGACGCCTCCTGGATTTCCACGTGTTGAACCTCTAGCCCACCCCGGGCCACCCCTCTACTGGACTTAGGGACTAACTCTCTAACCCGAAATGCCCCGAAGAAAGCCGTAACAAATAACGCCTGAAACAACGCCGCTTCAAATTCAGATGCCGCCACCTCCATCAATACCACCCAGATACGTGCCAGCAAGTCATGAGATATGGGGCAGCGCCAGTCATGAACAGGCGGCCGTTCTTTCACCCACCCGGCTAACAGTCGCTTCACCAAAAACGACGTACTAGGACTGCCCCATCCTGCCGCTTTTCTGATAAAAGAGAAACCCGCCAAAGCCGCCCGCACTGACGTCCGAGACCAGCCATGCCCCTTTGCCCACACTATGAATGACCCGAACAACCACGCATCACATCTGCCCCCCCTCCATCCGTGCTCCCATAAAAATTCCTGAACCGTGGCATACCCGCGCTCATACGCCGCCCACGTACCTGGAGCTACTGAGGATCATAGCAAATCCATCACTCCTGAGTCCCAACCCGCCAAAGGTGCTCCAGCACCACCGCCGATGACTCGTCCGCTCCAGGGGCCAAGGCTCGAAACTGCGCCCACTGAAAACGGGACAAAGCATCAGCTATGGCATTTTGCGCTCCCGGCACATGCCGTGCACGCACCGTAACGTTGAGATGCAGACAGGCTAGCACAAATAACCGCATTAATGCCGCTACCCGAGGACATTTAGGTGACTGTCGATTAATCACCTGTACCACCGCGGCGTTGTCACACCAAAAGACCACTTTCTTATCCCGCAACCTATCCGGCCACACCCAGAATGCTACCACTATCGGGAACAACTCCAGGAAGGTCACATTACGGGTCAGCCCACACTCCTTCCACACTGGCGGCCAGGCCGCTGCACACCATGACCCTTGGCAGTACAACCCCATCCCAAAACCACCTGCCGCGTCTGAGAACAACTGCAGGTCTGCGTTCGACAGCTCAGGTGCCTGCACCAGCGCGCAGCCATTAAAATCCACCAGGAAGGACTCCCACACCCGCATATCCTCCCTCATCCCCGACATCATGCGGATATGATGATGCGAGCGCCGCACACCTCCCATGGCTAATGACAGCCTACGCGCAAAAGGCCTCCCCATAGCAATAACCCAGCAAGCAAAATTCAAATGACCCACCAGAGCCTGCAGATCCTTCAGGGTCACTTTAGAGGCCGAACCCACTGCCGCCACCAAAGCCCGTAGCCTCCCCACTTTATCTAGCGGCAAACGCACCATGAATTCCACCGAATCTATTTTGATCCCCAGAAAAGAAAGGCACGTCACCGGCCCAAACGTTTTCTCCCCCGCCAACGGAACCCCAAACTCAGCAGCCATCTCCTGGAAGGATCCCAACAAAGAAGCACAGATCGCCGAATGCGGAGGCCCAACAAACAAGAAATCATCTAAGTAATGCACTACAGACTCACAACCCGATCGCTGTACGAGCACCCAATGTAGGAAGGAGCTAAAGGCCTCAAAATAAGAACAAGAGATAGCACAGCCCATTGGCAGACACTTATCGTAATAAAACTGGTCATCAAATTGAAATCCCAGTAACGGAAACGCTGACGGGTGCACCGGAAGCAGCCGGAAAGCCGATTCGATGTCCACATTCGCCATCCATGCCCCTTTGCCACACCTGCGCACCAGCTCTAATGCCTCATCAAACAACGCATATCGCACTGAACACAGCTCCAGCGGGATATGGTCATTCACCGAATCCCCAGGCGGAAAGGACAAGTTGTGGATCAGACGGTAACAGCCACGCTCCTTCTTTGGGATGACCCCCAACGGCGACACGATGAAAGGCAAAAAGGGGGGATGGTGGAAAGGGCCAGCCACTCTGCCCAAGGCACATTCCATCACAATCTTAATGCGTGCCACCTCCGCCAAACTGCGCACCGAGCTAACATTACTACCCCACACATCCACCACCTTCCCCTGAAATGGAATCCGAAATCCTTCCGAGAAACCCAACCATAACAGACTCGCCTCCGTGCCGTGCCCCGAGCCTACGTATCTCTCCAACCACGGCCGCAACGCCTGGAGTTTAATGGGGGTAGGTGCCAACCCCCCATTCCCCCCGTTACTTGCCCCCCCTGGCGCCCCGGCAACCGCCTTCTGACTACACTTCGTCGCCGAGTGACCCGCCCCACAGAGTGAGCACGCTTGCCGGAACTTACAGTCTGGGAAGGGGCAGGACGATTTATTAAAACGCCAGCATACGTCTCCCCCGGCCCACTTTTGGACGACCCTGGCGGTGCTCCCGTTGCCCGAAAGGACCGAAAGGGCACCACCGCAGCCTGGCCCCCCGCCTTGCTAAACCCCCCTGCACCACTCGCACTACCCCGTTTTGCAGACATATGTGTCAGCCAGAGATTAATATCCTTCATCCCCCAGGACAACTGCCTATTTTCTTCCATCATATCCCGGAATTCTTCATCATAATTGAGCCAAGCCCAGCCCTCGTGCGCCTGTGACGCTGCCAGGATGGCATCCACGTAAGCCAACAACTCCCAATACTTACTCGGGTCCGCATGCCCACACACACTCGCCATACGCAAAAAAGCGCGGGTCCAATTCAACGTATTGCGTGAGACCTTCCGCACTCTCCCCGCCTTCTCATCATCCTTGCGCTTTTTCCTACTCTCTCCCGAGCGCTTTCTCCCATCCAAAAGCCGGAAAATATCAATATACCGGCGTTTTAGTATTCGCCGCCTCAATTTGCGTGATACCCCCTCCCACAATTCCACGCAACGCACCACCGAGGACACCGACCCATCTCCTACCCCCCTCCCCGTCCCCGAACCATCCGACGAACTCGCCGATGACGAGGAGGACGAGGAAGACGAGCTCCATCTACAATGACGCCTGTGCTTCCTCTTTGCCTTAACCTTGCCCCCCCCCCCCGGAGCCGCCTCCCCCCCTTCCCCTAATGCACCTCCACCATCTCCCCCCCCCCACCCCCGTGATCCCCCCAGACTCACCATCTGCCGCGCGCTCACCAGCCACTGGCACCGCCACGGTCGCGCTGGACTTCTCCGCACCCTGGGCCATCGATCGACTGCTGCACACCTCGCCAGCTGCCGCCACACCACTCGCTGGCACCTGCCAAGAAAAAGAAGCACCACCAGCAGGAGGACCCATTCCATGCTGCCCAGCCCCCCAGGCTATCCCACCCCCTAGCGGCCATGCAGACGTACCGAGACCCCCTGTGGCCCAGTTGGTCCCCCTCCATGCAGGCGGCACCCCTCTACCCGGGAACCCCATTCCGCTCCAATCCCCCCACCCGAGCCCACTGGGTCCCATCCCCATGGGCTGCCCAGCCACTGGGGGCCAACCCAGCAACCCCTGCCCGACCGGACCCCCCGGGGCCAAAGTGCCTACCCCTGGGGGGCTGATTGGAACCCCTATTGCCAATTCCATCCCCCCCAGCTGTCCCAGCACTCTAGCACCATCCACCCGGCTCCCCTCCACCCCCCTGCCCCCTACCGGTCCTTGCCCAACCTGCCCGTGGCACACGACCTCCACCTCCGCACCCCCCACCAACCCTACACCAGAAATGCCCCTATCCAGCCCCCCACAACCCCGCCTGCTGCTCCTCCTCTGCAGTCTCGCTGCTCCCCTGGCCACCCGAGCAGGCTGCACAACAGCCCCAGCTCCTGAGGACGCTCTAACCCCCCGAGACAGGCCTCTTGCTCCCAGAGCGCTACCACCAATGCCCTTACCCCTCTGCCGCCCCCCCACACCCTTTGACGAGCGCACCATGGCCCCCGCGCTACCTGCACCCCTCAAGCCCCCTCCCCTGACCAGGACCTAAGCTCAGTTCCTCACGTGGGCTTGCAGGTATATTCCAATAGCTCCAACAGCACCCAGCAAACCGAAACCACGAGCAACCCGGCCCTCCCAGGCACCTCCGGCGTCTTTTTTTTTTTTTTTTAAACTGCCGTGTTATTCTGCGCCCGCCAACCCCACCTGAGGCACAGAGCCACTCTGGCCCTCCCAAGCACCACCGTGTATAGCGGGTGAGTTTCCTATGTGTTTTCCCTTTTTATTTATGCATTTTTTAAATATGCCTCCCCCCGGACCCAACCCCCACACACCCGATCGCAGAAAGGCCCCCCAAACCCACGCTCACCGTCCACAGTCCCGACGCCGCGCTCTTCCTTTTGATCGCTGAGCTGGGAGCTCGCACAAACGCTGCCTTCCCTGCCAAGGAGCCGCACCGAAAAGGCCTGACCACGCGGCTCCTCGGCAAACCAGTCCCCGCCCCCAACCTCTCCTCCAATAAAATCGCTCCCCGGCTTACCAGGGAGCGATCACTCTGCCTCCTTATCGCCCCCCCCCCGACTCCCCTGTCACGTGCCGGAGGCCGAGGCCGGGCCCGGGCCCAGGTTACTGGCGGCCGCGGGGACCCGGCCCGCGGCCTGGCACATTAGTAGAAAGTCTCCAAGATGCTTGCATCTGGATCCAAAGATGTTTAAAGGCACAAATGGACTGATGGCAGCTCTCAGTGATGGGTATGGGTTATGCAGATGACGTACACAGGACAAGGATGTCAGTAGGAAAGGAAAAATGTCATTTTAAAGATTGTACATCTCCTATATCCACCCACTTTGTCAAGCCAGATTGCCCAACATGGCTGAGAGAACATTGTGGCTCAAGTTGATTGCCATACACCAGGGGTCTCCAATTCCAGTCCTGGAGGACCGCAAATCAGTCAGGTTTTCAGGCTGTCCCTAATGAATATGTAAGAGATATATTTGCCTGCACTGCCCCCATTGTATTCAAATGTATTGCAATGCTTATTCATTAGGGACATCCTGAAAACCTAACTGGCTTGCGGCCCTCCAGGGCCGGAATTGGAGACCCCTGTCATACACCATGCTGCATACCCGTTCAGATGCAGATGAAAGCAATTGAACACCAGATATATATGTAAGGAGGATATTTATTAATGATGACAGCACAACGGTTGCATTGCATGAAGACAAATACAGCCATACTGAGCCCATATGCTAACAGCAAAGAAAGCAAGAGAACACGATCATGGCATCTAACATAATAAAATTCAAATGAGGCCTAGATAAGTTCCTGGATTTTAAAAAAAAAACATAACATTTTTTTTAGCCAGGTTGTTCATCCTTGGAAATGAGCAATGAAAAATATATATACTTTTTGGCATCTTCTGAATACTTTTGATATGTGCTGACTGTTTGAAACAGGATGGTTGACTTGATGGACCTTGGTCTTATTCAGCAGGACTTATCTTATTTTCTTAAGTTCTTATGTGCAGACACACAACACAACCCTTGGACAAGGTTTTGCTAATCTAATGCAAGGCTTGTCTGAAGTTAATAAAATGCTTCAAATAGCTGTAATTGCTATAGGCCCTAGAAACACCATTGTCAACCTCTACCTTCACCACGGAGTCCTCCAGAAACAATTTCCATCTCGGGGCAGACTTAAAAATGGAAGGTATAGTGGACAGAATACCAACAGCAGCAAACCTGCGTACTTAAAGTCCCTCATCCAGGAAACAATAGGCACCAGAAGTAAATGTAAATGTATGCAAAACATGCTAGCCTTACCACATGAATTAACAAAAGCCAGTCAAACAACATGTAATAGCACCTTCTCCATGTATACGATTGACTTTGGAATGCTCTTCCTGATAACCTAAGAAAAATCCATGAGCTTACATCATTCTGTAAAGAACTAAAAACCTCCTTATTCAGAGAGCACTTCAAAGACTAACCATATGACCCCAAAGAATTTGGAATCTACACGTACTCCCAGAAAATACTCTCTTCCAGGAAATCACTACAACAGAAACCCATCAATCCAACAATAATGTTATATTATTCTCCCGGTTCAAAATGCCATGTAACCAACTTTGATTGCAATGTTATATATTAACCTTATTAGAAATACAGTAGTATCCATGTTTTCAATATTCTATGTAACAAAGTTTAATTATACTGAGCATTTGTATAGTGCTACAAGACGTATGCAGCACTGCACAGCACTGCAGAGACATGTCAGAGACCATCCCTGCTCATCAGAGCTTACAGTCAAGTCAAGACAGACAACACAGTAGGTGTGGACAGGGATACATCTAGGGGGAATGGTAAGGAAACACAAAGGAGATCTGGTGAGTCAAAATCTGAAAGCGTTAGAGAAGAGGTGAGTTTTCAGCCTGGATTTGAAAAGGGCCAGAGAAGGCACCTGACATTGTTGTATGTAAACTGCTTTGATTCCCAGATAAAGTGGCATAGAAAACCAGAAAAATAAATAAATAAATAAAATAAACCTACCAGAGAGGCTAGAATGCAGAAAGAAGAGGAGAGTTAGGAGAGATTAAGTGACTGAAGAGCTGGCAGTGGACCTCCTGGCCTGCTTACCCTCATACTTCTGTATCTCCATTCTTCCCTTATCTGACCATCACCCCTCACCTCAATCTCATCCAATCTCCTCCAACCTCTTTAGAAATCTTCATGCTATCAACCCATTAACTCTCTCCACTACCGTCTCACCACCTCTTTCATCCACTATGTCATCTGAGTCTGTGGATGAGGCAGTAGCTTCCTATAACACTGCGCTCTCATCTGCTCTGGATGCTCTTGCTCTGCCCATGCCACGTCCTGTGAGGCGTACTGTACTTCAGCCCTGGCAATCAGGGGCGGCTCAAGGCAATCTGCTGCCTGAGGCGAAGGATGAGATGGCACCCCCACCTCCCGTAGAGGGGGCGGGGCTTTTTCAAAACTCCAGTCAGGGACTGAACCAAACCAAAAAGCTGATTAGATTATAAGGAGGAAATGCAAGATGTTTGCACACCAAGGAACTAAAAGAGAGCGAGAACCACAGCACAGTTTATAAAACGAAATTATAACTCATTTTTATTTTGTTGTTATAAACTGCGTTATGGTTATTGCTTTTTCTTTTTCAACATATATTTTGCATCCACAGAACCCCCTTCAACTGTGGGTGCAGAGCAGAACCAGGACATTCACCCGCAGACCTCAATATCTTAAAAACAAAATCTGATTCTGATCATCTCACTAACAACAACAACAAACATTCTCCAGTACCAGACATATTGTGAACTAATACAAAACCCTACAACAAAGAGCAAACCTACCATACCATACCATACCATATCAGCACAAACTTCCAAAACTCACATAAGGAGCACATCCAAAAAAAGTGTCACTGTAAATACTGCAGTGGGCCCTGGAACATCCATACACCTATTTGAAAAGCTGAACATGTCAAATTATAACAGTACAGTATAGATCTTTATGTACAAACTCTGTATTAACAGAACACCTGGGCACAGTCACACACTCAGAACACAGATCTTCACCAAGTACAGAATAAGTGACTTACAATCTAAAGTAAACATAAAAATATATAGACAAAATTTAAACTGAAACCCCAAGAAGCCATACTCCTCAAGTAGTGCAACATCAAATAGGCAGTTCCCCCATACAGTATAAAATATAAAGATAACACAAAGTCCAATCACTAAAATGAAATAAAATTATTTTTTCTACCTTTGTTGTCTGACCATTTTATTCTCTGATCAGGCTGGTCCCGATGTGAGGCTTCTGCTTTCCTGTTTTCTCTTAGCTCTCTTTTTCTGGCCTATGGTCCATCTGACATTTCTTATCTCTTCTTTTGTTTTCTTCACTTCTTTCCATCAGCCTATTTCCAGTCCCAGTAACCCTTCCCAGTATCAGCCCCTTTCCAGTCCTCCCTCCCAATACCTTCCAATGTCAACTTGCATTCCCATGACTGTCACTGGTGTCCATTCCATTCCAGTCCCCCTCCTTCCCTACTGTCCATCCCCTTCTAGTCCAAATACCATGACAGCCCCTCTCAGCATCCATTCCCTTCCAGTCCCATTCTCCCATCCCCCCGCATCAGCCCATTTGTAGCCCTAGCCCCCAGTTTTCTTCCAGGGCCAGCAGTTCTATCCTCCCCTCCCTACCATCAGCCCATTCCCAGTCGAAGCCCCCCAATCAGCTCACTTCCAGTGCTAGTCCCCCCTCAACCCCATTACCAGTGCTAGCCTCCCCTAATCATCCCAATACCAGTCCTACCCCCCCCCATCAGCCCATTACCAGTCCTAGCCTCCACTAATCAGCCCATTTCCAGTCCTAGCCCCCCGATCAGCTTATTTCCAGTGCTAGCCCCCCTAATGAACCCATTACCAGTCCCAGCTCCCCCCTCAATCAGTCCATTCCCAGTCCTAGCTTTCCTTAATCAACCCATTACCAGTCCTAGCCCCCCCTCGATTTGCCCATTGCCAGTGCTAGACCCTTCATCAGCCCATTATAATCCTAACCTGCACTGTCTCTCCCCTTTGTCCAACATTTCTCCCCTGTCTGTCCAGTATGTCTCTGTCTCTCCCCTTTGTCTACTACTTATCCCCCTGTCTCCCCTCTTTGTCCAGCATGTCCCCATCTCTCCCTTTGTCCAGCATGTCCCCTGTCTCCCCCTTTGTCCAGCATCATGTCCCCTGTCTCCCCCTTTGTCCATCATGTTCCCTGTCTCCCCCTTTGTCCAGGATCATGTCACGGCTCCCCCTTTGTTCAGCATGTCTCCTGTCTCCCCATTTGTCCCCTGTCACTCACTGTTGTCTCTCCTTGTTGTCCACCTCCTGTCCCTATTCCCTCCACCTGCACCTCTCATCTGCCAGTGGCAGAGGCACTCCGGCTGTTTTCATTTTAGATTTTGCTGCCTCTGCCCTGCTTCTGCCTTCCCGCCGTGTTTTTTTTTCATCAAGAAATACTTGCGAGGAAAAAAAAACGGCGGCAAGGCAGAGGCAGGGCAGAGGTGGCAAAATCTAAAATTAAAACAGAGCCGGAGTGCCGCCACCGCACAAATCAGCCTGATTGCTTCCATTTGCAAGCGATCAAGCTGATTTGTCTGACACCAGCGGCACTCCGGCTCTGTTTTAATTTTAGATTTTGCCACCTCTGCCCTGCCTCTGCCTTCCCGTGTGTGAAATCAGAGGCAGGACAGAGGCTGTAAAATCTAAAATTAAAAACAGATCTGGAGTGCTGCTGGTGTCAAGAGTGCCGTCCCCGTCGGAGTGCCACCTGAGGCGATCGCCTCAGATGGCCTAATGGATGAACCGCCGCTGCTGGCAGTCTTCAACAACTCGCTATCAGCGTTCCTGTGCCCACTCAGCTGAGCACATTTGGCTCAAATCATATACCCTTGCATACTTTCTACACTTCAAATTCATGCTTACCTCTTTCCTGTCAGCCATTGCACTCACCAAATGAGACTATTATATCCACCTAACTCTCTTGCCTCTGACCCTCGCCGTCTCTTTATAACACTCAACTCTCTCCTCAAGGTGCCTATGCCTCTGACCTCTCCTTCCCTTTCTGCCCAGAATTTGGTCAATTATTTCATGACAAAGTTGCTTCTGCCTCTGACCTCTCCTTCCCTTTCTGCCCAAAATTTGGCCAATTATTTCATGACAAAGTCCACAAGATTACACTCCAATTCCCCAGGAGGTCAGCTCCATGCCCTCTTCCCCTTCTTCACTCTCAACTCTTCCCTTCAACCTCTGCCACCCTTTCTTCCTTTTATAAGATATCTGAAGAGGAAACCTCCCATCTTCTTTTTTCCTCCAAACTCACTACCTGTTCCTCTGATCCTATTCCCACCCATCTCCAAAGCTCCATTTTCTCCACAATCATCCCTTCCATCTCTCACATTCTCATCCAATCACTCTCCACTGCAACTGTTCTTGCAGCCTTCAAGCATGCTGTGGTCCACCTCTCCTCAAGAAACCCTCAATAGACCCTACCTGTCCTTCTAATTATTGACCCATCTCCCTCCTCCCCTTTGTTTCTAAACTACTTGAATGTACTACTTCTACTGAACATTTGTATAGTGCTGCAAGACTTACGCAGCGCTGTACAGACACAGGTAAAAGACGGTCCCTGATTATCAGAACTTACAGTCTAATCAAGACAGACAACACAGTAACTGTAGACACAGGACACATCTAGGAGGAATGGTAAGGAAACACAAGGGAGATCAGCTGAGTTAAGATCCTAAAGCGGCAACAAAGAAGTGAGTTTTCAGCCTGGATTTGAAAAGGATCAGAGAAGGCACCTGACGTATAGACTCAGGTAGTATGTTTTAGGCATAAGGAGCAGCAATGTGAAAGAAGCAAAGTCTGGAGTTAGCAATAAAAGAGAAGGGCACACATAGAAGTGATTTACCAGAAGAGTGGAGTTCCCAAGGAAGGGTGTAGGGAGAGATAAGAGAGGAAAGGTAGTGAGGAGCTGCAGAACAAATGCACTTATAGGTCAGCCGGAGAAATTTGAACTGGATGTGGAAATGGATAGCGAGCCAATGAAGTTCCTTGAGGAGAGGGGTAATATGAGGGATGGTGAGGCTGATGTAAGATTAGCTGCACAGCAGAGTGTTGAACAGATTGAAGGGGAGAGAGATGATTCAGAGGGAGACCAGCAAGGAGTAGGTTACAATAGTCTAGACCAGAGGTGACTTATGAGTGGATAAGTGTCTTAGTAGTGTGTTCAGAAAGGAATGGGTGAATTTTGTAGATGTAGAGAAAGAAATGACAGTTTTTATCTATCAATTGGATGTGTGTGGAGAAGGAGAGAGAGGAGTCAAAGATGACCCCATGGTTGTGAACTGAGGAGACAGGGAGGGGTAGGGAGTTATCCACAGAAACAGAGAAAGGAAGAAGGGGAGAGGAGGGTTCATGGGGAAAAATAGGAAGTTCAGTTTTGGCTATGTTCAATTTCAAGTGGCGGTGTCAGAAAGGCAGAGATCCTGGCCTGGATTGCCAGAGATTTCAAGTATAGAGAGCTAGATCTGGGGGGCGGAGCCTGATGTCCAGCGGGTAAGACGCTTCGCGCTGAAGCTCCCGAGAGGCCTACTTAGAATCCTGACTTAATACCTATACAAACTTACTATTTCGCTCCGGGTTGACCGGGGTACCTCGCCCATAAACCAGCGCGCTTGGACTTCGGGTCTCCTTCTTCTTCTCACGGAAAACGCTCCAAAACAGAGGTGTCCTCCCCACAGAAGATGGTTCCATTTCGTGAAAACCCCGAAATGCACCTGGAGATTCTGGAGGAACTACGCGGCGTGAAGGAATTAGTGCAATCCAATGGAGAAGCGCTTAGAGCCCTGCGAGAAGACTTGGAGTGCTCCAGGACCGACTTGAAAGACTCTCATTACGGCAGGACAATATGGCGGGGGTCCTCGATTCGCATGCGGTGCGCTTGGGCGCACTGGACAAGGCCGAGCGCCAGATACAGAATCTGCAAAAGGAGTTAGAAGATAGCAATAATCGAGCCCGTCGCAACAATGTGAGGCTCATTGGAATACCGGAGGGGGCGGAAGCGGGAGATATGAGAGAATTGCTGCTCAATTCTTCCCTCCTTCTGAAGATTACCTTTCATAAAGAATTGGAAATCGATCGTGCACACCGTGCTCCTACCCACATGGTGCTCAACCGAACGACCCCCCGGCCTATTATCTTTCGCCTGCTACGATATCAACAAGTGGAACAAATTTTAAATGCTGCCCGGGCGAACCATCACTTGGAATTTGAAGGTCACAAAGTCTCCTTCTTCCCTGACTTGGCAAAGCCTACCGTTGACCGACGGAAGAAACTCCTTGCTTTTCGCCCTCGACTTCAACAGCTACAGGCTCGCTTTGGCCTGTTGTATCCCGCGAAACTCCGAGTGACTCTCCACAACCAAACCAGGACATTCGAAGATCCTGATCTACTATCAACTTTTTTAGACTCCAAAGAGGCCGAGCAGATGCGCTAATCCAACGACGTGGACTTTTATTCGCCGGCTCTATCCGCCATTTTGAAGGGCCCGATGCGGCGGTCATAGTCAAGCACAGAGACTTCCTGGACTTTCTTTCTTTCTTTCTATGACTCTTGCTCTGTGGTCTCCTCTCCCTCCACGATGTGTGCCTCGGTCGGATTCGGAGCACGCACAATCTACAGGTTATGTGTTTTTCAATTTTGGCCTTCTCTGGGGCTTCTCCCCGCAGACACATGGTCGCCAGTAATTTTTGGGGTTTTGCTTCTTCTCTACCGCGCTGCGGTTTTTCTTTTTTAATGTGGGGCACTTCATTATGTTATCTAAGCTTAGTTTCTTTTATGCCATATGTACAGCCTGATACAGTCAATATGAGGGACATTGTGAAATTAGGTGCGCTATCATGCTCAGAATTTTTAACTTGTCTGAATGGCTTTATGTAAAATTTTATCACTCAACGTAAAGGGCATTAATAGTCCAATCAAAAGAAAGAAAATCCTTAGCTATCTTAGCCATGAGCATGCTGATTTAGCGTTTCTTCAGGAAACGCACTTAAACTCTGCTGAACCACTGAAACTTTTTTTTTTTTTTTTTTTTTTTAAATTCTTTATTTATAATTTCAGAGAACAAACAGAAAAAAAAAAAGAAACACAATATATACTTACAAGACCAGTACAATAACTATGAAATCACTACTATAAAGCCCCAATACCCACCCACCCACCCTCCTCCCGGCTCTCTGGGGGTCAACCAACCGCCGGTTCGGGTCACCACAATAGTGACCCAAAACGGCGGTCCCAACAAAGCATCGTCCCTTAAAGATGGCATTCACAGCACTACTTTAGAACATGCAATATATTGATCTAGCAGCTCCCACCGCTTAGAAACTAGCTGAACATCATTTGGACGATATAATTTACAATACAATTTTCATATTTGGAGTACTGACAGACCGAATTCCACCAGTGCACAAAAGAAAGCTTAGGGAAAGATTTCCAATTGGCCAGGATCTGCTTAATCGCAATAGCCAGCAAGAAATTTAATAGGAAACCTTCCTCACGCTTTATGGCCAGGCTCGGTGCCAAAGAACGCAAGCACAACACACTCCACGTGAGATCGCAGGATATCTTCAAGATATGACAGATTCGCTCCCAAATTGGGTCCAAATAGGCTTTAATAAAGGGACAATCAAGGAACATATGAGAGTATGTACCTGTCCCGGTCTGGCAGGACCAACACTTGCCTGAGGTCTCCTTATCCCATTTAGCTAACTTCACTGGGGTTATAAAAGCTCTATGGAGGAAAAAATAAAGTGCCTGTGTGAGAGCTGCCGATCGGGAGACTCTAGTTACCGGACCCCATAGCAACTTCCAAGTACCCATAGGTATTGGGCCAACCCTATCAGATTCCCATACTCCCTTCAACCCAATCAACCCTTTCGGGGCACTGTCCCTAAGGAACGCATATAGTTTGGAGAGCGCACTCTGCTGCCCAATCGTGCTCCGTAGTAGTCCCACCATTCTACTTTCCTCTGGGATTTGCTGTACCTGGGCCTGAGAGTTAACAAGACAATGCTTGAGCTGCAGCCATTTGAAATAATTAGTGCATGGAAGAGAATAATCCAACTGCAAGGCTGCAAAATCCTTCCAGCCTTGCGGCCCCACTAAATGGCTGAGGGACCAGATTCCGCAGTTTTGCCATGCTTTCCAGGCAAACATTTTGCCTCGAATTCGAAGCTGAGGGTTCCACCAAATCGGCGAGGTTTCCGCAAACAAGTTGTGTATGCCCGCCCTCCTGGCCAGGTTTAAATAGGCTTCTTGCGTTGCTCTAATGACACCCCCCGCATTCAGCCACTCAGGCTGCAACGCCCCTAGCATGGATCCAAGGGGTAAGGGGCTGCCAGTCCTGCTTCAAAATCTAGCCAAGTCGGGCACGACTCTAATTCTCCCTTTTTCCAACCATAAAGCCCCTTGCTTCAACAAAGAAGCCTGATGATATAAAAAAAGATCCGGGAACTGCACACCTCCCATATCCCGGGCCGCTTTAAGCTTCCAAAGGGCAATGCGCGGTTGTGCGTCCTTCCACAGAAAGCTAATGAGATGCTTTTCCAGCCTAGAAAAATGCTGCGCGATAGGGGTACGGGAGCATGCTCATGACATAATTTATTTTTGGCACCAGGATCATTTTGATAAGCTCCAACCTACCCCACCATGAAAAATGAAGGATAGACCACGATAGGGTCTTCCCTCTTATCACCTGCACCAACTCCTCTACATTCTTTTGAATCATGGCCTCCATTGAGGAACAGTACCAAGCACCTAGGTATTTAATACAAGCAGCCTCCCATCTAAAAGGAAAGTTAGCCATGTCAGCAGAGGTAGAGACTCTGTTGAGAGGGAAAACCACCGACTTATTCCAGTTGATTTTATAGCCAGATACAGTAGAGTAAGACTCTATCAAGTCTAGGATTGTGGGAATTTCAGACGGCTGCCCAAAAAGCAGTAAGTCGTCAGCATATGCCGAAAGCTTCACCACCGATGCCCTCCCTTCGACTCCGGCCAGGCCACTATGCTGGCGGACCGCGAGAAGCAGCGGCTCCATTGCCAGATTGAAAAGTAGGGGGGAAAGAGGGCAACCTTGTCTGGTGCCTCTATGCAAAGAAAAAGAACGAGACAGTAGTCCATTCGCCACTATACGTGCGGACGTTTTAGCATATAATACCTGCACTTTTTTAATGAAACCCTCCCCAAGCCCAAACCAGCTTAGGGTGAAAAATAAAAATGGCCACTCTAGACGGTCAAAGGCCTTCTCTGCGTCAAGGGAGAGGGCAATATAGGGCTTGGTTACCACCGCCGCTCTGTCCAGGAGATTGCAGACAAACCGTAAATAGTAGGACGTGGATCTCCCAGGAATAAAACCACACTGATCAGGGTGAAATATCAGTCCCAACAGAGTCGACAGCAGCTTTGCCAAAACACTTGCATATATTTTGTAGTCTGCGTTTTAAAAGGGAGATGGGGCGATAATTCCCCACCTTGCTAGGGTCTCTTCCAGGCTTTTCAATGACAGTTATAGTTTGCATCTGAGAATAGCCCCGTCTGTGTATGATTCTCCCCTAGCTCCTCATAGAATTGTGATAGGTAAGGCAGCAGTTCTGCTCTAAAAGTGATATATAATTCAGCGGGCAGGCCGTCTGGACCAGCAGCTTTCCCCTGGGGCATAGATTTAATCGCAGCACTAATTTCAGCACCTGAAATGGGCTTTCCGAGATTCTCAGCTTGCTGCTCCGACAAAACGGGATGATCTAGCTGCTCCACGAATTGTCGGAAGTCCCCTAGTTCGGCCTTCGTCTCAGATGAATATAAGGCCCTATAAAATTTGGAAAATTCCTCAACTATTTCAGAACTAGTGGTATGTCTCGCTGTTTGACTATCTTCAATAGCTGTGATCCTAGTCTTCCGGCGCTGGCCGCTAGCAGCTTGGGCAAGCAATCGTCCTGATCTATCCCGCTCTACATGATACCTGGAGGACTGTTGGAGCATTACCTGCTCCACATCAGAGCTGAGAATTTCATTATATTGGAATCTTAGTCTCTGTAAGCGCTGAAGGAGGCCAGGCACTGGTTGCTTGAGCCACACAACCGCTCACCTGCCTTGATCTGGTTTTCCAAAGCCGTTAACTGGGCTCTGCGGCGCTTGGATTCCCTAATTTTATAACTAGTGATGGAGGCCCGCAACGATGCCTTGAATGCTTCCCACCACGCCCAACTAGACGAATCGCCCAAAACATTCTCGCTGAAGTAAGAGGCAATAGTCGTTTTTACCTCTGCTTGAAATGTGGGTTCTGCCAGCCAGGTTCTACTAAAGGACCAAATGGGAGGGATCTTTTCAATATCTGGGATCTCCAAAGTAACCGTGATGGCTGCGTGGTCAGACACCGTAACACTAAGGATCTCCGCCGCGCAGCCATCAGACACTAGAGGCTTGGATATTAGAAAGAAATCTATACGAGATGAGGACTTGTGGACAGGAGAGAAAAAGGAGTAATCCTTGTCACGCGGATGAAGTAATCTCCAGATATCCACTAGCCCACATGCATCCACTAGGGCCGAGAGCGCCAAGCTCGTACGAGATGAGCGCTCTATTTTCCCAGGGCACCGGTCTACCAAAGGTTCTCGCACCTGATTGAAATCACCCCCCAAAATGATAAAGGGTTCTCCTTCTCTCTGCATGCACTCGCTCAAATTGCAGAAAAAAGTAGGATCCTCCCTGTTGGGTCCATAAACATTAATGAATAAAATGTTCACACCACCAATCATTAGCAAAGATTTCGCAAATCTGCCCTCAGTATCACTGCTAGTATGTATAATCTTACAGCATAACGAGGTTTTAACTAATGTGGCTACGCCATTTTTCTTATGGGCTGCAGGGGAGGAACCCACTAGCTGATACCCCTTACCCTCCAATTTAGAGGTCTCTGCCAGAGACAGATGAGTTTCCTGCAAAAAATGGCGTCTGGATTCTGGCGCTTACAATAGGCCATGATCTTTTTACGTTTCATCGGGGAGTGTAGGCCTTTAACATTTAAAGACAACACTTTTAATGCTTTAGCCATAGCTGTGGCAGCCACATATATTGACAATGCTTACAGCCGTGAGCCCCATGCAAAAAGATGTTAAATCCGTATAACCCCCCAGAGAGCCATTTCCCCCGTTCCCCCAACAAAACCAAACTGGGCTAGGCAGCAGAAACACTATTACAGCATAGCGCAACCCGGTTGAAGACCCTCAAAGAAAACAAAATTAGATATAAAACAGATAGCCAGATGAAAGATACCGTTATGAGTACAATCATGATGAGGCCCCCCATCGGCCTTCCCTCCCCCACTATATGTTCTTTGACCTCCAAGCCAAACGCCAGGCACGGACTTCCCTAGGCCAAATCATGGCCTAAGTGAGGCATCGATATTCAAAAAAAGTGAGCAATAACCGCAAACTGGCTCAGGTCAATTGCATCGCTAGGGCTTCTTGATCTTCGATGTATCGTTGTAAGGCCGCAGGATCATCGAATGATTTTAGTAGAATTATTTAGCGTGACTTTAAACCTCGCAGGGTTGAAGAGGCCATAACGCGCTTGTAGCCGTTGGAGCCGCGGTCTCAGGGCCAGAAACTGCCTCCTCTTTTCAACCGTGTGCTTGCAGTAGTCTGCATAAAAGGCCACTTTCTGCCCCTCATGTTGCAGCGGCTGCTGTTTCCTTGCAGCCTCAAAAATTTGCAAGGCCTGTTGATGTCGTAGCATGCATAAGATCATTGGTCTCGGCTTCGTGCTATGTTGAACCACTGCAGCTGGGATGCGATGGGCTCGTTCGATTTCCAACGGGAACTTCAGCTCAAGCTTGAGCAGAGTAGGTAAAAAGTCCTCAAGAAAACGGATCGGAGCACCTCCCTCAACTCCTTCTCGTAAGCCCAAAATGCGAATGTTGTTGCGGCGACTCCTATTGCCCATATCTTCCAGGTTGCGTTCCAGCCAGTTTATTTTTCGGGCTGCCGCTGTGAGCGTTTGAATCTGCTCATCTTGCTTCGTTGCCTTATTTTCTACCCATCTCCACCCTAACCGTGAGTGTTTGCAATTGCATGCCCAGGGTTTTCATATCGGACTGCAATTCAGCAAGGGTATCGCCGTTCGCCTCCACTCTAGCTCTTACCGCTCGGATCTCAAGAAGCAATTCTTTAATACCCTCAGGCTGTTCTTGACCAGGCGCCATTTTATCGGAGAGGGGGGATCCGTCTTGGATCTTTTAGAGCCCGTAGAAGACGGCCCCGCAAATTCCAGTCGCGTTGTCTCCCGCTCGACATACTCTCACCATATGCCAGCTCGGGGATACAATTCCAGGAGGTATTATCGCCGATGGGGGCTAGGTAAGGTGTCTTCAACCGGGAGAGACACTCTTATGCGACCATGCTGGTCTCCGGCTGGCTCCGCCTCCGAAACACTGAAACTTAATGTTAAGCCTTACATGGTGGCTGCCTATTCTCCCGCCGTTTCTAAACGGTGTGGGGTTGCCATCCTGGTTAAGAAATCTTTGCAAGCTACTGTAATTGATTCTAGCGCTGACAAGGAGGGTAGATGGGCCCGAGTACATCTTAAGGTCGGAGATAGTGAATTCACATGTATTTGCATTTACGCCCCGAATGTGGACAACCCTGCTTACTATGCAAGTATTGCGCAGTTGGCACAGGCCTCTGCCAATACTCCATTAATACTTGGTGGTGACTTTAATCAAGTGTTAGACCCTCTGATAGATAGACAGCCGCCAAGAACGAGTAGTCCACCCAAGAGTCTTGCTACCCTTACAGCTCTGATGCAAGATCTTGCGCTGGTAGATATATGGAGGCTGCTTCACCCCTCCGACTTAGAGTTCACTTTCTTTTCTGCCCCTCATCACTCCCAATCTAGAATAGATTTCTTTCTCATTTCCAAAGCACTGATTTCTCAAGTAGACACGACTAGGACTCATCCTCTCCATATCTCAGATCATGCTGCCATATCTTTATCATTACGTGTCACTGCGCGGGACGATTCTCCCCGAGCTTGGTTTTTTGATAGATCCCTACTGGGTCAAAAAGATTTTCAGATCGATATAAAGGCCGCTATCCAAGATTATTTTCATTTTAACTCACCCCATGATACAGCGGGCTGGGCTTGGTGGGAGGGTTTTAAAGCATCTATCCGTGCTACTATAACTAGCTATCAAATTCGGCAGGGGAAACAAAAAGCAGCTTTTACTGACTCTAGAGCAGCAGATACAAGCTGGGAGCGTCTCCTCACGTCCCGTACTGACCCATGTATTTTACTCCGTTTACAACGCTTGCGTTTTCAATACAATCAGCTTTTGCACACTGCTGCTGTTAAAAATATTGAATCACAACAAGGGCTTTATTATCGGGAAAATAATCGTGCTGGCAAATTATTAGCAAATGCCCTAAAAGGTCGAAAAGAAGCCAAGCGTGTTACCGCCCTCCGCAATCCGTCAGGGGGGGCTTGGTCACTAAAGATACCGAAATCTTAGAACTCTTTCGTGACTTTTATACTCGGCTTATCAATCTGAATGTGATTTTGAGCCAGCTGTATTTGAACGCTTACTTTCAGGAGTACAAAGACCGACCCTATCTGACGAAGATAGAGTGGCCTTAGACACACCATTTACTGTCTCAGAAATTCATTCTGCTATCAAGAAATGTGCCTCAGGTCGAGCCGCAGGCCCAGACGGTCTCCCCGCTGAATTCTACAAAACCTTTCTCGCTGATTTAGCTCCAGTTTTGAAAATTTATTTTTCTGCTCTTGGCCGAAGAGGGTTCTCCTTCTGGGTCCTTTTCAATGGCAAATGTAGTAGTTTTTGAGAAAGAGGGGAGAGACCCGCAACTAACAGCTAATTATCGCCCAATTTCCCTCCTAAACGCGGACTATAAAATCTTTGCCACCATTCTCTCTACCCGGCTCTCGGATAGGATGCCTACCTTAATACACCCAGATCAATGCGGTTTCATTCCTGGTAGATCGACCGCTGACAATGCTCGGACTCTATGCCATGTATTGACTACCGCAGTTAATCTTGATCGCCCATTTGTTGGCCTCTCACTTGATGCTGAGAAGGCCTTCGATCGCTTAGAGTGGCCCTTCCTGTTTGCAGTCCTCCGCTGGTACGGATTCGGGGAAGGTTTTCTCCGTTGTCTTCGCACCATGTACGCTCAGCCTACAGCCAGTATATGTACAAATGCTTTAAAGTCTCAACCTTTTCCCCTTCAACGCGGCACTCGCCAGGGATGCCCACTGTCTCCACTCCTCTTCGATCTTGCACTCGAACCCTTGGCTTTACTAATCCGGCAATCGGAGGAGATTCATGGAGTCCCCTTCACCCATAGGGATATCAAAATTTCAGCGTATGCTGATGATCTTATGCTCTTTGTCTCTATAGACTCAGTACCGGCTGTCTTAGAGCAAATTGGTAAATACTCACAACTGTCCGGTTATAAGATAAATTGGACCAAGTCGGTAGCCTTTCCATTAAATCCTTTGCTTCATCAGGCAGATATGCAACCCTTCCCCTTTTTATGGCAACCTCGCATGGTCAAATACCTTGGGGTTCACTATTGTTCTCCTTTGGAAGACACTATCTCCTTCAATGCCAAAGACTTAACCTCTAAAGTCCGGGCGCTTACTCACCGCTGGACTCCTTTAACGCTTACCTGGTGGGGCCGATTAGAAACCATAAAAATGATGATTGTTCCGAAAGTGAATTATCTTAGAAATGGTGCCCTGTCTCTTCCCTCGACGTATATATAAAGATATCGAGGGCCTTCTGACTAGATACTTGTGGCAAAATAAGACACCTAGGATAGCGAAACATAAGCTGCAAGCAGATAAGGAATATGGGGGTGTCAGATTCCCTGATTTCCTGAAGTATCATCAATCTTTTCTTCTCAAACAAGGTGCTCGTTGGCTGGAAGATCCAGTACCGAGTAGGCCTGTGTGGCTAGACATAGAAGAGGACCTTTGCAAACCGATTCCTCTTACTTTTCCTCCCTGGTATGACTCTTCCATCAGACTCTCACTTCCCACCAATGCTTTTAGACACCTTAGGTGCCTACAATAATCTCATGCAATCTCTAGACTCCCGACTATGTCCGATAGACAAACTCCCACTTTGGTATAACACTCGATTTAGAATACAAAATAAACCGATGGCGTGGAGCCCCTGGTACACTAGGGGCATTTGGATTCCTAGCCAATTGTTCCATGAAGGTCGCTGGAAAACTTTTAGTGAATTGCAAATTGAATTTGGTCTCCCAGCGAAACACTACTTTCAGTTGGTGCAACTTCAGCATTGCCTTAGGAGTGCTAAGGTGCTCCCGCCATCGGCCTCCCCTACACAAGGTTGGTTGGAGACTATCCGATCTATCGGTAGTTCACCGGGTGTAGCATCCAATTTTTACAAAACCTTATGTAATGCTATAACTAGGGATGCCCCTATAGCGCAGAAAGCATGGGAGAGAGAGCTGCATGTGACTTTGACCCCGGAGCAATGGAGCCTTGTCTGGAGTAGAGTGACACGGGTCTCCCGATCCGCCTCGCTCACTCAGACACTCTTCTTTCTAGCCCACCGGTGTTTTTACACTCCTGACAGATTAGCCAAATGGAACACTGCTCAGGGCAATAATTGTTGGACATGTCATGCGGCCATTGGTTCACTACCTCATGTTATGTATGAATGTCCCGCACTACAGTATTACTGGAGTCGGGTCTGGGGCCGTATCCAGTCTATTTTGCACTTTCAAGAGCCCCTTTCTTGGAGGATAGTGGGACTTCGCTCAGCAGCGGGGATCCCCTCTCTTCCAAAAACGGCTTACTTCCTCTTGGACTTTATGCTAGGTATTGCTATTTCCCTAATTACGAAATACTGGAAAAACAGCTCCCAGTTGAGCCCCAATGAATGGTGGAATCATGTCTGTCTCTACAGTAAATATGAACAAATACCTCGTATGTTTGCTTCCCCCATTCAGACTCCTTATCATCGGTCTAAATGGAAGATGCTCAATGACTATGTACATTCTGCTCATTGCTCTCATCTGACTGTCTAAATTTATATATATCTTTGTCTCATGATTATTCTGTATCGCAGATACTCTTTTGATTGTTTTGCTGTACAATCACGTTTGTTTTGAAGCGCTCACATGCTGACATAATCTGCTAGAGAAGAAGCGTGGGGGTGGGGGGTAGTGGGTTTACTTTTCTTTATTGTATAATCGTATTGTTTCCTTTGGTGTGTTGTTTCTTTTGTTTGTTGCAAAATGAAAATAAAAGTTTCAAAAAAAAAGAGAGCTAGATCTGGGAGTCATCAGCATAACGATAGTACTGAAAGCCATGGGAAGAAATGAGTGCACCAAGGGACTGGGTATAGAGAGAGAAAAGGAGTGGACCCTAAACAGATCCTTGTGGTACACCAACTGAGAACGGGACAGCAGTACAGGAGGATCCATTAGAACAAACACTGCAAGAGCGATGGGAGAGATAAGAAGAGAACCAGGATAGCACAGAGTCCTACGTGGTGAACCACATATTAAGTAGTTTAGAAATGAAGAGGAGGATGGAGAAGGGTCGATAGTGAGAAGGACAGTTTGGTCTAGTGAGGGTTTCTTGAGGAGATGAATGATCACTGCATGCTTGAAGGTTGCATGGAAAGTTGCGGTGGAGAGTGATAGGTTGAGAATATGAGAGATGGAAGGGACTACGGTGGAAGAGATGGAGCTAAGGAGACAGGTGGAATAGGATTGGAAGAGCAGGTAGTGGTTTGGATGAGGAAAGAAAGTGAGTGGTTTCCTCCTCAGAGATCATAGAAAAGGAAGATACAGCCATTGCCTTGGCTTTCTCTCCTCTCAAGCCCTTCTGGATCCCTTGCAATCTGGCTTTTATTGTTTACATTCTACTGAAACGGGTCTTGCCAAAGTCTCCAGTGATCGGTTCTTGGCAAAATCCAATGGTCTTTATTTGAACCTCATCTTTCTTGACCTTTCTGCTGCTTTTGATACTGTTGACCACCACCTTCCTCGAAACCTTGCTCTCACTTGGTTTTAAGGGCTCTATGCTATCCTTGTTCTCTTCTTATCTCTCCCATCACACTTTCGGTGTTTGAGCTGGTGGATCCTCCTCCACTGCTATCCCACTCTCAGTTGGTGTATCCAAGGGTCTGCCTTGGACCCATTTCTTTTCTCTATATATATTCAGTCTCTTGGTGCACTCATCTCTCCCACGGTTTTAGTACCATCTTTACACTGATGATTCTCAGATCTACCTCTCTATACCTTAAATCTCTCTGGCTCTCCAGACCTGAATCTATGCCTGCCTATCTGACATTGCTGCCTAGATGTCTCACTGATATTTGAAATTGAACATAGCCAAAACTACACTTCTTATTTTTCCCCCTAAACCCATCTGCCCCCTTCCTCCTTTCTCAATCTCTGGGAATAATGCTCTACTACTTCCTGTTTCCTTGACTTGCATTCTTGGTGTCATCTTTGACTCCTCCTTCTTCTTCTCCACACACATCTAAATGATAAGTAAAACCTGTTGTTCCTTCCTCTATAACATCAGCAAAATTTTCCCCTTCCTTTCTGCCCCTTTCTTTCACCTTCTGTAGACTATTGAAGCCTCTTTCTTGCTGGTCTCCCTCTGAATCATCTTTCTTCCCTTCAATCTGTTCAAAACTTGGCTTCATGACTAATCTTCCACAAGCCTCAATATGCTCATATAACCCCCTTCTCAAGTTGCTTCATTGGCTCCCTATCCATTTCTATATCCAGTTCATTCTTCTACTGACTTATAAGTACACTCATTCTGCTTCTCCTCATTATTTTTCCTCTCTTATCTCTTCCTAGACCCCTCCTCGGAAACTCTAGCAGATCCCTTCTGTCTGTGCCTTCTCTTCTTCTGCCAACTCCAGACTTCGATCTTTTCACCTTGCTGCTCCTTATGCCTGGAACAAACTACCTGAGTCTGTTTGTCAGGCTTCATCTCTGGCCCTTTTCAAATCCAGGCTGAAAACTCACTTCTTTGAGGCCACTTTTGGATCCTAATCCGCTTGGTTTCCTATGTGTTTCCTTACCATTCCCCTAAATGTATCCTTTTCCTCAGATGTTCTGTTGTCTGTTTTGGCTAGGTTGTAAGCTCTGATAAGGAAGAACCATGTATTACATGCATCTGTACAGCACTGCGTATGCCCTGTAGCGCTATACAAATGATCAGTAGTAGTAGTAGTAGTAGTAGCATGGAGATTGACAGGGATCAGCCCTGTATGTTCTGCCTGGAGGCCCGCCCCACACTGGCTCTGCCCATCCTGAACTACAAGACATTTTAGGGAAAGCCGGTAGGGGAATAGGGATTAGGTGGATTGCAGGGCTGCATGTCCCGGTGGGACGTACAGCCCCCGCAACCCATGTTATAGAATGAGGGCCATAGTGAAGACTGTTAATGTAGCTGGGTTTCAAAAATGTTTGGGCAAGTTCCTGGAGGAAAAGTCCATAAAACATTATTTAAAGAAGACCCGGGAAATCCACTGCTTGCCCCGGCACAAGCATTGTGGAACCTGTGTGCCTTTTTGGGAACCTTCCATGGTACTTGTGACCTAGGTTGGCCACTGTTGGAAACAGGAGACTGGGCTTCATTGATGCAGAATAGCGCGGTATATAAGAGAATAAAATAAATAAAAATAAATAAATAAATGGTCTGACCAGTATGGCATTTCTTATGTTCTTATGTTCATAAGATACTTTATCATATGCTATCAAGGCTGCAAATAGCATGCAGTAATGCACCCGCTGCAATAAGAAAGAACAATCCCAGCATTCCTATCTGATAGCCCAGTCCCTTGCTCCAGTATCCCTACCCAATAGCAGGCCACAGTAAATGCATCAGCAGATATGGTGGGTGTATTGATAGTGCGCTGAGGTAAACATCTGCCATTTGTGGTAACCACAGAAATATTGCTGGTCACACTCCCAGCAGTTAGCACACAGACACTTACTGCACGTACTGTGCGAATATTTACCACACTTTACTAAACAAACCCTTTAAGTGCATTGTCTCTGCATTAACTAGATAGGAAAATGTTAAGCACATCCCCACTAGGTAAGAGGAGTTTTTGCATTTACCTAATCTTGGCAGTTAACACATGGTAACTGCAAAACCTTACTGCACTTTAGTAAAGAGGAGTTTAAGGGGCCGGATTACTAAAGCACGCTACACGGGAGCACAGGTGTAGCACATGTATTTGGCACCGTGTTAAAGAACCCACACTACCCAAGCAGCGCACATCTGGGTGGCACCTGGATGGGATGTGGGCATTCCCACTGCAGGACCACTAGCACAAGCCTTGAACGTCTGCACTGCCAGTTATTGGCGGGGATCAGTTATCGCAAGCATAGTTAATGGGTGGCAATAGTTGCTCCCCATGGTGGCATTACAGCAGCGAGCTGCACTAAATTCAGGGGGATAGCTGTCTCCATCCTTCTGCATCTTGCACAGTACCCTGTGCTAGTAATGCAGCCCAAACTCCCATTACTAGCATGAGGCTTAGTAAACCAGCCCCTAAGAAAGTAATCTTTTCTTGAAAAATGTTCACCCACTTAGGTGTCACTCTGTTTTCCTTTGTAATGTGTTATTTTTGTGATGGCTTATTATTTACCCTAATTTTTGGATCACTACATTAATGTAATATCACTTTTCACATTTGTTGTATCTGACAGCACAGCGAAGCAAGAATGTGAACCCTTTATGTCCCTATCTGGGTAACTATAAGGCCTCATAATATGTGCTGGCACGTTTGCAATATGGTGCATTTCTGCTTCGATCTTACTTTTTACTAGAATTTGTTTCAGGTTAGGCAGTTGCCAGAAACCTGCCAGGAAATATTTCTTTCAGCAATTCATCTTCCAGTAGAAGTGATTATAAGTCTATCATGATGTTTTAGGTTTTTCTAAATCCCACTTGTATGTTACTGCAAGGAATAGCCACTCCATTATTCTTCTTTTCTGTTACTGCAGCAGGTTTTCCCTGGGTGTTTTGAATGCAGATGGAATGTTCTTTATCACTCAAAACCAGGGACAATCTACTACAATACAAGAAGAGAGGAATCCGTTTTCTAGGGGATGGTTTTGAGCTAGCTCTTTTGTTTGAAGAACATAGTACATACTTTGAGGTGTTTAACCTTGTATTCTGGGTCAGAACATTAATATTGGCATTTGCACTTCTGCCACCCATTCACACAACCTAACAGTTATCTACAATAAACCTCAACCACGCCAGGCAATATGGCAAAATCCATGGCCGCAGCTTTATTCTGACTAAAACAACTAACAATTGAAATAATACAACAGATTTTATCACAAACCATGACTGAACTGGTCAGGTTAGACAGTGGCGTCCTAGCCTGATACAGACGGTCAGCCACATTCTCGTCCCCCCTCCAGCCCCAGCCTGCAGTGACGCCAGGCTGAAGTCTACTTCCAAACAGTGGGAGGGAAGGGTGGATTTGTGCCTCCAACTTTACAACTTCCCTCACAGCCAGGCAGCCTGCTCAAAAGCCCGCCAAACCAGGTGATCCCACATAAAAACAACACCCTCATCTCCCTCCCCACCTCCATGACTCCAAAGTTCCCCTTCTTCCGTCCCTCATTCCCGAAGCAAATGGAATGGTGGGTTCAGCCATGTTACAAGTCCAATCCCAATTCGCTTGTGAATGAGGAGGGCTGGGCTCCATAACACTGGCATTCACATTTCCGTCATCCATTCACACAACCTAACAATAAACCTCAGCCAGTCCAGGTGTTATGGCAAAACCATAGCCACAGCTTTATTCCAACCATAACAGTTAACAATCAATATAATTCAATAGATTTTATCACAAACCATGACTGAACTGGTCAGGCTAGATGGTGGCATCCTAGCCCGACGCAGACCATTAACGACATATTCTCCTCCCCGCTGTCCCCCAGCCTGTGGTGGTGCCAGGCTAAGGTCTACTTCCAAACAGTGGTAGCCTTCCTTGTGACTAGCCCCACATATGGCAGTGACACCCATGCTGTGAGATGCCACAATTCTCTACACCCCTGTCCCCCTTCCCACCTCTTAGGGGATAAAATTAACAGTAGAGGGAGATCTCTGACCTGCCCATACCGCCATGGGTGGAGACTGCAACTTGCATGTCTCCGCCAGCCTCAACCAAAGCAACAACCAAAAATGCCTTACTACACCCTTCTAAGACATTCTGGATGGAATTGAGAAATATATCCAGACCAATATCTGGCAAATGCACACCATCCAAGCGATATAAGCCAGGACAGTCTGCAGAAATCAAATCATCAGTCAAAACCAGCAATTTTAATAAAATAATTGATTTTGATACTTCAGCATTCACCCACTTCCATAGGCACTCTACCACCTCCAGGATGATGGCTTCATGCCAAAGTTGCCGAGGAAGGATCTATGACCAAATAATAGTTGCCAAAGGAAAATAACAATGGATTGATAGGAAATCATGCTTGATTTGTTGGATAAGGCCAACACCTTTAATTTCACAAAGATCATTCTCACCCAAATGAATGACAGTACATTGTGAATGATTACTGGCAAGCCTCCAACAAAATAGGAATGAGATGTGACCAATGCAAGATCCGCAGGCCCATCCATTGCAGAAGCACTCCTTTCTCAGCCAAGTCAACATTCAGACCCCATTTGGACTTGGCTGCCTTCTTTCAGGCCTTGAAAATTAAGGAATGACCACACATCCAAACAAAGAATTCCCTCCTCATGAAGCCCAAGAAAGAAACTGCAAAAGAAAACAATACATGAAGGGCTGCAAAAAGCCCTAATTAAAGAAGATAAATTTATAAGCATTAGCACGCTAGCAACCTACACGCTGAATCACCTGTGCCGAAAGGCCCTACATGGCTGCAAAAAATAGCTACCACAATACAAAATGAATGCTTTCCAAAATGCTCCAGATGGAAGCCTGCCGCTGCCAAGCCACGCTTCAATATGGTAACAAATTGGAACTTAGTCAAAGGATCCTTGCCCTCATGGCACAGTCAAAACAAGCCACCCCATGGCTTGGAGCCTAAAATGGCAAGTGCACAATGAACGGGGCAAGTAGTAAGTCCAGGAGCTCGCTGGAGGCAAACCCAAATACCTCTGCCCAACTGATCCATCTTTGCATCAAATACACAATTGCACCTCATCAGCCAACACCACCACATCAACAGTCAATAAACCCCTCTTACGACAAGAGGTCTTTGCCATTGCCACCAATGCATTGACTTGAAGCACAGCAAAGCAAAGAAAAAGGCAACACTAAACAGCTGAACTTCAAACAAAGAAGAGCACACCTTAGGAGTGCCTGGAGGAGGGCACAAAGAATATCATGCCAAATAGGTTACTGAGGTGGCTGCACCAAGGAGGATGCTCTGGCTCACACATAACTGCATTAGGTTATGCACCAAAAAAGATGCAGTAGGGTCAATCTGCTCCCGAACCTTATCTAGAAAGGCAACACTAGGCAAGGATCCTGACAGGGCATGGAGCGACAACAAGAGCCCAAATTTTCACTCTGAGAAATGGAAAACATCAGCTTACCCAATTGTTCTTTAGGATCTAAACTCCCAACCAGGAGCAGGCTTACAAAGAGGTGCCAACCTGCCTCATAATCCTTCCAGGTGTTTACTGCCAGTGTAGCCCTCAGCTTTCTTGTAAGTGGCCTGGAAGGACGTCTAAAAAGTATCTCGGCATCCGTGAAGTGATGTCATCTGCTCAGGGTGCCAGAGCCTAAAATCGAGCCCTCTGCAAACAAGATAAAGCATCCAAATTTGCATTATCAACACTTGGAACATGCTTTGCTGCCAGCGTCATATTGAAATACAAACGGTGCACAGCTCTTCTATTCCATGTAAACTGCGCTGATGCTGAATAGTGCGGTATATAAGAGACTGTAAATAAATAAATACCAACAATGAACTTGCTGACTCTGTTGACTACATGTACCACAGCCATATTGTCAGAGTGTCAAACCAAGATCCGGTAACATAGGTGATCTCCCCAAATCAACAATGCCACTTACATGGAGAACAGTTCCTAAAAGGCAAAATTCTGACACCAGCCTCTGTCATGCCAATCGTCAGGCCAAGACTCAACACACCAAGCATCTCCAAAATAAATTCCAAAGCCAATCACACCAGAAGCATTCGCATACAGTTCAAGGTCATGGTTCAACATGGTAGGCAATTGCCAAACACAAATCCCATTGAAATCCCGCAAAAAACATAACCAAATGTTCAAATCAGTTCTTACCCCACTGTTCAATTTAATAAAATGATGCTTCCTTATCTCCCCTCTCATCAGCAAAGCGAGACACTTCGTAAAAACACTGCCCATGGATATGACCTAACAGGCAAAATTAAAGTGCTCCAAAAGTACCTGCACTTGTTTCAAGGTCAGCTTCGACCAGCCAAAGCCTGCTGAATCATATATGCCAACTGCTGCACCTTTTCCACAGGCAAATGGAACTCCATGGACATGGAATCCAGCTTAATACCCAAGAATTTAAGCAAGGTACTGGAAACCTCCATTTTCTCCATTGCCAGCGGTAAGCAAAAAACTGCTACCAGCTGTTGGAACATTTCCAAAAATCTAGCATACTCGCCCGAGCCCATGGGGCCCACAAATAAAAAAAATCATCCAAATAATGGATAATAGCATTCAATGCAGCTGCCCGTTGAACAGCTCAGTGAATAAGCAAAGAAAAGGCCTCAAAACAAGCACATCCTACCAAGAAACCCATAGGCAGGCACTTGCCGACACAGTATTTCCCTTGAAATCAAAATCCCAGTAAATGAAATGAACTGGGAAGAATAGGAAGCAAACTAAATGCCGATTCAACGTCAGCCTTAGCCATTAAGGCACCATACCCAGCTCCCAACAAAAGTTGAACCGCCACATCAAAAGAAGGGTACTGCACCAAACAAAGAGGAGGATCAATAAAGTCATTCACACTATTTCCAGTCGGATAAGACAAATTGTGAATTAGCCAACACTTCCCAGGCTCTTTCTTTGGCACAATGGCAAAACCACCAAATCTGACAAGGGTGGGAGCTCAAAATAGCCTGCTATTCTACCCAGCTCTAACTCCTGCTGGACCTTCTCCACTACAATCTCCTGCAGTCACTGCACCAATGGGGCATTGCATGATGGATGATACAAAGGCAGCCCACAGAATGGAATGATAAAATTCTCACTGAAACCCTCCCTTAACAAATGCACTGCTGACTGATCTGGATAACCATACAGCCAGTAGTCCATGGCCCCCAGTTAATGGAGGAAGGCGCCCTGCCCAGGGATCCTCGGAGTGGCCCACCCTCTTGTGTGGAACAGCAAAAGGCAGGGTGCCCAGCTCCGCATATCTTCATATCGAACACCTGTGCTTGAACTGGTACACTCGTAGCTCACAATGACCTGTGTTAAACTGGAAACAAGCATTTTCCAACCCGGAGATCCAAAAACCATAAATACTGGGAAATGGCACACCCCTGGCAACAGATGCCAGAGAACCCCCCCTCCTGCTGGCATTTCCCCCCCCCCCCACACACACACACACATTTGGAGCCAAGTAGACCCCAAGCACCCAAACTGCCAAGAAAAACCCCTCCTTCCTAAATTAAACTGCCCAGGTGTCATCTCAGCCAACCAAATATCGACATCCTGATACCTCCGTGCATCTATTTTGTCCTTGGCCAATCTCTTCCTAAATTACTCATCATAATTAAGCCAATCCCAGACACCTATGTCCTATGAGCTCACAAAAACACATCAGAATAACCTAATGGGGTCGGGTAAAGCAAAGGCTTAGCCCTACCCAGTATTGAAAAAAAAACATGAAAAGCCAGCAACCAATTGTTAATCGTTTTCAGAAACTTGTGTCTCCCCTTCTTACCCTCTACCTGACATCTTAATCCTGGGCTAGAAGAGCACAAATATCAACATATCTCCAGTGCAGTACCTTCGCAAGTAACTTAGAAAAATAGAAACATGATGGAAGAAAAAAAACACATTGCCTATCTAGTCTGCCCTTCCATATCAACTACTACAACAGTCCCCTTTTTATAGCAACATGATGGCAGAAAAAGACCACAAAGACACATGACAGTACAAAGGAGCAATCATGCTCAACAAGTTCTTCTCAGGATTTTATCCTGCTTTGCATTCTAAACCCCCACCCCCCCCCCTCCCAGCCTACGCCAGCACATGAAGCCACTGTAACACCCTCTTCCCCCTGATACCAACCTGCATTTGACACTGCAGGATCTGGCCTGCGAAAAGTGACATCACTGGCGTTATGCTCCCCACCACTTGCTGACCATTGTTCCTGAAACCCAGAATAACCTCCCTTCACCTCCCACCCTGAATGCCTTCCTACCATCTTGGTCCCACTAACACCTCAACCAACCTTTGGAGGTGGTAGCCCATCCACTGAGGCACTTCGATCCTCCTTGGTCAACCAAACTGGCCGCATAGAAGGCTGCTTGGAAGAACCTTTTGCCTGCTGGCCAACGGGGACCTTTCCCCCCTTGTTCTTTTTTGGGGCCATCACAGCATCCCTAGAAGAGACAAAAAACAAGGAACCAACATACCCCTCACAATTGTACTCTAAAAGTCCACCTCCCAAGCCCCTAGAATCCAAAGTGCCCCACCCTGACCACCCTCCAAACCAACACAAGCAAAATATGTCCACCCCTCCCCCAAGAAAAAAACCCTTGAAAGTCCTCCTCCATGTCCTATTTTTTGTTTATTCCTACCTCCCAATGTCAAACATTTCCCAGCAACACAGCAGGCACTAGGACCTGTTGGCTGCAATTAATGCAATGGGCCAAACAAAGGAAAATAAACCCTTGCACAGAGCAACGGGAGCACAAGCCTGTTAACAAGCCAGGAACCAAAAAAAAGAGCACAACCTGGCTCGCTCCTTGGCCCCCCACCTACCTAATTGCACAGACCAGAAGATGCCCCCCCCCCCACACTCCGACTATCTGCACAACACAAACTGCACCGCTGGAAGAAACACCTTCCTACCAGGACACTAACAACAGCGTGTCTCGCTTACTCAAAGGAAAACCCAAGTGCCCCACCACTGATCAGCCTGACAGAATCGACAATGACCAGCCTACCACCACAAAAAACAGTCCTTATCACCAAAAAGGAAAAGCAAACAGTGTTGCGCCTCCAACCGCACTGCCTCCCTCACAGCTGGTCAGCCTACCCAAAAGCCCGCCAAACCAGGTGAGCCTGCGCAAAATCAACACCCTCAATGCCCTCCCCACCCCACCCCCGACTCCAAATTCTCCCCCTTCTCTCTCACTTCCCTTCATGAAGCTAATGGGATGGTGGGCTCACCATGTTACCAGCCTACTCCTGATTTGCTTGTGAATGAGGAGATCTGGGCTCCAATACGATGTTACTATTTGTCTTGCCTGTGTATAATGTGGCCAGATCAATCAGCTGGTTTTACTCGGGGTAATTTCTCCAAATGAGTTAGTTTTGCGCATGCTATGACAGTCGTGAACTTCACTTCTAAGCTATGATATCTAGAGTATGATCTCATTCTCTCAAATTTACTGCTAATGCTCGGCGTAATTCTTGCATTGTGCCAAAGAGTTTGTAAGATGTAACATATATGAGTAGTTTTTCAAGATGTACTTGGAAATTCTTCTTTATCAAGCCTGTGGCTCCCAGTACAATGGGAAATATTTCTGCATTTTTCTGCCACACTTTCTTGGTCTCTGACTGTATTTCTTGGTACTTCAGGATCTTCTGCCTCTTCACATGATTCACAGAATAATCACTCGGTACCGATACTTATCAATGCCATTCTGATATTCTTCTCTTTTACCACTATGTTAAGTTTCCTGGCATCCAGTTTATTATCCATCAAATGGGAATGTCCCAGGTGATCTCTGTGTGTAGTGTTTAGTATTCAAAAGGTTAACTCGTTCTATGGAGTGATCTATTTTCAGCCTGACTGTAGGATAGAATGCATTAAAAAAGTTGAATAAATGCTTCAGATTCTCTTCTTTCTCATGAAATGTCATCAACGTACCAGTAATACAGTATTTGAAGGGTTTGGTGGGTTATTACTCAGGAATGTCTCTCTCATTTCTGTCATGCAGTAAAAAGATTGGCAACTATGGTCCCATCTTGATACTCACAGCAGCCCCCATTATTTGTAAATAGATTTTGATATTGAAGCTGAAGTAGCTACAGGTTGAGATGGATTCAACTAGGTAGTTCCTGTATCTTTAGAAATATCTAACATGTAGCTATGACATCTCCATGGGGATGTTGCTATTTTTTCAATGAATTTACTACCCGCTCCCCTAGAGCAGTCTCACTAAAAGACTCCCAGACCCAATCACCTCACAGAAAACAATCTCCACCTATTATTTCATACATCTATAATAGCTCAAACGCTGCAAGTCTTCAAAACCTCTCACTTAATGAAAACTAGCCAGCCATATGGACAACAGGGTTTTATCAAACGGGAGAAAAAGCCTCAGGATAATAGTACACCCTCTATGAAACAGAGCACAGCCGTAGGGGAAATACAGCCCTCAACATCATTGGCTCAAAAAGCTCCCCATTTTTTCAAATTCACTACATGTATATTAAGAAAGTACTTTGTTTATCCTCATTGCTTACCAGCACTTTCACAAATCTTGTAATAAATTCAAAATATTAAATCATTAATACAAAATATAAATTGCAAATTGACTCTCGACCATAAAACTAAGTGGGAGTGAGCCAGAATGCTAATCTGGCAAATACTGGACCTCAGAAGATGAATACATAGACCATAGGAGACACCATCACATAAGCAAACTCCTGCAAACAGAGCGAAGCGGGATGCGGGACCATGTGTGCAGACTCATTGTGAGGTCTCATTTGCATAAGTACTTCCATAGCCACAGGGCCTCGTTTGCATAACAACAACAACTGGATTTATTTGGTCAGTGCTATGACCTTTATATTAATAAAGAGGGACGCTTAAAATGAGAAATATCCTGGTAGCTATGAATTCAAATCATGGTGCTCAGGTCGGATTAGACTGTCAGAGTTGGAAAAGCCCAGAAATCAACAAAAGTGAAGCTATCAGGCCACAAGAGAAATGCAAACTGAGATTTCCTTGAATGTGAATAAGAAAAATATTTGTAATTTAAGATCAATCCAGCAGCATCAAGAACACAAAACTGCAAACCGTAAAGACTATCCATACTCTCAGGGGCGGCCCAAGGGGGGTGCGGGGCCATGTGCGGAGACTCGGTGCGGGGCCTCATTTGCATAAGGGACCTCATTTGCATACATATTTGCATAATGTTACCATACACTAACTTTTAGTAAACATGCCTCTTAATGAGTGTATGGATAAAGAAAGACTAAAAGATTTCTACATTACTATAATCCAGTGACAACTGCCAGGCACATTAGGAACTACTACAAACACTGCCCATTTAGAACCCATAGCATACCCGCCGTATCCTGACAGCATTACCAGGACTCACAAAGCACCATACCCTACCCATCAAAAGGCAACACTACAAATATTAAACCAATACATTTCAGAGAACAACAATACATGACCTACTGGGGAAAGAGAACAAGTGGCAATGTCAAATAGGAATTACATAAACAGAATACCTCAGCTCAGTTACACGTGCAGAACATAGACCGTCACCAAATAAGAAATCACAATGTAGAAACAGGAAGACAATAATTAAACTGGGAACCCCAAAAGCCCAACAACACTGTAGAAATAAAACTATAAATTAATTTCCTCTTGTACTAAACAAAGCGCAGACGTTAATGATGCACATTTCCCAGAGCTGGCATATTTCAGTTAATAAATTCAATAAAGAGATATTTTTCTATCTTTTGTGCATTTTTTTTCAGTTGCAATTGCTCCAGCCACTTTCTTCTGGTTTCTTCATGTCTTCTGCTAACTCTCCATCGTCTGCTGTCCATTTGTCCTTTCTTCACTCTTCTAGTTTTTTTCCATTCTCTCTCTACATCTGCTTTAACATACTAATCTTTCTCCTTTTGCTCTTTCCTCATTCCTATGTCATCCACTCAAATTTTACCCCGCCATCCTCAATCCCCACTTACTCTCCCAATATCCGGCCAATTGTAGATTTGTCTTCCCTCCCACACAAAATATTTTTTCCCTCTCCATTTCACTCTCCCAGCTCTATCCCATTCTAATCCCCCCCCCCCCAACATCAGCTCCCTTCTAGTTCCAGCCCCACCCAGCATCCGCTCCTTTCTAGTCCCCGCATCAGCCCATTTCCAGTCCTAGCTCCCCCATCCGAGTCCCTCCATCAGCTCATTTCCAATCCCAGCTCCCCATCAGCCCATTTCTAGTCCTTTCCTAGCCCCACCATCAGCCCATGTAAAATCCTAGCTCCCCTCCACTCAGCCCATTTCCAATCCAAGCCCCCCATGAGCCTACTTCCAGTTCTAGCCCCTCCATGAGTCCATTTCAATCCAAGCCCCCCCAACAGCCCATTTCCAGTCCTATCCTAGCACTCCATCAGCCCATTTCCTGTCCTAGCCCCCCTCACTCAGCCCATTTCCAGTCCTAGCTCCCTCCCCTCACAGCCCATTTCCATTCCAAGCCCCCCTCCCCATCAGCTATTTGTAGTTCAAGCCTTCCTTCCAAGCCCCCGTCCCCATCCCCATCAACTATTTGCAGTTCAAGCCCTCCTTCCACTCAGCCCATTTCCAGTCCTAGCCACCCCCCCAGCCCATTACCAGTCCTAGCCCCCCCATAGCCCATTACCAGTCCTAAGCCCCCCATAACCCATTTTATTTATTTATTTATTTAATGTTTCTTATATACCGCGCTCTTTAGCATCAGCGCAGTTTACATGGAACAAAACAATCTCAGTACATTTGAAAACACGTATGAGTTACATATAACAGGGCAATAAACTTGGGAAACAAGGGTAACTATCTACAATAACGATTGAAAAATTTACATAAATTCAACTAGCAGCGAGATTTTAGTGAGCAGCGAAATTACAACAAAATTTTTAGTTCTAGAAGGTATATCTTATGGAGTGGTTGTGCATATGAATTTGTCTTATGACATATTATAATAGGATTACGGTGGCTGGAAGTACTCAGTGAATAGATAGTGCTTGATAGCCTTCCTGAACTGCTTCATGTCTCGTATTGCTCTGATATCTGGAAGAAGTTTATTCCAGCATCTAGGCGCATAAGATTTAAATGCTCTGTTGATTATTGATTGGGACCAATTTGTGGATTCACTGGGAATAACTAGGGTATTTTCAGCGAGTGGTCTCCTGGATCTTGTCTCGGGAGGTAGACTGATGAGGTCTGAAGTCGTTGCTGGTGATAGATTATTTAAGGCCTTGAATGTGATGAGAAGAGCTTTGTACCTAATTCTACATTCTATAGGGAGCCAGTGAAGGTCCCTAAGGATTGGCGTGATATGGTCTCTCTTAGATGCTCCAACTAGGATACTGGCCGCAGTATTCATTGCTAGTTGCAGGGGGTTAATGGTGTTCTTTGGAAGACCATGTAATACAATATTCGCATAGTCAAAGTGTGGAGTGACTATTGCTTGGAATATTGAGCGGAAGTCGTTGTATTCTAGCATGGGTCTTAGGTGGCGTAATGTTTTTATCTTGAAGTAAATAGTTTTTACCGTGCTTTTTATGTGAGAGGTAAAATCAAGTCGTTGATCAAGGATCACACCTAGGTAACGGATTGAATTCTTGATTGGGAGCTCGGCGTCCCGTACCTTGAGGAATGCAGGGGGGGAGAATAGCTTGTTTCTTGTAACAATTAAAACTTCAGTCTGTTTGAAGTTGATTCGCATGTTTTGATCTAAAAGCCAATCTGCTATTGCATTGAAACAGTCCTAAGCCCATCAGCCCACTTCAAGTCCTAGCTCCCCCATCCGAGTCCCTCCATCAGCTCATTTCCAATCCCAGCCCCCATCAGCCCATTTCTAGTCCTTTCCTAGCCTCACCATCATCAGCCCATGTCAAATCCTAGCTCCCCTCCACTCAGCCCATTTCCAATCCAAGCCACCCCTGAGCCTACTTCACGTTCCAGCCCCTCCATGAGTCCATTTCAATCCAAGCCCCCCCAACAGCCCATTTCCAGTCCTATCCTAGCCCTCCATCAGCCCATTTCATGTCCTAGCCCCCCTCACTCAGCCCATTTCCAGTCCTAGCTCCCTCCCCTTACAGCCCATTTCCATTCCAAGCCCCCTCCCCATTAGCTATTTGCAGTTCAAGCCCTCCTTCCACTCAGCCCATTTCCAGTCCTAGCCACCCCCCCATAGCCCATTACCAGTCCTAAGCCCCCCATCATTCCACTTCCAGTCCTAAGCCCCCCAACACCCCATTTTCAGTCTTAGCCCCTCCCATAGCCCATTATCAGTCCCAACCCCCATCAGCCCATTTCCAGTCTTAGCCTCCCCACAGCCCATTCCAGTCCTAACCCCCCATTAGCCCATTTCCAGTCCTAGCCCCCCATAGCCCATTTCCAGTCCTAGCCCCCCCCCCCACAGCCCATTACTAGTCCTAACCCCCCATCAGCCCATTTCCAGTCTTAGCACCCCCATAGCCCATTTCCTGTCGTCGCCCGACTTTAGCCCTTTCCCAGTCCTACCCCCCATCAGCCCATTTCCAGTCTTAGCCCCCCCCATAGCCCATTACATCCTAACCCCCCATCAGCCCATTTCATGTCCTAGCCCCCCTCACTCAGCCCATTTCCAGTCCTAGCTCCCTCCCCTTACAGCCTATTTCCATTCCAAGCCCCCTCCCCATTAGTTATTTGCAGTTCAAGCCCTCCTTCCACTCAGCCCATTTCCAGTCCTAGCCACCCCCCCATAGCCCATTACCAGTCCTAAGCCCCCCATCATCCCACTTCCAGTCCTAAGCCCCCCAACACCCCATTTTCAGTCTTAGCCCCCCCCCCATAGCCCATTACCAGTCCCAACCCCCATCAGCCCATTTCCAGTCTTAGCCTCCCCACAGCCCATTCCAGTCCTAACCCCCCATTAGCCCATTTCCAGTCCTAGCCCCCCATAGCCCATTTCCAGTCCTAGCCCCCCCCCCACAGCCCATTACTAGTCCTAACCCCCCATCAGCCCATTTCCAGTCTTAGCACCCCCATAGCCCATTACCAGTCCTAACCCCCCCATCACCCATTTACAGTCCTAGCCCCCCTATAGCCCATTACCAGTCCTAACCCCCATCAGCCCATTTCAAGTCTTAGCCCCCCCCCCATAGCCCATTACATCCTAACCCCCCATCAGCCCATTTCCAGTCCTAACCCCCCCATCAGCCCACTTCCAGTCTTAGCCCCCCCCCCATAGCCCCTGCCCGGCAGAGCCTCCCTTCACCATCAGCTCCCGAGTCCCCCCCAATGTGCGGGCTTTCAGAGCCGCGAGAGTTTCCCTTTCTTCTCGCGGCTCTGTTAATCTCGCCGGGGCTGATGGGATTTTCCATCAGCCCCGTCGGGATTAACAGAGCCACGAGAGGTCAGAGAAGCTCTCGCGGCTCTGAAAGCCTGCGCATTGGGGGGGACTCGGGAGCTGATGGTGAAGGGAGGCTCTGCCGGGCAGGCGGGGCCCCGTGGCGGGACATTTGATTCTGCCGCTGCCACGGCGGCAGCGGCGGCAGCAGCAGCCGGTTTGTTTGTTTTTTCTACTTGTGCAATGAAGAATGTTTTTTGCGCAGGGCCCCCTGAAACGCAGGCCCTGTGCAAAAAACATTCTTGCTCAATGGACAGGCCGGCCCTGCATACTCTAGTACCCCCCACCAACACCCTACTGCTGACTCCACAGAGAAAACAAAATGAAAACATGAGAACCACAACAAAGGACCTACAGTACAGAGCAAATCTACCATTCCATAACAGCACTAACTTCCTAGATTTCCACAAAAGGATTCCTCATACGTAGAAAAAGGCAGCACTGTCAATATTGCTGTGAGACCTAGAAAATCCATACACCTACGAGGAACACCGAACAAGTCAGATTACTACAGATCCTTATATAGAACTCATTGCTAACAGAATACTTGGCTTCAGTCACACATTTAGAACATTGACAAACTCTCACTAAGTACAGAATAAAGGATTACTAACTAAAAATAGAAGTGCATAGACAAAAATTAAATTGCAATCCAAAGAAACCAGGCACTAACATGCAGTGCAACACCAGAGAAACAGTAAGATGGATAAACACTGACATATTCCAAACACTACACTGTTGTCTGGTCATTTTATTTTTCTGAATGAGATGGTTTCACTCTCTTTTCTACATTCCTTGTGTCTATCTTCTCTCCTCCTGTCTTTTCCTCTCTCTCCTTGTGTTTTCTTTTCTTCCTTCTCTATATGTTTTTGACAGTCTTTCCTTTTTACCTCTTTTTTCTCCCATTTCTCTCTCCTCTTATTCTCTATCCACTCATATCCAGATTTTAGTCCTCACTCTGATTTTCTTTCACCCAACACTTTTTAGTCTCACACTTTTTTACCTCAGACCTATCTACCAGCTTTCTATCTCCCATTCTTACCCTCATTCTAGCGCTCCCATTGCCTTCGCTGTCTCTCTCCTTCCCCTGCTTCCTATACCCTCTCTACCTTTCACCCCCTCCTCAATCTCCTATTACCCTCTTTCACCATCCCGCCAGCCACATTTCTACCCTTTCCCTCCTCCTTCAGAGATCCATCCCTTTTCACATCTCTCACACTCTCTCTAGTCCTGCAAGATCATTCACATCAGGTTTCAACCTCCCTCAAACGTTCTTCCTATTCTCTTACCTCTATCCCACACCCTCCTTCATATCTATCAATTACTAGATACTGTCCTCTCCAAATTCCAATTCAGTCTCTTGAGTACCCATAGTCTCTCATCTCAGGTTCTCTGCCTCACATCTGTCATCAACCGTTCTCTACCAACTCAATCTGATTGTGCGCTCTCTTCTACAATTATCAATTTCTTCCTTTGCTTTCCCTTTTCTTAACTCCATAATCTTCATTCTTCGGCTGCTTTCCCCCACATTCCGTACTGCCAAAGTTCTGCACTGCTGTCCCTCATAATCTGCTCTCACACATCACTCCACACCCCTTCCAAAGTCCCAGATTTTGTCCCTCTGTCCCCTCTAAGCCCCCCCCCCCACACTGTCTAGCCTCTTCCAGTTCCAGTACCGTCTCCAGGTTCACCGCCGCTGCCTTGACTTTCTCTCCTCTCATGCTCACTTGGATCGTTTACAATCTGGCTTTCGTCCTTTACATTCTACTGAAACAGCTCTTGCCAAAGTCTCCAGTGACTTGCTCCTGGCAAAATCCAAGGACCTTTACTCTGTCCTCATCCTTCTTAACCTCTCTGCTGCTTTTGACACTGTTGTCCACCACTTTCTCCTTGGTACCCTGTCCTTGCTTGGTTTTAAGGGCTCTGTACTATCCTGGTTATCCTCTTATATCTCCCATCACTCTTTCAGTGTTAGTTCTGGTGGATCCTCCTCTGCTGCTATTCCACTCTCAGTTGGTGCATACCAAGGATCTATCTTGGGCCTACTCCTTTTCTCTCTCTATAACCAGTCCCTTGGTGCCCTCATCTCTTCCCATAGCTTTCAGTTACCATCTTTATGCTGATGACGCCCAGATCTACCTCTCTACACCTGAAATCTCTCCAGCAATCCAGACCCAGATCTCTGCCTGCCTTTCTGACATTGCTGCTTAGATGTCTCACTGCTGCTTGAAATTGAACATAGCCAAAACTGAGCTTCTTATTTTTCCCCCTAAAACCTCCTCTCCTCTTCTTCCTTTCTCAGTCTCTGTGAATATCTCTGTACTCCTCCCTGTTTCCTGCTTACCTGAGCACACCTTATCTCCAAAAAGAAATCCTCTCATAACCTATCTAATACCCTCATTCACCTCTCACTTCCCTTCTTTCAAATCCCTCTTGGAGGGCACACACACCCAGACATATCCACTAGCACCCTGCTCCCTCTAAATCTCTGCACTTCTCTAGAAATAAAGCCTCATGGTACTCTGATAAGAAATCCTCACGTAACTTATCTAACCTTAGCCATATCCCTCTCCTTCCCCCCTCCGCTCTCCCATTTTCATGTGCCCTATGGAACGCATGCTCAGTCACTAACAAACTTCCTTTTACTCATGATCTCTTTATCTCTAATGCCCTATACCTTCTTGCCCTGACTGAGACCTGGCTCCTCCCAGATGATACCACATCCGCTGCTGCCCTCTGCCACGGGGGCTACCAGTTCTCCCATACACCTTGATCAACTTGTCGCTGTGGTGGTGTTGGTCTCCTACTTTCTCCCTCCTGCCAATTCCAACCTCTCCTGCTACCTCAGTCACCCTCCTTTGAAGTCCACTCCATTAGCCTCCTCATACCACTTCCCCTCCGTGTTGCTGTTATTTATCGCCCACCCGACGAATCCCAATTGACCTTCCTCACCGACTTCAACTTCTGGCTCTCCCGCCTTTCTGGATCCCTCCTCCCCCACTCTTATTCTTGGCGATTTTAACATTCATGTAGACAACACCTCTGACCCCCATGCCTCAAAGTTCCTCGCCCTCATCTCCTCGTACGACCTCCAACTTTGCTCCACTGCTCCCACCCACCTACACGGCCACTGCCTTGACCTAATACTCTAATTCCTCTCCCTCAAATTTCTGCAACTCAATCCTTCCCTCATCTGGCCATCACCTTTTAACCTTTACTCTTCGGCTTCCGCCATCTCAACCTCATCCTGTCTCTTCTGACATATTTAGAAACCTCCATAATATTGATCCCCTGACTCTCTCCTCCACCATTTCTCCATTTCTCTCCTCCATTATATCCTCCAAGTCTGTCAACGAGGCACTATCCTCCTACAATGCTATACTATCCTCAGCTCTTGACACTCTTGCCCCACCCACCCCACGTCCATCAAACGATCTATTCCCCAGCCCTGGCTTTCACCCACAACCCACTATCTACACACCTGTGCACGTTTCCGCCGAGCATGCCTGGTCCAAATCCCGCTCCCCGGAGGACCTGCTACACTTCAAATTCATGTTTGGCTCCTTCCAGTCAGCCATAGCACTTGCCAAGCAAGACTACTACATCCACCTGACCAACTCCCTTTCCTCTGATCCTCGCTGTCTCTTTAATACCTTCAATTCTCTCCTCAAGGTCCCCCTGCCCCCGGTCCCACCCTCCCTTTCTGCCCAAACCCTAGCCGACTACTTCCATGACAAAATCCATAAGATTACCCTCCAATTCCCCACCCCCTCATCTACCTCCCCCATCCGTACTTCCTCTGCTAGCCTCTCCTCCTTCCCCCGATCTCTGAAGAAGAAACCGCACTCCTTCTTACCTCCTCCAAACCCACCACCTGTTCATCTGACCCTATCCCCACCCATCTCCTATACCCCATCTCCCCCACCATTGTATCCCCCACCTCTCACATCCTCAACCTTTCACTCTCCACTGCAACTGTCCCCGTTGACTTCAAACATGCTGTTGTCACACCCCTCCTCAAGAAACCATTACTCAATCCAACATGCCCTTCTAACTATCGACCCATCTCCCTCCTTCCATTCATATCCAAACTACTAGAACGAGCAGTCCACTGCCGCTGCTTCACCTCCCAGGCCCTCCTGGACCCACTACAATCCAGCTTCCGTCCCTTACACTCCACTGAAACAGCTCTTGCAAGAGTCTCCAATGACCTGTTCCTGGCTAAATCTAAGGACCTCTACTCTATCCTCATCCTTCTTGATCTCTCCGCTGCTTTTGACACCATTGACCATAATCTTCTCCTCACCACCCTCACCTCCCTTGGCTTCAAGAACCTGGTACTATCCTGTTTCTCCTCCTACCTCTCCCATTGCTCATTCGGTGTATGCTCTGGCGGCTCCTCCTCCTCCCCTACCCCGCTCCATGTAGGTGTACCCCAAGGATCCGTCTTGGGCCCCCTCTTTTTCTCTCTCTACACCCAAGCCCTTGGTGCGCTTATCTCCTCCCATGGCTTTCAGTACCATCTTTATGCCGATGACTCCAAAATCTACCTCTCTACACCTAATATTTCTCCAGCAATCCAGTCCAAGATAGAAACATAGAAACATGATGACAGAAAAAGACCACAAGGCCCATCTAGTCTGTCCTTCCATAACAACAACTACAACAGTCCACTTTCTACCTTTAGAGATCCTCTGTGTTGGTCCCATGCTTTTTTGAATTCAGTTACTATCCTCATCTCTACCACCTCCATTGGGAGACTATTCCACGAATCCACTACTCTTTCCGTAAAGAAATATTTCCGCATATCACTCCTGAATCTATCTCCCTTCACCCTCATCCCATGTCCCCTCGTAGCAGAACTTGATTTCAATTGAAAGAGGCTCTCTCCCTGAACATTTATGCCACGGAGGTATTTAAACATCTCAATCATATCACCTCTATCCCGCCTTTCCTCTAAGGTGTACATATTAAGATCCTTAAGTCTGTCCTCATATGCTTTATAATGAAGCCCATTAATCATTTTAGTAGCAACCCTCTGCACCGACTCCATCCTGTTCACATCCTTTTGAAGGTGCGGTCTCCAGAATTGCACACCATACTCCAAATGAGGTCGCACCAAAGACTTATACAGAGGTATTATCACCTCCTTTTTTCTGCTAGCCATTCCTCTCCGTATGCACCCAGGCATCCTTCTAGCTTTTGCCGTCGCCTTTTCTACCTGTTTAGCTACTTTAAGATCATCAGACACAACCACGCCTAGGTCCCGCTCTTCTTTAGTGGACAAAAGTACTTCACCTCCTATACTGTATTGCGCCCTTGGATTGCTGCAGCCCAAATGCATGACCTTACATTTTTTAACATTAAATCCCAGCTGCCAAATTCTAGACCATTCTTCAAGCTTAGCTAGATCCCTCCTCATGTTATCTACACCTTCCTGGGTGTCTACTCTATTACAGATTTTGGTATCATCCGCAAAGAGGCAAACCTTACCCGACAGCCCTTCCTCTATATCACTAACAAAGATGTTAAAAAGAATCGGACCAAGGACAGATCCCAGGGGCACACCACTGGTAATATCCTTCTCCTCAGAGTGAGCTCCATTTACTTGTACTCTTTGTCGCCTCCCACCCAACCAATTTCTAACCCAAGCAGTAACTTTAGGGTCCATCCCTAGGGTGCTCAGTTTGTTTATAAGTCGCCTGTGAGGAACAGTGTCAAAGGCTTTACTGAAATCTAAATACACCACATCTAGAGCTCTCCCTCGGTCCAACTCCCTGGTCACCCAGTCAGAGAAATCGATCAGATTTGTCTGACAAGACCTGCCTCTGGTGAATCCATGCTGCCTCGGATCCTGTAATCCGCCGGACTCCAGAAACCTCACTATTTTCTCTTTCAGCAGCGTTTCCAATAATTTACTCACCACTGAAGTTAAACTAACCGGCCTGTAGTTTTCAACCACATCCTTATTTCCGCTTTTGTGTAAAGGCACCAAATGAGCCTCTCTCCAGTCCTTTGGCACCACTCCCGACTCCAACGAGGCATTGAAAAGGTCAGTCAGTGGAGTTGCTAGAACGTCCCCAAGTTCCCTCAGTATTCTAGGGTGTATCCCATCCGGTCCCATCGCTTTGTCTACTTTAAGTTGAGCTAGTTTCTCACGAACACAGTCTTCTGAAAATTGTTCAAGATGTCCCTCGCTTCTGTTCTTATTTGTGGGTGTTTTCTGAGGTCCTGCTCCTGGTTCTTCATCTGTGAACACAGAACAAAATATTTGTTAAGCAATTCCGCTTTATCCTTATCAGCTTCTACATATTCCCCCCCTGCACCCTTGAGTCTGACAATACCACTTTTGCCCTTCCTCTTCTCACTAATATATCTGAAAAATGTCTTATCCCCCATTTTATTGCATTGGCTATTTCCTCCTCCTTTTGAATCTTTGCCTTCTTGACTACTTTGCTAGCTTCTCTAAGTTTTTCCAAATACAGATGCCTGTCTTCCTCTCTCTGTGATCTCTTGTATTTCATGAAGGCCTCCCTCTTTTTCTTCACTTTTTCAGCTACTTCCTTCGAAAACCATAGCGGTCTCCTGTTCCTTTTGCCTTTATTTACCATTTTAACAAAAAGGTTGGTTGCCTTTAAAATACCCCCTTTCAGTTTTGCCCACTGTTTTTCTACATCCCCCAGCTGTTCCCATCCCACTAACGACTCCCTGAGGTATTGGCCCATCTTCGCAAAGTTAGTCTTCCTAAAGTCTAAGATCTTCACCTTGGAATGGATTCTAACAGCCCTAGTCCTAATACTGAACCACACCATCTGGTGATCACTGGATGCAAAATGATCTCCCACTACAACATCAGAAACACTCTCACCATTGGTAAGCACCAAGTCCAGTATGGCCGCTTCACGTGTGGGGTCTGTTACCAATTGCCTGAATAGTTCTCCCTGTAGAGAATCCAGGATCTCCTTACTTCTAGATGATACTGCAGCAGGAATGTGCCAATCAACATCTGGCATATTGAAATCTCCTAGCAGTAGCACTTCCCCTTTCCTAGCAATGCTGCGTATGTCTTCAATTAACTCTCTGTCCACCTCTTCCTCTTGTGAGGGAGGTCTGTATATCACACCAATGCAAATAGATTTCTCTTTCCCTCTTTCTAGTTTTTAAACCCACAATGCCTCCTCTCTCCCTTTTAAGCTCTGTAATTCCAAAGCTTTAATAGTAGTTTTTACATATAGTGCCACTCCTCCTCCCCTTCTTCCTACCCTGTCCTTTCTGAATAAAGTATAGCCAGGTATAGTTACATCCCAGTCATGGTTTTCTGTGAACCATGTTTCTGTAACTGCCACTAAATCCAAGTCAGCCACTCCCACCAAAGCTTCAACTTCAGGGATCTTATTTCCCATGCTACGGGCATTAATACACACTGCTTTCCATGTGTTACCCCTGTTACCCATTTCCATAAAGGTATTTAATGTATCACCTACCTGGGGGCTTTCACTTACCTGGGGGCTTTCTTCACCCATCCCCAACGAATCTAGTTTAAAGCCCTCTTCGGTAGATTAGCCAGTCTACTACCAAAGATGCGTTGACCTTTCTTGGACAGATGGATGCCATCTCTGCTCTGCAACCCTTGGAACAGCATCCCATGGTCTAGGAAACCAAAATGCTCTCGAAGACACCATCCACGCAGCCATGCATTCATCTCCAGGATGCGAGCCTCTCTGCCTTGGCCTTTACCCTCAACAGGGAGGATTGAAGAGAACACCACCTGTGCACCTACCTGCTTCACCCTCTGTCCCAGAGCCATGAAGTCACTTTTGATACATTCCGAGGTATACCTGGCAGTATCATTTGTTCCAACATGGATTAGCAACATTGGGTAATAGTCAGTGGGCTTGATGAGTCTCGGCAAACTCTCCGTAACATCTTGGATCTTGGCACCAGGCAGACAGCACACCTCTCTGGACATCAAGTCTGGTCGGCAGATGGACGCCTCAGTACCCCTCAGAAGAGAGTCTCCAACAACCACTACCCTTCGTTTCCTTCTGGTCACTGATTCCGCAACTATGGGGTACTTGAACTCTGGTTCTTCCCTTTCCAGGGATGCTTTCACCTCCTCCACTTCCAGGGCTGCATAATGGTTCTTCAATTCAAGGGCTGGAGAAGTTGGATTGGTGATTTTGCAGGCTCTGGTGACTGTTGTCCAACCATCGACATTCTGTTGGCACCCATCTTCTCCTGTGCTGGAGAGCCTGGTTGCTGCAAGAAGCATCTCATCAATGTACTTCTCACTGTCTTGAATGCTCCTCAGCCTCGCCACCTCCTCTCTGAGTTCCTCCACTTGTTTCCTCAGAGCTTCAGCATGCAGGCACCCTGCACATGGAACCGGTTCTTCAACTGGCATTAGGACCTCTGTCTGGACCGAGGCAGAAGCTGTAACGGGGGCAACAGCTTTAGCAATACGATTTTTCCCAGCCATTGTTCTGTTTGTGGAGCTTAGGTATCTGTTAAAGCAAAAGAGAGAGATCTACCAAGTACCAGCTGGTTTCGCAGCTGTCCTTTCAGAGAAAAAGCAGTTAAATCTCTTTAATTATATTCAATATGTGCTGGTCCAATTCACTGTGATTTGCTAAAGGGGGAGGTGCCCTATAAAGCAAGACTGCTCACTAGGGGTGGGTGGGTGCCGGGGTGGGTAGGGAGGGAACTAACACCTGATTAGGTGTTAGCAGTTTCTGAATCTGAGGAGGTTACAGAGTTCAGTAACCTACTGTGCTCCAGTAAAGTTCCCCTAAAACAGCAAAAATGTAAGTAACCTTGCTTTTAAAAAGTATACCCAAAACCCTTTTAAGAGCTCCCAGTCAGAGAGCTAGCAATGTAATAAAAAAACAAACAAACAAAGAAACCCTCAAATCCTTACTTACTGTTTGATGTGTGGAGCCCTGGTTAGGAAAGCCTCAAAAGGGCAGGGCACAGGAGCCTTTTATGCAGGCTTCGACTGCACTCAGGAAACAGGCCCACTAACTCCTGATTAGGTGTTAGCAGTTTCTGAATCTGAGGAGGTTACAGAGTTCAGCAACCTACTGTGCTCCAGTAAAGTTCCCCTAAAACAGCAAAAATGTAAGTAACCTTGCTTTTAAAAAGAATACACAAAACCCTTTTAAGAGCTCCCAGTCAGAGAGCTAGCAATGTAATAAAAAAACAAACAAACAAAGAAACCCTCAAATCCTTACTTACTGTTTGATGTGTGGAGCCCTGGTTAGGAAAGCCTCAAAAGGGCAGGGCACAGGATCTCTGCCTGCCTCTCCAACATCGCTGCCTGGATGTCTCATCGCTGATTGAAATTGAACATGGCCAAGACTGAACTCCTTATCTTTCCCCCTAACTCCTCCCCTCCTCTTCCCCTCTTCTCAGTCTATGTGGACAGAGCTACTATCCTTCCTGTTCCCTCAGCCCGCAACCTAGGGATTATCTTTGATACCTCTCTCTCCTTCGCCGCACATATCCAGCTTGTAGCCAAGACCTGCCGCTTCTTTCTCTTCAACATTGGCAAAATCCGCCCCTTCCTCTCTGAACACACCACCAAAATGCTTATCCACTCCTTAATCTCCTCTTGCCTCGATTATTGCAACCTACTCCTTGCTGGTCTCCCTGTCAGCCACCTCCTTCCCCTTCAATCTATATAAAATCGCGCTGCTCGACTAATCTTCTGCCATTCTCGCCATGCCCACATTACTCCTCTTCTCAAGTCGCTTCACTGGCTCCTTGTCCAATTCCACATCCAATTCAAACTTATCCTACTGACCTATAAATGCATTCACTCTACGACCCCTCAATACCTTTCATCTCTTATCTCTCCCTACATCCGCTCTCGGAACCTGCGCTCCGCTAACAAATTACTTTTATCTATGCCTTTCACCCGCACTGCTAACTCCCGACTTCTCTTCTTTCACCTTGCTGCACCTCACGCCTGGAACAGCCTACCTGTGGCTATACGCCAGGCACCCTCCCTGATCCTCTTCACATCCAGGTTGAAGACCCACCTCTTCACCGTCGCTTTCAGATCCTGACTTCTATCCTTATTTTATCTTAACCCCCCACCAACTCTCATGACCAAATTGTATAGACCATACCGTGCCTTGCACTAACCGATCAATGCTCTGTAATCTTCTGACTAGATTGTAAGCTCCGATGAGCATGACTCTGATGGGCAGGGACTGTCTCTTGTATACTGGCTGCCTCTTGTAGGTTAGCTGTACAGAGCTGTGTGTGTGGCGCTCTATAAGTGGTAAATAGTAGTAGTAGTAGTAGTAGTAGTACCTTCCCAGCTCTAGCCTACCCAAATACTGGAATATCTCTAATGCCAATTCATAAGGTAGCTGGATGTCAAAGAAGGGAATCTCATTTATTTCATTCAGGTTGCAGATGAGTTGCTCCACCAAGCTGTTAGAGCCCTGCTTAGCAGCCATATCCTTCCCAGTCTCTAGGCTCCCATGCCCTCAGTCCATCTCTTCTCCCAAGGTAGGCTAGTTCGCACAGAGTTGCTGCCCTCCAATAGGTTCTCTACCAACTCAAAGTGCCCATGTGATGCCTGCGGGGACTCTGCATACACTGCCCGCCACTTCCCTGCCTTCTGTTGGTCAAAGCTCCCGCAGCCCTGCCTAGCAAAGCTGTTCTATACAATCAGAGTGAAGCTAGCTGCCAAGCCCATTCTGTCTTTCTTCCACCCCTAGCGTCCTTCACTTCAGATACCTGTGCTGCTCCTCTATCCCACTCCTACCAGCAGCGGCCCTCAGCTTTGCCCGCTAGCACCTGTGAAACTCCTCCAGGGATCTTTCCCTAGCCATCACCACTGCATTTAGTGCAGAAGGAAAGACGCATCCAGCCAGTGGTTCACATAAGGAGAGAATACTCTGCACACCCCTCTCCCTGCGTTGAGTCCAATAGCTGTAAACAGCCACGGGAGCATTTTCTTTACCTCCCGCAGCTGTGCTATCTTAAAAGACACCAGAACGCAGCTTTCTAAAAGGGGTAGCAAGCATGTCACAAGATATAGGACAGGCATGTCCAACAGGTAGATCGCGATCTACCTGTAGAACACGGAGGGGTCAGAGGTAGATCGCCAGCCCCTCTTGGCTCCATCTCTTCAGCAGCTCGCCCCATCACTAGGAGAGAGCTCGTTTAGGCAAGTCGTCCACAGAGGGCTTGCTGCCGCTGCTGATCCTTTGCCTGCCTTTTTTCCCTGCCTGCAGGAATCTTGCCTGCGGGTGTATTGGGGGCGCTTGTTGTTTTTGTGCCAATAGTTTGTGGGTACCCCAGGGGGCCGCTGCCCGCACCACGTGACGAGACACCACAGGCCCGACGTCATACCTGGTCTCCTGCCTCTCAGAATCACCCATTCCTGCCCCCACCCCAACACCCCTTAGAAGTGTGTTATATACCGGACGATATCCATTCGCCCGGGCTTTACCTGAATACACTTAACGTATTATTTGTGTCATGTGCTGGTCGTTGGTCGCTTTATAGTTCACTTTCATTAAACATTTTCGGGCAGACACAACAGAGTGTCAAGAATTTGGTGATTTTGGCAGGCTTTTCCAATTTTGTTCTAACTTGCCTATGCCTTGCCTTCGAATTGGTTCTAACCACTGTGACTTTTGCTTGCCTCTGCAATTTTATTTTGCCTAGCCTTTGCATTGATTCTACACTGCAATTTTATTTCGCCTTGCCTTTGCGTTCATTCTACACTGTGTGCAGGATTTATTAAATCGCGTGTGGTGGTATTTGAACTTGTTTGGCGGTATTTGATTTTATCTGATTTGCTGCACAGGTGTTTGAGTTTTGTTGATGATTGTTTGGTGGTATTTGATTATTGGTGCCAGTATGATGAATTCTTATTTTTACTTTTAGAACATGTGTGGTTTTGGCATCTCCAGTCCTTGTATTGCACATCATCCAGAGGTCTTAAGTTCCGGTTGATCTTTAATATTTTGGGACAGTGACAGTTTTGGACCAGATTCAGCCAGTTTTTATATAACTTAGCAGATTAGGCCTTCTTACATCCAGCCACCCCAGTATAACAAAGATGAGTGTTTCAAAGAAGAGCAAAACCTACCACTTTCATGACGAATGGGAAATGGACTACTTCTTCATCATGGTGAAAGACAAGTGTTGTCTAATTTGTAACGCCCCAGTATCCTTGCCCAAAAAGGGTAATCTGGAACGTCATTATAAGGCTCTGCATAGCAATAAGTTTGATGCTGATTTTCCACCCAAAAGTGAAATTCGTAAACTGAAGCTCAAAGAACTTAAATTGAAATTGGCTACTCAACAACAGCAGATGGCGAAGCCAAGGTCACATTCGGTCAATGCAACCATAGCATCCTTCAAGGTCAGCCACCTGATCGCAAAGAAATGCAAACCTTTCACTGAAGGGGAATTTGTAAAAGATTGTTTTCTTGAAGCAGCTGACAATCTGTTTGAAGGATTTAAAAATAAGAAAGAGATCATAGCTGCTATTCAAGATGTACAATTATCAAGAAACACCGTTGTGCGGCGAATAGAAAAGATGTGTGGAGACACAATTGAACAATTGTTGGAGGATGTTTCAAATTGTGTTGCTTTCTCACTCCAACTGGATGAACCTACAGACATAAGAGACATAGCCCAGTTACTAGTCTTTATCCGGATGGTTTTTGAAGACTTCAGTGTTAAAGAAGAACTACTTGGAATGATTTCTTTAAAAGGGAGAACTACCGGTCAGGAAATATTCAGTTCTTTCCATTCTTTTGTGACAAAATGTAATCTTCTATTGCATAGACTTGTTTCCATCACTACTGATGGAGCAAGAGCAATGATAAGTGAGGTTAACGGTTTCATAGCCCTCTGTAGACAGCATGACAACTTCCCAGATTTCCTTTCTTACCACTGCATCATTCACCTGCAAGTTTTGGCAAGCAAGAGACTCAATACAAAGACTGTCATGGACATCACTTTCAAAACTGTAAATTCAGTTCTTGGAAGATCACTTCAAAGACGGCTTTTCAATTTTACTCTTGATGAAGGGGCAGCGGAAATCATTTTGCACACAGATGTAAGGTGGCTAAGTAGGCACAAATTTCTGCAAAGATTTTGTGATTCGCTGAATGAAATAAGACGGTTTTTGAAGGAGAGGGGAGATGACCAAGCAGAGTTGGAAGATGAGTGGTTATGTGATCTGGCATTTCTCGCTGACTTTTCAGACGAACTAAGTGATATGAACCTTGAACTACAAGGTAAAAACAAATGCATTGGCGAGATGATGAATACAGTTTCATCCTACAAGAGCAAATTTGAGCTAATGATGACTGACCTTGCAAACAACACTTTTGATCATTTTCCTAATACGCAGGACCGTCTGGGACATTATCCAAATTTTGTTTTTCAGAAGTATGTGACAGAAATCTGTTCTGTTATCCAGGAATTCAAAAATAGATTCTGTGACTTCCAAAAAATTGGAATAGTTGTGGAGTACTTGTCATACCCATTCAAAGTAGATGTGGACATTAAAGAAACTGCAGCTGCTATCAGTAAAAATTACTCATTGAACAAGCCATCTCTTGTCAACAAAATATTAACCCTTAAAAATGACATTTTTCTCAAGACCCGTGCTGAGCAAGAATCGTTTTGGAAGCTAGTGCCTAGAGACAAATTTCCCAACTTGAGAAGATGCAGTAAAGCTGTACACTCCTGTTTTGGTTCAACTTATTTGTGTGAATCTGCTTTTTCCCATCTGAAAATGACAAAGAGTATACAACATTCCAACATGACAGATGAACATTTCCAGGATTCCCTGAGACTGGCCCTCACGCAATATTCACCCAACTTCAAAAAGCTGGTGGATGAAATGCAGGCTCAGATGTCTCACTAATGAGCAAGAGCGAAATATTAAAGATTGTGCAAGATCAGCCTGGATCAATACTCAACCTAAATTTAACACAAATTACTCAATAAAAGTTAAAGTTATTAAGACAGTTTTAAAAAGTTATTACTCAATAAAACTTTAAGAAAAAATGTACTTTCCATTTCCCCTCGCAGTTCTTACTGGATCTTCGTCTCTCTGTTTTGTTTTTGCTTAATTTTCTTAACAGCTGATCACATCCAAGTAAATGACAGAAGTTTCATTAAAAATGGGGGGGAATCCTCCAACTTTATTGAGTGAAAATTTAATTTGAAACTAATTTGAAACATAATTTTCATGGTGGTAGATCACCGGCACTTTTGGCCGGAAAAAGTAGATCACGACCTGCCTTATTAAGGCTATTTTCTGTTTGTTTAATAATACCGGAGATGACTGGCTTGTCAGGGATTCCAGGTTTGTGCATTTTGCATGCCATGTAGAAGAACCTGTAGAATGGACTGATATCAGATTTACCAGATGAGACTATAGCAGGTTTTGAAACACTGAGATTTTTCAGTGTTTTGTATTTTCTTGTGTTGACTCCATTTTAAGTTTCCAGTAATGATTTTCTCAATCTAAAAAAAATCCTAAATTCATCTATTAAGACAAGCAATGAAGTTCCATGTCCCATCTGAAAACCAGATTGGTAGGATGAAACAGATTCTATTAATCGGCAGCTTGATGCAGAAACAATGTGCTAGATCCCGGTGCTAAAGCTCTAGCACACGGTTTCCTAAGGCAAGTTTAAGGCAGAAATTTTCCTAATGGATTTATTTATTTAACTGTGCTTATATACCGCTTTTCACCGGGTCAAAGCAGTTTACAGATATATGCTAACAGGCACTATTTATTCTCTTGTCCCCGAAGGGCTCACAATCTAAGTGTACCTGAGGCAATTTATTTATTTATTTATTTAACATTTTTTATATACCATCTTTCTACGAATCAAAACGGTTTACATAGAACAATAAAAGCAGTGTATTTCAACAGTTTACAAGGAACGAATAACAGGATACAGAATAAAAACATGAGGAACTAAATTATATTATACAAATAATTACAGTGAACAATGATCAACTATTTACATATGTATGTGCAAAGCTACGGAAGGGAGCTACGCAATGGAGGGTTAAGTGGCTTGCCCAAGGCCACAAGGAGTGGCCATGGGACTAGAGACTTCAGTCCCTCTAGCCTGAGGTTACTTGTCCCTACATGGGAATTGAACCCTTGTCCCAACCACTGTCCCACCAATAGATGCTGTAAACAAACAGTATGCAAATAAGCTGCCCCAAAACATCTGCACTAAACAAGGAGAGCAGGCCAGGCCCATGCACACAGAATTCTGTTAGTATCACCTATATCTTGCGCGCATGTGCTGGAATGCTATCTAGCACAGAGCAATTCCGCACAGAGGTTCTGCCCAGAATTATATTGATGTTTATGCAAGAGAAAGCATTCCAGCACATGTGCATAACATTGTTCCAGCACAGCGCCTCTGCCGTTCTGTTTAACTGCTGACTTCAGCAAAGCGGGTGCTGTACACTCAACAGGCATCGATTCAATTCCTCACCAGCACTGACCGCAGACTTATGAGCTGATCCTTTACAACTCCGCTCTTCCAGCAAACTGCTCCTATCTGTGCCCTTCTCTTCTACTGCTAACTCCAGACTTCGCTCCTTTCACCTTGCTGCACGTACGCTTGGAAAAAACTACCGGTGTCTGTACGCCGGGCACCTTCCCTAGCCCTCTTCAAATCCAGGCTGAAAACTCACCTCTTTGCTGATGCTTTTGGATCCCGACTCTCCTGATCTCCTTTTCCTTCTCTTGCCTACACCTTCTGTGTTTGTGTTGACTAGATTGTAAGCTCTGATAAGCAGGGACTGTCTCTTACTTGTTTGTGCAGCACTGCATATGACTTGTAGCGCTATACAAATGCTCAGTAGTAGTAGTAACTCCTCAGTACATCGTATTGACATCCCAGCACTGAACTCAACCTGCTGGTCTTCTACATGCTTGGCTACATCTACGCTGCATAGTGTGACACCGCTCACCACTCAGCCCCAGTATTAGGGCTGTTAGAAAGTGGGACACAGTTAAAGTTACTTTGTTTGTGCTGTTTGCCTGGTATTCTTATGTAGTTGTAGCCCAGTGATGACAGCCAAAGTTAGGTTAAGGGTGAAAATATATTTATTGTCGCACAGGGTTCTTCCTTCCCCAAAACAGAGCAAAAGAGAAGATAAGTGTTTGTAACAAATAAGTCCAAAATGAAACGTCCTCCTGATACTTCTCAGGGTTCAGATGCAACTCAAAAATCAGCTTTTATATTTCCTCCAACTTTCCCGGATAACAGAATTGCTTCCAAATACCAGTAAGGCTTTCCAAATAAAACTCTAAAAGAAAACTCCGTGTTGTGGTTTTTATTCCACGTGTGCTTAACAACGAGGCTTAACCCAGCAATTCCCAGTTTATACATAGGATACAATTAACTGCACCTTAGAAACTCTTTCTTCAGATGCCACAACTCTTCCTCTCCGAGTTGTCACTGCTAGAGGATCCATGTGATTCAGTCTGTCTGCATCGGCTCACTCTCAAGATCTGGGGTTCTTGAACACAAGGATAAAAAGAATCCACGACTTCAAAGGTTAACGGAGAGTCTGTATCTGCTTCACCATCACTATCCTTACGTCTCCTAGGCCCTTGCAGGGTTTTCAGGCTTTATTGGCCCCTTAAACAGTTCCTGAAAGGTTTCTCTCTTTCCTGTCTGCCCGAGATATCACTCTCTGGTGGGTGAACATATCTTCTTCGACACTGCTTTACAAGTTCCTTTAATACAGCCTGGTCCTCAAAATCAAACGCTAGCACCGTGTCCCGTTGCTGGCAATTAGTAGATTGCTGACGTGCAGCTTGGCTACACTCTGTACTGCAGCTTCTGACACTTTCTATTATAAGAAACACTTGTACTTTATGAGCTGGGGTTTCCTTCTACCAGCTTTTCTCTATCAAATCTAAGAAAAGTCTCTGAGAGTTACTTCCTATCTCTCTTAGGTAAGAACTCAATCTTGCTTCAAAGGTTGATAGGAGTTTCTGACCTGATTCTCCTTTGGCTGAGGGCTGGTTCCTTCCGGGAAGCACTTTTCAACTGCCTCCCCCGAGACGTGGTGTCCTGGGCAACAGTGGCTGGCAATCTTCCAAGTACGTGGTTCCCACCTGGCTCGCTCTGTGTTCCACTCTGCCTCTTTGGGACTTCCAAGTCTCACATAGTCCTGGACCCTGACTTCCTAGCCCTCTTGGAAAAGGCTCTGACTCCAAGGCTGCATCCAATTCCCTTGAGTCAGTTTTCTCCCCACTGTGTCCACTGTGGGGCTCCTTCCTCCTTCCTCTCCTTTCCCATTCTCCTCCTCTTTCTGCTTCCTCCTCTCTTTCTGCTTTCCCTCCTCTCCTCCTCTTGAATCTACTACTTCCTGGTTATGAGGACTGTTGGTCCATTGGGCGTGAGGTCCACCCTTTCCCTGATAGGATAGCTCTCCTGGTTAGCCTGGGGCTAGGGTGGGACTCCCTTCTACTCTCTCGTGTAGTCATAGCTGTGTGTGCTGAGGTTTACCTCAACCCCTTCCTGCCGGTATTTCTGGCAGTTCCGAGGACACAGTATTTAAAACCCTTTTCCTTACTCTCTAAAGCCTCTGCCTTGTCACAATAGCTAATAGTTTCATTGCCATCCATTTAAATGCATTGTGTACTGCTGTTTGCTTGAGGCTTTGCACACGGTGAGCATGTGCACAAAACCTGTTCTTGCATTGGTAACACATAAAATCGGGTGCTAAAATCAAGCTAAGCTGCGCACAAAGCCTAGCCCATGTTTCTGCATCAGCCTGTGAGTTGGATTGCTACAGCTCATTCTTTAACTTTATTAAGGAAAGGAATATTTGATATAGATCTATATTTATCAGAGTAGATTGATCTAGATCATCCTTTTATTATATATTATCGTTTCACAATAATTCCAAAACAAGTATCGCCATTTACAGTGAGGTTTAAAGAAAGAAACTACAGAAGAAATCCTCTACTAAGGCCCTCAAGAGAAATAAAAGGGAGAAAACAAAACAAAAGGGAACAAACATATAAAGAAAAAGGGCTCAGTAATAGAACATATCTTTTAAAAAGTGTAAGAAATCCTGAGGTCTTAACGTGTCATATCCGTACAGCAACCTTGTTATCTAAGAAAGTTCTTAAGTATTTAGAATCATAAAACATAAACCTTTATCAAACACTTTGATGTCTACCACAAGAAGAACTTCCCCCTCCACCATCCCCCTCCCAAAAATTAAGCCCTTGTCAGTTTTGCAAGAGCAGTCTCTGTCTATTCTGCGTCTGCTTAGAGAAGTCAGGAAAAAAATCACACACGCCAGTCCATAAACCAACAATTTCTGCTTCTAAAGAAAATCTGCATGATAGACTCTTTAACAGACTCAGACAAAAGAGACTAGCAGAGTAGCCATGATTGGCCTCTAGCTCCCCAGACAGCTCCAGAAATGCAGTAAGGGCCAGTCTGCCCAATAAGACTTGTGTTTGATCCGAGGATGATACCTCCCCTTCAACTTTTCATCTAACTCATTGCTTAAAGGGCAAAAACAAGTAGAAAAGCCTCAGAAAGTAAATGTGCAGCCCAATTTTTTTTCATAGGAAATCTCACCAGGAAGACGCACCGCCACTTACAAATGCCAACAGTGGATTTTGCAAAACTGCACATCTGAGGGGAGCCAATTAAGGAGCAAAGATACAAAACTCAACTATTTTGCTTTTAGACGCGGTTTTGAACACTGGAGATACAAGCACAAATCCCCCTCAATCACTCCTCCAAACCTCAGCTCCAAATGAGCAGTTTGCTGACAGTGATATATAGCTGGGAGCAGATGTAAATGCCAATAGGGAAATGTATGTGTATTGCCACTGGAAAAAGGAGAATGCACATACACGTTTTAAAACTTTTATCTTTTTTTAGCATCTTTAATTTTATTATAGAATTTAACATATGTCTCAGGAAAAAAACAGATACTGTAATAAAGTATTAAAAATACATGAATGAAAAAGGGAAAAAGTAACATATCTGTGGTGCTCAGTAATGGAGGCAGTAAAGGAATACACTGCGTAACATAAGGAAATAAACTAAATCAAAGAAATATCAAGGACATGATGGACGAACGCTTAAGCCCTACATTATACAATTAATATGCCTTCAACCGGCTAAACAAGAGTCAAACTGGTAACCGTAACCTTCAAACCCAAAAGCTGGACTGCTGAGAAAGTTCAAAAAAGACATAATTTTCCTCCTGCATTAGTATAACTCATCTTCAAGTGTTTCTCAACAGAAAACCCACTGCCAACTGGATAACACCATGTCTTAACGAAAGAAATTCTCTTCTCGTCTGTGTCTACCGAGCCAAGTCTGGGAAAACCCTGACTTTAAGACCCAGAAACAATAAATCTTTAAATTTAAATATTTTCATCATCCAGTCTCTATCAGAGTCCAATACATATTGTACCAATAAGGTTGAGGGGACGGCTTGAGCCTCACTGGCCTGTTTTAGGAAATATGTTAAACTTTAGGTATCAAAAGACAAATCTAGCTCTGTAACAGCCAAAGCCGCAGCCGTCTTCACTTGAGGCAAATAATAGCATTTAGTAACAAGAAGCAGTCAAGGAATCTGACAACGCATTGCTCTTGGCAGAATGGCTATGAAGGGCCTGGACAAGATTCTCAAGAGTAGAGATGTCTCTCTCGATACAAAGATTCAACTTGTTCAAACCATGGTATTTTTAATAACGTCATATGGATGCAAAAGTTAGACAGTGAAAAAGATAGACAGGAAGAAAATCAATGCCTTTGAATTATGGTGCTGGCGACAAATACTGTGTATACCATGGATTGCCTGAAGAACACACCAGTCAGTCCTAGAGATCAAACCTAAGCTTTCCTTAGAAGCTCAGATGACAAGACTTCAACTTTCATACTTTGGACACATCATTCGAATAGAGAGATCGTTACAGAAAGTCATCATGCTTGGCAAGGTAGAAGGTCAGTGCAAAAGAGGAAGGCCGGCAATGAGATGGATCGATACAATAACAGCAGCTATGGGTACCACTCTGTCAACAATGAGCCACCTGACTGAAGACTGAACACAGTTTAGGACAACTATCCAGAGGGTCGCCATGAGTCGACTCCGACTCGATGGCACTTAATTATAACAACAAGAGGAGGCAAAGCAGACTCGGTCACCTTCAAAACCTCTAGGAGATATTGTTTAAACATATCATAAAAAATAGCAATAATCAAAAGTGGAAAATTGATAAACTGCAAATTTCTATTGTGGGATCTATTTTCAAAAAATTCTACATTCCTATGTGCAGCAAGAGTGTCCCAAATCCTAATCGTTTTAATAGCTTCCAGTCTTTGGACCATTTTTTGTAATACCAAATATCGTTCATTTATTTGTGATACATCTTGCCTTTGCTGCTGAGAGTCCTGTAGCAATCGCATCATTTGAAGGGAAAAGACATTAAATTTCTCTGTAAGAGACTTTTGGATAGTTTGCAGAGTACTGCACACTGTATTAAAATCTACGAGTATTCCACACGGCATTAAAATTCCACCGGCATTAGCAGAAGAAATATCAAAAGTACCTCCTGAAACATGCCTGCTGAGGGATCAAAGGCACAGTTCCAGAACCTTCTTCCATATATTGAACCCGCAGGCTTTCTCCACTGGTACAAGCAGCTATAGTCACATCCTCCGACTGGCTTAAAGATGTGGCTCCCTCCTCCCTGGCCCCATGGCACCAAATACATTACCGGCAACAGACATTCAGGGAAGCAGGCAATTTATCTCACTCTCAGGCTGCATTAGCAGGATAGGTTCCCTGGGCATCAAGGTCAAGTCACCTGACAGCATCAATGAGATGTCCAGCTCCCCCTCCCAGTCACGAGCCAGACAGGCTTGGGCAGGGCCGGATTTACCTTGAGTGAGGCCCTATGCCAACAAAAATTGTGGGCCCCAGCAGGGGCGGCCCAAGGGGGGTGTGGGCCTCATTTGCATAAGGGGCCTCATTTGCATAAATATTTGCATAATGTTACCATATACTAAACTTTTAGTAAACCGTGCCTCTTATGAGGTATGGATAAAGAAAGACTAAAGATCTACATTACTATAACTCCAGTGCCAACTGCCAGACACATGTAGGAACTACTACAAACACTGCCATTTAGAACCCATAGCAACCCGCCGTATCCTAACAGCACTACCAGGACTCACAAAGCACCCTCTACCAATCAAAAGGCAACACTGCAAATATTAAACCAATACATTTCAGAGAACAACAATACATGACTTACTGGGGAAAGAGAACAAGTGGCAATGTCTAGGAATATATAAACAGAACACTCAGCTCAGTTACACATGCAGAACATAGACCATCACCAAACAAGTAATCACATTTTAGAAACAGGAAGACAATAATTAAACTGGGAATCCCAAAAGCCAAACTTGGAATGTACAACACTGTAGAAATAAAACTATACATTAATTTGCAATATTAGACCTAGTCCTTAGTGGAACACCAGATGTAGTGCAAGAGATAAGGGTGTTGGGGCCACTTGGCAATAGTGATCATAGCATGATCGCCTTTGATTTAATTAGTGGAGGAGGGATAGTAAGGAAATCCACAAGTACTACCTTTAACTTTCGACCGGGAGACTATGATAGAATGAGGAAAACAGTTAAGAAAAACTAAAAGGAGCCGTTGCAAAGGTTAAAGACGTACATCAAGCTTGGTGTTGTTGAAAATACTATCTTGGAAGCCCAGACCAGCTGTATTCCACGCTTTAAGAAAAGTGGGGAAGTCCAAAAAATTGCCAGCATGGTTTAAAGCTGAGGTCAGAGGCTGTTGTTGCCAAAAAAGCATCTTTCAAGAAATGGAAAAAAGAGCCAAAGATGAAACCTGGAAACAGCACAAGCACTGGCAAGTCAAATGCAAGGCATTGTAAGGCAGGCAAAGAGAGAATTGCGAAGAGCTGCTGCGGAAGCAAAAACGCGAAATAAAGCCTTTTCAAGTACATTCGTAGCAAAACCCGTGAGAGAGTCGTTGGTCCATTAGATGATAAAGGGTTAAAGGAGCACTAAGAGGCGACAAGGCGATAGCGGAGAGGACTGAATTTCTTTGCTTCGGTCTTTACTGAGGAAGATGTAGGGATGTTACCCACGACTGAAGTGGTATTTAAAGGTGTGGAAGAATTGAAGGAAATATCGATACATCGGGAAGATGTCCTACAACTATTAGATAAACTGCAGATGTAGCAATCCCCTGGGCCGGATGGTATACATCCAAGGGTGTTGAAAGAACTGAAATTTGAGATTGCAGACCTGCTATCAGTAATTGTGAACTATCATTAAAATCATCTCTAATACCTGAGTTGGGGATCGCCAATGTAACACCATTTTTTAAAAAGGGTCGAGGGGTGATCCGGGAAACTACAGGACCGTTGAGCTGACATCAGTACCGGGAAAATGGTAGAAACCATCATAAAGAATAAAATTACTCAGCATATAATGTCATGGCTAATGGGAGACAGCCAACAGGGCTTTTAGACAAGGAAGATCTTGTCTTACTAATCTGTTATGTTTTTTGAAGGAGTGAATAAACAGGTGGACAAGGGAGTCGGTTGAGGATTGTGTATCTGGACTTTCAGAAAAGCCTTTGACAAGGTCCCTCATGAGAGACTTTTGGCAAACTAAAGAGTCATGGGATACGGAGGCAGTGTACTACTGTGGATCAGGAACTGGTTAAAAGATAGAAGCAGAGGGTAGGGCTAAATGGCCGAATTTTCCAATGGAGAAAGGTGAATAGTGGGTGTACCCAGGGATCTGTGCTGGTCTGCTGCTTTTTGACATCTTCATAAATGCTGGAAAGTGGAATAACGGTAAGGTTATCAAATTTGCTGATGACACAAAACTATTTAAGTTGTTAAAAACCCAGGAGGATTGTGGAAAATTGCAAGAGGATCTTGATAAATTGGAAGACTGGGCATCAGGCAGATGAAATTTAATGTGGAGAAGTGCAAGGTTATGCACCTAGGGAAGAACAACCCAACTATGGTTACACGATGCAAGGTTCCACATTAGGAACCACCACCCAAGAAAAAAGATTTAGGTGTCCTTGTGGTCCATGTTAAAAACCCTCGGCCCAGTGTGCAGCGGCGGCCAAGAGAGCAAATAGAATGCTAGGTATGATAAGGAAAGGAATGGAAAATAAAACAAAAGATATTTAATGCCTCTTATCGTCCATGGTGAGACCGCACCTTGAAATATGTGTGCATTCTGGTCGCGCATATCTTAAAAGGATATAGCATTTTAGACAAAGGTCAGAGAAGAGCCACCAAATGGTAAAGGGGATGGAAGGCTACTCCTATGAAGAAAGGCTAAAAAGGTTGGGGGCTCTTTAACCTGGAAAAGAGTCGGCTGAGTGAAGATATGAGAGAAGTCTATAAATTAATGACGGAGTGGAAACGGGTAAACGTAGATCGATTGTTTACCTATCAGAATATAGAAAGACTAGGGGACATGCAATGAAGCTACAGGGGCAAACTATTTAGGCTATAAAAGAAATATTTTTTCACTCAACGTGTAATCAAACTCTGGAATTTGTTTACCGAGGAGTAGTAAAGGTTTTGTTAGTGTAGCTGGGTTTAAAAAAGGTTTGGACAAGTTCCTGGAGGAAAGGTCCATAAACCATTATTAAGAAGGGACCCCAGGATCAATGCTGAACCAATACAAGCATTGTGGAACCTGTGTCCCTTGGGGAAACTGCTAGGTACGTATGACCTAGATTGGCCACTGTTGGAAACAGAATACTGGGCTTGATGGACCTTGGTCTGACCCAGTATGGCATATCTTATGTTCTTATGTTCTTACTAAACAAAGCGCAGACGTCAATGATGCACATTTACCAGAGCTGACATATTCCAATTAATAAATTCAAAATAAAGAGATATTTTTCTACCTTTTGTGCATTTTTTTCAGCTGCAATTGCTCCAGCCACTTTCTTCTGGTGTCTTCATGTCTTCTGCTAACTCTCCATCGTCTGCTGTCCAATTTGTCCTTTCTTCTCTCTTCTAGTTTTTTCCATTCTCTCTCTACAGTCTGCTTAACATAACTAATCTTTCTCCTTTTGCTCTTTCCTCATTCCTATTTAATCCAGTCAAATTTTACCCTCCATCTCAATCCCCACTTACTCTCCCAATACCCGGCCAATTGTAGATTTTTTATCCCTCCCACACAAATATTTTCCCTTCTCCATTTTACTCTTCCAGCCCCATCCATTATAAATCCTCCCCCAACATCAGCTCCCTTCTAGTTCCAGCCTCACCCAGCATCCATTCCCTTCTAGTCCCCTGCATCAGCCCATTTCAGTCCTAGCCACCCATCAGCCCATTTCCAGTCCTACCAACCCCCCAACCCAATACCAAAACCCCCCATCACCCCATTTTCAGTTTAAGAGCCCCCCATAACCCATTACCAGTCCTAACCCCATCAGCCACTTCCAGGTCCTAAAACCCCATCAACCCATTTCCAGTCAGCCCCCATAGCCCATTGCCAGTGCCTAACCCCCCCATCAGCCCACAGCCCACAGCCCATACCATTTCTGGCTAACCCATCAGCCCACTCCAGTCTTACCCCCCCAGCCCATTTCCAGTCCTCACCCCCCCAGAGCCCATTACCAGACAGCCCCATCACGCCCACAGCCCATTACCAGTCTTAACCCCCCCAAAGCCCATTACCAGTTTAAACCCCCCCAACAGCCCATATCAGGCTAACCCCATCAGCCCACCTCAGGTCTTAACCCCCCAGCCCATTTCCAGTCCTAGCCCCCCCATAGCCATACAGACAGCCCCATCAGCCCACCCACAGCCAACCAGTCTAAACCCCCCCAAAACCCATTACAGTTCTAAACCCCCCAACAGCCCATTAACCCGGTCCTGAAACCCCATCATCCCACCTCCAGTCTTACCCCCCCAGCCCATTGCCAGTCCTAGCACCCCCCATAGCCCATTACCAGACAGCCCCCATCAGCCCACAGCCCATGTGACCAAGGAAAACCCCCCAAACCCATACCAGTTCTAAAACCCCCCCCCCAACAGCCCATTACCAGTCCTAACCCCATCACCCACCTCCAGGGGTTAACCCCCCCCAGCCCATTTCCAGTCCTAGCCCCCCCATAGCCCATTACCAGACAGCCCCCAGCAGCCACAGCCCATTAGCAGTCTTAAACCCCCCCAAAGGCCCATTACCAGTTCTAACCCCCCCCCCCAAACAGCCACAGCCCAATACCAGTCCTCCTGCAATCAGCCCACCTCAAGCCGTAATCCCCACCACTTTCCAGTCAGTCACAGTCCCAGCCATTTCCAGCCCCAGTCCCAACCCATTTCCAGCCCCAGTCAGCCCAGCCCCCCCCCAATCTACCAGTCCTACCCCTCCCCCGCCCCTCCCCCGGCCGAAAGTAAAATTTATTTTAAAAAAAAAAACCTGCGGCAGCCGCCGCAGGGGCCCGCTCTGCTGCCGCGCAGCATGGACTGGACCCGCGGGGGCCCCTCTGTAAGAGCTCGGTCCTCCTCCGTGCCTCCGTGTCTCCCTCCGGCAGGCTGTTAGAGACGCGAAGGCAGACTGTCTCCTTCGCGTCTGTTAAGACGCAGGGGCTGATGGGAAATTTCCCATCAGCCCTGCGGGCTAACAGAGACGGGAAGGCAGAAGGAGACAGTCTGCCTTCGCGTCTCTAACAGCCTGCACGGAGGGAGACACGGAGCACGGAGGGAGGGACCGAGCTTACAGAGGGGGCCCCCTCGATGGTCCATCCAGCTGCGCGGCAGCAGAGGGGGCCCCGCGGCGGCAGCCAGCAGGTTTTTTTTTATTTTATTAAAAAAAAAAGCCTAACTACTTCAATTTTTGTGGGCCCTTTGCAGCTGTGGGCCCTACGCCATGGCGTACATGGCGTATAGCTAAATCCGGCCCTGGGCTTGGGGATAGAACACCAGAGGGCACCCGATCCACAAAGCTGTCCATTGGAATGAGTAAGGGAGTTGCTACTATGACCTTGGAGTTTTTTTCTGAGGAAGGCCGGCCTTTCAGTGTAGACCTCCTTACCAGCAAAGTGGTTCTCACAGCTCACAGCATGCTCCTGCTATCTTGACCTACCCTCCCAAACGATGCTACACACCTTTACTTTTAAGGACTGCTCAGACCATGCCCCTTTATATCTGTGCATGCTGGCTACACAAACATATAAGTAGCCCCTATTCTAAAATTGCTACTCATAAGTGCAGGCCTATTTATACATGCATGTGACTTTTTTTACACATGTACACTTTGCAAAATCACCTCCTAAGTGTATCAGTGAAACAGAGAATAATTTTATAACAAAGTACCTAGGTTAATAAGGCAAGAAGGTGCCTATTTTTAGACTGTTGACAGACACATTGGCATCTATGTGCCTTTGTAAAATACTAGTACAAATCCTGAAAAAAATGATACCGTGGGGCAGAGGTAAAGGTTGATGCATATACATTGCATATACCAGGTAAACTACGCACATACATTGTGACTCCACCCAAACTTCTCCCCTGAATTCACCTATTCTAAAGTCACGTACAGGCACATACCTACATGTACCGTGTATTCTTTTATGTTGACCTAATTTTATAAGATACAAACAAAAAAAAACTCCCAAAACCTCCCACTATGATGAAGGTCTTTTTGTGCCAATGACTTCCACTCACTGAATATATAGACAATCAATAGAAACATAGAAACATGACGACAGAAAAAGACCACATGGCCTATCTAGTCTGTCCTTCCATAACAACTACAACAGTCCCCTTTTTACCTTTAGAGATCCTCTGTGTTTGTCCCATGCTTTTTTGAATTCAATAGAAACATAGAAATATGACAACAGAAAAAGACCCCATGGCCTATCTAGTCTGTCCTTCCATAACAACTACAACAGTCCCCTTTTTACCTTTAGAGATCCTCCCAGATCAGATTTGATCCTCCCAGGTCAGATTTGGGCCATTTTTTTATCTAGGTGACAAACCTTATCCTAGCTCCTCATATCATTCATCGGTCCCGTTTATGTCTAAAGTCTTTTATCCAAAAAACTTACTTCCTTTTTAACATTTTTCATATGTATAAAAATGCTTCTCCTTCATGCACACTCTAACTTTCCACTGCTAAAACAAACACTTCAAAAACACCACCTGACTTTAAAAAATCATTTATCTGAACTCAGCAATTACAGTTGCTGCCTCAATTCTCACATGCTTCTTCCGGACATTTCAAGCTCTCTTCACCTCCACTCGGCAGTTTTTTTGGCAAGGCTAATTTTATAAAAGATAAGTTACTTGCAAAAATGTTTTATACAATTACCTCCATACTGTCTAAATAAAGTTCAAGGAGATAAGTGGGGACTTGGGGGAAACTGAGCACTCTCAAATCCAAGTGCCTTAACCTCTTCTCTAAACATTTCTGTGTTCTATGCACTAAGGTACTGTCCACTTTTTATTGCTTTTTAAGTCAAACAGTTAAATTGTATTTAATGAAGCTTCTCCTAGCTGAAGGTTCCAGTTCCTCCGTGTTTCTATAAACAAAGGAGACAGTAAAAACCTTCTATTTTTCTTATGTTTCTTCATTAAAATGTCAAATTGATGGACAACTATTAATGCCCATCACATTTTGTAGCACATGAACTACTTGAAATGATGTCTTAGAATGATTTTTTTCTTGAAAAATTTTCCTTGAAAAATACGATTGTGTAGCCTCTTTTATTCTAGAGCTATATAGAGTTACGAGCAAACTCTCCATGGTAACTGTCAGGTGCGTGACCAGCATGTTCCCAGAAGTTAACATGAGGATGTATACCCTAAAGGACAGTTCAATTAATGCAGGCGCACATGACTCTTAACTATTGAAATGGCATTAGTTGCACCCGTTCTAATTACATTACTAAGGGGTATGTTTACTAAAATGTCTTAATGTTCCCGGTGCTAGTTGCAGCGATAATGTTAAGGATGCCATATAAGGAGTGGGCATTCCGGTCTTAAGGTAGCAATCGCGGGTTAACGCATGATAAAGTGCGCCGTGTCCATTATCGCGCAATAGAAACATAGAAACATAGACATATGACGACAGAAAAAGACCACACGGCCTATCTAGTCTGTCCTTCCATAACAACTACAACAGTCCCCTTTTTACCTTTAGAGATCCTCTGTGTTTGTCCCATGCTTATTTGAATTCAGTTACTGTCCTCATCTCTACCACCTCCACTGGGAGACTATTCCACGGATCCACTACTCTTTCCGTAAAGAAATATTTCCGCATATCACTCCTGAATCTTTCTCCCTTCACCCTCATCCCATGTCCCCTCATAGCAGAACTTGCTTTCAATTGAAAGAGGCTCCCTCCCTGAACATTTATGCCACAGAGGTATTTAAACATCTCAATCATATCACCTCTATCCTGCCTTTCCTCTAAGGTGTACATATCAAGATCCTTTAGTCTGTCCTCATATGCTTTATAATGAAGACCACTAACCATTTTAGTAGCCACCCATTTTAGTAGCACCGACTCTATCCTGTTCACATCCTTTTGAAGGTGTGGTCTCCAGAATTACACACTATACTCCAAATGAGGTCACACCAAAGACTTATACAGAGGCACTATCACCTCCTTTTTTCTCCTAGCCATTCCTCTCCATATGTACCCAAGCATCCGTCTAGCTTCGTCATCGCCTTTTCTACCTGTTTAGCTACTTTAAGATCACCAGACACAACCACGTCTAGGTCCCGCTCTTCTTTAGTGGACAAAAGTATTTCACCCCCTATACTATATTGCTCCCATGGATTGCTGCTGCCCAAATGCATGACCTTACATTTTTTAACATTAAATCCCAGCTGCCAAATTCTAGACCAGGGGTCTCAAACTCCAGTCCTGGAGGGCTGCAAATCAGTCAGGTTTTCAGGGCATCCCTAAAGAATATGCATGAGATATATTTGCATGCACTGCCCCCATTGTATGCAAATATTTCTCATGCATATTCATTAGGGATACCCTGAAAACCTGACTGGTTTGCGGCCCTCCAGGACTGGAGTTTGAGATCCCTGTTCTAGACCATTCTTCAAGCTTAGCTAGATCCCTCCTCATGTTATCTACACCTTCCTGGGTGTCTACTCTATTGCAGATTTTGGTATCATCCGCAAAGAGGCAAACCTTATCTGACAGCCCTTCCGCTATATCACTAACAAAGATGTTAAAAAGAATCAGACCAAGGACAGATCTCTGGGGCATACCACTGGTAACATCCTTCTCCATTTACCTGTTCTCCATATACCAGTTCTCTTTGTCGCCTCCCACCCAACCAATTTCTAAACCAAGCAGTCACTTTAGGGTCCATCCCTAGGGTGCTCAGTTTGTTTATAAGTCACCTGTGCGGAACATTGTCAAAGGCTTTGCTGAAATCTAAATACACCACAACTAGGGCTCTCCCTCGGTCCAACTCCCTGGTCACCCAGTCAAAGAAATCAATCAGATTTGTCTGACAAGACCTGCCTCTGGTGAATCAATGCTGCCTCGGATCCTGTAATCCGCTGGACTCCAGAAACCTCACTATTTTCTCTTTCAGCAGCGTTTTCAATAATTTACTCACCACCAAAGTTAAACTAACCGGCTTGTAGTTTTCAACCACATCCTTACTTCCGCTTTTGTGTAAAGGCACCAAATGAGCCTCTCTCCAGTCCTTTGGCACCACTCGCAACTCTAACGAGGCATTGAAAAGGTCAGTCATTGGAGCTGCTAGAATGTCCCCAAATTCCCTCAGTATTCTAGGGTGTATCCCATCTGGTCCCATCGCTTTGTCTACTTTAAGTTGAGCTAATTTCTCACGAACACAGTCTTCTGAAAATTGTTCAAGATGTCCCTCGCTTCTGCTCCTGTTTGTGGGTGTTTTCTGAGGTCGTTCTCCTGGTTCTTCATCTGTGAACACAGAACAGAAATATTTCTTAAGCAATTCCACTTTATCCTCATCAGCTTCTACATATTCCTCCCCTTCACCCTTGAGTCTGACAATACCACTTTTGCCCTTCCTCTTCTCACTAACATATCTGAAAAATTTCTTATCCCCCAATTTTATTGCATTGGCTATTTCCTCCTCTGTTTGAATCTTTGCTTTTCTGACTACTTTGCTAGCTTCTCCAAATTTTTCCAGATATAGATGCCTGTCTTCCTCTCTCTGTGATCTCTTGTATTTCATGAAGGCCTCCCTCTTTTCCTTCATTTTTTCAGCTACTTCTTTTGAAAGCCATAGCGGTCTCCTTTTCCTTTTACCTGTATTTACCATTTTAACAAAAAGATTGGTTGCCCTTAAAATATCCCCTTTCAGTTTTGCCCGCTGTTTTTCTACATCCCCCAGCTGTTCCCATCCCGCTAACAACTCCCTGAGGTATTGGCCTATCTTGGCAAAGTTAGTCTTCCTAAAGTCTAAGACCCTCACCTTTGAATGGATTCTAACAGCCCTAGTCCTAATACTGAAGAACACCATCTGGTGATCACTGGTTGCGAAATGATTTCCTACTATTTTTTTATTTATTTATTTATCTATTTTCTTCTATACCGCCCCTTCCAGTGATCAAGGGCGGTTTACATGAAACATCTTAACAATTGTACACAATTGTATACATTTACATTGAACAATCGGATTCAACTATTTACATTACATTTACATTACTGTAACATCAGAAACACTTTCACCATTGGTAAGCACCAAGTCCAGTATGGCCCCTTCACGTGTGGGGTCTGTTACAAATTGCCTGAATAGTTCTCCCTGTAGAGAATCCAGGATCTCTTTACTTCTAGATGATACTGTAGCAGGAATGTGCCAATCAACATCTGGCATATTGAAATCCCCTATCAGTAGCACTTCCCCTTTCCTAGCAATGCTTTGTATGTCTTCAATTAACTCTCTGTCCACCTCTTCCTGTTGTGAGGGAGGTCTGTATATCACCCCAATGTAAATAAATTTCTCTTTCCCTCTTTCTAGTTTAATCCACAATGCCTCCTCTCTCCCTTTTAAGCTCTGTAATTCCAAAGCTTTAATAGTAGTTTTTACATATAGTGCCACTCCTCCTCCCCTTCTTCCTACCCTGTCCTTTCTGAATAAAGTATAGCCAGGTATAGTTACATCCCAGTCATGGTTTTCTGTGAACCATGTTTCTGTAACTGCCACTAAATCCAAGTCAGCCACTCCCACCAAAGCTTCAACATCAGGGATCTTATTTCCCATGCTACAGGCATTTATACACACTGCTTTCCATATGGTACCCCTTTTACCCATTTCCATAAAGCTATTTAATGTTTCACTTAACTGGGGGCTTTCACTTACCTGGGGGCTGTCTTCACCCATCCCCAATGAATCTAGTTTAAAGCCCTCTTCAGTAGATTAGCCAGTCTACTATTGAAGGCGTGTCGACCTTTCTTGGACAGATGGATGCCATCTCTGCTCTGCAACCCTTGGAACAGCATCCCATGGTCTAGGAAACCAAAACGCTCTCGATGGCACCATCCACGCAGCCATGCATTCATCTCCAGAATGCGAGGGTCTCTGCCTTGGCCTTTACCCTCAACAGGGAAGATTGGAGAGAACACCACCTGTGCACCTAACTGCTTCACCCTCTGTCCAGGAGCCATGGGCAGCATTTCAGAATGTGTGGAAAGTCTTATAGGAATCTTTGCTCCTCTAAGGCTTGAAATTTGCAGTGGAATTACTAGAATGCAACTGGCTGTGTTGAGGATGGGTGTATGTGCAGTAAATGAGTAAGAGGTAGGGGGGGCGGGTTGGATTTAGTTTTTGGAACTTCAAGATACATAGTTCTTTTTGCATCCTTTTAGAGTGCTCCGGGGCCCATGTAAGAGCATTTTACTACTACTACTAATCATTAGTATAGCGCTACAAGGCGTATGCATCACTGTACATATAGATGTAAGACATAGTCCCTGCTCATCAGACCTTACAATCAAATCAAGACGAAAAAAAACATCTCAAAACTGGGGACCAGAATATGGGCACATATAAAAGGGATCTGCCAGAGGAGCGGAGTTCCTGAGGAGGAGTGTAGAATGAAATAAGAGAGGAAAGGTGGTGAGGAGCCACAGAATGAATGCATTTGTAGGGAAATAGAAGTTTGAACTGGATGCTGAAATGGATAGGGAGCCAGTGGAGTGACTTGAGAAGAGGGTTACATGAGCATAGCGACACTGGGGAAAGATAAGCCTTGCAGCTGAGTTTTGGACAGATTGAAGGGAAGAAAGATGATTCAGAGGGAGACCAGCGAGGAGCAGGTTACAATAGCCAAGACAGGAGGTGACTAGTGAATAGATGAGGGTTTTAGTAGTGTGTGCAGAAAGGAAGGGACAAATTTTGCCAATGTTATAAAGAAAAAAGTGACAGATTGTGAGCTGAGAAAACCGGAAGGAGTATAGTGTTATCCACAGAAATAGAGAAGGGAGGAAAGGGGAAGGTGGGTTTAGGGGGAAAGAAGGAGCTCAGATTCAATTTCAGATGGAGATGAGACATCCAGGCAGGAATGTTGGATAAGCAGGCAGAGACAGTCATATCCTCATGGGCCTAAATGTACTATGTTGGATCTTTGGGGGCAGGTTTTTTTGTTTGTTTTTTTAGTGCCATCAAGTCAGTGTTGACTCATAGTGACCCAGCTACCTCTGGGTTTTCTTGGTAATGTATCACTGGAAGTAGATTGCCAGTCTTTTCTTCCAAAATATAAGATTCTGATTGAAAAGGAACCCGTTAGTAAAATTTCTTTTTTTGTTGGAGATAGTCGGCAAAGTAAGCGGGAAATTAACTACCGCTGACCACCGCGACTGCTCCTTTTTTTATTATTATTCAAACAATAGGAGTTTGGTTGTACTTAGCTCATGTGAAATTTCAAAGAAGCAGACAAGATGCCAGATATCCACCAGGTTGACGACGTCCATCAATTGCAACAATTTACATGGGCATTTTTGAATCGCTATTTGTATATTCAGATCCAGCATTTTGTTTTGTTCCCTTCTGGAAACGTTTTATAGATGATGTTTTCTTTCTATGGACAGGAACTAAGTCAGATCTTGAGCTTTTTGTTCAACGGCTCAATGCTCATAAGCCTAACATTCAATTTTCAGCTCAAATGGAAGTCTCTAATATACAATTTTTGGATGTCACAGTGTTTTTGACACCATCGGGTTTAGAAACGACACTTTATAGGAAATCAGTCCAGCGCAATACTCTACTCAGATATGACAGTTTTCACCCATGAGCTCTCAAGCGTGGATTACCTTTTGGACAATTTCTGCGTCTTCGTCACGATTGTTCCACGACAGAAGAATTTAAAATACACGCAGCCGATTTGAAAAATCGGCTTTTTCAAAGAGGGTATCCTCTTGATATCATTTATAAAGCATATAAAAGGCCAGACATCTTCATTGTGAATGGCTCCTTCAACCAGTTTCTGCCGTATCGGAGGAGAATGTAGTTACAGGCATTTTGCCATATACTAGCAATATGACACAAGTGGTACAATTACTACATCAGTTCTGGCCAATATTAGGGCTCCATTCTTGTTTTCATAACAAGACTCTTCGTATTGCCTTTTCAAGGAAGGCGAATTTAAGAGATTTAATTATGAAGACTACACATATATCAGATCACCCTGTATATACACATGACATCAATGGACACTTTCCTTGCAATCAATGCAAATATTGCAATTTAACAATATCAGGAGAAACTTGGATAGATAAGCATACTTTGAAGACATATTTTTTACGAGGCTACACAGATTGTTCCTCTACTTTCATAGTCTGTTTGATAATTTGCCCTTGTGAAAAATACTATATAGGACAAACGATCCGACCTGTAAAATTGAGGCTGTCTGAACATGCCTCGCGTTTGAGATCAAAATGTCTTTCTGCTCCTATGGTAGAACACTGTTTGCAACATCAACATGTGTTTGAGTCTTTACGCTGGAGAATTATAGATATTGAACCCCTCGATCCCAGAGGAGGTAATCGAGAACAGCGATTACAACTCAGAGAACAAAAATGGATTTTTCGTTTAAACACTGTTAATCCCGATGGTCTCAACATGCAAATAGATTGGTATACTATCATCTAAAGTAGCTAACCCTGTAAGGTGTTCTCCTGTCAATGAGATCTTCCTTACTGCTATGATTCGTTACACAGGTTCACGTGATTGCTACTGGGCTACTGAGTGTTTGTGGAACAGTGACGTCAGACGCCGAAGTATAAGAGGAATACACCCGATATTCATTTGGAAAGCGGCTCTTAATCTTAGAGCAGAATTCAAGTTTTGTTGCCAGTGAGAGATGACCTGAGGAAGGGTTATAATTTCTACATGATTAACCCGAAACGTGTAACACGTTGTCAACCTGGTGGATATCTGGCATCTTGCCTGCTTCTTTGAAATTTCACATGAGCTAAGTACAACCAAACTCCTATTGTTTGAATAATAATAAAAAAAGGAGCAGTCGCGGTGGTCAGCGGTAGTTAATTTCCCGCTTACTTTGCCGACTATCTCCGACAAAAAAAGAAATTTTACTAATGGGTTCTTTTTCAATCAGAATCTTATATTTATGATGATTATTTTTTTATTCTGTTCAGTTTTAATAATTGGTTTAGCCTTTTCTTCCAAGGCAATGGAGGGTAAAGTGACTTGCCTAAGGTCACAAGGAGTGCCAGTGGGAATCAAACCCTTGATTTTCTGGGTACTAGGTAGTTTCTCTAACCACCAGGCTACTCCTCCACTCCTGGGATGTCTTGGGGGGTGTAAATTATAAAGAAAATATGATCTATATATGCAGTGGTGGCTTTTGTAGTGAAATACCATCAGATCTCCTGCTTCTTTGTGTTTTGATTTGGGTTATATTCTTTATGCCAATGTTCAGTTGATATATATCCTTTTTTTAGTAAAGAAGATTTAAATCTTACCTTTGCTACTTATCAGCCCTGGAGAGAAGAGAGTTGCCTAACAACCTGTGACATGTTAATGAGGTCTTGTGTATATGACCTCTAATCTGAGCACTGGTGCTATGCAATTTCCTTCAGATCTCTCCAATGTAAAGGTCCTACTATGTTTTCTCTTCTCTCAAGTTCTGTAATAAAGTTTATTTTACAACTTCCAAAGAAAAGGCACATAGAGGGTCATTTTAAAAAGTTTAATCGTGATTTGGACATCTGAAGATGTGCATATGGACATGGAAATCATGGACATATATCCGTAGCGATTCCACAAATGACGATCGCAGACGTCTCCGGTGCAGGGATGTTCAAGTAGGTATGGGGGTATAGTAATATACTTACTACATGTCTCCATTCAATCTCAGAAATGTCAGAGACCTTTGCAGGTATGTCAGAGTTTATACCTGCTCAAGACACAAATAGGCATCAGGAAAGTGCTTGTTTTCACTTTAAAACACCCAAAGAGTGTAGAGAAGATGGAGAATTGACTAGCCTTAGATCACAAAGGCTCACACTGGGATTTGAACCCTGACCACTCTGCTCTTAAGCTAACTCTACTACTCTAATCATTATTTATCAGGTTTTTTTATACTGCTTCATCATTTAGTCAAAGCAGTTTACATTGTAACTTAAACTGGATTATGCACATTAAACAAGGACATTGATAACTTGGATTCTTCTAAGACAATGGAAGGCTAAGTGACTTACCCAAGGCCACAAGGAGTGTTAGTGGGAATTAAACCCTGGTCTCTTGGTTCCCAAGGCAGTGCTCTAACCAGGACCGTACCTAGCCCTGTGCGAACAATGCGGCCGCACAGGGCACAAAGGCTTAAGGGGCGCATTTTAGCTGCCTTCTGTTGCCTACCGCCACCACTTTTTCTTCTCTCAGCGGCAGCAGGCAATGGCAGGACAGCTAAAATGTGCCCTTTAAGCCTTTTCGCCGGCATGCTAAGCAGATCTTTCCCTGCAAGGAGGGACAGATCTGCTTAGCATGCCGGCGACTAGTACATTGGGTGCGCCTCTTCTCTCCCGCCATGGGGAGGGGGTGGGCGTGCACCCGATGTGCAAGTCGCACAGGGCACGATCTTCACTCAGCATGGCCCTGGCTCTAACCATTAGTCTACTCCTCCACTTGGACAGTTTGGTTCTGAAATGCTATCCTGGGGACGTCTATACAGACATTTGATACACGTACATATCAGGCATGTCCACGTTTCCGAAATCTTGCCTCAACTTGCACATGCCTGCTGTTTTTTCAAATATTCTGGCTTTGACATCCCAGATTACACTTGGATATCCCATTGTAAAATGTGTCTCATAGGCAACTGTGCGTCTTTATAAAATACTAGGGGTAATCCAGCAGAAACCACAACTAAACTGATGCCATGAACATTTACGCCAGCACTGGACCGGGTGTAAATTTAGCACGGAACATACTTGTATATGCAAGTATTTTATAAAATATACTCATATACGCTTATTTTATAAACAGCGTGCATAAATTACAACTGCAACCGTGCTGCACCCATTCTCCCCCCCAAGAACACACTTTCACATAGATCATTTATTTATTTATGTGCGCTTTTATACCGCCTTTCATAAATCAAAGCGGTTTACAATTAACTCAAAACTAACAATATAACATATATGCATTACATGTAATGTTAAACATTTGTGTAGTCATAATAAAACAATTAACAAGATAATAATTAAATATAACTATGCATAACAATCAACTATCACGTAAAAGTACACACTTCTTGGCACCACACATACATAACCCCAGGGCAATTCTATAAAAGCCCCTTTACATGCATAAAAATACCCATGTCTGAAATACCCTTTATAAGATTACACTCCACCCACACTCAGCCCAAACTCCTCCCCATAATGCTCCTTACTGCAGATCATGGGAACGTATATGTCTTCTTGTCAGCACATGTCCTTTTACACGTGTAAGCACTAGGGTAATTTTATAAACGCAATTTTACATGCAGGAAAATGTTATGAAATTACCCCTCCCCACCCCCGTGTACTTATAACAGTAGATATGTACGATGTAACAGCTCCACCCAAACACCACCCCAGGCAAGCCTCCTGTGTGACCCTCGTAAAAGTACATGTGCTCTTGCCAGCACACATAATTGTATGCATGCACTCACTCAGTTTTATAAGAACCATGTCAGACAGACTTTAAACACACAAAATGCTTTATAAAATTACCTTTATAGGAACGGGGCAGAGTTGCCATATATGTGCATATTTTATAAAATACATAAGCGCAGGTGTGGAATATGCCTATACTTTGACACCGACTTTGGAGCCAGTGTAAATCTGGCATGGACATTTGCACATTATTCAGGCTTGTTCTGAGTGACTATTTTATGAAAGTACATAGGCACCTATGTTACCTTTATGAAATACGCTTACAAAAAAGTTACTACCCCAGCAAAAAACGAAAAAAAAACGAAAAAAAGAAGAAAAAACAAATGTACGCATGAGATAAAAGACAAACAAACTCAACAAACCCCAATGCTGCAGACCTACCAGTATAGGAGGAAAAAGACCTCAGTAAGCTCCAATGTAAAGACAAAAGGAGTCAAGTCTGTCAAGAAGACGAAATAACGTCTAAATCAATGAACAGACTAGTAATCACATCAGCGGTCTTAAAAAACCTCCAGCCTAGCCTCACAATAAAACGAAGGCAGGCTACCAGCAGGCTTACAAACAGCTTTGGCACAGCCCTGAAACTATCACAATGCAAAAAGAAAAGAATTTTTCTCCGGACACTTATCTGTGATGTTAAAGAAGCAGGCAGTGATGATGTTGAAATGTCGTTGAAATGCAGAACATACCGTTGACATCAGTAAACTAAGGTGGCAGGGAGCCCCAACATCGGATGTTTCGCCTCCGTGGCTTCTTCAGGGAGCTAGAATTCACTTCCCACCTAGGATATGTTCACACTGCAAAATAGCCAAGAAAATGCACCGGAGCTGAAAAATAAAGCTGAAAAAACAGAAGAAAAATTAAAAGAAATATGAAATAGGCTTAAAAAAAGGTGTCTTTTTGGACTTTTCAAGTAGGTGCCCTGTTACTACCAGCCCTTTGGACACATCACATAAACTAAGGAACTGTATAGCAGCACACGTTACCGCCTAACACTAGATGTATATAAAATGATTTTAGCACCACTGTAAATAGCCCACATTGTACATAGCTCACACCAATCTAGCAAACAAGACAACACACACCCAACGAAATTTCCACCCTCACTGCATGTATCAACACTCACACTACCAGATTGTTTGCTGTGATACCACCTTGATTATTATGATAAGGCGGTTTAGAAATACTGTTAAATAAATAAATAAATAAATAAATAAATAAATACTATTACCTATTATTTGCATAGCATTTCTAAGCATATACAGCACTGTGCACATATACATAAGAGAAAGTCCCTGGTCCACAGAGGTTAGTTTAGTTTATTTAAAATTTGACATATTGCCATATCAGAACAGCAAGGCAGTTTAAGACAAAACAACAATGTATAAAACAGAAAAGGAACTCCATTGTAAAATAGGAAAGACCATGCTAACCAGACAGAAGAAAAAAAGCGCAATAGAAACGGGAAAAAAGATGGAAAAGTCTATCTGAGAGTGAGGAATTCTTTCTGGAACAAGTGAGTTTTGAGAAATGCATTGAATCTGAGATAAAAGGATTCCAATTGGAGATGGCGGAGGCGGTCATTTCAGAGTTTTGGTGCATGGAAATATGGGACAGATTGCCTTGTAGATTCATATTTTGCTCAAGAAGCACAGAGAAAGTGTAGGCGATTAGTGACCAAAGAACCCTGTGTGGAATGTAAAGAAGAATAAGTGAAGAAAGGTAGGAGTAGAGACCAGTATGCAGGGCTTTGTGGGTGAGGATCAGAATTTTATAATGAATTCTAAAGGAGATAGGAACCCAGTGCTGGATCATTAAAAGAGTATCAAGAAGAGTGATGAGAGGAGTCATCGGAAGTTCTGGAAACAATGCTCATGTTTTAACGGTTTTGAGATACCTCAAGATACGATTCATCTCCGTATGACTGATAATAACTGTTCTTGCTGGAACTTGTGGGGTAGTCAGTTTTGATGTATAATTTGGTGTCATCAAAGTGAATATTTGTGGTGTTTTGTTTATGTATGAATGTGTGTATGAGCAATGTATGAGTTTATGATTGAAGACTGGGTTAGGCTGGTGATATATTTAAATTATGAATGTACTGCATGGTGTATAGATAATTGATGCACAATTGGTATTTATGATAAAATGATATAATGTGTAATAAAATTTTTATAATAAAATGTTTATTTAATTTTCAAGTATGTGAATTAGTAAATTTAGTTATATGAACAGAGATAATATAAAGAATACGAGTAGAGAAAGGTAGCTGTGGATTGGAGTTTTTCACCCTCTTAGGAGTTTCATATTATTGGATAAAGGATATTGAGAGAGAATGGCCTTTTAAGGCTTATGGTTACATTGTATTTATGTTTTGAGGTGTCCTTGTTTGAAAATGTACATTGGTAAGACGACCAGGCCATTGAGAACTCGATTGGCAGAACATAAATATAGTCTTTCAAAAATCAGAGTGGAAAACTCATTGGTAAAGCACTGTGTTATGAGTAACCATAAGTTTGAGGAGCTACGCTGTTTGGTAATTGATCAGGTTCTGCAAGATATTAGAAGAGGAGATAGAGGAAGAATGTTGTTGCAGCGAGAGCAGCGTTGGATTTTTAGATTGGATACTCTGGAACCAAATGGACTTAACGATAAAATCGAATGGAACCTTTTTTTCTGAGCTTTTTGGAGTGAATATTTTACTATACTGATCATTTAATAGATTGGCTGCCCTTGCCGTAGGAAGGTGTGGAGTTCTACTCTATGGGTTTAAGGTGGGTGGGGAAAGTGAGTTTAGTATTAAAGTAGTATTGTGGTAGATTGAGAGTAGGTCATCTTAAATTAATTGAGATAACACCTCCTAGGATGAGATGAAAGCATGTAGCTTCTTGTGGATTGGTTGGTAGATATTTAAATTTGGTGATGTCAGATGCTGTAGCTATCTCCTGAGATCATCGTCTGTGAGACAAATATACCCCTGATGCAGCCTTTGTGAAGGAGAAACTAAGATTTTTGTTGAGTATAAAGAATTGTACAAGTGTGGGCAGATGATGACAGTTGTATTTGCAGGAGTTTAGAAGTGAACCTTCACAGATAATCTTTGCAGATAAGTATTTGTGTATTGTTTGGATGGTGACGAAGTTTATTAACAAATAGAGCTGTTTGACTTTGTTTTGCAGAAGTGTTGGAGGTCACTATATTTGTATATAAGAAAAGAAGAAAAAAGCAAAAAAGATAAAAGCATGTTTATGGTGTTGTTTGAAAATTAATTGGATATATATAAAATGTATTGAATATATTGAAAAAGTACTTTTTTAATACTGATTTATAACTTTTGTTTATTAATTAAAGGGGAGTTGTTGGACCCATGATGTTACACCTTTAAGATCCCCTATGGTGATGAATTTCGCCATATGGTGGGACTCAGTAGTAAAACCTGAAGTCATTTTCTCCCTTTGGAAAGTAGAATAGTGGAATTTCTTATAGGAGTGTGTTGGTTAGAATATTTTTGGTAATTGTGCTAATCCTTTTGGGAAGGTTTTAGGTAGATTCAAGGGATCTTGTTGGTAGGAATATTTAGTTTCATGCATACCATGACAGTAATGAATCTCATTCCTAAACTAGGGTATATTGAATCTCAATCTCTCAAATTCATGGCTAGTGCCAGTGTGACTTCATTTTGTTAAATATTTATGCTCCTGTTGGTGATATAAGGGCTTGTTTCTCATGTTGTAAGGTTTGGAAATATTCCTGTCATTATGGCAGGGGCTTTTAATCAGGTCCTGGACCCCCCTTGGTTGATCGCCTATCAAGGGGGAAGGATAGAATGTCCTGAGGACTACTGGAGGTTCAACAGTTAGGCCAACATTCTGAGAGAGGTATAGCAGGGTTGTACATCCGGCGAACAAGGCCAGGATCATATGTTGCCTTTTCTGCTCCCCGCACATACAGGGCCATCATGCCGGGAGTACTGATGGGGGCAGGTTGGAGGCAGAGCGAGGGTGGTGCATTGTGTTTGGATGTACAGGGCCTATTGAGGTCAGGGACCTGTATGTCCACTGGCTACCTGCTGCACACCCAGTTTATTCCTCCCCGAAGATGGAATAAGCATCGGGCTTCGCAGTGATCTCAGTCCCGAACCCCATCTACCCCAGCATGCCAAGGGGACCAGGCAGTGGAGAGAGGAGGCTTTTCCAGTGCTGAGCCATATGTTTCCTCTGCTGGCATGGCAACAGGATGAGCGTGGGACGGCCTGACCGGGCAGATCGAAGAACGTCTCCGACAGCATCATTGGGGGCACATCGGCCCATCTAGAGGCCCTGATACTGCAAAAGCAGGAATATATAGCTCCCGCTGTTGCAGAATCAGGTCCAGATCAGTTCCATATATATTTTGGCCCCCCCTGGCAGAATCGGGCTCCACTTGTCTTTTGCTGGCTTGATGGATCCTTGACAGAAAACCCTACATAATTTTAGGTCTCGGTTTAAGGGGGATCTACAGAGGAAGATTGAGAAACCATGAGCCTAGAGGAAATAAAGGCAGACAACTGCTGGGAGGTCAAGAAATATATAATTAGTCCCAGTCAATTTGACTAGGAACTTACATGGAAAACAGAGGAAAAATAACCCACCGAGCTAAAGCATCCCAGGTTTAAGAATCAAAAATTGCTTCCGTCTTTTTTGTGTAGCCCAAGAAACATCAGGGGAAATTCTAATAAAAGATCCCATAAACTCTTTAGTTGAAGCTCTGAAATAAATCTTTAATATCCAGATCCGGTCGACGTCTAATGCCAATAAGGTCGTGGTCAGCCCCGAATCAGACCCCGCCCGTTCCAAGAAAGCAGTAAGATTCAAACTATCACAGGACAGTTTGTAAGGTGAGATTACTGGCAGAACAGAAGTAATACCTCCAGTCTGCTTGAATTGTCTTTTGTTAAATTTCATTTGGAAAATGTTGCATGTGTATTGTGTTAATGCTTCTTCTCCATAGGGGGGCAAACCTTTTTGGTTTATTTCTTGGATAAGATATGGGGTTAATGGATTCTTATGGAATTTTCTGTTTGCTCTCGTTACTGGCAAGATTTTGTTCTTGCATTATTATGAAATTGGATAAATAAAATTAAATTTAAAAAAAAAACTACATAAGTCTTTTTCTTAGATTCAAAGAGTTTGATGGCTTCTATATTAGAGGTGAAAATAGAGAGTATTTCAATTTCAGACTATGTAGTATATCTTTATGCTTGGCTAAAGTGAAGGAGAGGTAAACTGCTTAAAAAGAATAATATCAGGACAGCATATAGCGCACCACAGAAACTGACATCCTCACTCACATAAGTGAAAGATTGCATCCCCCCGCTCCAAATTCCATGCAGTTGCGTATATAGGCAAAATAGAAGAAAGGCTACAAGAGTACAGAAGAGATTATAAACTCTGCAACAGAGAGAAATCTGCTGTAGCCCTCCAAGTGATGAAAACTGGTCATACAATCAAATTTAATGACCCAAGAATCCTGGAAAAAGAACAATGGTGGCTGAGTAGGATCAAACAGGCGGTAGAGATAGCAAGACAACCATGAAACTTCAATGGCGACAAAGTACTGTACATCAACAAAGCATGGCAACCCCTCTTTCAAAAAAGGTTTAGCGCTACAAGAACTGGTGCCGAAGACAAAAGAGTTTTTCCACCTTCCAGAATCTCAGATCCAAATTCCTTCCTACTTGCCCTTTTCCCACTCTTTCTCTAATGAACCTCCCTGCCAAAATTCAAATTTCAAAAATCCCACCTTTTTCCAATGAACTTTCCCTCGGAAATTCAAATTCAAATTTCCCACCTTTTCTTCAATGAACTTTCCTGCAAAATTCAATTTCCTGCTTCAAACCAACCAATCCAGTTTGAGATCCACTGTATATAAGAACAGACATTCACTGCATAGCCACTTCACCCTGAAGAAAGCCACAGAATGATGGCTGAAACGTCGGTTCCACCTACCAAGACACGGCATTATCCAGAACACTGCAAAGATCATCATACTAGCCATGGAAGCCTAAGAGAGCATTTTAGCTGCATATTTGCAGAGTTGGAAGAATAGGGGACTCATTTATTTTGTCTGTGGAGAGACTGGTAATTTACCATGTCAGAGAAAGGAGATAGAATAATGGTTTTTAAGGTATTATGAGAGTTTCTTTAGTTTGAAAGGGCAGTGAGTCATGTGCGCCTGTGAGGATTCTTTGTCTTTGTTGCATGGCCGCAAGTTATCGGCACAAGACATAGAGTGGTTGAATGAGCCAATAAGTTCTCAGTTCACACTGGCTCAGGGTCCTCTCCTTCCACTTCTCTCCCCTGTGGTGTTCCCCAGGGCTCTGTTCTTGCTCCTCTTCTCTTTAATATGTTTCTGGCCCCTCTCGCTCTCCTTATTCAACAGCACGGTGTTTCTGCCTATTACTGATGACATTTTTCTTCTCTTTCATAGTGACTCGGCTGCTCCTGACATCACTGTCTTCAACACCTGTCTCTCTTCCGTAGCCTCCTGGCTCTCGGCCAATTTTCTTCACATCAGTCTCTCAAAAACCTCAACTATTTGGTTCACCTTTGGTAATCCCCCCCCCCCCTCCTCTCACTCCCTTGTTCTCTTCCACACCCATCCCCACTGTCTCTTCTTTGCGCTACTTGGGTGTTATTCTCGATTCCTCCCTCTCCTTCAAAGAACATATTTCCTCTGTTTATTTATTTATTTATTACAGTTTCTTATATACCGCGCTATTTAGAATCAGCGCGGTTTACATCATAACAAAACGACCATAACGACAAACTGTCAGGTTTTACATTGAACAGGAGTACAAACTTGGATAACTGGGTTAACTATATACATAAACTATCTACACTGCAGTGTGAGGGCATTTCTAGATTGGGTCATTTCTTGGAGGGGATATCTAGTTCAGTTGCTGTCTGGGAAATATTGGCAGAAAAGGTATGTTTTGAGAGCCTTCCTGAACTGATATAGATTGGTAATGGCTCTGTTATTCAACGTTCCTTCTTTACTCTAAGACAACTTCGTGCTGTACGCCCTTTTCTCTCCCCCTCCTCCATGGCCACTCTTATCATTTCCCTCGTTATGTCTCGTCTTGATTATTGTAATGTCTGTCTTGCCAGGCTTCTCCAATCCCAAATTTGTCATCTTCAACGGGTTCAAAACACTGCTGTCCGTGTCCTCTCTCATGCCTCACGTTTTGATCACATCACCCCCTTGCTAATACATTTTCACTGGCTCCCTGTTACCTTCCGTGTTCAGTTTAAAGTCCTTATTTATGTACACAGGATACTCCACTCTGGTATCCCCCTGTATCTTGCCAATCAAGTTCACCTCCATACCCCGCATCGGTCTCTACGTTCCATCCATGCCAACCATGTCTTTCTTCCCTCGCCCTCCCAGGCTCACTTAGAATCCACCCGATCTTCAGCTTTCTTTTTTCTTGGTCCGAGGCTTTGGAATTCACTTCCTCACTCCCTTCGATTAGAAACTTCCTACCCGTCCTTTAAAGCTAAACTAAAAACTCATCTTTTCTGTTCTGCATTTAATCTCCCCCTTCCTGCTCCATCCCTTTCTCCTTCCTAGTACTACCATGCCAGCTCCTTATCCCTTTCTTTCCTCCACCCTTCTGTATTGTCGATGTGTTTCCCCTCCCCCCTTATGTTGCCACCTTTGTTCCCCAACTGTTATCTGTCCTCATCTCTTTTCTGTATGATTTTATGGCGTTCTCTCTCTGTTTCTCCTTTCGCAGCTCTCTTTTTAAGTTGATTTTATGTATTGTGAACCGCCCAGATGCTAACCATATTGGGCGGTATATAAAGTTTTAATAAACATAAACATAAGTGTAGAGGAGATCAAGAATGCATTTCTCTCTCTTAATCAGCATAAAATCCCTGGATGGGTTAACTGTTGAGTTTGATAAAACATTTAATTCCACCTCGGAGGTAGACTAAGAAGCTGGGACTGCAGAGATTGGGGCCAGAACACCCCCCCTCCAAAGGCCAGGACAGGTGGCAGGTAGGTCCCCACTGCCCTATCCATGGCCTGGCTGCCCAGCCTAGGGTCAGATGTTGGGGTAACATGGGGTCAGCACTGCAGGAGTTGGAAGGGCATGCGGGGAGGATGTCCCTGCGTATATGCATGGACACCTAGTTGCGCCATCTCAGGGCCTGATCCTGCACCCGCTGGAATGTCCTGAACCCAATGGGCCATCCTGCTTGGGGGTGTCCAGATGGCCTGGATGTGCCCCTAATGGAATCGGGCTCCACATCTATGTGGCTCAGTATGAAAACGCTGAGGTTCTTATTTTTAAAAAACACTGGTGAACAGGGTGCTTTCTCTTACACTGGGGAATCTTGTCACATTTTGTGATGAAATCAGTCTATTATTGTTAAAACAATTTTATGAGCAAAGTATATGCTGTGCCTTAAACATTAGGAGGCTGATTCTATAAGGAAGGCCACTAAGTCCTTAATTTACCTGAGCACTTGGGCACAGGCTTTAGACAGCCACTATTCAGTAAGCATGCACCTAAGTGCAATTATATTCTCATTGTAGGCATTTATGTGCATAAGTTATAAAATACTATAATTTATGAGTGTACTTGAAAAATCTAGGCATCTGCATTTACATCTGCTCTAAGGTCTAAAGTCATACCCACTCTCCCTTACAAAATAGGCTCAGGATAGACACCTTCAGGGTGTCTAAAATTAGGCACCCGGTTGTAAAATTACTCTCCACATGCCTATTGAGCATCATAAAAATATTGTTCACATACATATAGCTTATATATTAATGGCGGGAACAATGGGAAGTGTAATGAATTTATTAATTGATTGCAGTGATGTCAGATTCGAAGATTCAATTGGATGTGAATAAGCCTGATATTCAAGTTTTCAAAGTAACTTACACTATTATTATTCTCTCTTTAAAAGATTTTGTGAGACCAATTAAGATTTATTAATTATGGTCTGTTTTGTACCTTAATTTACGCAGAACATTGGAAATTGTTTGAAAGTTCTATATGCTTATGTTTGGCTCTGACTGCTACAATGAGGTACTGTTAGAAGACTATTGATTTTGGGGGGGCATTTTTGAAGCACTATTTGTGATTTGCACATCTGAAATGACCACACCCACGTCCCAAGAGCCATCTTGAAAAGACCAAATTTCCACGAATCTGGTGCAATCACGCTCATTTCGCACGAGGGCGTGACGGAGGCATGGCTGGGGTTCAACAAAAAGGTCCCCATTCTCTTTTCTGAGATGGAATCTGCTATTCCGTGCACTTTTCTTTGGCTTTAGCCTCTTTTTTACATCTGCCAATCAGATTATGTCCTGTTGTTGCTAAAGCAATGCAAAAGAGGAAGAAGGAGTTTCTCCTGTTGAAGCTGGGGGCCCTCCAGTTGGAGGCTTTGTTCTTTTTGAAGTACCCTTATAAATGTCTAGTTAAACTAAATTCTATTAAGAATATTTTCTTTGAACTTGTGCAATGGATTACTTTTATTAATGCCAGGAGAACTCTGGAGGCACCTGTATTTGTTCTTTCTTGAGCTGCTCTGATTAATATTTGGGTTTGAGTAAGAAACAGTTTTCTTTCCCTTCTGTTATTTATTTTGGTTGCCTGTTTCTTAATATAATAGACTTTTCACTACCCCTATCGTGGACTTTTTGGAATGAGATTTGTTCTTTTATTTTTGTTTTCTGTTTTCCTATTTATGATGATGGCTACTCTCTTCCAATTCTACACAAGTGTTTTGTACTTGGCATAGTTAACTTGAAGCTTGCATTAAAATTAAAAACAAAGACATAAATTTCCATGTGCCTGATGCAATCATGTCCATATCACACGAGGGTATAGTGGAAGTGTGTCTGAGATGTCAACATAAAGGTCCACGTATATCTCTGATTTCACAACGCTGCTGCATTTTTAAACCCGCCAGCAGACACATCCATATTTCGACCCACTCCTTGGCACAAATAAGCATTTCAAAAGAACTCATTTTGGCCAGCTGTCAACAGTAGGGGTGAGAGGGCATTCCCTCTTATTCCCATGATAATTCCCTCCCCTTCATAGAAAGATAACAGGTGAATATCAAGGCCTCTTTATATTCTGCCGCAGTGCTGCATGTCTCCTATTGCAAAATGACAGGCTTGGATGGGTATGTGACAATATATCCACTTGTACGTTCTGAAATGCTGGCACGTCTATGTTGCCAGTATGACAAAACATTTATATTTCGCATGTGCGCATTTCTAAAATCACCTGTTTCACTACACATGTCTGGGACTCTATCCTACACATCCCCATTTCCATGCATGTTGACAGATGTTCAGCTTTTTGGGCAGAGAGTGGTTGATTTTTACCTGTGTTCACCTTCTCTGCTCCCATGGAATTTCAGATGTTTCAGCCTTTCTAAAATTTGCCTTCCCATTGGGGTGGTTCAAAAAAAACAAACAGATTTCAGTTTTCCATAAGGCTGGATTTGTTCTTTGTCATATTTATAACAAACACACAAAATGTTAATGAAAATAACATTTAGAGGTTACCCCATTTGGCAGTTTTTATGCCATCTGAACTAAACAACAGACAACTGGAATGTTTGGTAACGGTGGCCACTGAAGGTTCTGCACCATCTTTTTCTGTTTCTGCTGAGACTCTGTTTTCAAAAAGGATTAAGCCTGCCAAAGGTTCAAAAACCAGAGGTGCTTTGAAAGTGCAACAGCCTGGTTTGGGTTGGTTTTAAGAACTGATAAAAATTCAGTGTCATTGAGAGGAGCTCGAATTGCAAATGGTGCTTCATTCCACTGTTTTGACATAAAAAAGACTGACAAACAGACTCAAATCTGTGATATTCTTGGACTCTCATGCAGTCATCCTAAACTGAACCTTAAAAAGGGATATTTTCAATACATAAATGCCTTTTTCTATCCATAAAAGTTCATAATAGGGTGACCTCTCATTGTTTCACAATCAAGCTGAAATTTCAAAGGTAAGCAAGCTATTCCTAATGAACAAAAATAAGCCTTGTGGAGAAATGATTCTATAAACTAATTTTTTGCACTGGTTTGTTAACCACCCTACTACACATATTTAATTTTATTTCCAGCTTTTATCAGTCTTTTATACCCTAAGAAAGGTGTATACCGAAACATGGACATGTTGGGTTTTATTCGGTTTTATTGATAAGTTATTGCATTTTACATGTAAATTTATTGAGACTCACTGATTTTTTTAAAATTTCTCTTATTATACCACTTCACTTCTTCTTTGTGGGGGTCATTCTGAACTGCGTTTAGCGCGTCTAGACATTCAATCCGGGTATCCAGATCCGCTAAATGCCGGGATGGATATCCTGCTGACAGAGCTCCCCGCATGTATAGGCAACTTGTGTGGGGAGCTCTGTTTGTGGGCGGGAGGGGTGGTCCTGAGCAGAGGTGAGGGTGGGAAGTGAGTGGATACCTGACCCTGAAAGTACAGGGCCGATTCCAAGATCGACCCTGTATTCCGAGATCGGCATGAAAATGCATGAGATAGATCTTCATACAATGGAAGCCGTGCATGCAGATCTATCTCATGCATATTTATTGTGGATATCCTGAAAACCTGACAGGTCTGGGTGTCCCAGAGGACTGGTTGAGAACCACTGGACTAGATGGACCTTGGAGACTTTATATAACATCACTTTTTATTTTAAGGTTCTATGTTATGAGTCAAAGAGAAAAAAAAGGGGAGAACCTCCACAATCAAACATCAGAGGCCTCAGGAGAGCAGAGAAAATCGCAGCCATACCAACAAGTGTTGTAAACAGACAACTTTATTCAAATGACCTGACTTGGCCAAGTTTCGGCTGTTAGGCCTGCATCAGGGGTCTAAAATAAAAACAAAAATTAAAACCAAAATACATTATACATAATAATATCATTAAATATAAAATATAGAAACCAATAAACAATGACACATTAACAAAAAAGCAGTTACCAAGCTGGACTATGGCATAGTCATATTGGTCCAATAAGTAAAGATGTGGTTTTGTTAACCCTACAGAGAGAAGAGAATATATATAGGTCTATAATTAAAATTATGATTTTGATATTATATATCAAATGTAGTGCTCATGACATCTAATTTATATTGTTGTAATGTGTTGGCATTTGGCTTTTGAATGTTAAGAATGTTTCAACTGGCACAACATACAACTGTAAAGATGATTTTGGGTAGGTAGAGGAGAGAAAGTGTTGCACCTATGTTAATGTTGATGAATTGGATACCTGTTTATTCTAGGACAGGAGTCTAAACCTAGTCCTTGGGACACATCTAGCCAGTCAGGATAACTACAATGAATATTCCTGAGAGAGATTTGTATGCACTGCATCCATTGTATGCAGATCTCTCTCATGCATATTCATTGTGGTTATACTGGAAACCCGACTGGTTAGGTGTGTGCCGAGGACTTGGTGGAGAATATCTGTTCTAGGAAAAAGTTTAAGATCTTAACATTCAGGGTGTTATGAGAGGGTGAGTCACTATAGATGACCAATAAATTGGTTAAATATACCCCATATAGAAAACTGTGATCTAGTTAAGGCCTCCTTCTAAAGGTTTCTTTTATGAAAAATGTATGAAGAACCAACTAACAAAACAGAATGTTTTTGGTTATAAGCAGGGCTGGAGACACTCTGGGCAGGCTGTCCATCCTGCAGCCCCCCCCCCCTCCCCCTTGGTCCCCGCTCCCATTTCCACCACTGTGACCCCTCTCTGTGGCCTGCAGCAGTGGCAATAGCCCCCAAACCACAATGCAGTGCTTACTTGCACACTCTGGTGCTGCATCGCGATTTTCTTCTTTTCACAATATGCTGTTTCTGCCCCCCTCTGCCACTGGATGGAAATAGCATATTTGTGAAAAGAAGGACACCATGACGTAGCACTGGAGTGTGTTAGTAAGCACTGCATCATGGTTTGGGGGCTATTACTGCCACTGCAGGCCCTGGAGAGGAGTGGCAGCAATGGGCACCCTCGGAGGGCCTGTACCCTAGGCAACTGCCTGGTTTACCTGGTGGTAGCGCCGGCCCTGGTTATAAGCCCCATTTGGTGGAATGGTCTTCAAGAGAAGTCCAGTTGGATGCATATTATGAAAGTTTCCATAAATCAGGAAAAGACATGTCTTTCTCCATAAGATTAGGAGGTGAATAAACAGTCAGGGTATAGATTAAGTTATGTACCTGGAGAGGTAATCAGGATGGACAACTTTGTGCCTGATGTTTGTTTTATATCATGACTATTGGATGCTTGGTTTTATTATTGAATTTTAATAATGTTATTATTTATTTATTTATTTGTTTAGTTCCATGTTTAGCCCATCCCAACATGAATGCCAGAGTGGTACAGTCAAGGTACATAAAAGTTAGACATACAAATCACATAAAACGGAGTCACACAATAATCACAAATCACCCACAGAACCCTTCCTGCCAAACTCAACCAACCACTAATAGTCACCCCAGCAAACATGTCTTCAATTATTATTATGTATGTTGGCAATGCAAATAGCTCTGAGTGACTATGGCCATTGTAGCAGTATGTAAAAGATTTTAAAATAAATAAAATAACTGCTGGATGCAAACCTACGCAAATGAAATAAGAAAAAGCTTGATTATTATAGGTAACAGTAGAAAAGCTCCACAAATAATCATTTTATGAATGCATTTTTCCCATTTAATTAACAATCTCCATTTCTGCCTAACTTCATATCTTATAGCATATGGGTGACAAGTGCCTGAACTTATGAAAGACATCAGTAATAGTCCTGTTTTTGTCTGTAAGCTATGTATTTGATTTTGTGTGTATCATCAAAAATTGCTTTGCTTAATTAGTTGCATGAACACATTGGTTTTCACTTAATTATGTGCAAACAGAATATGTAAAATGTCCCCTACAGCTGAATGATGCCTAGTAAAGTCCAGATTTGTTTTGTTTCACAAGTATTCTCATTAACAAGAATTCCAACTTTTTTTTGATAAAGAAATATTTCCAAAGTAATATTCTATTTACGGTTTACTGTTTCCCCAAAGGCATAATTAAGAAATAACACCTACTCATCCATCCTGAATCTCATACCTGCTTTCAGGACAGAAAAATCAGTCATATGGAAAAACAGATACAATAAAGAGAAAGTGAGGAAGTTTATCCCTACAGTTATTTGTCTCTGTCCTCTGAGCTTACGATACACCACTCTAAGAGTAATGTTGACCTGGCCAAGCACTTAGGACAAGTCCATAGTGTGATGTTTTCTCATGAATTTCTCCCAAAACCGTTTTTGCTAAAATAACCAAAAGCATGAATTATACTTCTTGTTATTTTAGCAAAGCAGTGTAACTGAATCACAGAACTGCTATTGAGGTTTGAAAACTGTTACTCAAATTTCTACATGGCTTGGAAGCAGGGCTGGTGCTATCATCAGGTAAACTAGGCAGTCACCTAGAGTGCTAGCCCTCCAGGGGCGCCCACTATCACCTCTCTCCAGAGCCTGCAGCCATGGCAATAGCTCAGAAAACATGGTGCAGTGCTTTCCGAAAGACTTTGGCACCCTCTCTGTTGCAGACTTCCAGAAGTCTGTGTCCGAAGGGGAACAGACGAGGCAGATAGGGAAAGAGAGAAACCGTGATACAGTGCCAAAGTGTTTAGGTAAGCGCTGCATCATAGTTTCTGAGACATTGTCACCACTGCAGGGCCTAGAGAGGGGCGGAAGCTATAGCAATGGGGACATGGGGAGTGGCAGGATGGAGAGCCCACCTAGAGTGTCTCCAATCCTTGCACCAGCCCCGCCTGGAAGGAATAAAACAGCATTGGCCTACTAATTAAACACTGCAGTCAGCATTAATTTTTAAAATCATGACATTTGGAGTCCACGTGATGTGTGAGTGAGTGAGGACGTCTACCTGCTCGCTCCGGGGATGCCTTGGTATTAATCGGCTTTAATCTGCACATTATCCGCCCCAGTCTCGTGTATTGGGCTCAGCGGGACGAAGATAAACCCCAGGGAGTGGGTTCGATCGAAGGAGCCTGGTGGAGACCTGCCGCGATGCCTTTGCCGGCGAGGAAAGAGCGAGGGGGCAAAACGGGCCCAGGGGCCTCGGCGGCTTCGCACCCGGCATCTCCTGGGGGGGAGAGCTCGGATTCTGCGCCGGAGGAGCTCGCAAAGGAGGTAGCCAAACTATTGGACCCTAAATTTGAACAGATCCTGCAAAAGCTGGAGGGAGTAGGCGAAGCCCTGTCTGACTTCGGTCGGCGAGTGGAGGAGTTAGAGCACCGAGTGTCGAGCCTGGAGGAGGGCGAGGGGGCGCAGGAGCGAGCCCGGCAGGAGCATGCCAAACAGCTTGAGGCCCTGCAACTTAAAGTCGAAGACCTTGAAAATAGATCTCGACGAAATAATTTGCGGATAGTCGGCATCCCGGAATCGAAAGCAGAGCACATGCTGCCCTCCTGGCTGGAGACATGGCTGCCGGAGGCGCTGGGTTTAGAGGAGCTCCGCGGACAGTTCAAAATTGAACGTGCACATCGCATCGGGCCCCGTCGTGATGGTCTTTCCCGCCCGCGAGTGGTGATACTTCGGGCCTTAAACTTTCACCATAAATTTCAGCTCCTCCAGGCTTACCGGAAGAGGGGGGAGCTCCATCTGGATAATCAGCGGCTCCTTATCTTTCAGGATTATTCGATTCAAGTGGCGGCGAAGCGGAGGGCCTTTTCCAGGACTTGCTCCACGCTCTTTCAGCAGCAAATCCGTTTTACTTTGGCTTATCCTGCTACTTTACGGATCTTTCATCAAGGCAAGACCCATACTTTTGAGGCGGTGGAGGCGGCGGAGCGTTTCGTGGACCAGCAGGGGCTTGGACGCGGACCGGAGGTGGCTCCAACGTGAGCGTGGAAGATGGCAGCTGTCGCTGGCCTAACCCGGCGCCGCAGAACTTTGCACTCCTCACCGGGTGGTCATGTCTGCGGGAGATGGTGAGCGGCGTTCCTGCTGGGCCCAACTTGGTTCTGCAAGGGCCTTTTGCTTTCATTTCAGTGTAATGTAGGGGGGCCGTATGGTCTATTGTGTTAATCAAAGTCCTGTGTCAGGGCCCTGGGTTGCTTGCAGTGCATGTAATGTTGACCTTCGAGAGGGGGAAGGGGGTCAGAGGCATCCCTGCGACATCAGTAGGGGCTCAACCCTGGCTGCTAGAGCCGGGGTATTGGCGGTGACCATTTTAATGGGGGAAGAGAGGGACTTGTTGGGGCACTTTCAGTTGGGAGTTGGGGGGAGGGGTGGGGGCTGGGGAGGGGGAGGTGGGGGGGGAAGACAGGGGGGGAATGGGAAAAGGGGTAGCCTGACTGTTTGGAGATTCCTTAGAGTGGGTGTTGGGGTGGTAGACCTCACAGGTTGCACAGCCCTGCATTGGCATGAAATGTGGTCCCGGGGTGAGGCTGGGCGCCCCTGGGAGTACCTACAAGGGTATAGCTGGCTAAATATGCGTGCCCTCTGGAGGTATGCCTAAGGTTAAAATAATATCGTGGAATGTTGGTGGGATAGGGTCTCCGGTCAAACGTACCAAAATCCTACAGACACTTAAAAGAAAGGGGGTTCATATAGCCATGCTCCAGGAGACTCATTTGAGTGAACAGGATCATCGCAAATTAGCGCGGGATTGGGTGATGGCCACTCACGGAGCAGCTTCAGGCACGAAGAAAGCCGGGGTGGTGATACTGGTAAGGAGGGGCGTGCCCTTTGAAGTGTTGCAAACAAAGGCGGACCCACAAGGTCGCTACCTCTATCTGCATGCCAGGCTGTATAATGAGCCAATATGGTTGCTTAATGTATATGCCCCGAATGTATATGACCATACCTTCTTCAAAACCATAGTGCAGTTGGTGGCTCAGCCGGGCAAGACCTCTGTAATTGTCGCGGGTGATTTTAACTGCCCACATGATCCGCGCATGGACAAGTCTCGAACGGGTGAGTCGGGCTCCTGGACTCGCAAAGGGGTAGGTTATGTATGTAGAATGGGTGCTCTCGTGGATGTCTGGCGAGTCCTTCACCCGGGTGTACGTGAATTTACCCACCAATCGCGTGCGCATCACACTTGGTCGCGCATAGATTACATGCTGGTTAGTGAGCAGGGCCTATTCAAGGTGTTACAAGCCGGAATAGATCCTATAGTCATCTCCGACCATGGGCCGGTTTGGATTATCTGGGAGGTTCAGGGTCCACGAAGGGAGGGATGGAGGTTCCCCGCATACCTATGGCAGGATGAGGCCTTTCGAGGCTTCCTGGAGCAACAATGGGATGAATACGCCCGGTTTAATGACACCCCCCAGTGTTCCCCGCTTCTGTTCTGGGAAGCCAGCAAGGCGGTGCTGAGGGGGGCCATTATATCTTATGTAGCTAGGCGCCGCAGACATCTTGATAGTAGCATACTTGTTCTGGAGCGCACGTTGCGTGACCTTCAGAGTAAATTGGGCAGGGGACGAGATAGGGTCTTACAGCGGGAATATAGAAGAACGCAGGTCGCTTTGAATGAGCTGATAGGACATCGAGCTAGTCAAACCATGCAGTATTACAAACACCGCTTATATCGTTATGGGAATCGCTCTGGCACAATGCTGGCAAAGCTTGTTCGGGATCCGCGGGGGACGCGCTTTATCCCGGTGTTGCGGGCGGAATCGGGGGCAGTATGTCACAGGCCGGACCAAATAGCGGAGATTTTCCGAACCTTCTACGCAAAGGTGTATAGCGAAGAGGAACGGGACTATAATGCCGGTGTTGCGTTTCTTTCCGCACTTAATTTGCCTCAGGTGGCCGAGGAGGATTTGCGTGCTTTGAATGCGCCGCTAACGGTCCAGGAGGTCTGTCGGGGAATTGCGACGGGCAAACCGCATAAGGCCCCAGGACCTGATGGTTTCAGTATTGAGTATTATAAAATGTTGATGGATCGCTTAGCCCCTACTATGGTGGTGATGTATGATGATGCGCGTCTGCGGGGTCTCTTCCCCAGAGATATGCGCTGCGCAGATATTACGGTTCTTCCGAAACCAGGCAAAGATACTATGGAACCGGCTTCATACCGGCCCATTTCCTTAATTAACTGTGACATGAAAATCCTGGCGTCTATATTGGCGGCACGCCTAAACCCAATCTTGCCACAGCTTATTGACGAGCGGCAGGTAGGCTTTGTTCGGGGTAGGGAGGCATCTAGAAACATCACCAAACTGCTGCTGGGTATGGAGCATTGTCTCCGACAGGATGAAGCTCTCTTGCTTGTGAGTCTGGACGCTGAGAAAGCTTTTGATAGGGTGGCATGGGAATAACTCTGGATGTCCTGTCGGGCTTTGGTCTTCATGGCGAGTATGTTCATTGGATACGGGCGCTGTATGCATTACCTGCAGCTAGGGTGGGGGTAAATGGGACTTTCTCGGAGCCTTTTCTGTTGGAGAGGGGTACCCGTCAGGGTTGCCCGATGTCCCCGTTATTGTTTGTTTTGGCGTTGGAACCCCTCCTCCGAGCAATCCAGCAGCATGAGGGGATTGCAGGTATTAAGATGGGAGGAGAGGAACTGCAAATCAGTGCGTTCGCAGATGATATGTTAATTTGTTTAACACGACCGCAGGCATCCTTGCCGCAGCTCCTCCGGTTGATATCCCACTATGGTAGTTTTTCAGGTTTGAAAATTAATACACAGAAGTCTATGGTATTAGATGTCGGCGGAAGGGTGAAATCCGCGTGGGAAGGGGACTTTCCGTTGGTCTGGGCAGACGGGGTTATTAAGTACCTTGGGATCCAACTCCCGGATAGACCTGAATTGTTATACGCAGCGAATGTTCCAGATCTTATAGCTCGCAGTTTAAAAACTTTTCAGAGCTGGCGACACCTGCCTCTTTCACTGCGGGGTAGGATTGCCTTGTATGTGATGGTAGAATTCCCGCGCTGGCTCTATGTGTTGCGTCTGTTACCCCTTTGGATTGCCAATAAGGATTGGAAGCGTTTTGAAGCGGGTTTGCGGGGTTTTCTGTGGCGCGGCAAACGTCCTAGGATCCCGTTACATGCTCTTGTCCTACGGAAGGACGAAGGTGGGTTGGAGATGCCATCGCTACGCCAGTATAATTTACGTTATGTAGCTAAGCATATTGGTGCTCTTGTAGCGGGGGACATGGCAGGGGGACGGCAGCTTGAGGAACTGTGCCATCCCTACCACCCTTTATACCTTTTACAGGTGGGCAAATTGCCCCAGGGTGTACGGGAGGGGGCGGGGGGATTGTATCTGGGGGCTCTGAGAGCGGCTTGGCGTGCGCTTTGTGGCCGCTTTGGCTGGAACTGGCGCGGCTCCGCTCTGCTCCCGCTGGTGGGGAACCCTGCTTTTGCACCTGGGTTATCCAAGGCCAATATTTTTCGTGGGTGGTGGGACAAGGGGGTGATTTGTCTGGGTGATCTCCTCTCCGTAGATGGCCTAAATCTGGATACCTTTCAGAGCCTACAAAGGCGATATAATCTCTCTACACAGGATTTTTATGGCTATCTTCAGGTGCGACACTATGCTCAGGGAGTCCTTCAGATACAGCGGGATCGAGGGGAGTGCCGTGCACCCCGGACGGTCTTAGAGAGCATAGTAGACTACAGGAGAGATGCGGAGGTCTGCAGGGCGGTGGTTCGGCCCAGTAGGGGAGATAATATTCTCCTGGAACTGATTCGACGTTGGGGTGGGGACGGGGTGCTATCCCTGAATGTGGAGTTGATGCGGGCGGCCTTTTTGAACATTGGAAAAGGGGTGGAGTGGATATATCTACAAGAACTTCAGTATAAATTTTTGTGGCGTGCGTATACTTGTGATGTGTGGGCGCACAAGATTGGGCTGCGGACCTCAAAGATGTGTGGATGGTGTGGTGGGGAGCCCGGAACTCTTCTCCATAAGTTCTGGAATTGTCACCCGGTTCGGGACCTATGGGAGCAAGTCTCTCGGAAGATGGCGGGGTGGCTGGGTATTGTTTTTCGCGCCAGCAGCGAAGTGTGTCTTTTTCATAGCTGGCAGCTGTGCGCTGACCAGTACCCCCGGGGGCAAAGAGAGTTTCTAGAACGAGGTTTCCTAGTAGTAAAACAATCTTTGCTTCATCGCTGGATTGAGGCTGCTCCCCCTAATCTCGTGCTTTGGGACGCCCTTATGTTTGAACTGCTTAGTATGGAAAAAATGACGGCGAAATCAAGGGGTGGCAAAGGTTGGGATGCCTTTCAGGCATTGTGGTCGCCTATGATTACCCATTTGTCACCCAGGGAGCGGGCACTGATTCTAAATATCTGAGGGAAGACTAACAGCAACCGACACTCGCAGTGCCCTGGGCGGGTATGGCGCCAATGGCCTTGGGGTATTTCCTCTACTTGTATGGGTGGTGGTGTGCAGCCTGTGAGGGATGAATAGTCTGGCTTATATGTTGTAACTGGGGCTCGAACTCCTATTGGTAGTAAATGTTCAGGCGTGGGAGGGGGGAGGCAGGGAAGGGGGGTTGGTAGGGAGGGGGAGGGGAGGGGGAGGTTGAGGGGTGTTAGGGGGGGGGTTTGGTGGAAGGGCTGTATATTAGGCTACGGTACCTGGGTACTCTAATGTAGTAGGTTATATTACATGACTCTGGACACTGCTTAGTGCTACTCTGTCATACTATGTGAAAGCGGCAGTTCTTCCTGTGAGTGTGGGTCCACGGGGCCCGGGAGTGAACAGAGCCTCCTACTGAGGGGTGCCAGGGTTGACAGCGGTATAATGTGGGACATCCCCTTGATCTCTACGCTGGACTGAACTCATTAATGTTGGTCTGCTAGGGGGTGTCTTATCATGCACTTTGTGGTAATGTCTTTTGTTTGCCTGTGACATTGTCACTTTGCGATGGGGGCTGGCCGATCACTTGGTGGAGTATCTACACGGAAAGACGGGGATGATGCTCTGGGTATGGTACCGGGTTTTAACCGGGCCCTGCAGGATGTTCAAGTTGTTAAGATGTTCAAGTTGTTAAGATGTCAAGTGCTCAGCTGTTCTGCTGTTTTGATGTTGTTTGATGACTTGGCTGTTATTCGACATCTGACCCAGTTTTGTAATGTTTTATTTGAAAACTCAATAAAAATGATTTGAAATAAAATCATGACATTTAAATAAAATCAGAATATTGAGTTCCATTATCCAAATGTATTCAGCCCTGAGTATCCGCATATGTAGAGTGGCTGTGCTATCTTGATAGCGGAGATATTCAAACTGCTATCCAGATAGCATTTTGCTTTCCTAAGTTATCTGGCTACTTTACCCGGATATGAGGCCTGAATGCAAACACTCTCTAAAAAATTGCTGGTTCCACTAATGCTACTACTACTACTCCTACTGAGGATTTGTATAGTGCTACAAGATGTACGCAGCACTGCACAGACATGTAAGAGACAGTCGCTGCGCATCAGAACTTTCAATATGACGGCTCACTACTTTCAGCTGATGGCTCACTACTGTAAATATTTTATTTATTTTATTTATTTCACATTTCTTATATACCGCCTTTCATGATTTCAAGGCGGTTTACATTGAACAAATTGAAATTACATTGAACAGGGCATTATAACTTGGAGATAACTATTTTACAGGGAACATGGGCTATGGAGGGTTAAGTGGCTTGCCCAAGACCACAAGGAGCACCTGTGGGACTAGAAACCCCAGTCCTTCTGGCCCAAGGTTGCTGTTCTCTAGAGGGATTTGAACCCCCGACCTTCCAGCCTGAAGTACCTTGCCCCAACCACTAGGCCACTTCTCCACTGCCAGTAATGTAAATATGTAGATCAGCTGACAGCCCATCACTGCGAATATGCTCCAGTAATGTAAATATGTTCTGAGTTATAACTCCTGTAATGTAAACATGTTCCTAGTTATACCTGAGATGTAAACTCCTGTAATGTAAATATGTTCCTAGTTTAAACTCCTGTAATGTAAATATGTTTCTAGTTTTATCTCAGATGTAAACCATGTAAACGATATAATCTAATCATTATGTTATCTTTAAGTGTTATTTGTAACACACATTCATATGTTTCATGTAAACCATAGTGATCTGTAATAGTGCGGTATATAAAAACAAATAAATAAATAAATATAGTCAAGAGAGACAACACAGAAGGTGTAGACAGGGATAAAACAAGGGGGAATGGTAAAGAAACAAGGAGATCAGGTGAATCAAGATCCAAAAGCAGCAGCAAAGAGGTGAGTTTTCAACCTGGATTTGAAAAGGGTCAGAGAAGATGCCAGGTAGTTTGTTCCAGGTGTAAGGGGCAGCAAGGTGAAAGGAGCGAAGTTTGGAGTTAGCCAAAGAAGAGAAGGGCACAGATAGAAGCAATTTACCAGAAGAGCGGAGTTCCTGAGGGGGGGGGGGGTGTAAGGAGAGATAAGAGAAGAAAGGTATTGAGGAGCTGCAGAGTGAATGCACTTATAGCTCAGCAGGAGAAGTTTGAACTGGATGCGGAAACGGATAGGGAGCCAATAAAGTGACTTGAGAAAAAAAGGTAATATGGGCATGACAAGGCTGGCGGAAGATTAGCCGCGCAGCAGAGTGTTGAACAGATTGAAGGAGAGAGAGATGATTCAAAGGGAGACCAGCAAGGAGTATGTTACAGTAGTCAAGACGGGAGGTGATTAAGGAGTGGATAAGTCTTAGTAGTATAATCAGAAAGGAATGCGTGGATTTTTCAACCCCAATCTAAACATAGGTCTTGAAGATATATCCAAATGGCTATCAAAGCATGGACTAAAACTGAACCCAGATAAATCTAGAGCCATGTGGGTTTCATGCTCCTTTTTGGTCCTTAATCAGGCACCTAAACTATAGGACACAGCTGTTCCTTTAGCAGATAACCTAATCATATTAGGCGTTAAATATGATCCTTCATTAACTTTCAAAGCTCATAATTTCTTCGGTGATCAGAGCCATCTTTTTTTCTCTTAGACAAATCCAAACAATCAAAGGACTTTTTTTTCCTAAAATACTTGAAAACCTTGACTTTTGCACTTGTCCCAAATCCAATAAAATACTGCATCTCACTTTTATTGGTTTAAATCAATTCTCAGTTAATAACTTATAATTGCTCCCAAATATAGCCTCAAGACCTCTAACGGGCACAAGCAAATTTGATCATATTTCTCCTGTACTGAGACAATTACGCTGGTTAGCAATTGAGTTTAGAATCTGGAACAAGATTCTGGTTCTGAAATACAAAGTATTACATATTAGTTTCCCTATCTACTTGTCAGATCTACTAACATCAGCCTATTCATCCCCAGCCAACATGTTCTCAATATATGTCACAAGACATACATTCTTCTCACCCTTTATCCCTGGCTATGAAATGCCCTGCCTTCAGTTCTAGGAGGGGAAGACAACCTGCTGTGTTTTAAGGCAGCCCTAAAGACACATTTTTTAGACAGGCATTCAAAAACAATGAGGAAGGTCCTGGGGTAGAAGACTGAGAGTGAGGTATGTAATTTCTTCTATGCCTCATTCTTATTCTAGTCTTCTTACCATATCTCTACTCTTACCATTATTTTCCTTTTCTACATATTTGATCATACAATGTAAACCACCCTGTTTTACCACTGCCTTGAAGGGCAGCGTATCACATTTTTTTAAATAAACTGATCTAATTTTCATAAGAATATGGCTGTGTGATTTGACTCAGACAAAAGCCACCTTCAGAGATCTATACTATTAGAAGTGATGCACAGATAAAAAATTATATTATAGCTTTGATCAGCAGAGCTTGTGCAAGGATAGAAACATAGAAATATGACGACAAAAAAAGACCACATGGCCTATCTAGTCTGTCCTTCCATATCAACAACTACAACAGTACCCTTTTTACCTTTAGAGATCCTCCATGTTTGTTCCATGCTTTCTGAATTCAGACACTGTCCTCATCTCTACCACCCTCCACTGGGAGACTATTCCATGGATCCACTACTCTTTCCATAAAGAAATCTTTCCACATATCAATGCTGAATCTACCCCCCTTCACCCTCATCCCATGTCCCCTTGTAGCAGAATTTGCTTTCAATTGAAAGAGGCTCTCTCCCTGAACATTTATGCCAGAAGGTATTTAAACATCTCAATCATATCACCTCTATCCCACCTTTCCTCTAAGATGTATATATTAAGATCCTTAAATCTGTCCCATATGCTTTATAATGAAGACCACTAACCATTTTAGTAGCGAAAAGCGGTATATAAATACAGCTAAATAAATAAATAAATAAAATAAAATAGCCACCCTCTGCACCGACTCCATCCTGTTCACATCCTTTTGAAGGTGCAGTCTCCAGAATTGCACACTATACTCCAAATGAGGTCGCACCAAAGACTTATACAGAGGCACTATCCCCTCCTTTTTTCTGCTAGCCATTCCTCTCCGTATGCACCTAAGAATCCGTCTAGCTTTGCCGTCGCCTTTTCTACCTGTTTAGCTACTTTAAGATCATCAGACACAACCACGCCTAGGTCCCGCTGTTCTTTAGTGGACAAAAGTACTTCATCCCCTATACTATATTGCTCCCTTGGATTGCTGCACCCCAAATGCATGCCCTTACATTTTTTAACATTAAATCCCAGCTGCCAGATTCTAGACCCTTCTTCAAGCTTAGCTAGATCCCTCCTCATGTTATCTACACCTTCCTGGGTGTCTACTCTATTGCAGATTTTGGTATCATCTGCAAAGAGGCAAATCTTAACCGACAGCCCTTCCGCTATATCACTAACAAAAGAAGCCGCCGTCGGCGGGACAAGCACACAACCCGCAGCCATCTTCCGCTCCCCCGATTGGGGTCGAGCAACCTGAGCGGGCCTGCCAGCTTTCCCGCTCAGGGTTCTCCAGCCCAATCGGGGCTCTGGGAGGAGGAGGAGCCAGCCTGCAGCTGAAAGAAACTGCCGTCGGCGGGAGAAGCACACAACCCACAGCCATCTTCTGCTCCCCCGATCGGGGTCGAGCAACCTGAGCGGGCCTGCCAGCTTTCCCGCTCAGGGTTCTCCAGCCCAATCGGGGCTGTGGGAGGAGGAGGAGGAGCCAGCCTGCAGCTGAAAGAAGCCGCCATCGACGGGACAAGCACACAACCCGCAGTCATCTTCCGCTCCCCCGATCGGGGTCGAGCAACCTGAGCGGGCCTGCCAGCTTTCCCACTCAGGGTTCTCCAGCCCAATCGGGGCTGTGGGAGGTGGAGGAGGAGCCAGCCCGCAGCTGAAAGAAGCCGCCGTCAGCGGGACAAGCACACAACCCGCAGCCATCTTCCGCTCCCCCGATCGGGGTCGAGCAACCTGAGCGGGCCTGCCAGCTTTCCCGCTCATGGTTCTCCAGCCCAATCGGAGCTGTGGGAGAAGGATGAGAAGCCAGCCCACAGCTGAAAGAAGCCGCCATCGGCGGGACGAGCACACAACCCGCAGCCATCTTCCACTCCCCCGATCGGAGTCGAGCAACCTGAGCGGGCCTGCCAGCTTTCCCACACAGGGTTCTCCAGCCCAATCGGGGCTGTAGGAGGAGGAGGAGGAGCCAGCCCGCAGCTGAAAGGAGCCATCGTCAGGCGGTCCCGCGCCTGGCGGGCCCGCACCTGAGGGCCTCGCCAGAGGGCCCTTTGGCATGGCCCTTAGGCGGGGCGTGAAAGGTCACTACCTAGGGTGATCCCTCAAACAGTCTGCTGAGCCCGGTTAGCTGCACAAACTCAACATCTCTCAACCCTCTGCTTGAGGTACTCTCAGTAACTTTGTTTTCTGCAGTGTCTGTTTGTTCCCGAGGTCATCTCTAATAATATTACTACATGATAATTGCTAAATGAAGTTACAGAGTAATCTGTTCCATATACTACAGTGTTATCCCTCCTTGTGTTAAGCCTCACAAGTGTTTAGTCAGTTGTTTCTGCTGCCTTGGTTGTCCTTAAGTTCATCTCTAAGCAACATTGCTACATGGTAATTACCACTTTGTGACACTATGTAATCATCTCTATGTGCTGCAGTGCTATTCCTACAACCATCTGTAAGGCCCTTATTGTTTCTCCCTCACATGCTGTCTCCACTGTAATTTGTCCCAAGTGGTGACACGTCCTCTTGCACACTATCTAACATCAGCATAAATAAGTTGCACCTCTACTCTCATACTTCAAGGCCATGCAGCAGCCTCCAAGCCACCATGGCCCTCCCACTACTTACCCTCTCCACCATAATCCTCCTAGCAAACACCTTTCAATACTCAGTAGCCCTCTCGGCCGGGCAGTACCACATCACTACCCTACCCCACCTGGGCAAGAAGAATCATTCTAACCCCTTTCACTCTGATACCAGTCTCCCACACCACTCTCGACACTCACACCTACTGTACGTGGCCCTCAATCATCCTGACAATCCCAAACAGAAACCAGAAACGCAACGTTTCCTGAAATGTGCCCTTGTAAACTCACGTTCAGTATGCAAGAAATGGCCGGTCATCCCTGACCTAATAGCTGTCCATGGCCTGGATCTCCTCATGGTGACAGAATCATGGCTCAAGGACACTGATACAGCCCTCATAAACCAACTAATCCCCCCCAACTTCTCCATTCATACCTGCCACAGGGCCAACCGGAAAGGTGGCGGTGTTTTTATCCTTGCAAAAACCGAACTCGGATTTCAACTACTCACAGCCAAGAGCACCATACACGCGGACATAATACCATTGCCAATAAAGATATCACCATAAACCTCATTTATAGATCCTCCTCATCTCCACCTGAGGTCATCACTACCTTTATTGACTTAGCCTGCAACCCAGCTAACCCTCGCAACCTCAACTGGCTGCTCGGAGACTTCAACTTACCCTCCCTGCAGTCCATCCAAGCAGATGCCTTCCTAGAAGCTATGCAAACACTTGGGTTTGAGCAAATAGTGAACACCTCCACCCATCTTAAAGGAAATCCGCTGGACCTAATCTTTGCTGCCCACTCTGCTGCCAGCCAGAAGGCCAACCTAAACATGGATATCACCCCCATCCCTTGGTCGGACCACAAGCTAATCACGTTCCAGATACCCGCCCATCTTACTCATTTCTCCTCCAATGACTCTAGTACAGAATCCAGAACTACTTCTCACTTCAGACCACTTGATAAAGAAGAGTTCATTAAACACGCCTTACCTAAGCTCAAACCAATGCCTCCTGACCTTGATGAAGCAATCACCAACTGGAACGTCACGCTGAAAACATTTGCTCAACTACCAGCCATAGACAAATCATTAGCCCCCAAGAGATCTAAAAGAAGAAGACATCCAGCCCCATGGTTTACAGCAGATCTTCGGTCATCTCTCCTCTCCCTTAGGAAACTTGAAAGGAAATGGAGAAGATCACGCTCCGAAATTGACAAAGCAACATACCTAAACCACCTTAAACTCCACCGCGAGACCATATACCTCAGAATGAGCGAATACCATACCAAACTCCTTCTCTGCTCTCTAAACAAACCTAGAGACCTTTTCAGCCTAGCAAAATCCCTAACTAAGGAACCTTCACCTACCCAACTCGATCCTGTTTCCCCCCAGTCATACGCTGACTACCTCCAATCCAAAACTTCCATAACCGACACAGTTTCAGTTATCACTCCCTGCCACGCTCACACCTCGCTTCTACCTATCACAATGTTCACAACTCCAACAGAGAAAAACATCCAAGATCTCATCGCCATCATCAACACCTCTACAGCTCCAAGTGACCCCTGCCCAGCATACTGGGTCAGAACTCTGCGAGTTGAACTTAGTCCAATTCTAATCAACATCATTGGACTTTCCTTTGCAACAGGCTCTTTCCCCGCATTCCTCAAACAAACATCAATAAGACCACTTCTGAAGAATAACAGACTTGACCCACTAAAGTCTGACTCCTACCGCCCAATCTCAAGTATACCTCTATTAGCCAAGATAATAGAGAAGGTTGTCCAGCGGCAGATTCAACACCACATTGATGTGGTGTCACCTCTCGACCCCTGTCAACACGGATTCAGGGAGTCTCACAGTGTAGAAACTCTCCACACCACCCTAACCAACGCTTTGAATAGAGGATTGGACAAGGTCAAAAATGGCTTCGCTCTCATTTTCCTAGATATCTCCGCTGCCTTTGACTCCGTTAATCACAATCAACTTCTCACTCGCCTCCAGGAGAAGGGCATCTGTGGCCTCGCCTGGGAATGGTGTAGGTCTTATCTATCGGATCGTTGGCAGCATGTCAGAGTTGGTTCCACCACATCCGCACCTTTCCACCAACATCAAGGTGTTCCGCAGGGCTCCTCTTTATCCGCACTGCTGTTCAATGTCTACATGCAGCCGATATGTGACATCATACGCTCCTTCAATATCTCCACTCTAATCTATGCTGATGATGTCCTGCTGTTTACAACATTCAAAGTCAAACAACCAGACTTCTCCAACCTTATCAATTGTTTCAACGCCATCACAGACTGGTTACTATCTCAAAATCTCTGCATAAACTTCAAGAAGACTGAAGTTCTGTTCATATCAAGGAACAAAGATTTCTCCCCTCCATCCTCCCTAAGAGTAAGAGATGCGGAACTCCCTAGTAAACCCTCCATTCGCTACCTAGGGATTACTCTGGACCAGCATTTCGACTTTAAGGAGCACATACGAAACACCACCAGATCCGTCTACAATAAAATTAGAACACTAAGGCACCTCAGGCCCATGTTACCTCATAATGACTTCCGGACCATTTTCCAGGCCCTCATTCTACCACACTTTGATTACGCAAATGTTGCCCTGTATGGACTCCCCAAGAACACCCTTAATCCGCTGCAACTCGCTATGAATGCGGCTGCACGTGTTCTCTGTGGTTTAGCAAGATCAGACCATATCACCCCGATACTTAAGGAACTCCACTGGCTACCAATTCATTGCAGGTTAACATACAAAATCCTTCTCATCATCTTCAAGATCATCAATAACCTAGCCCCCACGACACTCAGTGACCTTATCACTCTCACCCCGAAAAACAGAATCAGAAGGTCAGTAACTGACAACACCTTGATCATCCCCAAAGAGTCCATCAAGTGCACCCAGACGACCAAGAAAAGAACCTTCGCCTTCTACGCCCCAAAATGCTGGAAAAACTTCCACCAGAAATTAGATCCATCAAAGACCTTATTCAGTTCTGTAAGGCAATCAAACACCACATTTTCCTACTTCACTTTGCTCAAGCATCCACCCCGCCTCTGCTCACCCACACACCAATGTCCACAAACCTTTCATGCTCTACATAAATAACCCTGTCACAAGTATTTTGAGCTTGCCTTAGCCCTTTTTGTATATACCAACCTAATCTAATTATATTTTGTACATATGTTTATAGTTACCCTGTTGCTCCAAGTTTAAACTCCTGTTACAATGTACGCTCCAAGTTTAAACTCCTGTTACAATGTAAGCACAGAACAGTCTTCTGACTGTGCACCCTTGTTATATGTAAACCGCACTGGTAACATTTACCTGTACTCTTTGTCGCCTCCCACCCAACTAATTTCTAACCCAAGCAGTAACTTTAGGGTCCATCCCTAGGGTGCTCAGTTTGTTTATAAGTCGCCTGTGAGGAACCGTGTCAAAGGCTTTACTGAAATCCAAATACACTACATCTAGGGCTCTCCCTCGGTCCAACTCCCTGGTCACCCAGTCAAAGAAATCAATCAGATTTGTCTGACAAGACCTGCCTATGGTGAATCCATGCTGCCTCAGATCCTGTAATCCGCTGGATTCCAGAAACCTCACTATTTCACTATTTTCTCTTTCAGCAGCATTTCCAATAATTTACTCACCACCGAAGTTAAATTAACCGGCCTGTAGTTTTCAACCACATCCTTACTTCCGCTTTTATGTAAAGGCACCATATGAGCCTCTTTCCAGTCCTTTGGCACCGTATGAGGCATCCTTTGCAAACCTCATCCCTAGCACACCACTGCACCCACCCGCATCCCCCCTGCTGCCACTGTCAGCCTCTGCAGGACCTGCAGCAGCACCAATGATCTGACACCACTGCAGCACTCACCGAAACCTCTGCCACTGCAGTGCTATTCGTGTTTCCACCCCCTTCAATGCAGACTTCCTGTTTACAGAGGGGCGGAAGCGGCTGGATCAGCTGCCTCTGCCTCCATGCAAAAGGAAATCTGGCTTGAAGGAAGCAGAAGGACAAACAGCACCCTCTCTCATCCACTTACTTTTCTCTCACCCCCTTATCCAAAGCATGAAGGCAGCAGCAGCAGAAGTCAGCACAGTGCCTTGTGTGTGTCCATGTGTGCTCACAGATCTCAGTATTCTGGATGGATTACCAGTCTAACAGGAAGCCCACACAAGAAGAGGGGGCAGGACCTGTGCATGTTCATAGATTCACAGACCCTACACTGATGGCTACCAATAGGCATACGGTTGTAGTCAACATTATTGGCATCCTTGCAGTGCAACCTCTTAATGTCCAATATCTCCTGGATAAACTATATATGCACACATATTTGACACATAAAAGAATCAAATAAAGCAAGTCCAATTAAAAAAGGAAACAGTATAAAAACTGGGAAATTACCAGGACATGATTGACAACCTTATAAAGAATTCAAATAGGTTTGAACAGAAGAGCCACATTCCCACTGCAGCAAAATTAGATGCATCTGTGATCAATTGTCAGTAGTCACATTAAAGAATCAACCAGTGAAAGAGGACTTTAATGTTTAAAATGGCCATATTCACTCCCTGTTCCATTTTCACAATAGTGAAGATAAGAGAACTGCCTGGGACCTTCAGAAAAGCCATTACCACCAAGCTTCAAACTTCAAAGGGGTACAAGGCCATCTCCAAAGACCTTGGAATTCGTGTGTCTACAGTTTGTAATGTTATTAAGAAATTTTCTGCTCATGGAACTATCAAGAACATCCCAGGATGTGGGGAAAAAGGAAACTTAATCCAAGAAGTCTTTGAAGGTTAGTGCGAACTGTTGGAAAACCACCATGCACAACATCCAAAGGGTTTAAGGCTGACCTGGAACAATCTAGAGTGGAGGTTTCACCGTGCACTAAACAAAGAAGGACTTCATGGGTGAAGGCCAAGGCAGACCCCACTGTTCAAAGACAGACATAAAGATGTACACCTGACACGGCGCATAGCCCTCCCAAATGAATATCGGGCCCATTGTGCTAAAGGTTTACTTGAGATCTTCAGAAGTGGACCCCCAAATAAGTGAGTGCTGAAATATTGATGTCAGGTTGGGGCCCACACTAATCTAATGAACTCACTGGGACTCAGAAAAACGTTTTTCCCTTGAATGTGATTTAGAAGATAAGTAGTTTGTTTAGCAGTAGAGGTTTGATTGTGTAATATTGACTATAGCACTATACAAACGCAATGCACTTTGCACAGAATTAAGACTGTGGGGACTACAAATTGAGGCAGATGATGAATGAATTTTGTCTGTCAAAATGATACCCCTCACATATATTTATTGATATGCATCCTGATCTTTCAGTTTGCGATTTAATATGTTCAGTATCAGACATTCAACTTTCTGCAGGATCTCAGATAACTACATCTGCACTAAACTACAGTGAATCTAGTTTCCGTCCCAACCTTTAGCCATATTCAAATATGTTACTTGTGGTGTTTTATAAATGGTTTTGTTCTGGTAGAGTCATGTCTTAATATGAGTAGATTTTAACATGTAATATAAAAAGAACATCAATGTAATTGTCAATTGTTTTCTTTAACAGATGCAAAATAAAGGCCAAAGTAATCTGCAGGTGGTAGCTTTGTTTTCAGTCCATCAGGTGTCTGTTCTCTGTGTGAAGATTCCAGACTCTCTTGAAGAAAAAGGCAAAAGAATATATTAAAGCATGCTGTACGATAGCACTGGATAGAAGAGCTTAAAAGGATTACAAGCAATCAGTGCAGTGAAGGCAGCTGGGGAAAGATGGATATTAAAATTTGGAAAGCATAAATAGAAGAGAAATAGCATTTAGGGAATAAGGATAATGAGTGAGAAAAAGATGAGATGAGAGTAAATTGTGATTGGAGAACAGAGAGATTATAACATGCTTTTTTCTAAGCACATTGTTCTGCCAAAAGGCATTCTGTAATTAAGAATAAGCTCCAATTTAATCTCATTCCAAATACCTGTAGAGGAGGGCATGACCAGACATGCAAAAAATGGGAAAGAATGGAAAATAGAAAAGAAGATATTGCTAAATTTACTCTTATCTGTTTTTAGTTAACAAAATTATTATATGTATCATCGAGAATCTTAGTGCTGTTAATGCAAATTATACGAATCAGAAAAAGTTGAACTAGTTCTGATTAAATCTATACTTCAGTTGAACCAGGGGACTCAGATAATTATATCTGAACCAGGACAGGGTATGAATGAATTTGGATGAAACTCAGCCAAGCACATCTTAACTCAAATCCCAGTCATCTATGGCCCCTCTAGAATCTCATTATCAAGATGATATTTGCTATAACCTATACTTCTATATGAAGATTTGCACTACTGTTGAATATTTTGAGAAGTCTGACTCTACAAATAATCCCATGAACTCAAACTGTAATTTAAAAGATCATCTGATTCATTGCTGAGACAATCAAAGCTGACCCTGGTAAGGTGAGAGTCAAATATTTACAGATTTGATCCTCTATTCAAACCACTTAAGGAGAAGGTTCATGCCTCTCTAGTAATTGCTGTGTAAATTTTCAACAAATTGTCTAACATATAAAGTATGAGCATAATTTTTAGCCTCCAAAACCTATCTGATCCTCACAAACTAGCCTCATAGTCTATGTTTGAAGACCAAGTGGCTACGTGGATATCAGACGTACTTATGCTGTATGTCATCTCCAATGGGAGAGTGAAGTACACAGGTTGACTAGACACATACATTTTTGAAAGGCAGACGTATAAGGGTGCATGCATGGCTTCACTAGTGATCTTCCTATCTGATAACCACTTCTGCTTATGCGTTGCATTAAGCAAGGGAATATCCAGATATGTATTGAGTTTAAAAAATATAGGTCCCAATATTGAGTTGTGACAGCTAGTGCCTCTAAAGCGCATAGCCGTCACCATTCAGCTTTAACCCCTGATATTCAATTCAGGGCCATATCCAGCCAGGTCTGCCACAACGCGCCACACAGCACAGAAGCTAACCAGGCAGTGGTGATATTGAACCACTGCCAGGTTAATTCCCACAGATAAAGATAGGCCAGCTTTACCCATGCCTCTTTACCTGTGGGTCGCTAACCGCGCAGAGGTCCAATATCGCCACCGCCTAGTTGGCAAGGGGTACCACCTCCACTCCGCTCCTGAACGCCCACAACATGCTCCGATTCTACACAGATAGCATCAGAGCATGTAGTGGCGGAACCGGTGGATATTCATTGTGCCAATAAGTATTCCTCTATAGTGGCATTTACACGGTTTACAGGTTTTTAAACCATGTAAATGCAGTTGAATACTGAGCCCATAGTTCCTCATGCCTTTTCCCAGAAGTTGATATAAAATGCATGGCATTAATTTGTCTGCTACAGGTAAACATGGAAGCTCTGATGACCCATTTCCGATACATCGACTGTGGCTGTAATATTGAGAAGTGGTCACAAGACTGGTCACTTCCTGAATGAAAGTGCACCAGCAACTGTTAGTTGTGTGTTCTCCAAAGAGAAACTTTTCAAGGGGTAGCCTACTCGTTAGAGCAGCAATCTGTGACCAGAGAGACCAGGGTTAAAATCCCACAGGTGCTCCTTGTGGCCTTGGGCAAGTGACTTAACTCTCCATTACCTCAGGTACAAATTTATGGGCTGATGCAGAAAGCCAGCTCTGAAGTTGCACACTATCAACTCTGTACACCTCCATGATAGCTTACGACTTCAGCACCAGCATGCAGAAAGGGGTGCATATGCAAATCAGCCACGTGTAAAACTGCAGCACAAATGGCAGCGTTAAATTAGGAGATGAAGCCAAACACATGCGCATAGAAGTCGGTGCAAGTTTGGAAAGCTCACCCAGAGAAACAGGGGCACCACATGGCTAATTTGTATTTGTGCCCCAACAGTATTTTGATGGCATTGGGGGTTTTCCCTGATGCCTGGATCATCTATGGTGAAGTGTCAAACTTCCCCTCATATGATCCAGGCATTGGAGAAAGCCCTCGATGCCATCAAAATACTGTCGGGGGCTAGAAACCAAATCCCTGGTGGCCCAGCAACCACAATCCCCCCACCCACCCAACTGTTGTAGCCCTTTTGGGGCAGGCCCTCCTACCTGGATTCCAACCTGGATTCTTAGGTTTTGCCTAGCCCTTCTAACAGGAAGGAAAAACAAGACACATACACAGAAAATCAATTATAATAATTCCAGAACTCTAGAAGGAAGGTTGCTGGGGTCTGAAACATGGCTCCTCCCTAACTATCTTCAAAAATCTTCTGCCAGAGATCTGCCTTTTATTAAGAAGTATCAGCTGACATAGTTAATTTTTGATTAACATCAGATGATATTATTCATGTTACAAAATCACAGATCTGGAATAAAATCTGCTTACAGGGTGAATTTTCTGCTGATGCTTTGCAAAAATGCATGAAAAAAATACGAGTTACTTACCTGTAACGTGAGTTCTCCAGGGACAGCAGGATAAGTCAGCCACAAGTGGTGACGTCATCCGACGGCGCCAGAACGGAAGTACTCTCACTAGCCCAGAAGGCTTTAGCCTTCTGGGCCTGACCGGTAGCCCCACCTCCCGATCCGCCCCTAGCTGGCCAGATCTTCCAAGCTGAGGCCCTCCAGCAGCTAGGAGGTGGAGCGGAGACAGAGATCCCCGCTGGGGAGGAGGGAGGGAAAGTGTGGCTGACTTATCCTGCTGTCCCTGGAGAACTCACGTTACAGGTAAGTAACTCGTATTTCTCCCAGGGCAAGCAGGATGAAGTCAGCCACAAGTGGTGTCTCCCCAGCTATAGAGGCAGCGGCGGGGAACCAATAAAGAACCAAACTCAAGTACCGTAAGGTGCAAGCAGGTTTAATGCGGCCTGACGGAACAGGCCTGTGCAACAGTAGGATGTGCAAATCACAGGTCTGTGCAAAAAACAAGTTGTGCAAGAAAAACCAGAAGGGTTTACACAAGTGCAATCATAACCAGATGTTCAACATGAACATAACAATGTGCAGAAAACATCACAAGATGTTAAACCGTTAACAACAGTGAGCGAGGGTTACACTAGTGCAAAACATAAGCATATGTTCAACGTGAACATAATAATGTGCAAGGACAACATCACCAGAGGTTCAACAATGAGCAAGGCGGCCCATAATTTAACCCCGTCTGTGGCTTAACTAAATGTTAACAGTCCTGGGCCTGGGCCTTAGGGAGTCAAGGCACACGGCTCGGCCCTGAACACACAGACAATACAGATAGGCCGAAGGCCGATCCGCCATGGTCTGGGCCGTCCAGACAGTAATGTCTTTGAAAAGTCTGGACGGAGGACCAAGTGGCGGCCTTGCAAATGTCCAGAACGGGAGTGGAGCGCAGATTGGCAATGGAAGTGGCCAGCGCTCGCAGATGATGTGCTTTGACGCCTGCAGGGGGGTCTATTCCAGCGAGCGAGAGGCACAGAGAGATACACGCAGAAATCCATCCTGACAGTGTGCGCTTGGAGACTGGGCGGCCAGGCTTGTTAGGGTCGTAAGAGATGAAGAGCTGCGACCCTCTGCGCACCGCTGCGGTCCTCTGTAGGTAACAGCGAAGGGCCCGGACGCAGTCCAATGTGTGTAGTCGGCGCTGCTCCTGATTGGAGTGGGGTCCGGGGAGGAAGCAGGGCAGTTCAATGGCTTGGTTGATGTGAAAGGAGGTCGCCACCTTGGGGACAAACTTAGGGTGTGTCCGCAGGAGAGCACGGTCATGTAGCAGGATTGTGTAGGGCGGGTAATCGACGAGAGCGTGGAGCTCACTGATTCGCCTGGCAGAGGTGATAGCGATGAGGAAAAGAGTTTTCCACGAGACAAACTTCATCCCTGAGGAGAGCAGGGGTTCGAAAGGCTCCTTGGTAAGCTGGTTGAGTACAATGTTCAGGTCCCAAGGAGGTACCAGTTCTCTGATTGTGGGGTGTAGATTGGCCAGCCCTTTCATGAAACTGGCGACGACCGGGAGGACTGCCACCGATGAGCCGCTAACGCGGTGGTGGAAAGCTGCGATGGCAGTGAGGTGGACCTTGATGGACTGTGTGCACAGGCCCAGGGTGGAGAGAGACGCCAGGTATTCCAGGAGCTGAGGCACTGGGCATGAGAATGGGTCAAGGTGCCGCGCCTCGCACCAGATGCTGAAGCGACACCATTTAAGACTGTAGCATTTCCTGGTGGATGGTCGCCGGGCTGCAAGAACGATGTGCTGGACCTCGTCCGACAGGTTGAGGGGAGCCAAGCTTAACCTTTCAGCTTCCAAGCCGCTAGCGACAGCGTCTGCAGGTTGGGATGCAGCATGGACCCATTGTCTTGGGACAGGAGGTCCGCTCTCAGGGGAAGTCGAATTGGAGGCTCCGTCGCCAGGCGGTGCAGGTACGGGAACCATATTTGCCTGGGCCAGTAAGGGACCACCAGGATGACTGTCGCACGGTCCCTGATGATGCGTTGGATGGTCCGCGCTACCAGGGGGGTCGGCGGAAACGCATAGGCCAGTGTCCATTGGTTCCAGGGAAGGTCGAAGGCGTCCGCCGCTAGCCTGAGTCGGGAGGGTCTCTTCGAGCAGAACAAGTGGCACTTCGTGTTGCTCTGGGACGCAAAGAGGTCGATTTGCGGGGGACCCCACTCCTTGAACAGGAACGCTGAAACGTCTTGGTGAAGCGACCACTCGTGTGGGTTGAGCTGTCTGCTGAGGCGGTCGGCTAGGACATTTTCCTCTCCTGGCAGGTAGCATGCTTGGAGGCTGCAGTTGAGGGAGAGTGCGAGGTTCCATGCGAGGAGGGCTTCTCTGCAGAGGGGACGTGACCCTGTGCCCCCTTGCTTGTTTAAGTAGAACATGGCGACTTGATTGTCGGTCAGGATCCTGACGATTTTGCCGGAAATCAGGCTCTGGAAGGCTGAGAGGGCGAGGCGGACAGCTCTGAGCTCGAGAATGTTGATATGGAGGTTTGTCTCGGAAGGGGACCAAGCCCCTTGGGTGCTCGAGTTGGCACAGTGGGCTCCCCATCCCTGTTTTGAAGCATCCGTGGTTACGGTGATCTGGTATGGGGGCGCTTGTAGATGCATGCCCCTGGCGAGGTGTTTGGGGAGGGTCCACCAGCATACCGCCTTGGAGGAGGTATCGTCTCTGGGGACTGTGGCGGACAGAAGCTGGGTGTGCTGGCACCAGTGCGAGCGGAGATGCCACTGAAGAACTCTCATGTGCAATCTTGCGAGGGGGAGGACATGGGTTGCAGCGGCCATGTGTCCCAGGAGGCGTAGAATGGTCCGCGCCAAGGATTGAGGGCTGCTTAGGAACTGTAGCGCTAGCCGGACGATTGCATGTCTCCTGCTCCGGGGCAGGAAGGCCTTGGCCCGCTTTGTATCCACGCAGGCACCGATGAATTCCAGCTTTTGTACTGGCGAGAGATGGGACTTCCTGAAGTTCACTAAGAAGCCCAGGGAAGACAGTAGAGATATAGCTGCGTTGACCGCCTTCCGCAGGGATGCAGGGGATCTGGTGGAGAACAGCCAATCGTCCAGGTAGGGAAAAACACATATCCCTTGCTTCCGAAGCGATGCGGCCGCCACTGCTACGCATTTGGTGAACACCCGGGGGCGGGAGAGAGTCCGAAGGGCAGCACTCTGCATTGGTAGTGGCAGCCCGCCACATGGAAGCGTAGAAATTTTTTGTGTTGCGGGTGCATTGGGACGTGTGTGTAAGCGTCCTGGAGATCCAGAGAGGCCAACCATTCCCTTGGTTGGATGAGTGGCAGGATGGTGGATAGGGAATGCATCCTGAACTTTTCCTTGGCGATACATTTGTTGAGCTTCCTTAAATCGAGGATGGGACGCACACCCCCTGATTTCTTGGGGACGAGGAAGTACCTCGAGTAGAATCCCTTGCCGATCTCGCCCGGGGGAACCAGCTCGATGGCTCTTGAAGCCAGTAGGGCCCGGATTTCTGCAGCCATGGGGGCGAGGTGCTCCGGGAGGGTTGAGTTCTGAGGAGGAGGCCGAAGAGGCGGCATGGAAGAGAAGTTGATGCGGAAGCCCTGCTTTATGATTGACAGCACCCACTGATCCGATGTTATCCTCTCCCAGGCAGGGGGAAAAGCGGACAAGCGCCCCCCGGTCGGAAGGTGCTGGCAGGGCTGTGAGTCAAAACCCCGAATTGTTCTTCGCGGGGGCTGACGTTGATTTCTTAGGACCTTGGTCCCGCTGTCGGTGCTTTTGCCTGTATGATGCCTGGTAATGCTGCTGATGCTTGTACCGGGGCTGCTGCTGCCATTTGCGATAAGGTTGGTACCTTTTGGAGCTTGCACTGTTTTGAGTGGCCTTGCGGTAGGTGCGAGGGCGGTCAGAGCCTTCCTCCAAAGTCTGCAGGGTGGTGCAGCGCTCCCGCATGTCATTAAAAGTGTCCTTGACCTTATCGCCGAACAAGGAATCACCCGAGCAGGGAGTGTCTGCAATGCTGTCATGCGAATCCGTGCGGAGGCCAGAAGCCCAGAGCCAGGCCAGTCTGCGTGCCGAGATGGCCGTGCCCGCCACCCTGGCTGCAGTCTCAAAAGCATCGTGGGCGGCCCGTCCTTGGTGCCTTGTGCAGTCATCCAGCTCTGCGAGTGCAGACAAGAGAGAGGGTGGAATCTCCGGCAGGAGGGAAGTAGCGGATTTGATGCTGCTCACCAGTGAGTCTTGGTAGATCGCGTGCTGGAATTGGCCCCCTGATAGACTCTCTTAGCCACGTCATCTATGAGCTTGTTGTCCTTACCAGGGGGTGCATTATTGGAGCTGCGTGAGGACTTGGAGAGCTTCAGTGCTGATTCCACCACAATAGAATGGTGCGGAAGCTGCGGCTTCGCAAAGGCCGGGATGGGCTGGACGTTGTACTTGCTATCCAATCTACGAGGGCAGGCGTGATTGGAAGCCGGGGCCTGCCATATCTTGGTGAGGTTGTCTCGGAGAAGCTGATGGATGGGCAGGACAGGGGTGGATTTAGGGACATCAATGAACTTGAGAGCGCTCTGCACCTCGTCACGTTGGTCCGGTGCGTCCAATGGTGAGATGGAAAGTGTGGTAATGATCTTTTGAATGAACTTGTAGTAGGTAATGTCCTCGGGTGGAACAGGAGGATCAGATGGGGCGTCTGTGTGGGAGGGAGAGCCCAGGCGGGACGCCGCATCTGAGAGCGATGGCGCTGCTGGTACATCCTGCTCCTGAGCAGGGGCAGAGGGTGCCGGGCTGCACGGCGTCTGGTTGTCAACAGCGCAGGAGGATGGTGCGGCAGGCTGCAGCTGTATGGAGGTCCCTGAGACCAGGGTGGCCAGAGAGGAGGACCACTGCTGCAGCATATCCTGCAGAAGTCTTAGGGTCTCCGGAGCGAGCTCCTGCTGTAATATTTCTGGGGCGGCTAGGGCGCCCGGATCTGGTGGAAGTAGGAACTCTCCGTGCGTATGATGCTCATCATGCTCTTCGTGCTCACTGTGGACGCTGCATGCAAGGGATGAGCTTCGGGCAGTGTATGAACGTTGGGATCTGATGGATGAAGACGAGGAGACACTGCGCCGGCTGGAGCTGCTGGTGCTGGATCTACGGCTTCTGTGCCTTGATTTGGCTTTGTGTCCGCTCCTATGTCTGTGCTGACGTCGTCTGCTCCTTGACCTCCTGCTGCGCAATCTGTGATGCCCTCTGCTCCATGATCTGCGCCGAGATTTTCCCCCTCTGCGCTGAGACCGCTTCCTGCTCCGATGAGTGTGGGAGCGCCGTCGGGGGCTGCGCGGAGATCGTGTGCTCCGGCGGTGGTCTGCGCTCCCGGGGTGTTTGCGCTGTCGGCTGGGTGCTCCGGAGGCTGCCCCCGTGATGCTGAAGGTGCTGCCGGCGTGGTGGAGACTCAGCCGGTCAGCGTCATCGAGGTCTGCGCTGATGCGGGGGGTGAGAGGTTGGCCGGAAGCAGTCAGCGGAGCGGCCGGAAGTGCCGCAGAAGAGATAGAGAGTTCCTCCGGCAAGATGTCAGCCTCCAGGAGAGCAGATGTGGAGCTGAGGAGCCCATTCCCACGGCGGGAGACGGAGGCCTGACCAGGCACGTCCCCGGCCGGAGCGGCAGCAAGAATAACATCACTGGCAGAGGTACTCACTGCGGGAGGGTTGAGGAAGTCAGCTAGAGCGTGCCGGCGTGATTTTAGTGCCCGGGGGGACATGCGGCCGCAAGCGGGGCAGTCTTCCATGGCATGCTCGGACCCAAGACATCTGATGCAAAGTTGGTGCGAATCGGAGAGGGCCATCTTGCGAGAGCAGCCGGGGCACTTTTTAAAGCCGGGCTTCTTCATTAGTGACTTGAATCTTGTTACTTGAATCTTGAATCTTGTTACTTCAGTGAGAGAAAATAAAAAACCGTCTTGCTGGCAAGGCGGAAGACAAAGACTGGCCAGCTAGGGGCGGATTGGGAGGTGGGGCTACCGGTCAGGCCCAGAAGGCTAAAGCCTTCTGGGCTAGTGAGAGTACTTCCGTTCTGGCGCCATCGGATGACTTCACCACTTGTGGCTGACTTCATCCTGCTTGCCCTGGGAGAACGGAAGGTACAAAGTCATGATTATAATTACCAAGTGACAGTAGGTGTCGCTGTGACTCCTTCATTATACAGAAGCTGATTAGTTACACTATAAGTTCTATCTAAATTTTGGTAATTTCACAAGCTTTATTTGATTTCCAGTTATATGTTGACCTAAGGTCTCTGATTCTAGGAAAGTTCATGCAATAATGCTGATGTTAGTTGTTGTCCAATTTTCAACCTATCATCTGCCACAAAAAAGAGGCGGCACTGTCTGGAATGCAGAAGCTACCCTTTGCACCAGTAACTATGTACGCAACTTTATTTGCTAATCTCTGTTACCACTAACTGTCAGCAATTTTTCAGAGAGAGAGAAAAAGACATAAGCTTCTATCTAAAAATATATACTTTGCAGTTAGATTTTGCATTACAATAAGCATATGTCCTCTTTTTCCTGAGTAAAGGTATATGGCTATAGCACATTCACAGTCCTGTTTCTTCATTATTATCTGCGCTTGAATCACTGTCTGTGCCTATATCCAGAGTACCATTAATAGATTCATCACTGTCCACCTCTAGATCCAAATTCCCATAGACAGGAAGATCTATAGTCGTATAAGTTACCTTATCACCCAAAAGCTCATCAGTCTCTGCTATAGTCTCTAACCTTGTTCTAGGGCATTGGTCAGTTCTTCCTTTTCCAAATATAACTCTGGTGGCGCAATAATCCTGATCCTCTTACCCACCCAATTAAAACTAACCCTGGTGGCTCAGCAGCACTGAACCCACCACTCCTCACTCCCCCCCCCCCCCGGTACTTTTACAAAAGAGCGGGAGCATTGCCCATGTGCTCCTGCTCCTGAACCTCCATCTTGAAAATGGCAGCACCTGGCCCTGTGCGGTGCATCCTGGGATGCACTGGGTGAAGTCAGACTGTCATATAAGGTAGAAAATGCCTGAACCCAGAATGCAACGCATGGGATTTTTCAAGATGGCAGCACAGGAGCAGGAGCATGTAAGCAACACTCCCACTCCTTTGTAAAGTGACCATGAGGAGGAGGGGGTGGGGGTTCGGGGCCACTGGGCCACCAGGGTTATTTTTAGTTGGGGGGGTGGGTGGAGGGAACAGGGCCGCTGGGCCACCATGGATTTGGTTTCTCTCGGGGGCACCAGTCCACCAACAGTATTTTGATGGCATTGGGGGCTTTTCTCGATGCCCAGATTATATGAGGGAAGTTTGAATACTCTCCTCGCGGCTTGAAAAGCACGCCGCTGATAGAGCAGACTCGGATCTCCGGGCACAGGGGAAGGGGCCGCAGGACAGCTGATTTTGCTGCTTGAGCAGCAGAAGTCTTTTTTGTTTTAAATTTGACACTTGATTCTGCCGCTGCCACGGCGGCTACGGCAGAAGCCAGGGTTTTGGGTTTTTTTTGTTTCCCTCCTTCGCTGGCCGGTTAATGAGCTATGGAGGGGCTGACTGAAATGGGGTAATGGGGGTTAGGACTGGAAGTGGGCTATTGGCAGGGGGGGGGGGTTGGGGGGTTATGACTGGTAATGGGCTATGGTGGGGGCTAGGACTGGAAATGGGCAGATGGGGGTTAGGACTGGAAGTGGGCTATTGGCAGGGGGGGGGTTATGACTGGTAATGGGCTATGGTGGGGGCTAGGACTGGAAATGGGCAGATGGGGGTTAGGACTGGAAGTGGGCTATTGTCAGGGGGGGTTATGACTGGTAATGGGCTGGGGGGGTTATAAATTGTAATGGGCTATGGTGGGCGCGAGTACTGAAAATGCGGAGATGGGGGTTAGGACTGGAGGTGGGCTGATGGGGGGGTTAGGACTGGGAATGGCCTAGGAGGGGAGGTAAGACTGAAAATGGGGTGATGGGGGATACGACTGCAAGTGGGCTATGGGGGGACTAGGACTGGTAATGGGCTATGGGGGGGGTAAGACTGAAATGGGGTGATGGGGGGGGGTAAGACTGGAAGTGCGCTATGGGGAGGTTAGGACTGGTAATGGGCTTTGGGGGGGTCTAGGACTGGTAATGGGCTGGGGGGGTTGCTAGGACTTGAAATGGGCTGAGTGGAAGGGGGGCTTGAACTGCAAATGGCTGATGGGGAGGGGGGCTTGGAATGGAAATGGGCTGTGAGGGGAGGGAGCTAGGATTGGAAATGGGCTGATGGGGGGCTAGGATTGGAAATGGGCTGATGGTGAGGCTAGGATAGGACTGGAAATGGACTGATGCAGGGACTAGAAAGGAGCAGATGCTGGGTGGGGCTGGAACTAGAAGGGAGCTGATGTTGGGGGAGGATTAGAATGGGATGGAGCTGGGAAAGTGAAATGGAGAGGGGAAAAAATATTTTGTCTGGAAGAGAAGACAAATCTACAATTGGCCAGGTATTGGGAGAGTAAGTGGGGATTGAGGATGGAGGGGTAAAATTTGAGTGGATGAAATAGGAATGAGGAAAGAGCAAAAGGAGAAAGATTAGTATGTTAAAGCAGATGTAGAGAGAGAGAATGGAAAAAAACTAGAAGAGAGAAGAAAGGACAAATGGACAGCAGACGATGGAGATAGCAGAAGACACGAAGAAACCAGAAGTGGCTGGAGCAATTGCAACTGAAAAAAAATGCACAAAAGGTAGAAAAATATCTCTTTATTTTGAATTTATTAACTGGAATATGTCAGCTCTAGGAAATGTGCATCATTAATGTTTGCACTTTGTTTAGTACAAGAGGAAATTTATAGTTTTATTTCTACAGTGTTGTTGTACATTCCAAGTTTGGCTTTTGGGGTTCCCAGTTTAATTATTGTCTTCCTATTTCTAAATCTTTTAGTCTTTCTTTATCCATACTCATTAAGAGGCATGTTTACTAAAAGTTAGTGTATGGTAACATTATGCAAATATTTATGCAAATGAGGCCCCTTATGCAAATGAGGCCCCATGTCTTATGCGGCCCCCGGGTTACTTTACAAGTCCTCATTCGGCCCTCAAAGCAATTTGAGTTTGAGACCCCTGATTTAGAAGGTAATTTTATAAAGTGCTGTCTGGCTTAGAGCATTGTAATTGCCAAGAAAGAAATGTTTTACATAAATTAGTGTTTTACAGTTTACGCACATACCTGTGGGTTCTACCCATGCTCTGCCCATGTGCATGCCCACAATAAAAGTACATGCCATCAGGTCCACATGAATAGTATCAGAATAGCAACCATGTCCATAACACAGATTAAAGCTCATCAGTGCATGTAAAGTAAATGATAAAACTACCATGATTTACATGTACGGACGGTGCATAACTTTAGGTGGCTCCCTAAAAAATTACTCTCTTTGGGGGCTATTTTCAAGCAGATTGTGTGTAGATAAAAATGGAAATAACCACAAAGAACCGCCCTTGACTTCTTCCCAGGGAAAAGGTACAGCATTGATTTGTGACGGGATAGGGCCAGGGCCAGGATTACTTCTTCAAAGTACACATAGATAATTTACATTTAACTCCCTGAGCATACTTCCCAGCAGGGAATTTGCACCTCCATAGCCCGTGGGCTGTAGAGATTCTTTCCACAGCATGTACATCTTCCACCCAATTCGATCTGCAGTAGCTTACCACTGCTGGACTTGATCTGTTATTATGCTCTAACACACTTGCAGTTCTGCTGTTCCACATGAACACAGTTCCAGTTGCAATGCTGTAAGGCATTTTGTTTAAACCCAACTAGCACACTTGAGTGTCATTGCTTCAGGACTTGGGCTTCTGCTACACAAGCCCTTGCTGATGCAACCTTCTGTAGTGATTACAGGGAATTCAACATGGCAATCTTCTCTGGCCTTGGCTTTCTCTAACCAAACCTCACTACATTCTCCCATAAGGCAGCTTATATGTGTCAAACAAAACACTTACCAATTTATATCAGTTGAAATGATTCTCTACATAGTTTAGTATTTTCTGAAGTCTATTCAGCAGTACTTCTCTCTTGGGGTCGCATCCACTACACTCCTTCGCATTTGGCACTTGGAAAAAGCAGGATTGCTTACTAGTAAGAGGAATTCTCCATTGATATCAGGGGAATGCAGCCACGCAATCAGGTTACATTTCATACCCAGCAGAGAGCTTGTAGTTTACATTTAATAGTCACCCAGGGCCTAGCATCAGCAAAGTACTTTTAGCTTAAATTTAAGACACAGAAGAGAGCTTTCTGGTTAAATTTAGAACCCAGCAGAGAGCTTGTAGTTTAAATTTCCTAAGAAGTTAGAGCCTAGCAGCAGCTAAGAGCTATAATTTAAATCAAATCAGAATATAGCTTACCTTAGCAGCACAAGACAGGGTACTGTGTAGCAGCCCTCTTTTAATAAGTGTTATTTCCCTCCCTCCCTCCCCACACACACCCACCCCTGGGATAATCGTAGCTTTCTAGGTACTTACACATCTTAAAAGGCAGGAGGTGCTCTCAGGTGAAGCTCATTACCCAAATCAGTCATACACTAAGGACCTGAGATTAGTTAAGCTTCAGGTGAACAAGGTATATTACATGTATTAGGTACAGTGTTATTAGTATAAATATCCATAGCAACCCTTAGTAAGTAAAGAACTTAGATCTAAACACAAACCTAAAACTAAGATGAAGACAGCAGTCCAGCAGCGGGATGGGGGCTTTCCAGTCTTTTGCATTGAGTGTCACATGTATGATTTTCTCCCAGTTGGTGAGAGGTCTTACGTGTGCACTAGGTGCAAGGAGCTCTTTGCTCTCAGGGAACGAGTCCATTCTCTAGAGGCTAAAGTAGCAGACTTGGAAAGCATAAGACAGACAGAGAGGTACATAGACGAGACCTACAGGGATATAGTCCTGAAGTCCCACCTCCAGTCTGGCAGCATCCCTGTTGCCATGGAGGAGAGAGGTCACGTGACAGGAGAGCATCACCCTGGTGTGGCAGGAAGTGATCCTGTAACTAGGACCTGTCCACCAGGTGATGTAAAACCCTCTCGCACCGAGGAAGTTTCTCCAGGGCCATGTGCCCATGAGGGAAGGGTTAGGACAGCCGTTATAGTTGGTGATTCGATCATTAGGCATGTAGATAGCTGGGTGGCTGGTGGATGTGAGGATCGCCTGGTAACATGCCTGCCTGGTGCGAAGGTAGCGGACCTCACGCGCCACCTAGATAAGGTCTTAGATAGTGCTGGGGAGGAGTCTGCTGTCTTGGTACATGTCGGTACCAATGACATAGGAAAATGTGGTAGAGAGGTTCTGGAGGCTAAATTTAGGCTTTTAGGTAGGAAGTTGAAATCCAGAACTTCCAGGGTAGCGTTCTCCGAAATGCTTCCTGTTCCACGTGCAGGACCCAAAAGGCAGGCAGAGCTCCGGAGTCTCAATGCGTGGATGAGACAATGGTGCAGAGATGAGGGTTTTGGATTTGTTAGGAACTGGGGAACATTCTGGGGAAAGGAGGGGCTCTTCCGAAGGAATGGGCTTCACCTTAACCGGGATGGAACCAGGCTGCTGGCATTAACCTTTAAAAAGGGGATAGAGAAGCTTTTAAACTAGATATTAGGGGAAAGCCGACAGTCGCCCAAGAGAGGATGGTTCGGAAGAATGTATCTTTGAAGGATACTACCAAAAGCAGAGAGGTTCCACAAAAGAGTAAAGTAGCCCAAATGCCCTCAAGTATGGAGCAGACAGAGCTTAAAGATCCCAAATTACCCATGTCTAACAATAGCCAAATTAATACGAATAAAATACATTCTCTAAAATGCTTGTATGCAAATGCTAGAAGTCTAAAAAATAAGATGGGAGAGTTAGAATATATAGCACTAAATGAAAGGTTAGATATGATTGGAATATCAGAGACATGGTGGAAGGAGGACAACCAGTGGGACACTGTGATACCTGGGTATAAACTATATCGTAATGATAGAGCTGATCAAATTGGCGGAGGGGTTGCTCTCTATGTTAGAGAGAGCATTGAGTCAGAAAGGATTAAAGTTTTGCAGGAAACAAAATCTGCTGTAGAATCTGTATGGATTGAAATTCCATGTAAAAGGGGGAAGGCAATGGCAGTGGGGGTATACTATCGAGCGCCTGGCCAGAATGACCAAATGGATGATGAAATGCTCAAAGAAATCAAGGAAGCTAACAAAAGTTACAGCGCAGTAATAATAATGGGTGATTTCAACTACCCCGGTATCGACTGGGTCAGTGTCACGTCAGGACATGCTAGGGAGATAAAGTTCCTAGATGAAATAAATGACTGCTTTTTGGAGCAGCTGGTTCATGAACCGAACAGAGGGGAAGCCATATTAGACCTAGTCCTTAGTGGAACACCAGATCTAGTGCAAGAGATAAGGGTGTTGGGGCCACTTGGCAATAGTGATCATAGCATGATCACCTTTGATTTAATTAGTGGAGGAGGGATAGTAAGGAAATCCACAGTACTACCTTTTAACTTTCGAAAGGGAGACTATGATAAAATGAGGAAAACAGTTAAGAAAAAACTAAAAGGAGCAGTTGCAAAGGTTAAAGACATACATCAGGCTTGGCTGTTGTTGAAAAATACTATCTTGGAAGCCCAGACCAGCTGTATTCCACGCTTTAAGAAAAGTGGAAGGGAGTCCAAAAAACTGCCAGCATGGTTTAAAGGTGAGGTCAGAGAGGCTGTTGTTGCCAAAAAAGCATCTTTCAAGAAATGGAAAAAAGAGCCAAACGACGAAACCTGGAAACAGCACAAGCACTGGCAAGTCAAATGCACAGCATTAATAAGGCAGGCAAAGGGAGAATTTGAGAAGAAGCTTGCTGCGGAAGCAAAAACGCGAAGTAAAGACCTTTTCAAGTACATTCGTAGCAAAAAACCTGTGAGAGAGTCAGTTGGTCCATTAGATGATAAAGAGGTTAAAGGAGCACTAAGAGGCGACAAGGCGATAGCGGAGAGATTGAATGAATTCTTTGCTTCAGTCTTTACTGAGGAAGATGTAGGGATGTTACCCATGACTGAAGTGGTATTTAAAGGTGCGGAAGAATTGAAGGAAATATCGATACATCGGGAAGATGTATTACAACTATTAGATAAACTGAAGAGTAGCAAATCACCTGGGCTGGATGGTATATATCCAAGGGTATTGAAAGAACTGAAATATGAGATAGCAGACCTGCTATTAGTAATCTGTGAACTATCGTTAAAATCATCTCTAATACCTGAAGATTGGAGGATCGCCAATGTAACACCAATTTTTAAAAAGGGTTCCAGGGGTGATCTGGGAGACTACAGACCGGTGAGCCTGACATCAGTACTGGGAAAAATGGTAGAAACCATCATAAAGAATAAAATTACTCAGCATGTAGATAGTCATGACCTAATGGGAGACAGCCAACATGGCTTTAGACAAGGAAGATCTTGTCTTACTAATCTGTTATGTTTTTTTGAAGGTGTGAATAAACAGGTGGACAAAGGTGAGTCGGTTGATATAGTGTATCTGGACTTTCAGAAAGCCTTTGACAAAGTCCCTCATGAGAGAGACTTTTGGCAAAACTAAAGAGTCATGGGATAGGAGGCAGTGTACTATTGTGGATCAGGAACTGGTTAAAAGATAGAAAGCAGAGGGTAGGGCTAAATGGCCAATTTTCCCAATGGAGAAAGGTGAATAGTGGTGTACCCCAGGGATCTGTGCTGGGTCCGCTGCTTTTTGACATATTCATAAATGACCTGGAAAGTGGAATAACGAGTGAGGTTATCAAATTTGCAGATGACACAAAACTATTTAAAGTTGTTAAAACCCAAGAGGATTGTGGAAAATTGCAAGAGGATCTTGATAAATTGGAAGACTGGGCATCAAAATGGGAGATGAAATTTAATGTGGACAAGTGCAAGGTTATGCACCTAGGGAAGAACAACCCAAACTATGGTTACACGATGCAACGTTCCACATTAGGAACCACCACCCAGGAAAAAGATTTAGGCGTCATTGTGGATACCATGTTAAAACCCTCGGCCCAGTGTGCAGTGGCGGCTAAGAGAGCAAATAGAATGCTAGGTATGATAAGGAAAGGAATGGAAAATAAAACAAAAGATATTATAATGCCTCTATATCGTTCCATGGTGAGACCGCATCTTGAATATTGTGTGCAATTCTGGTCGCCGTATCTTAAAAAGGATATAGCAATTTTAGAAAAGGTTCAGAGAAGAGCCACCAAAATGGTAAAAGGGATGGAAGGATACTCCTATGAAGAAAGGCTAAAAAGGTTAGGGCTCTTTAACCTGGAAAAGAGACGGCTTAGGGGAGATATGATAGAAGTCTATAAATTAATGAACGGAGTGGAACGGGTAATTGTAGATCGATTGTTTACCTTATCAGAATATAGAAAGACTAGGGGACATGCAATGAAGCTACAGGGTAAACTATTTAAGACTAATAAAAGAAAATATTTTTTCACTCAATGTGTAATCAAACTCTGGAATTTGTTACCAGAGGCTGTAGTAAAGGCTGTTAGTGTAGCTGGGTTTAAAAAAGGTTTGGACAAATTCCTGGAGGAAAGGTCCATAAACCATTATTAAGAAGGGACCCAGGATATCAATGCTTGAACCAATACAAGCATTGTGGAACCTGTGTCCCTTGGGGAAACTGCTAGGTACATATGACCTAGATTGGCCACTGTTGGAAAAAGAATACTGGGCTTGATGGACCTTGGTCTGACCCAGTATGGCATATCTTATGTTCTTATGTTCTTACAATAGGATGACATTATCCTTGGCATCTCCCTTGTTGCATTGGTGTTCTCACAAAGCTCAGGAAAGTGATAGAAACCTCTCTGTACACACTTGGGTATTTCATTATTAGGGCCTTCCCTCACTCCCATGGCTGTTGAATAACATAGCAGTGATGTAAGTTGAGCGGGAGAAAGCGGGTGAGGTGGATAAGCAGAGGAAATGCATCAATACAATAGGGTGATTCCCAAGATGAGGGTTACCTGTGCCTAGAATGTTGGTCAACATGTAGATGTGGCTCCTGGATTGCTGGAGAGGAGTTTTGAACTGGCAAAGAGGTCGTACAAAATGGATTGTCCAAACACATCATTTAGGTTCAACGAGATGTCCAGGTAGTAATGTTCATGCAGGTATGGGTAGAAGACTAAGGGGGGTGTTTACTAAACGGCGATAGCGGACATTGAAATCAATGGGGCCGCAGCTCCGATATCGCAAGGAGTCCGCTACCACCGTTTAGTAAACATCCCCCTAAGTTGCAGCTCTGCAGATGTCATCTATGGAGCTGATCTGGGATTGTCAGCCGATATTGCTTGTGCACAGAGCTTATATATACCAGTGCAGCCTAGTGAAAGCAGGTTGGTTTTCTCACAGTAGAAATTGACACTGTCAAATATTCAACTAGAAAGGATACACTTTATGACTTGTACCCCTGGCTTGTTTGGATTGAAGGAAATAAAAAGTTGGGAATAGTTTCAGATATTCTTACAAAGAATAGCATACATCTGCAGTCCAACAAGTGCGGGGTTTTTACAGCTGAGCAGGAGTGTGGCTTAGGAAAAAAAACACTGGCAGTGGTTTTGCTTTAGATGAAAGTCTCATGCCACCTTGGGTAGAAACCTGCCACCAGAGAATGCCCTATTGCTGTTGTTAAATATCATTGGTAGTGTAGAACTGGAAGCATTGTGGATAATGGGACAAATCTTGTAGTTTGTTAACTCACTGAGCAGATGTAATGGCCACCAAGAACAGAGCTTTCTATGAGAGGTATTTGGGCAGGTTTGTCCCAGCAGTTCAAAAGGAGGAACTATCTGAAATAGAAGCCTACAGGACCACCATATGATGGTATGGATGCTTTGAGGTGCATGAGGGGGCTTGGCTGAAGCTGAACTGTGTAACTCTGATAGAGAATCCTGAGCACCCAGCAGTCAGTAGTGATAGATTTCCAGGCTTCTCTGAAGAACCAGAGCCTCGCTCCCCTTGGCAGATAATTAAAAACTATGAGTCGATTTGCTACTGGTGGCAGCTGAGCCCATTGGTTGCTTCTTTTCTCCTGGCCTCTGTCTCTGTGAATAGGAGTGAGCTATCTGTCATAATGGAGGCAGGTGTAGAGTTGGTATCACTTGTGAAGGTAGGGCTGTTGGAAGTACTATGATTGACAATGATTCCTGTAAAGTAGCTATTGGGGTTGGCAGAGAAAGGAAGGCTGCTCTGCAGGCTGCAAAGATAGTTCATGAAGAGTGGAACAATGGTCCTTTATCTGTTATTGTCTCCTGCCTGCTGTTGTTACCTGTTGCCTGCTGCTACTTGCTTTTGCTGCCTGCTACCCTTCGTGCTCTGTCTCTTGCAGATTGCCTGGTGCCTTCCTGATTCACCCGCTGAAGCCCCGCCTCCCGGTAGTGACGCGGCCGCGTTTGACGCGTCCACGTCATTGGCCAGGTACCGGACTGAATATCAGAGCTTCTAGAGCGGTGTTCCACGCTGCGGCGGCGCGCGCCATGGGCGCGCGCCGAAGGAGCGCGCACAAGGAGCAGGTCGTGCTCCTTGGGCAAGCTCCTTGGGGCGACGACTGGGGCGACCTGAAACACCATCTACCACCTCCTGGTTCTCCTTGGTCCTTCTCACACTGCTTCCCTGACGCACTTCCCTCTTTTCCCTCCAGTCCTGTCGTTTCCTTGTTTAGCTGCCTGGTGCTGCTGCTAACTACATTTTCCATTTCTTTTCGTCTTGCAGCGTCTGTCCCTCTCTTTGTTCTTCCTATCCCTTCTGTTCAGGCCATGACTGCCATTCCTGTCCACTGGGGACACCGTCCCTTGTCTTTATTCCCTACCCTGCCAGGTCCCCTGGCCCGCAACCCCATTAACCTTCTTTCGTGTTCCTCTCGTCTGAGTTATTCTGTTTCTCTTCTCTCTTCTCCAACACTCCCTCCTGCTGTTCCTCTCCTCACACTTTCTCTGGCCCTTCTCAACTGCCGCTCCATCCGTTCCAAGACCCATCTGGTTCATGATCTTATAACTCAACACTCCCTGGATGTCCTCTTCATCACGGAGTCTTGGCTCCGGGAGGGGGAGGACGCCCTCCTTCATCAGTCTTCCACCCGGTTTCTCTGCCTTTCACACCCCTCGCCTCCGTCGTTCGGGCGGTGGGGTGGCGTTCATTTACAGGTCTTCTTTCGCTTTTTCTCTAGTATCACCTCCCCCTGCCTACCCAGAATCTCTTTTGGTACGTTCCAATTCCTCCCCCCCCCCTATCTATTTCCTCCTCCTGTATGTTCCCCCCTCCTTGCGTCCTGACCTTTGGAACTCTCTGCTAAGTACCCTTTCAGACTCTACCCTCCTCTCTCAGCACTTGGTCATATTGGGCGATTTTAATGCCCATCTGGATCCCCCTTCTCGCCCCCGTGATAAGGCCCTTTTCTATTTGTTTTCTGATCTGTCCCTCACCCAACACGTTTCCTGCCCCACTCACACTTCCGGTCGATCCTTGGACCTGATTCTCACTCTTGACCCTTCGTCTTTTGTCCCCTCCAATATCCTCTCCTTCCCTATCCCCTGGTCTGATCATCACTGTCTCTTCTTTACCTTCTCTTTCCCCTTTTCTGGGCCGGCTGCCCCTATTCCCTCTTCTGCTCTATCCCTCAGACGCCGTTTCACTCCAAACTCTCTCCTGTCCTTTCCCTCAGCTCACACTCTTCTTCCCGCAGAATTCTCCTCCCTCTCTGTTGATCACCAGGTTGACCTCTGGTCATCTTCTCTTTCAGCTGCCCTCGACACTGTAGCACCTCTCTGCCCCACGGTTTCCCGGTCGACTCTTCACCATCCTTGGTTTCACTCTGGTCTCCTTCTTCTCCGCACCAATCTCCGTCGTGCGGAGCGGCACTGGAGGAAGCTCCGCACACCTGCTTCTCGGTCCCACTACCAACTCATTCAACTCTCCTATCGGTCTGCTATTTCTTCTGCTAAGTCCTCCTACTATTCTCATCTCATCTCCACATCATCAAACTCTGCTAAACGTCTCTTTCTTGTCCTCAAGTCTATCTCCTCTATTTCCGCTACCCCTTCCGCCCCTCCTAATCCCCCTCCGAGCCCCTCCACCCTTGCCTCATTTTTCTCTGACAAGGTTCTTTCTCTTCGCTCGTCCTTTTCCCCCTGTCCGCCCCCTTTGTCTCCCCTTCCCTTCCCCCCTGTCTCCCCCCCTCTCCTTCTGTGTTATCCCCTTCCCACATTTTTCCACACAGCTGGTGTTCCTTTACCCGCATCTCCTCCTCTGAACTTATTCAGGTTATCTCATCTGCTCATCATACTACCTGCCCCCTTGATCCATTGCCCTCTTCCTGGCTTCTTAATCCTGATATCGCACTTGTCCCCTCTATTCTTTCTATTTTCAACTCTAGTCTTTCGTCCGGTTTCTTTCCCTCCCGCTGGAAGCATGCCATCGTCTGTCCCCTCTTGAAAAAGCCATCCCTTGACCCCTCCCTTCCTGCCAATTGGCGCCCTGTCTCCAATCTTTCTTTCCTGTCTAAGGTTCTTGAAAAACGTGTCTTTCTTCAGTTGGTTTCTCACCTTGACTCTACTCACGCCCTTCACCCTCGTCAATCCGGATTCCGTACCGGTCACAGCACAGAAACTATCCTCACTGCCCTGCTCTCCGAACTTCACCGTGCTCACGATCGTGGTGATATCTCCCTCGTGGTGTCACTGGATCTATCCTCTGCGTTTGATGTTGTCGATCACCGTACTCTTTTGTCTCGACTGGCTGACTTTGGCATCTCTGGTACTGTCCTTCGGTGGTTTCACTCTTTCCTTTCTGGTCGTACCTTTTCGGTCCACTCCGGCGCCTCTTCATCTGTTCCCACCCCTGCTACATGTGGTGTTCCCCAGGGTTCTATTCTAGCTCCGTTGCTCTTCAATGTTTTTCTTGCTCCCTTGGCCCTCTTAATTCAGCAATCTTCCCTTTCCTTTTATATATATGCTGATGATATTCTCTTGGTCCACCACACCTCTCCTTCTTCTCCAGATCTGACCCCCCTGAATCTTTGTCTTTCTTCTATTGCTTCCTGGTTTGACACTAATTTTATGCATGCCAATCCGACAAAATCTTCTGCACTCTGGATCACTTCTGGTCTCCCTTCCCCCTCCCTGCTTCCTGTTATGGGTCCTCACTCCATTCCTTCTGCCCCAACCCTTCGTTATCTGGGTGTTACCCTAGACTCGTCCCTTACTTTTCATGATCATATCTCCTCTGTTGTGCGTTCTTCCTTTTTCCACTTACGTCGTATCAAGGCTGTTCGTTTCATTCTCCCTTCACCCTCTATTGTTACCCTTGTTTTGTCTTTGGTTATTACACGTATTGACTATTGTAATGTTATCTACGCTGGACGCCCCTCCTACCAACTTCGCCGACTACAACTTGTGCAAAATGCCGCTGCCCGTCTTGTTACTCTGTCACCCATTCGTGCTCATGTTTCACCCTGTCTCTCATCTTTACATTGGCTCCCTGTTAAGTTCCGGTTCATGTTCAAGTTTCTTATCCTTGCCCATAAAGCCCTTTATTCTAGCACCCCCCAGTATCTAGCTGACACTATTCGCCTTCAGCCCTTTTCTCGTCTCCTTCGCTCCTCTCACAGTAATCGTCTTTTTCTTCCGTCACCTAATCAGGCTCACCTTGAATCTACTCGTCACTCTGCTTTCTTCTTCCTGGCCCCCGCCCTTTGGAACTCCCTCCCCTCCTCACTTCGTATTGAATCATCTTATACCCGTTTCAAAGTCCTTCTTAAAACACACCTCTTTTGTAAGGCCTTTGATCTACCCCCCCCCCTGTCGATGGTGTTTCCTCTCCCTAGCTACGCCTCCCATTCCCCTTTCCCCTCCGCTCCCTCCTTCCCCCTCCTCTTTCCCTCTAATCCCTTATGCACCTTGGCTATCTGCTATCTGTATTTGTTTTACTATTACCTATCTTAATATCTGATGATTTTATTATCTTGCTCTCTGTCCTATTATTTTATGGCGTTCCTTTCCTTTTAATTAGCAGTCGTTGTTTTTATGATTGTGCACCGCCCTGATGCTTCGGCCTGGGCGGTATATCAAGTATTTTTATAAAGATAAAGATAAAGATCTCTCTGACACTTTCTCAACATAGATTTATTTATTTAACATTTCTTATATACCGCCTTTCATGATATCAAGGTGGTTTACATTGAACAAACTGAAATTACATTGAACAGGGCATTATAACTTGGAGAAAACTATTTTACAGGGAACATGGGCTATGGAGGGTTAAGTGGCTTGCCCAAGACCACAAGGAGCACCTGTGGGACTAGAAACCCAAGTCCTTCTGGCCCAAGGTTGCTGTCCTCTAGTGGGATTTGAACCCCTGACCTTCTGTCTTGAAGTACCTTGCCCCAACCTCTAGGCCACTCCTCCACTCCAGATTAGCATCAAAGCATGATGCATCCCCTAACTCCAGATGCTCAAAGCCAACATGCCCCTATGATGACTGTCATGGTTCGGGATGCCATATCATAGGCATCATATAGATCTCATTAAATGGAACATGCATTCCTCCAAATCATGGAGCATGGGACCCAGAATGGGAAATAGCTTAAGTACTGGTAAGTTGGATGCAAAACATTGATAATGAAGGTAATAAAAATAATAAATGTGAGAGACGCGGAGCTCCCAAGCAGGTCCACCATCCGCTAATTGGGCATCACGCTAGACTGGCACCTCGACATGAAAGCGCACATAAGCAACACCATCAAGGCAATCTACCATAAGATACAAACAAGTCAGCATCTCTGACCCTTGCTGCAGCCAGATGATTTTCAAACAATTTTCCAAGCACTCGTAACCCCACTTCGATTACACCAACGCAATCCTGCACGGACTCCCCAAGAACACATTGAACCCTCTACAGCTAGCAATGAACGCTGCTGCCCGCTTCCTATACGGGGCCTCCAGAAGAGACCACATAACCCCAATCTTAAAAGACCTTCACTGGTTTCCGATCAACTGCCGGCTCACCTACAAAGTAGTACTGCTGACCTTCAAAGCCATCAACAAAAGATCTTCCACCTCCCTAATGGACCTCCTCCACCCCACCCCTCCAAACATATCCAGATGGACTTTCGCTACCAACACACTAGCAATCCCCAAAGAAATAACAAAATGCTCTCAGGCAACAAAGAACAGAGCCTTTGTGTTCTACGCACCTACATGCTGGAATGACCTCCCAACCACCATCCGAGCGATCACTGACCTCACCCAATTCAGGAAAGCACTAAAGCACCATCTTTTTCTTCTACATTACTCACACACCAGTGATACAACTACACCCACCATACCCCCAACCACCTTGACAACAGCACCAGCATGCCCTAATCATGCTGAGGCAACCGTACTCATCAGCCCAACTGTCTAATTGTAAATAATTGACAATCCTGTATATAGTTATTAGAGTACGCCATGTCGCTACAACAACTCCGCGACACATTGTTCAGCTTATATATAGTTACCCCAGTTCTAATCCAAGTTAAAATACCCATTCAATGTAAGTACATTGCAGGCTATTTCCTGCATTGTACATATAAATGTTACTTGTAAACCGCACTGATTTTAAAGAGCGCGGTATAGAAAAGCTTTAAATAAATAAATAAAAGAGAATTTGAAAAGACGCTTGTCATACTGGCAAAACTCACAATCAAAACTTTTCAGGTGCATTCAAAGCAAGAAGCCTGTGAGTGTCAGTTAGCCCATGATCAAGAGGTAAAAGGGGCACTCAGAGTGGACAAGGCCAGAGTTAAGAAACTATATGATTTCTTTGTTTTGATCTTTACTAAGGAAAATGTAAGGGAGCTACCCATTACCAGAAATAGTATTTAATGGTGATGATTCGAAAGAACTGAAACAAATAGTTTAGTGGGACACTGTGATACCTGGATACAAACTATATCGTAATGATAGAACTGATCAAATTGGTGGAGGGGTTGCGCTCTATGTTAGAGAGGGCATTGAGTCAGAAAGGATTAAGGTTTTGCAGGAAACAAAATTTGCTGTAGAATCTCTATGGATTGAAATTCCATGTATGAAGGGGAAGGTGATGGCAGTGGGGGTGTACTATCAACCGCCTGGCCAGAATGAACAAATGGATGATGAAATGCTCAAAGAAATCAAGGAAGCTAACAAAAGTCACAGCAGAATAGTAATAATGGGTGATTTTAATTACTCCGGTATCGAATGGGTCAGTGTCACGGCAGGACATGCTAGGGAGATAAAGTTCCTAGATGAAATAAATGACTGCTTCTTGGAGCAGCTGGTTCATGAACCGACCAGAGGGGAAGCCATACTGGACCTAGTCCTTAGCGGAACACCAGATCTGGTGCAAAAAATAACGGTGTTGGGACCACTTGGTAATAGTGATAATAGCATGATCGTGTTTGATTTAGTTAGTGGAGGAGGGATAGTAAAGAAATCCACAATACTACATTTTAACTTTCGGAAGGTAGACTATGATAAAATGAGGAATATAGTTAAGAAAAAACTAAAAGGAGCGGTTGGAAAGGTTAAAGACTTACATCAAGCTTGGGTGTTGCTTAAAAATAATATCCTGGAAGCCCAGACCAGCTGTATTCCACGCATTAAGAAAAGTGGAAGAAAGTCCAAAAAACTGCCAGCATGGTTTAAAGGTGAGGTCAGAGAGGCTGTTGCTGCCAAAAAAGCATCTTTCAGGAAATGGAAAAAAGAGCCAAACGATGAAAACTGGAAACAGCACAAGCACTGGCAAGTTAAATGCAAAGCATTGGTAAGGCAGGCAAAGCAAGAATTTGAGAAGGAACTTGCTACGGAAGCAAAAACACGAAATAAAGACTTTTTCAAGTACATTCGTAGCAAAAGGCCTGTGAGAGAGTCAATTGGACCATTAGATGATGGAGGGGTAAAAGAGGCAGTAAGAGGAGATAAGGCTGTTGCAGAGAGACTGAATGAATTCTTTGCTTCGGTCTTTACTGAGGAAGATGTAGGGATGTTACCCAAGACTGAAGTGGTATTTAAAGGTGATACTGCAGAGGAATTGAGAGAAATATCGCTACACCGGGAAGATGTATTACAACTATTTGATAAACTGAAGAGTAGCAAATCACCTGGACCGGATGGTATACATTCAAGAGTGTTGAAAGAACTGAAATATGAGCTTGCAGACTTGCTATTAGTAATCTGTGAACTTTCATTAAAATCATCTGTAATACCTGAAGATTGGAGGATTGCCAATGTAACACCAATTTTTAAAAAGGGTTCCAGGGGTGATCCGGGAAATTACAGACCGGTGAGCCTGACGTCAGTACCGGGGAAAATGGTAGAAACCATCATAAAGAACAAAAATTACACAGCATGTAGATAGTCATGGCCTAATGGGAGACAGCCAACATGGCTGTAGACAAGGAAGATCTTGTTTTGCTAATCTGATATGTTTTTTTGAAGGTGTGAATAAACAGGTAGACAAAGGTGAGTCAGTTGATATAGTGTATCTGGACGTTCAGAAAGCCTTTGACAAGGTCCCTCATCAGAGACTTTTGGCAAAACTAAAAAGTCATGGGATAGGAGGAAGTGTACTATTGTGGATCGGGAACTGGTTACAAGATAGAAAGCAGAGGGTAGGGCTAAATGGACAATTTTCCCAATGGAAAAAGGTTAATAGTGGAGTACCCCAGGGATCTGTACTGGGTCCGCTACTTTTTGACATATTCATAAATGACCTGGAAAAGGGAATAACTAGTGAGGTTATCAAATTTGCAGACGACACAAAACTGTTGAAAGTTGTTAAAACCCAAGAGGACTGTGCAAAACTGCAGGAGGATCTGGACAAATTGGAAGACTGGGCATCCAAATGGCAGGTGAAATTTAATGTGGACAAGTGCAAAGTTATGCACCTAGGAAAGAACAACCCACACTATGGTTACACAATGCAAGGTTCCACATTGGGAACCACCACCCAGGAAAAAGATTTAGGAGTCATCGTGGATAACATTTTAAAACCCTCCGCCCAGTGTGCAGCGGCAGCCAAGAAAGCAAATAGAATGCTAGGTATCATAAGGAAAGGAATGGAAAATAAAACAAAGGATATTATAATGCCTCTGAATCGTTCCATGGTACGACTGCACCTTGAATATTGTGTGCAATTCTGGTCACCGTATCTTAAAAAGGATATAGCGTTATTAGAAAAGGTACAGAAAAGAGCCACCAAAATGGTAAAGGGGATGGAAGGCTACTCCTATGAAGAGAGGCTACAAAGTTTGGGGCTCTTCAGCCTGGAAAAGAGACGGCTGAGGGGAGATATGTTAGAGGTCTATAGATTAATGAATGGAGTGGAACGGGTAAACGTAGATCGATTGTTTACGCTATCAGAATATAGAAAGACTAGGGGACATGTAATGAAGCTACAGGGTAATCTATTTAAGACAAATAATAGAAAATATTTTTTCACTCAATGTGTAATCAAACTCTAGAATTTGTTACCAGAGGATGTAGTAAGAGCTGTTAGTGTAGCTGGGTTTAAAAAAGGTTTGGACAAGTTCTTGGAGGAAAGGTCCATAAACCATTATTAAAAAGGGACCCAGGATATCAACGCTTAACCCAATATAAGCATTGTGGAACCTGTGTTTCTTGGGGATACTGCTAGGTATGTATGATCTAGATTGGCCACTGTTGGAAACAGGATACTGGGCTTGATGGACCTTGGTCTGACCCAGTATGGCATATCTTATGTTCTTAAACAAATCTCGGTGAAACCTGGAGGATGTAATAGGGCAAATTCATAAACTAAAGGGCATAAAATCACCTAGAACTCAAAAATGAAATTGCAAACCTGCTATTAGTAATTTCTGACCTATCATTTACAATACTTGAAGAATGGAGGGTAGTCAATGTAACACTAATTTTTAAAAAGGGTTGTAGGGGTGATGCATGAAACTACAACTAGGGAATATGACGTCAGCGCAAAGCAAAAGGTTACAAACTATTGTTGTTAAGTGCTGTCAAGTCTGTGCCAACTCATGGCGACCCTCTGGATAGTTGTCCTAAACTGTGTTCGGTCTTCAGTCAAGCAGGTAGAGTGACATCCACAGCTGCTATTATAATATCCATCTATCACATTACTACCCTTCCTCTATTATGCTGACCTTCAATCTTACCAAGCATAATGCCTTTCTCGAATGATTTCTCTCTTCACATGATGTGGCCAAAGTAGGAAAGTCAAAACCTTGTCATCTGAGCTTCTAAAGAAAGCTTAGGTTTGATCCCCTGTAGTACCAATTGATTTGTTCTGTGTGCAGTCCATGATGCATAGTATTCTTCGCCAGTACCATAATTTGAAGGTATCAATTTTCTTCTTGTCTTTCTTCTTCACTGTCCAACTTTGACATCCATATGATGTTATTGAAAATACCATGGCTTGGACAAGTCGAATCTTTGCATTCAGAGAAACATCTCTGCACTTCAGAATCTTGTCTAGGCCCTTCATAGCTGTTCTGCCAAGAGCAATGTGTCATCGATTTATTGACTGCTTGTCATTTCTTTGATCTAAGCAGGTTAAAGTTAATCTACTATTTCTTTTTCTTCTCCATCAAGGATGAAATTACTGATTTTTCCAGTTGTCAGGATCTTTGTCTTCTTCAAGTTAATGTGTAGGCCCATTTTAAGACTATGTTCCTTGATCCTGATAAGAAAATATTTTAGATTGTCTTCACTTCCAGCCAGTAGTGTGGTATCATCAACATAGCAAAGGTTGTTGATGAGTCTTCCACCAATCTTCACACCTCAATTGTCTTCATACAATCCTGCTTCTCTGATGATTTGTTCAGCATATAAATTAAACAGGTAGGGGGAAAGTATGCTTCTACAAAAGGCCAAATTAGTAATCACAAACTATTATAAAGAATAAAATTACTAAATACATGGTCATGATTTAATGGGGCAAAGCCAACATAGACTTAATTAGGGAGAGTCTTGCTTAACCAAACTACTACATTTTTGAAGGTGTGAATAAACATGTGGATAAAGCTGAACCAGTTGAGGAATTAAGACATTCAGGTCAGGCCAGTGTATTTTACAAATGCTGTATCAAACTCTTGTAAAATACGTATAAAGACATGCAGTAGTGTACATCAATGTCACTTCACATTCAGCGGGAGCAGTGATTTTAAAAACCTTTCATGAGGAAAAAAGTGTCCAATTTTCTCCCAAATATGTGTGGGAGCAGCACCTTCCAAACAGCTCCCATCAGCAGCAGAATTCCACCCGACAATGACCTCCCTCCCAAACCAGCCCCCCCAACATCCAATTCCCCCTCCTTATCATCTCCTGACATCAATTACCCTGACCTACACCCTCCCAACATCTAGACCCCACCTTTACAGCTCCTTCTGAAATCCATATCCCCTCTTCCTCCAAATGACTCTCCTCCTGGGAGATTCTCCACACCTGGTTCTCTTCCCCTGGCTCTTACTAGGGTCCCTGATAGTCTAGTGAAAGCAGAAGCAGTCCCCAGTCACTCCTGCTCTTGTTCAGACTAGGCTGAAAATGGTGCTCATGACCCTCTAACAGTAATACTAATCACTAGGGATCAGGCTGCCAAATAAGGATAAAACCTGGCAGTCTGACCCCAAATGATTGTACTGTGAGATTGATAGGGCTCATGATGCCATTTTGAACCTAGGATTTGCAAGAGCAAGAGCTACTGCGGATCACTCCTTCTTCAACTAGAATAAAGTTGTTAAAACCCATGAGGATTGTGGAAAATTGCAAGAGGATCTTGATAAATTGGAAAACTGGACATTCATATGGCAGATGAAATTTAATGTGGACAAGTGCAAAGTTATGCACCTAGGAAAGAACAACCCAAACTATGGTTACACGATGCAAGGTTCCACCTTAGGAACCACCACTCAGGAAAAAGATTTAGGCTTCGTTGTGGATACCATGTTAAAACCCTCCGCCCAGTGTGCAGCGGCGGCCAAGAGAGCAAATAGAATGCTAGATATCATAAGGAAAGGAATGGAGAATAAAACAAAGTTATTTATAATGCCTCTGTATCATTCCATGCTGCGACCGCACCTTGAATATTGTGTGCAGTTCTGGTCACCATATCTTAAAAAGGATATAGCATTATTAGAAAAGGTAGAGAGAAGAGCCACCAAAATGGTAAAAGGGATGGAAGGATACCCCTATGAAGAAAGGCTGAAAAGGTTAGGGCTCTTCAACCTGGAAAAGAGACGGCTGAGGGGAGATATGATAGAGGTTTATAAATTAATGAATGGAGTGGAACGGGTAAATGTAGATTGACTGTTTGCTTCATCATTATATAGAAAGACAAGGGGACATGCAATGTAGCTACAGGGTAACCTATTTAAGACTAATAAGAGAAAATATTTTTTTCACTCAACGTGTAATCAAACTCTGGAATTTGTTACCGGAGGATGTAGTAAAAGCTATTAGTGTAGATGGGTTCAAAAAAGGTTTGGACAAGTTCCTGGAGGAAAGGTCCATAAACCATTATTAAAGGGGACCCGAAAAATCCACTGCTTGCCCCAATACAAGCATTGAGGAACCTGTGTCTTTTGGGGAAACTACTAGGTACTTATGACCTAGATTGGCCACTGTTGGAAACAGGATACTGGGCTTGATGGACCTTAGTCTGACCCAGTATGGCATATCTTATGTTCTTATGTTCAGTATGTCTTGGGATTCTGCCATGTGACCTAGATTGGCCACTATTAGAAATAGGACACTGGGCATGATGGATCCAGTATAACAATTTTTATGATCTTACTTGTGCACATCTCTCCCAACAGAATGACCTGGCCCATAATACTGTCTGCTGCCATACAGCATGCTAGTGCTTCATAACTTACAGATGGTGTGATGTGATTTATAGACTGAGCATGTAGCCTTGGAAGATTTTCCTCCCTGTCACATCTAGGTTCCTAGGGTCCTTCCTCAATGGGGCACTGGTATAGCATTTTGAACCCTTTGTCCCTTTGAGAACTTCTTCCACTATGACTGTCTGGTGTTAATTTGAGAATGCTCGCACTCCGGTGTTGGCTGTATGGTATACTTGAGATCTAATGTTTTAAAATGACATGAATAGAGAGGGTCATTTGCCACAGTTTCAACTGTAGGTCTTGAAATAATTGATGTACCAGTTTGGTTACAAACCCCTTGGGAGAACTCAATGATTACAATATGGAATTGAAGTTCTGGTAGTTTTGAGAGATCTTGAATGTAACAAGGGACAAGACTCTGGCCATATTCACTAATCTGCCATATTTGTTTTGAAGGTGTGAATAAACAGGTAGATAATGGTGAGCTGGTTGATATATCTGGATTTTCAGAAAGCCTTTGACAAGGTTCTTCATGAGAGACTTTTGGCGAAATTAAAAAGTCATTGGCTAGGTGGCAGTGTATTATTGTGGATTAGGAACTGATTAAAATACAGAAAACAGAGAGTAGGGCTAAATGGCAAATGTTCTCAATGGAGAAAGGTAAATAGTGGGATCTGTCCTGAGCCCACTGTTTTTTAACAAATTCATAAATAACCTGGAAATAGGAACAACAAACGAGGTGATCAAACTTGCAGATGACACAAAATTATTCTAAGTTGTTAAAACACAAGAGAATTGTGAAAACTTGCAACAGGACCTTAGAAATTGGGAGATTTGGCGTTCAAATGGCAGGAGGGGTATTAGAGGCTACTAACTCATACTGTAGATATGTTAATTACATAAGAACTGTTACTTGTACATAGTTAACCTCTACTAAGTGTAGATAGTTCACTATTATATGTTTTATGTAATTGAGATTGTTCAATGTAAACCGCTTTGACCCGGTGAAAAGCGTTATATAAGCCTAGCTAAATAAAAAGATGAAATTTAATGTGGATAAGTACAAATTTATGCATGTAGGGAAGTACAATCCAAACTACTGTTACACAATGCATGGTTCCACATTAGGAATCACCACCCAGAAAAAGGATCTGGGCATCATCATGGATAATACATTGAAACCCTCTGCTCAGTGTACAGCAGAAGCCAAGAAAGCAGATAGCATGCTAGGAATCATAAGAAAGGAATGGAGAATAAAGCCAAAGATATTATAATGCCTCTGTATTGCTCCATGGTGTGTGAATGCACCTCGAAAGGTGTGTGCAATTCTGGTCACCATATAACAAAATTAAAAAAGATACAGAGAAGAGCAACTAAAATGATAAAGGGGATGGAAAGATACCCCTATGTGGAAAGGCTTAAAAGGTTAAGGCTCTTCAGCTTGAAAAAGATATAGCTGAGGGGAGATATGATAGAGGTCTCTAAAATAATGAGTGGAGTGAAACAGATAAATGTAAATCGGTTGTTTACTCCTTCAAGAAGTAGAAAGTCTAGGGGGCATGCAATGAAGCTAAATGTAGCACATTTAAGACTAATCGGAGAAAGTATTTTTTCACTCAACTTGTAATCATACTCTGGAATTCATTGCTGGAGGATGTAATAAAAGCTGTCAATGTAGTTAGGTTTAAAAGTGGTTGGACACTGTCTGCCTTTTGGGAACCTGACAGGTAGTAGTTATAAACTGTATTGGCCACTGTTGAAAACAGGATGCTCGGCTTGATGGACCTTTTGTCTGACCCAGTATGGTGTATGTTATGTTCTTAGGAGAAAAATCCTCTCTCTGATTTTTCTTGATCATGTAAGGCTTCCCTGTCCCCTGTTGGCTTCAAGGATCTGGTGACATTTTCCAGCTCCCCAGCTCCAAGTAGCTGTGTGATTGATCCCTTTTGAGATTAGGTGGTTGCTCTACTAGATCATCTAGGGCAGTGGTTCTCAACCTGTGGGTCGCGACCCCCACGGGGGTCGCCACAGGATTTAGCGGGGGTCACCTCACTCCGCCATTAAAAAAAAAGCACACAAGTTGCTGCCACTGCTGAGTCTACTTCTCGGCAGCGGCAAACTCACAGACTCCAATCTTCTGCAGCCGTGGCTCCCTGCCTCTTAGGGAACCGCGGCTATGCCTGTAAAACCGTTGTGGTCTTGCGGAGCCTTCCTGCCTCTCTCTCGACGGGCTCCATGCAGCATTGTCCCGCCTCCAAAGGAAGTTGTTTACCACTTCCTTTGTAGGCGGGGCAATGCTGCATGGAGCCCATTTAGAGACAGAAAGGCTCCGCAATGGTTTTACAGGCATAGCCGCGGTTCCCTAAGAGGCAGGGAGCTGCGGCTGCAGAAGAAGGAGGAAGAAATGGGGAGAGGGGAGCAGGGAACCTGCAACGGGGCTGACATGGGGGAGGGGGCGCTGACATGGAGGGAGGGAGGGGGCTGACATGGACAGAGGGGGCTGACATGGAGGGAGGGAAGGGGGCTGATATGGATGGATGGATGGAGGGAGGGGGCTGACATGGAGAGAGGGGGGCTGACATGGAGGGAGGGAGGGCGTGGAGGGATGACAGGGAGGGATGGAGGGAGGGGGCTGACATGGATGGATGGATGGAGAGAGGGAGGGAGGGAGGGGGGCTGACATGGACAGAGGGGGGATGACATGGAGGGAAGGAGGGCTGACATGAACAGAGGGGGAATTGACATGGAGGGATGGATGGAGGGAGGGGACTGACATGGATGGGGGGCTGACATGGAGGGAGGGGGGCTGACATGGATGGATGGATGGATGGAGGGAGGGAGGAAGAGGGGGCTGACATGGACAGAGAGGGGACTGACATGGACAGAGGGGGCTGACATGGACAAAGGGAAGAGACAGGGGGACGTACTGGACAGACAGGGGATAAATGCTGGACAGAGGGGAGAGACAGTGTGGGTTAGGATTATAATGGGCAGATGGGGGGCTAGGACTGGTAATGGGTTGATTAGGGAAGGCTAGGACTGGTAAATGTGCTGATGGGGGGTAGGACTGGTAATGGACTGATGGGGGGGGGCTAGCATTGGAAATGAGCTGATTGGGAAGGTTAGGACTGGAAATGGGCTGATTAGAGGATGCTAGGGCTGGTAATGGGCTGATGGGGGTGGGGTAGGACTGGTAATGGGCTGATTAGGGGAGCCTAGCACTGGTAATGAGGTTGAGGAGGGACTAGCACTGGAAATAAGCTGATTAGGGGAGGCTAGCACTGGTAAGAATCTGATGGGAGGGTAGGACTGGTATTGGGCTGATTAGGGGAGGCTAGCACTGGTAATGGGGTTGAGGGGGGACTAGCACTGGAAGCGAGCTGATTGGGGGGCTTCAACTGGGAATGGGCTGATTGTGGGAGGGGAGGATAGAGCTGCTGGCCCTGGAAGAAAACTGGGGGCTAAGGCTACAAATGGGCTGATATGAGGGGATGGGAGAATGGAAGTGGAAGGGAGTGGATCTGAGAGGGGCTGCCATGGTATTTGTACTAGAAGGGACTGGACACAAGTGGCAGTCATGGGAATGCAAGTTGACATTGGAAGGTACTGAGAGTGAGGACTGGAAAGGAGCTGATACTGGGGAGGGTTACTGGGACTGGAAATAGGCTGATGGAAAGAAGTGAAGAAAACGAAAGAAGAGATAAGAAATGGCAGATGTACCATAGACCACAGAAAGAGAGCTAAGAGAAGACAGGAAAGCAGAAGCCTCAGATCGGGACAGCATGATCAGAGAATTGGTCAGACAACAAAGGTAGAAAAAATAATTTTATTTCATATTAGTGATTTGACTACAAAATCATCATAATTTTGAAATTAAATTTTGTTACTTGTTATTGTGATTAATTATTGTGGTTTAAATAAGTAGATTTTATAAATTTATTTATTTATAGTCTCTTATATACCACGCTATTCGGCATCAGTGCAGTTTACACTGAACATAAACTCACAACAGGGCGGCAAGCCGCTCTGTGTTTACAGAGAACGGGTACTAAAAATTTGGCTAACGGGATAACTATTTACACATAGGCGTCATGTTTAAGTCATATCGGAGGTAGACTGAGTTGAGGTTGGATTGCCTGTATGTTAGTGTTGCTGTATTAGGATGGGGAGGGGGTTGGTCGTGTGCTGACTTCCAGGTAGTACTTGAGGAAGAGATGGTGTTTCAATGACTTCCTAAACTGGGTTAGGTCAGGAATTGCCCGGATGGTGGGTGGTAGGGCGTTCCAGCATCTGGGCGCACAGAACTTGAAAGCCCTGTTTGCTGTTGATTGGGTGCATTGGGTTATCGCCTTTGGGACTTTCAGTGTATTGACTGCTGCAGATCTTCTGGACCTGTTGGGGGGTATGGTGTGGATACGTTCTGTGAGGGAAGCAGATGAGAGCCCATTGATGGCCTTGAATGTCAGTAGTAGGGTCTTGAATGCAAGTCTGCCGTGAATCGGGAGCCAGTGCAGCTGTTTCAGGATGGGTGTCACATGCGCGCTTCTGGATACCCAATGTAGAACTCTCGCTGCGGCGTTCATCGCAAGATGGAGTGGGATCAAGGTGGATTGTGGGAGCCCTTGAAGTATTGCGTTTGCATAATCAAAGTGTGGTATAATCAGTGCTTGGTAAATTCTCCTGAAGTCATCCGGCTCTAGCAGAGCACGTATGTGCCTGAGGGTTCAGATCCTATGGTACACTGTCTTCACTTTGTTACTTATGTGTGCCTTCATGTCGAGGTGTTGGTCTAGAGTGACACCCAGGTATCGGATTGTGGTTTTGGTTTGTAGTTCTGCTTCCTTAACCTTTAGATGGGGAGGCGGGTTGAAATTTTGGTTCCTTGTAATGAAAAGGACTTCTGTTTTCTTGTGCTGTATTCGAAGGTTCTGAGTTTGAAGTCAGTTGGATACTGCATTAAAGCAATCTGTCAGTGGGGAGAGGTCCAGTTGTTCTGTTGCGAAAGGCATGTAAAGTAGTACGTCGTCTGCATATATTAGGCATTCGACATTGAATGTTCTGATGAGATTACAGATAGGCTGCATGTATATATTGAACATCAGAGCGGAGAGGGAGGATCCTTGCGGAATGCCCTGTCTCTGGTGGAAAGGTTTTGATGAAGAAATTCCAGATCGTACATGCTGCCTTCTGTCGGATAAGTATGACTTGCACCATTCTAAAGCCTTATCATGAATACCCTTCTCCCTGAGATGCCCCAGGAGAATTTCGTGGCTTACCGTAGCTTACCGGTTTGCAATAAAAACATATTGCAAAGGCCTATAATATATTCATAGAAACATAGAAACATAGAAATATGACAACAGAAAAAGACCACATGGCCTATCTAGTCTGTCCTTCCATAACAACTACAACAGTCCCCCTTTTACCTTTAGAGATCCTCTGTGTTTGTCCCATGCTTTTTTGAATTCAGTTACTGTCCTCATCTCTACCACGTCCACTGGGAGACTATTCCATGGATCCATCACTCTTTCCATAAAGAAATATTTCCGCATATCCCTCCTGAATCTATCTCCCTTCACCCTTATCCCATGTCCCCTCGTAGCAGAACTTGCTTTCAATTGAAAGAGGTTCTCTCCCTGAACATTTATGCCACGGAGGTATTTAAACATCTCAATCATATCACCTCTATCCCGCCTTTCCTCTAAGGTGTACAAATTAAGATCCTTCAGTCTGTCCTCATATGCTTTATAATGAAGACCACTAATCATTTTAGTAGCCACCCTCTGAACCGACTCCATCCTGTTCACATCCTTTTGAAGGTGCGGTCTCCAGAATTGCACACTATACTCCAAATGAGGTCGCACCAAAGATTTATACAGAGGCATTATCACCTCCTTTTTCTGCTAGCCATTCCTCTCCGTATGCACCCAAGCATCCTTCTAGCTTTTGCCGTCGCCTTTTCTACCTGTTTAGCTACTTTAAGATCATCACACACAACCACGCCTAGGTCTCGCTCTTCTTTAGTGGACAAAAGTACTTCACCCCCCTATACTATATTGCTCCCTTGGATTACTGCAGCCCAAATGCATGACCTTACATTTTTTAACATTAAATCCCAGCTGCCAAATTCTAGACCATTCTTCAAGCTTAGCTAGATCCCTCCTCATGTTATCTACCCCTTCCTGGGTGTCTACTCTATTGCAGATTTTGGTATCATCCGCAAAGAGGCAAACCTTACCTGAAAGCCCTTCCGCTATATCACTAACAAAGATGTTAAAAAGAATCGAACCAAGGACAGATCCCTGGGGCACACCACTGATAATATCCTTCTCCTCAGAGTGAGCTCCATTTACTTGTACTCTTTGTCGCCTCCCATCCAACCAATTTCTAACCAAAGCAGTAACTTTAGGGTCCAGCCCTAGGGTGCTCAGTTTATTTATAAGTCGCCTGTGAGGAACAGTGTCAAAGGCTTTACTGAAATCTAAATACACCACATCTAGGGCTCTCCCTCGGTCCAACTCCCTGGTCACCCAGTCAAAGAAATCAATCAGATTTGTCTGACAAGACCTGCCTCTGGTGAATCCATGCTGCCTCGGATCCTGTAATCCGCTGGACTCCAGAAACCTCACTATTTTCTCTTTCAGCAGCGTTTCCAATAATTTACTCACCACCGAAGTGAAACTAACCAGCCTGTAGTTTTCAACCACATCCTTACTTCCGCTTTTGTGTAAAGGCACCACATGAGCCTCTCTCCGGTCCTTTGGCACCACTCCTGACTCCAACGAGGCATTGAAAAGGTCAGTCAGTGGAGCTGCTAGAACGTCCCCAAGTTACCTCAGTATTCTCAGGTGTATCCCATCCGGTCCCATCGCTTTGTCTACTTTAAGTTGAGATAGTTTCTCACGAACACAGTCTTTTGAAAATTGTTCAAGATGTCCTTTGCTTCTGTTCCTATTTGTGTGTTTTCTGAGGTCCTGCTCCTGGTTCTTCATCTGTGAACACAAAACAAAAATATTTGTTAAGCAATTCCGCTTTATCCTTATCAGCTTCTACATATTCCTCCCCAGCACCCTTGAGTCTGACAATAACACTCTTGCCCTTCCTCTTCTCACTAATATATCTGAAAAATGTCTTATCCCCCCCATTTTATTGCATTGGCTATTTCCTCCTCCTTTTGAACCTTTGCCTTCTTTACTACTTTGCTAGCTTCACTAAGTTTTTCCAAATACAGATGCCTGTCTTCCTCTCTCTGTGATCTCTTGTATTTCATGAAGGCCTCCCTCTTTTTCTTCACTTTTTCAGCTACTTCTTTCGAAAACCATAGCGGTCTCCTTTTCCTTTTACCTTTATTTACCATTTTAACAAAAAGGTTGGTTGCCCTTAAAATATCCCCTTTCAGTTTTTCCCACTGTTTTTCTACATCCCTCAGCTGTTCCCATCCAACTAACGACTCCCTGAGGTATTGGCCCATCTTCACAAAGTTAGTCTTCCTAAAGTCTAAGATCCTCGCCTTTGAATGAATTCTAACAGCCCTAGTCCTAATACTGAACCACACCATCTGGTGATCACTGGATGCAAAATGATCTGCCACTACAACATCAGAAACACTTTCACCATTGGTAAGCACCAAGCCCAGTATGGCCCCTTCACGTGTGGGGTCTGTTACCAATTGCCTGAATAGTTCTCCCTGTAGAGAATCCAGTATCTCCTTACTTCTAGATGATACTGCAGCAGGAATGTGCCAATCAACATCTGGCATATTGAAATCTCCTATCAGTAGCACTTCCCCTTTCCTAGCAATGCTGCACATGTCTTCAATTAACTCTCTGTCCACCTCTTCCTCTTGTGAGGGAGGTCTGTATATCACACCAATGTAAATAGATTTCTCTTTCCCTCTTTCTAGTTTAACCCACAATGCCTCCCCTTTCCCTTTTAAGCTCTGTAATTCCAAAGCTTGTAAACGGGGGTGCTGGTCGTGAATGTCCACAGTCTTGGCAAAGGCAAAATATTATTATGACTTGCAAAGAAGTGTGGGGGTTGTAGTTCATTCATACCAGAATCAGCCGTTCACAAAATAATGAGTTGTGATGCTCGAGTGTAAGCAAAGAAAAACAGATTTTATTCATGGGGTTAATTCTCCCACACAGATTTACTTGGTAACACAAAAGGACACTTGCTTCAAGTATTGTACTCAGGAAAAACAAAACATGATATAAGGTAACTGAACTTCTTAAGCAATAAATCAATAAAGACCTTGATGGGAAACAGAAAAGGTCTTTTTGATGGCTCCTGCTAATGACCTTCTTAGCAGTGCTCCAAAAGGCAAAAACAAACCCAAAAGTAGAAAAACTGTTCTTTATCAAGGATAACTTTCTTCTATTCACACACACACGAAAGAAGTTTCCTTCTAGAGCTCACGTGCACTTGTGCCTGGCTCAATTACAAATAATTAGCCAGCTGCAAACCCCTTTGCTGGTTCACTCTCTCTACGTGGCTCAATCCTACCCTAAAGCTTTCTTGCAGAGACTTTTCTGGGTAGATAAAAGAACAAGTTATAGTTCTTTTTGGTGGTTGTTGTATTAGTGAGAAACTACTTTAAAACAGCAGCCTAGACATAGAGCAGTCCATGTATTCCAACTGATCATTTGATATATCTCCTTCTTCCTCAAATATCATTGAATCAATATCATGGTCTGGCTCAGAGGAATTCCTTAACTGATCACTCTCAGGATAATATTTGTTTCCCTGCTGTCTTCCAGATGAAGAGCTAGGGCATAGATCAAAGTTCATACCTGAGCTTCCCTTGCTGTTAGTTTTCCTCTCCTGGTATCCTGGCCAGTAAGTAGTCCAGCTTTTATGTCCAGCCTTCCAATCAAGATCCCTGGACACTGGGTCTCTCTTCACATACCTTCTTGCACCGGTCTTAGGGCCCCTTCCAAATGCAGCCGTCTCCCTCAAAGGTGCTGTTTGGGAGTTCCTGGCTCTATAACCCCAATCCTCTGGCTTCCTCCAGTCTAATGGATTATGCTTGCCTCTGGAATCACTCCTAACACACGTACTGCTGTGGGCTCCTTCTTTAGACCTCCAAGATGTCTTTCTGTTCTTCCTTCCACGTTGCTTCTGCTGTTGTAGTCCTCTCTCTTCTTTCTCCAATGGCTTCTGTTTCTAGATCTGCAGCTTCTGCTTCTCCCTGTGCTGTTTCTCCCTGTTCTGTCTCTGTGTAGAATATCTTTTACTTTTAAAGTGCTTAGAGAGACACTCCACCCTAGCACAGCCCAGGTGTGCTGAATCAAGCCCTGCCCTTGGAGATGAGTGATTGGGGATTACCTCATAGCTCTCCTGATTGAACACACGTTTCCCCACTTCAGCCCTTCTAGAGGCTGTTTGAAACCTGGTGCATTCTGGGACTGGTAGTCTTTTATGAAAACATTCTGTTTTAGTATTTCTACTAGCAAAGACAGGTTGCTTGTTCAAAGCCAATTCACCTCTTTTATAGCTCCCTCCTGAAATATGATAAGCTTCCTTATCACAAGCTTTAATAGTAGTTTTTACATATAGTGCCACTCCTCCTCCCCTACTTCCTACCCTGTCCTTTCTGAATAAAGTATAGCCAGGTATAGTTACATCCCAATCATGGTTTTCTGTGAACCATGTTTCTGTAACTGCCACTAAATCCAAGTCAGCCACTCCCACCAAAGCTTCAACATCAGGGATCTTATTTCCCATGCTACGGGCATTTAAACACACTGCTTTCCATATGTTACCCCGTTACCCATTTCCATAAAGTTATTTAATGTATCACCTACCTGGGGGCTTTCACTTACCTGGGGGCTTTCTTCACCCATCCCCAACGAATCTAGTTTAAAGCCCTCTTCAGTAGATTAGCCAGTCTACTACTGAAGACGCGTTGACCTTTCTTGGACAGATGGATGCCATCTCTGCTCTGCAACCCTTGGAACAGCATCCCATGGTCTAGGAAACCAAATGCTCTCGATGACACCATCCACGCAGCCATGCATTCATCTCCAGGATGCGAGCCTCTCTGCCTTAGCCTTTACCCTCAACAGGGAGGATTGGAGAGAACACCACCTGTGCACCTAACTGCTTCACCCTCTGTCCCAGAGCCATGAAGTCACTTTTGATACGTTCTGAGGTATACCTGGCAGTATCATTTGTTCCAACATGGATTAGCAACACTGGGTAATAGTCAGTGGGCTTGATGAGTCTCGGCAAACTCTCCCTAACATCTTGGATTTTGGCACCAGGCAGACAGCATACCTCTCTGGACATCAAGTCTGGTCGGCAGATGGACACCTCAGTACCCCTCAGAAGAGAGTCTCCAACCACCACTACCCTTTGTTTCCTTGTGGTTACTGATTCTGCAACTTTGGGATACTTGAGCTCTGGTTCTTCCCTTTCCAGGGATGCATTCACCTCCTCCACTTCCAGGGCTGCATAATGGTTCTTCAATTCAAGGGCTGGAGAAGTTGGATTGGTGATTTTGCAGGCCCTGGTGACTTGTGTCCAACCATCGACATTCTGTTGGCACCCATCTTCTCCTCTGCTGGAGAGCTTGGTTGCTGCAAGAAGCATCTCATCAATGTACTTCTCACTGTCTTGAATGCTCCTCAGCCTTGCCACCTCCTCTCTGAGTTCCTCCACATGTTTCCTCAGAGCTTCAGCATGCAGGCACCCTGCACATGGAACCGGTCCTTCAACTGGCATTAGGACCTCTGTCTGGACCGAGGCAGAAGCTGTAACGGGGGCAACAGCTTTAGCGATACGATTTTTCCCAGCCTTTGTTCTGTTCGAGGAGCTTAGGTATCTGTTAAAACAAAAGAGAGAGATCTACCAAGTACCAGCCAGTTTCGCAGCTGTCCTTTCAGAGAAAAAGCAGTTAAATCTCCTTAATTATTTTCAAAATGTGCTGGTCCAATTCTATGTGCTTTGTCAAATGGGGAGGTGCCCTATAAAGCAAGTCTACTCGCTAGGGGTGGGTGGGAGTCGGAGTGGGTAGGGAGGGAACTAACACCTGATGTTAGCAGTTCCCAAAGCTGAGGAGGTTACTGGAGTTCAACCACCTACTGTGCTCAAGGAAAGTCCCACTAAAGCACCAAAAAAAAGTAACCTTGCTTTAAAAATGTACAAAAAACCCTTTTAAGAGCTCCCAGTCAGAGAGCTAACAACTTAATATAAATAAAACAAACCCTTAAATCCTTACTGTTGGTTGATCTGGAGAGCTTCTGTAGGAGGGCCTGAAAAGGGCAGGGCACTGGAGCCTTTTATACAGGCCCTCAGCTGCTCTCAGGAAATCAGGCCCACTAACTCCTGATTAGGTGTTAGCAGTTCCCAAAGCTGAGGAGGTTACTGGAGTTCAACCACCCACTGTGCTCAAGGAAAGTCCCACTAAAGCACCAAAAAAAGTAACCTTGCTTTAAAAATGTACAAAAAACCCTTTTAAGAGCTCCCAGTCAGAGAGCTAACAACTTAATATAAATAAAACAAACCCTTAAATCCTTACTGTTGGTTGATCTGGAGAGCTTCTGTAGGAAACAAATGATTACAGCGGCAATGCGTTAACGGTAAAGGGAGACACATTTGATTTTATCATTGTGGGTCACCACAAGTTGACCAATGGTAAAAGGGGTCATGGTACAAAAAAGGTTGAGAACCACTGATCCTACAGAGGTAGATGGGGATCCCTGAAAATGATAGGCATCTGAGATTAGGTCGGCCTAACTTTGGTTTTGGCTCTACTGAGTAGATACCAGTAGACTCGGTGCATAGGTTAGATGAGTATATCATTAGTACTAGATAGTTGCTCTATAGAGTCTCTTGCTAATGGTAGGGTAGTAAGATCTCTAAGGGCTAGATGCTAACAACTGGGTCACTTATGGTGAGGGTTGTTTAGCTGGCAGATTAGACATGTTGGGGTTAATTTTAAAAATAGTCACATAAAGATATGAGACATTTATGTATGTAAATCACCTATGTTCAAAGACTTGCATGTATACTTTCTCAGGTCACTCCTGTAAGTACGCACATTTCAGCATATTTTAGTTAAGTCAGGACCGCATTTATAGAGAATATGTCTATCTTGGGTACCAACAAGAATTGAAAAATCTAGTGTACAAAATGTCTAGTTATTAAAATTGAATTATACCCAAGTTATTTTCCATGCCGCAACAAATATTGTGCCTTTGTTTCAAGGACGCTACATTACTCTTCTTGGCGCCTGTCAAAGAGATACAGAAGTGAACAGCAACAAATAAAATAGTCAAAGATTGACATTGGTATTTCCGGTGTCTATGCATCTCTCAAAAAGGATACATGTACCAACATGATATAAAGATGCAAAACATTACAATAAAGGGCTCCTAGTTCTTGACGAGCACATTTTGCAGTCACACAGCTACCATAACTGTTTTTTCTGGCAACCAGCAAATGCTAGTCAATCTGCTAATACAAAACAGCTGGAAACTGTAGAATTCAGTTGCTATAGAAACTGCTGCAGGTGTGTGGTCCAAAGAATAATAAAATGAGACTTTTACAGTATATAAACAAGATGGAAAGGACACATACAGCGAAATAAACATCAGAAAACTGAGTGCACAGAGACAGCTTTAACTTTACAAGCAAAACATGAGAGTAGTCCAGAAGGGCCATTCTGAAGTCTGGCAAAGGAGGACAAGATGTAAGAGAATGAGAGGAGAGGGAAGGAAGATGTGCTTATCTTATATTTTAGAGACAATATTACTTCTTGCTGAATTTTCCTTCCAGCTACTTAGAAAACCCTTTCTGAGTGTGCAGTTGTGAAATGTACAATTGTAAATGCCAAATATTTTTATCTCTCACTCTTTATACGTATATATAGATCAATATTCAAAAAGCACTTAGACGTTTCGGAGGTAATTTTATAAGGAGTCGTGCAAAGTTGTGCACCATCGATGCATGTAAATCACCTATTTTCAATGACTTACGTGTGGATGGACCTTTATGCACATACTATAGCCATGTACTTTTGGTGTGGGCATGGCCAGGATTGGAACTTGGGCAGAGCGCAACTATGGGGCTTGTTTACAAAGCCATTGGGGCCGCGGCTCCGATATCGGGCGGAAGCCGCTACCGCAGCTTTGTAAACAAGCCCCTATATGTGTGTAAATTACCAAATACTAACACCCCTTCTTTAAAGATCTAGGCAAGGGCATTTTCATCAGATCTAGGGCTGGTGGAAGTGCTCACTCCCAAGGCCCTACTGATCATGAAATGCGCCCTGTGCAGCTTGCACATCGGGCGCCCCCCCTCCACACCTCCATCTAGCCACTTTATGGGGGTGGGAGAGAAGAGGCGTGCCCAATGTTGAAGTCGCCAGCACGCTAAGCAGCTCTGGTCCCTCCTGGAGAGACCAGACCTGCTTAGCGTGCCGTGAAAAGGCTTAAGGGGTGCATTTCAGCTATCTACCATTGCCTGCCGCCACTGAGAGAAGAAAAAATGGTGGCAGCAGGCACCGGCAGACAGCCGAAATGTATCCCTAAAGCCTTTGTGCCCTGTGCGGCCGCACCGCTCACACAGGGCTAGATACGGTCCTGCTCACGCTTACATTTGACATGTGTTTTCAACAACTTTTGCTCCTATGTTATAAAATAAAATACATAGGTACTTTAACCTTTTAAAATAAATGAAACATACCCACGTTAGAATGTGTGTTAACCTAGGCGTCTTCCTAGTGTCATGCCAAAAGTTTAAGTGCTTCTTTTTAAATTTGGGAGCATTCTATATTTAAAGGCTCATTTTAGAAAAAAAACACAGAGATCGGAATCGAGACATTTACAGTTCCATCGTCATTTTAGTAAAACCTCTGCAAAACATGGAGCCATTTCTAAAATCTCAAAAATAAAGTGCAGGAATGCGCATAGATATGCATCTATGTACCATGGGAGAAGTCATTTTACAAGCCTACACATTGGAAAAAAGAATGAAGGGAACACGGCTAGACAGACATGTAAATGAAAGCATCTACTATACATGTGTAGACCAGTCTTGTGTGATCTACACGTGTAGGTGCTTGACACTTGCACATGTATGTAAGCCATTTTGCAAGCCCACGTGTGTAAATGTCAGCAGTTAACTACAGATGCTGCTTTTTCTAATTTCACAATGGAGGAGGAAATAAAAAATGGTGGGTTAAGAAGGATAACTCCCAGAGGGCAGTTATAAATCTGGATGTAGACATTTTTGATCATGACATTTTTTCTCCTATGAAATGGGGAATACACGTGTAGATTTTTGATTGCCCATGTACATACGTTTTAAACGTACACATAGTAAGGGCATCAGTGTGTAAACCAAGCCTTTTCTAAAAGTGCCATTTGCATGGGATGCCATTTTAATGTGTAAGTGCCAGTGTTTACATGTGCAAAACGCAAATAAGGCTTCTACTGTAGAATAGTAGTTGCAGCTTCTAGTCATTTATATACATGACTACATACGAGGTGTGATCAAAAATCTGCGTTAAATTCTGCCAGAGACTTGGAGATTCATGCAAAGAGACTTATGACAACTTACAGCAAGTGAATGGCGATAAATGCATGAGTCATGCTGAAGTTTATAATTGGTATAAACGTTTCCAAGAGGGCCTCCAAAGTGTTGACAGTGACGAACATTCTGGAAGATCATCCACAAGCAGAAATGAAGACAAAGCTGAAGCTGTGCGTGTAGAAAATACGCTCAAATCATCAACTGATTATCAGGGAGCTTGCTGAGGACATGGATATCAGATTCGGGTCAGTATAGTCCATTCTTTCTGTTGATTTGGGGATGAGATGTGTGTCTGCAAAATTCATGCTGAAATTCTTGTCCCCTGACCAAAAAGAAGATTGACTCTCTGCAGCCAGGGAGTTTTTGGAATGCATTGAAATGACTCAGTTTTCATCAAAAAAGATTATTAGTGGTGATGAATCATGGGTTTATTGCTATGACCAAAAACTAAGGTTCATTCCTTACAATGGCAGACTCCAAGAAAACCCATCAGGTGAGGAGCAATGTCAAGGTCATGCTCACAGTTTTCTTTGATTACTAGGATATTGTTCATCATGAGTTTGCTCCAAAAGGCCAAGCCATCAATAAGGAGTACTACATCCAAGTTTGGACTCATTTGAGAGATGCAGTTCATCGTAAGATGCCAGAGTTGCACGGAAATGGTGAATGGATGCTTCATCACAATAACACAGCAATTCATAAAGCACATTTTGTCCAGCAGCTCTTGGCCAAACACCAAATCGAGCAAGTCCATCAGCCTCTGCACTCACCTGACCTTGCACCCTGTGACTTTTTTTTATTTCCAAAATTGAAATTACCACTGAAAGGAAGGAGATTCGATGACTTGAAGACCATTAAGCAAAATTCGACACAGCAGCTTCACTGCATTACGAAAGAGGCATTTCAAAATTGTTTCTAGCTTTGGCAGGAATGCTGGAGGAAGTGTGTTTTATTGGAAGGGGACTTTACTTTGAAGGAGACTGATTGAAATATTGCCAGTGTTATACTTCTTGTGTTATTGTACAAGTATTGATACTTTTTGATCATACCTCGAATGTGCATTAGAGGCCTCTAATAAAATACCAACCAGCTTAGACGTACATGTGTTCACAAGATGGAGCTCATTTTGTCAGTGGGCTTTCACATCGGCAGACATTGGGCAGATCAAGGGTTGAGTGTGCATGTAATCATATAGATTATTAAATAATATAATTTACATGTATACTAGAAAGTTTTAGACACGGGCATTTATGCCAGCACTAGGGCTGGCATAACAATCTGTGACATAACTTAATCTGTGTTCTCTTCTACTTACACTAATATTTAATAAAGATAAGTAGGCTCCTATTTGCCATTCTAAAATAGTGCCTATCTTGATGCCTGTCCATGGTGCCTTGTTATAACATTACCTGTATAATGATATATGCAAAGTGGAGAAGGCTGTGTTGGGGTATTCCACTGCAGGGCTGCAATTGCATATAGATTATACATATATGCACCATGTGCAGCCCCTATGGGTACATAATGTATACATTCACCACTATATCATGTCATACAAAGCTTTAAAATTAACTATCAAATATACACTGATGACATAATGATATATACTCCATTCTCCACAAACACACCAGGCTATTCCACAATAACCTTATGTTTCACAGCATTAACTGAATGGCTACAAGTGCACAACCTCAACATAAACTATAGTAAAACCAAAGTCCTGCATATAATAAAAGATTCTAACTTCAACCCACCTTCAACAATCAGAAGGATGCTGGGTTGCATACAGAGAGGAATTACCAGCAGAAAGGAAGAGGTACTAATGCCACTGTACAAGTCACTGGTGAGGCCTCACTTGGAATATTGTGCTCAGTTTTGGAGACTGTATCTCACAAAAGATATAAAAAGGCTGAAGGCGGTTCAGAGGAAGGCGACCAAAATGATTTGGAGCCTGTATCAGAAGACTTATGAGAAGAGACTTGAAGACCTAAATATGTATACTGTGGCGGAGAGGAGGGACAAGGGAGATATGATTCAAATCGTTAAATACTTAAATAGTATTAATGGACAAACAAACCTCTTCCAAAGACGGGGAAGATGTAAAACTAGAGAGCATAACATGAAGCTGCAAGGGGGTAAACTGAAAGGCAATGTCAGGAAATACTTTTTCACTGAAAGAGTGGTGGATGCTTGGAATGCCCTCCCGATGGAAGTGGTGGGGGCAAACACAGTGGCAGAATTCAAAATGGCATAGGACAGACACAGTGGGTCCCTTTATAGCAACAGGATAAAATCAAAATAAACATAACTATCTCTTATATCTGAACAAATGGGGGTGACCTACACAGAGCAGTGAGTACATCCCTAAATAAAGGCATGGGGAGGGGTGACCTGCACAGAGCGGCAAGTGCACTTACTCTTGCCGCCTTGCTGGGCATACTAGATGGACCATACTGGTCTTTATCTGCTGTCATATACTATGTTACTATGATGAATAACAAAGAGATATCAGTAAAGAGGGAGGTTAAATATTTATGCGTAATACGTGATCAAGCACTAAATCTACAAGCACAAGTAAAACAAACTGCCAAATCAATATATTCAGAATATAGAAAGACTTTAGGGGACATGAAATGAAGCTACAGGGTAAACTATTTAAGACTAATAAAAGAAAATATTTTTTCACTCAACGTGTAATCAAACTCTGGAATTTGTTACCAAAGGATGTAGTAAAGGCTGTTAGTATAGCTGGGTTTAAAAAAGGTTTGGACAAGTTCCTGGAGGAAAGGTCCATAAACCATTATTAAGAAGGGACCCAGGATATCAATGCTTGACCCAGTACAAACATTGTGGAACCTGTGTCTTTTGGGGAAACTGCTAGGTACTGTGGTGGCGAAGCAGGTTTAGAGTGTAAAGGAAAGGGGGAAAAACAGTCCTTTTTCCCTGAGCCCAAGAGAACTGCAGGCACAGCAGGGGTTAAAGCTCTAAACAAAGAAAAAACTCCCTACACAGAAGTGTAGAACTGGAGACACACCCAATCTCCAAGGAAACCAAGGGAGGTGACGGGAGAGGTTTGGGGGCGGAGTCTAGAGCTATAGGACAGCCCCAAACATTTAAGCAGAGAGAAGCTATAGCAAAAGGAAGTGGAAGTGAGGAGAGTGAAGGGAGGAGCGAGGAAACTGAATGGAGGAGCTCTAGTTCCAAAGAGAAGGAAAGTTCCAGGAAGAGGCCTGAGAGAAGGTCCCAGCTAGAGTCCCAGCAAAATACACAGCAGAGACCCGGGGAGAGATCCAGGAAGAGGTCTGAAATAAGGCTGGAAGAAAGGTCAGTGGCAAGCCCTGGAGAGGAATCTTCTGAAGAGGAGATATTCTCTAGGAGGTGGTGGACTGGCCAGGAGACTCCTGAGAGTACTAGAAGTAAGGAGACTCGAAGGACAGGGCTGAGGGACAAATATCTCACTGGAAGCCTCAAGGGGGAATCCTATTGCAAGCAGTACAGAGACAGCTCGAGCCCAGAACACAGTTCAGCTGGCAGTAAGTCTGCAGCTAAGGTGGAGCCCTGGAGAGCCTGTTCTAAGCAAGGTACTGTTGAGAAGCAGGAGAGAGGAATATCCCTGGAAGGACCAGAAAGCAAGCTAACACCTGTGGCAGGGTCTGAAAGGAGACACGTTGCTGCTAGAAAGGTGAGCCCATTGCAAGCTGTTAAAAAGTTATTGAACAAGAAAGCTTTGTCATGCCCTTCCCCCATAGCCTCAAGTAGAGAGGAGTCTCAGTGGGAGCAGCTGTTGAGAGTGTTGAAGCAGCTGAAGCCTTCCCATGCAGACGCTGTGGATAACACGTTGTTGAAGGAACCCAGTGAAGAGAAAATGGAAATAGAAATCAGAGAGAATGATTATTCTGATATGGAGATGGAATGCTCTTAGTCAAAATAAGAAACTGAGGGGTTTTTAAAAGTAATTAGGAAAACCCAGAAGTTTTTTAAAGGAAGTACATTCTCTGCTGAAACTCATGCCTTTTATTTATGCATTAATGAGAGCTGATCTGATAAGCTCCAAGAAGTTAATGAATGTCTGGGAAAACTAAAGAGTGAAAGGACGTTTGGAAAAGAATGTCAGAAGATTTTAAACAGTGGGTAACCAGGAAGTTAAGATGCTGCAAACATGTGAGAGAAACAGTTGAGTGTTGTGCTGCATAACTTGGAAACCTGGGACCAGAACCTGTTTGTAAAAGAATGATTTGTGAGACACGTTGTTTAAGTTAAGCCGCAGAAGCAAAGTCAAGGCATGGACTATGTATCAAGGTTTAAGTTCTTTTTGAATGGAGAAGTATCCTGAGTTTTGTTTTGTAGTACCAGAACTTCTAGCCAAAGAGTTCAATTGGTTATGTAGAGCTTTATTTTCAAATAAAGAAATGTTCCTGTGACCTTCAAATCTCGGCTATAATCTTTGTGACACAACTACATTGCGAAGAAGCCATAGTACTGGGTTCCAGTTTACTAAGAAGGATGTTCAAGGTACCCCCATTACACCTAGGCATTCGCCTAGCCACCAGGGGGGCTTTGACAGTACATATGACCTAGATTGGCCACTGTTGGAAACAGAATACTGGGCTTGATGGACCTTGGTCTGGCCCAGTATGGCATATCTTATGTTCTTCTGTTATGTTCTTATATTACAAACTCAAAATACTTGAGACATCAGATTTCCGCACAATATGCCAGGCCATCATCACACTCTTAGTAGATTATTGTAACTCAATGTACCATAGACTCCCAAAACACACCATATACCCCCTACAACTAGCTCAAAACACTTCTGCAAGAATCATTCAAGGTGTCTCCCACCAGAATCACATCACCCCAATCCTCAAGCAACTTCACTGGTTCCCCATTACTGTGAGAATCAAATACAAGGTAATCCTTAACACCTATAAAATTATGAACAAATAATCAGCTGAAGGCCTCCAATCACTAATAAGAAAACCCAACAACAATAGACCAAGAAGACATAACACAATCAACTTACTGGACATACCAACCACAGAAATCACCAAAAGCCAAAGGGCATGCAATAGGACATTCTCCCTCTATGCCCCAACCATATGAAATGATAAACCACAACAACTAAGATTCTCTGAATCCATGGGAGATCTGCACAAGAAGCTGAAAACTCAGCTGTTCCTTGAATACTATGGAGCAGACCCTCACTAAGAATATTTTATTTATTTATACATTTCTTCTAAACCGCCCCTTCCAGAGATCAAGGGTGGTTTACAGAGAACAGAGAACAGTTGAACAACTTTTACATGGAACAGCAGTATTAACTATTTTCAAACAAGAGTACACCGGAATACCCACTACTACATCAAAACCAATGGCCTAATATTGATTTGGGCAGGCTATGCACCGCTACAGCGCATAGCCATGCCCACTGACCCCTAACCCCATTGAACATCCAGGTTTGGCACACAGAAAACACAGTGGTAGAGCCTTATCGGGTAGTGGTGATATTGCACCGCTACCCAGTTAGCATCTGTGGCCAAAACTAGGCAAACCAAAAGCTGTCCTAGTTTTAGTTGTGGATCGCTAACCGGGTAGCGGTGCAATATCACCACTACCTGGTTAGCGGCAGTCTCCGCCTCGCTCCACACCACAACGCCCCCAACATGCCCTGATGCTAACCAGATGGCATCGTAGGGAACTTAGAAGGAGACATTCAACAGCACTAACCATTTACATGGATTTCTGGGCTGTGAACTGTGTAAACGCCTTTCAAATATCAGGCCCAAACTTTTAAATTCATGGGATTGTACATAGATAATGACTCCTTTTTAGTTCACTACAATCCTGTATCTCAGAACCCTGCATCTAGTTTAAGGTTTAATTGTTAAATGCAATGTGCACAACTATTTCTATCTTTTCATGTTATAATCACATAGTTCTCTGTAAACTGTCTCGACTTGCAGAAAGGTGGTATAAAACTGATGTTAAATAAATAAAAAATACAGATTATAGTGTGACTTGAACGTTGCAAAACCAAGCATAACTTGGGCCATCTGAGCCAACTGTATAAGTTGCATGTATTGCAGTGATACTCAGGGTCTTATACATCTGAAATGGGATTTTAGAAGGGATGTCTAGGAAGAATCTGGGGCATTCAGGTCACCACGTCCAAAATACCAGGAGAATGGCAGCAGTGAAGGGAGGCACATGTAAGTGCCTTCTGAAATCGCACTGCCTCCACCCCAAAAGTTGCACATCCCAACAACCAGTTCTGGAGATGGGCCCACATACATAGCAAGGCTGGGTGTACGATGTTTGTGGGACATTATAGACTAGGCAACTACCTAGGGCAGAAGACCCCAGTAGGCGGCACTGCAACACTTCCCCATGCTTCAAATCAGCAGCTTTCTGCTGCTGCTTTAGTGTCAAAGTGGGATCTGAAGCATCACAGCCTGTCGCCCCTGCCCCCTGCAGGACAAATTCTTGTCAGAGAGGACAGGTGCAATGTCCATAAGTGTGTGCACACACATGCATGCTTTAAAGCCCACCAAAGGACGTGGAAGGAGTTGTAGTGCCGCACACCCCCTAGGTGAGAAAATGAATGCTGGGGGAATGGCGTCAGGCCTGCCTAGGGTGGCAGAAACCTTGGGCTGGCCCTAGTCTAAGCTATGATATATGCATGTCACAGCAGGCCATTTCAGATCTACAGGCATGCAGTGGCAGGGCAGGACTATGAATGGACTGTAAGGTAACATGTGGGGGTGGGTTTTGACCCAGGAAAATGTTATGTGGTGATGAGAGCACATTTCCTTTTTCCTCCTCGAAGGGTTACTGCCATGAAAAGAGTACTTTTTTTCAACTTAAGCATGATCATGAGTAGGTAAACCAAGGCCAGACATGCATGGGCTGTTCTGAGATCACACAGTGACATACATCTCTGTAGTACCATCTAGGACATGCCTCCTTGTAACTTGGATTTGCTTGTGTCAGGAATGTCTATATACCCAGCTTTCTAAAATGGTTCCTCGGATATCTGAATGCCTCTTTTCCAATGTCCAAATCACAAATATCGCTTCTAAAATGACCCCCATTGCTTATAAGTAGAAGCCTTGATGTTCATTACTTTTGTATATATGGGATCTTTATAAGTAGTGCTATGCTGAGCCCCTGTGTTTGTGTGTGTAGGACAGAGTCAGATAGTGGCCGAACGGCAATGGCAACCTATTGAAGTGACTGGGCAGAGCTACTGAGGCCCATCTGACGTTGTTGGATTGCATGGCCTTCACTGCCTATCTTGTCACCAATTATTTACCCTCTTGACACTACAGTATATTAACCCTGGAATTACCGAGATTTTTTGCACACACTGAATACCGTTGGGGTCATAAATGACCCCACGACGAATTTTAATTGTTAACCATGAAAAATTTAAACTAAACAGACAAAATATTATTCCGAATTAATTATTTATTATATGAAGGTTAAATGTTTTGAAATTTAATGCTTTATCATAAAATTACATGAAGAAGAGTTGCCATGAAAGCAGTTTTTGCATGCACTTGATGAACACAGTAAAGTACTTCAGTCTTTTGCATGAGATACAGACAATTTCTGAATGTTCTTTGCAAACATTGCGCTTGCAGGAGGTGCAAACTATGTTGCTTTTCTTGTCTTTTTCTCTGGAACAGCAGTGACACCTTGCCCTTTTCTTTGAGATCCCGACATTGCAAACAGCATCAGTGGCTTCTTCAATGCTGGAAGAAGTCTCGCTGCAATTACTCTGAAGCAGCTGCTTTCCTAATTCCAAGAGGAATAGACGACATCTGTGCTTTGACTTGGACTGCCATTCTGGCTTTAGTGACATCCAAACAATGAAGGTGTTCAAAGCACTGATGTCTATAATTCTAGTAAAGGTGGAGCAGATACGGCAGATCAAATGTTGCACACGTATAGCACAAAATGAATGACAAGACGCTGGCCAGTGACAATCGTCTACAGCACTGATGTTGTAGACGATTGTCACTGGCCAGCGTCTTGTCATTCATTTTGTGCTATACGTGTGCAACATTTGATCTGCCGTATCTGCTCCACCTTTACTAGAATTATAGTCCAAGATCATGCATGGTTTTTTTGTCTGGACGTGTGTTATCTACTTCTTATTGATCATGCAAACTGCTCAGAAGAACAACCACTTTTCCTTTCTTCGTGCAATAAAAAACCAGAGTGGCGTCATCGCGAAAGGCAAACAGTGAACTGAATACCTCTCGGCCCTTTGCTGTTACAAATTCTGGAGGTAATTCTTTTCTGTTCTTTTGAATTGTCCCCAAAAATGTCATTTGTTTTTCTAGCAATTTCCATGACAAGGATAAACTGCAGAAGAAATTGTCAACAGTAACATTTCTGCCAGATCGCGTCAATCCTTCAGTGATTTGCAGCACAACCTTTTCACCCTGATTCTGTTCCCTGTTTTGTCCGAGTTCCCTTCCTGTATATACTTGAAGACACAGAACATATTGACGTTGCACTGTCACACAACATCCATAACTTTATGCCATATTTCCCAGGTTTGCTGGGAATATATTGTCTAAATGGAACACGGCCACGAAATGTAAGGAGTTGCTCATCTACGGTAACATTTTCACCAGGAACCAAGGCGTCACTTAGAGTTGCTTCCCAGGTATCAAAAACGTGTCTGATTGGAGCAAGCTTATCCACGCCTCGTTGTTCACGTCTTTTGGTTGCATCATCAAATCTGAGAGCACAAGAAATTTGCTGAAAAAGGTTACGGGCCATATTTATGCCGAAAACAGAACGACCATCTTCAAGGTTCCACAACTGAACTAAAGATTCATTTCATGACTTGTACACCGCTGAGAGGATCAGAACTCCAAGAAAACGTTGAAATTCTCCGTCTGTCAAATCTTTCCAGGTGTCGTCATAAATGTGTCTTCCTTGTTTGCTCATCCACATCATGATTTCATTCAATAAGTTCTTCCTCATGAACAAGTGGAATGCTGCGAGAGGGCCATCAACATTTCGTACAGCATACCATGTAGGACCTTGTTGTATGGGCATGACATTAGCTCTGGCGTATTTTCCAGCAGCTTGCTTTATAGGTTTCCTGTTCCATGATGTGGCATCCTTAGATACATAGGCTTCAATGGCAACATTTGTGCTTATAGGTGATGACCTCTTAGCTCCTCTACGACCACAACCAAGATTCCTCACAGATAATACTGACACCGAGGACTCCTGCCTTCTTCCCCGTCCAGCACAGCCTCGACCTTTGCTGCGACCTGTAACTTGACTCTTTGCTGCAGGCGATGTTACCGGCTCAACATCAGTTCACATTCACTTGGCGACCAACTGCTGTCGCCATCTGAATCATGACTGTCATCATCAGATTTATCTCCTGAACTTGGCTGATATGCTTCTTCGCTTGCTGAATATGCTGCATCATCAGACGACTCAGAGCCGTCACTGTCAGCATCTCGTTGCAATATTTCTCTTACTTGGGCAGCTGAATACTTTTATTTTGACATCATAAACAATAACCTAAAATAAATAAACAAAGATAAAGTTGAATAAAACCCAAAGCAGTTTTACTATGGGGGGGACAATAATCGTGATGAACGAGCTGAAAGCCTTTAGATTTCATCGGAAATAATGAGAGAACGTATGATATCAATTACAGAAAATGTGTAATTTTCATAAAATAAGAGTACAAAAAATAAATGATACATAACACAGGTACACTAAAAAATTTTTTTTTTAAACTGCCTCTAATGTTTCGATTGATTTTTACGTTTTTTGGTGCGCTGAATCCAAATCTGGTAACCAATTTGCTCCATCACGTACAGATTTTTTGCTACATTGGGTTAGCAGTTTGAGGTGAACGTTTCAGATTGAGTGCGATCGAGATAAAAGTTTCTTGGATGAATTCTTTATACTAATTGTTTAGTAGTTATTCAAATAAGAATAAAGAAAATTGTAACAAGGCAGCACATAAGAATAGAGTAATGTCAACAAAACACACTGTGATGGTAGCAAAATTGTCTGCACTTAAAACAGCCACATACATGTGCACAAACATTGAGCATATAAGAGCGAGGTTAGACACAAAGCAAAGCAAAGAATTGTGCAAAAAATGTTGTACAGGTATGTATGTAAGAATAGAAAACGCAAACCACACCATTGCAATACATGAAGACAAACACCCGATGGTGTGAAAATAAAATTCTAATTAATGAGATCCGACACTGTGGTAATAACTAGCAAATTTTTATTTCAAAGTTTAGTAAAAACACGATATTTGTCAACACAGTTTAGATTTTAAAGTCATTCTTGGGTCAATCAATCTCCTGGTGGGCCCGTTTCTTCTTCCCCCGAATGCTTCTCTTGGTGCGCTGCTTGGCGTATTTTTAATCTGGGGTTTCCCGCAGCAGCAACCAGCAGAAATCAGCCATCATAGTGGTGTTCCATCTTCCTTGGTACCTTCTCTCTGCGTCCTTGATGTCCTGGTGAAACCTTTCACCTTGTTCTTCACTGTACGCCCCCACGTTTTCGGGAAAGTAGTTCACATGGGAGTGCAAGAAATGGACTTTCAGGCTCATATTACAGCCTTGTTCTTTGAAAGCATTGAGCATCCTGGCAACAATATCCTTATAGTTCTCATCCCGCCTGTTCCCCAAGAATTTGAGAACAACATCCTTGAAGGAATCCCAGGCTTCTTTTTCCTTCTCAGACATCGTTTCAGCGAATGCTCCATCTGAAATGAGTTTCCTTATATCAGGGCCAACAAACACTCCTTCCTTTAGCTTTGCTTCAGAAAGTCGGGGGAACTTTGAGCAAAGGTACCGAAAGCACTCACCATCTTTTGGAAGGGACTTGATGAATTGCTTAATGAGACCCAACTTAATGTGGAGAGGTGGTAACAGAATTTTATCACGAGGTACCAAACTCTCATGAAGAACATTTTTCTCACCGGGTCTCAAATACTCCCGAATTGGCCAGTCTTTTTTCCCACAGTGTAGGTCGCGGGCCCGGCTATCCCACAAGCAAAGGAAGCAGGGATATTTGGTGAAACCGGATTGCTGCCCTAATAGCATGGATAGAATTTTAAAGTCTCCACAAATCATCCACTTATGCTCATCATAACGAATCTTCTGAAGAATCAGGGCCAAATTCTCGTATTTTTCTTGGAGAATAACAGAGTGAGCAATAGGAACTGAAGCGAATGTGTTGCCATTATGAAGAAGAACACCTTTTATGCTGTCTTTTGACGAATCAATGAACAGCCGCCATTCAGCAGGATCATACTTGAGTTTAAACTTTTCCATCACTCCGTATATATCGTTGCAAAATACCAAATCTTCCTCTTTGCTGAAATACTTCAAAAATTGTGTCTCGCGGTTGCGGTACCAATAAAAAGTTATTCCTGGTGACAATAGATTTTTCTGTTTAAGCCGAGAACCTAGCAGTTGGGCAGCATCTTTTGGGAGTCCTAAATCCCGGACTAAATCATTCAATTCAGCTTGAGAGAAAAGTTCAGGTTTCGGATCTGGTTCAGTTTCAAACTCGGAAGTACTGGACTCATCGGGAAAAGCCATCTGATGAGTCTCATCATGATCAGAACCGTCCACACAAATATGATCCAAAGATTTTGGTGGTTCAGGCACAGGTACTTCGTTGCTATGAGGCATAGGCCTAATTGCTGAGGGAAGGTTGGGGTAACTTATTACGTTCTTATTTTTTAAGTTGTATCCCTTCACAATGCAAGAGCAAAAATAGCAGTCACTGCTGTGGTCTCTTTGTTCACGCCACATCATAGGTATTCCGAAACGAAATGCTTGTTTTTTACCTTTCATCCATAAGCGCAGATCTTCCTCACATGTCTTGCACACTTTGTGAGGAGCCCACGGTTTGTCTTGATCGCCTAACTTCAAACCGAAATAGGCGAAATATACTTTTTTAATAAATGCAGAAATGTTCCTCTGCCGCTTTTTCACGGTATATTCCCCACAAATAAAACAAAAACTGTCCGGAGAGTTGACGCAACCTCTGGCTCTGTGAGCCATCACAAATACACAGCACTGCAAACTACAACTGTAGTGAACCACTTCGGAATAAAGCTGGATTACAACTGAGCAAACAAAAGGTAATAATGAACTTGCAAGAAACTGAAATTTGACAGGAACGTTCATGTCGCAACCACCGTGTTTGAGCGAGCGAACGAGGCGAGGCGAACAGGAAAGAACATGCGCCAGCGCGAGTACTGGATTTAGCCCCCCGCCTCCCAATTGTCCTGTTAATGTATAAAATGAATACAAAACACTCTAAAATATCATGAGGGAGTGTTTCTAGTTAGTTAACCATTACAACCTCTATTTTGGGCCAAGAAAATAAACTGCAGTCGGCTAAAAAGAAATTATGTGAACATTCCTTATATGGGTAAGAAATCTAATTTTGCAAGAAAACGTGACGTGATGGAACATTTTGGCTATTTTTCCTGGATTCAACACCCCAAAATCTATAGGAATCAGTTGCAAAACTGGAGGCAGTTTTTTGGTAGTGTACCTGTGTAATTAATGATAAATACCTTTGTCAGATCAAAAAATTCACAAAACTGCAAATTGTATCATGATCCAAATCGGACGTAAGCAACTGGGGTCAAAAATAACCCCACTGGTACTATGTGCTGCAATTCATCACTAGCGTCACCTAGCGGATGAAAATTATTCCTCTCATGGTGCAATATAAAGAGAATATTGACATGTGAAAAGTCATAAAAAGATTGCATTTTTGAACAACTAGTTTCCGAGATACGTGTTGTGAAACTTGCAATGGGGTCACTTTTGACCCCATCGGTACTCCCAGGGTTAAACTGACAATCTAACTAGAATCAGCTTCTGCTTGTTAATCTTTATGAATTCTAGCATTACTCTAACAGCACTGAAAGAATGAACTGTGAATGCACCTATGTTCGGTTGTCAGTGCTCAAATGACTTTATTCGGCCCTTGACTGATGTCTCTAATGTTTTAATATCTTATAGATTACTTGAGATAAGGTTTGCCTGTTGTTTGCATTCACTGTTAATTGATTACTTCCTCTGCTAATAATTTTCCTTATCTGATAGTCTTTTAAGACTTTTACTTATCTGTAATTTTTATTCCATTTTATTTATTTTATCTCATTTATTTTATCTTTATTCATTTATCCATTTTCTAATTGTACTTGCCCACTCTGTCATTTCTTATGGCTCCACATCATTCTTTGTTCCTTTTTCTGATCCTCCCTAACCTTCCCTCCTTCCACCAACCTAATACCCCTCCTCTTTCTTACCCTCTCTCCACCTTCCATATTTCTTTCCCCATCTTATCCTCCACCCTTTCCTCAGCTCTTGAGCTTCACCTTCTCATTCCTATTATTCATCCTTCTCCTTCCTCTCTAAAACAACCATATCCTCATTTCCGCCATACTGTCTCCTTCTCCTTCTGTCTTCTGGTGACATTAATCCAAAGCCTTGGCCCACTTCATTTTTCTCTCACTACCATACTAGTTCCTCCCTCCATCACCCCAATCTCATCCATATCCCTCTCCTTTCCCCCTCCTCTCTCCCCTTCTCATGTGCCTTATGGAATGCTCATTATATTTCTAACAAGCTTCCCTTTATCCATGATCTCTTTATCTCTCACGCTTTCCATCTTCTTGCTCTTACTGAGACCTTCTTGCTCCTCCCTGATGACACTGCTTGAGTTGCTGCCCTCTGACCATTACCATTTCTCCCACTCTCCTTGTGCCAATGGCCACAGTGGTGGTGTTGGGTTTCTACTTTCTCCTTCATGCCAATTTCAACTTCACCTTCTACCTCAGTCCCATTTCTTCCCCTCCTTTGAAGTCCCCATCTTTTTAATCCCCTACCTCTCTGAATTGCTGCTATCTATAGACCTCCTGACAAGTCCATTCTACTTTCCTCACTGATTTTGATGCTTGGCTCTCCATATTCCTGGATTCTTCTTCCCATTCCCTTATTCTTGGTGACTTTAATTTTCATATTGATCACCCCTCCAACTCATATGCTTCTAGGCTCCTTTCCCTTACCTCCTCTTTCAACCTCTAGCATTGCTCTTCTGTCCCCACTCATCAGCTTGGTCACTGGCTTGACCTCATTTTCTATTCTAATTGTTTACCTTCTAATTTCAGCACTTCAATTCTTCCATTATCTGACCAGCGCTTGTTAAGTTTCACTCTTCGTCACTCTCTGCCTCAATCTCACCCAATCTCCTCCTATCTTTTTAGGAATCTTCATGCCATCGATCCGCTGACTATCCACCACTGTCTCATCTCTTCTTTCTTCCACTTTGTCCTCTAAGTCTGATGATGAGGCCATAGTTTCCTATAATATTGCTCTCTCCTCTACTCTGGATACTCTTGCTCCACCCATAGCACATCCTGTGAGGCACACTTCACATCTGCCCTGGCTATTTTCAACTACTTGCTATCTATATTCCTGTACTCTCTCAACTGAATGCACTTGACTCAAATTCCAGTCCCTTTCTGTGTTTCTTCACTTCAGATTCATGCTTACTTCTTTCAAGTCCGCCATTCCAAAACTATTTTATCCATCTAATAAACTGTCTTGCTTCTAACCCCTGCCGTTTCTTCTCTACTCTTCTCTTCTTAAGTCACCTCTGCCTCAAATCCCTTCTTCTCTCTCTGCCCAAACTCTAGCTGACTATTTCCATGGCAAAGTCCATAAGATTAATCTTCAATTCCTCTCTAAATCTCCTTCACTTCCTCTTCCCTCTCTCCAATACCAACTTTTCCCTTCAACCTCTACCACCCTTTCTTCTAATCCTATCCCCATCATCTCCTCAAATTCATCTCCTCCTCCATCATGCTTCCATCTCACATATTCTCAAACTTTCGCTCTCCACTGCAATCTTCCCTGCAGCCTTCAAATATGCTGTGATTACTCCTCTCCTCAAAAAACCTTCACTTGACCCTACTTGTCCTTCTGATTACTGACCCATCTCCCTTCTCCCATTCATCTCCAAACTTCTTGAATGTGCAGTTCTCCACTGCTGCCTTGGATTTCTCTCCTCTCAAGCCTCCTTGATCCACTTCAATCTGGTTTTCATCCCTTTTATTCTACTGAAACTGCTCTTGCCAAAGTCTCCAGTAACTTGTTCCTGGCTAAGTCCAAAGGCCTTTACTCAATTCTCATTCTTCTCGATCTTTCTGCTGCTTTTGATACTGTTGACCACCTCCTCCTCCTCGACACATTATCCTCTCTTAGTTTTAGGGGCTCTTGGTTTTCTTCTTATCTCTTCAATTGCTTTTTCATTGTTCTATTGGTTCCTCCTCTTCCATGCTGTCTGTTCTGGGCACTCTCTTTTCTCTCTCTATACCCAGTCCCTTGGTGCCCTCTTCCCATGGCTTTCAGTATCATTTTTATGCTGATGACTCTCAAATCTATCTTCATCTGACATTTCTCTTACACTCCAAGCTTGTATCTCTGCTTGTTTGCCATCATCGCCTGGATGTCTCACCGCTGTCTGATATTGAACAAGGCTAAAACCAAATTTTGTATCTTTCACCCTAACCCTCATCTCCTCTTCCTCCTTTCTCTATCACTGTTGACAACACTCTTCTTCTTCCTATTTTCTTGGCTGGCAACCTTGGGGTCATCTTTGACTCCTCTTTTTCCTTCCCCACACATATTTAACAGATAGCTAAAACCTGTTGCTTCTTTATCTATAACATTAACAAAATTTGCCCTTCCTCTCTGAACACACTACTAACCTCTTGTCCACTCTAGATACCTCTCATCTTGACTATTGCAACCTCCTTCTTGCTGGTCTTCCTCAGAGTCATCTCTCTCCTCTTCAATCTATTCAGAACTCTGTTGCATGACTAATCTTCCACCAGCCCCGATAAACTCATATAACCCCTCTTCTGAAATCACTTCATTGGCTCCTCTAGCATTTCCATATCCATTTCAAACTTCTCCTTCTAACCTATAAATGCATTCACTCTACTGCCCCTCATTACCTTTCCTCTCACCTCTCTCCCTACTCCCTTCCTTGTGAACTCCACTCCTCCTCTGGCTTTCTTCTCTCTGTGCCATTTTCTTCTATTGCCAACTCTAGACTACGATCTTTTCACCTTGCTGCTCCTTATGCCTGGAACAAACTTCCTGTATCTTTATGTCAAGTCTCTTCTCTCCCACTCTTCAAATCCATGCTAAAGGCTTCCCTCTTTGAGGCCACTTTTGGATCCTAATCCTTTGTTCCCCTTGTGTCTCCTTTCCCTGTTTGAACCCCTTGTTTCTCTTGTAGTGTGCTGTCTGTCTTGATTAGATTGTAAGCTCTACGAGCAGGGACTGTCCTCTATACGCGTTTGTACAGCACTGTGTATGGTTTGTAGCACTATATAAATAATTAATAGTAGTAATAATATACGAATAAAGTGTCATTTTAGAAGGGATGCCAAAAATCCTGGTGAGTTGCAGCATGTATGTGTCTTCTGAAATTACTCTGTCTCTATCCTGAAAGACGAACATCCCAGCAGCCAGTTCTAGCAACAAGAATGCACAGATAGCAAGGTTGGGTATCTGCACAACTGTAGGCCATTTCACAAATGTGGATGTCTCCAAATTGCATGCCCACAAAACCGGGCACTTGGACATGCCAGCCAGGGTATTTCAGAAGGGGGGAGACTATGTTATGAGACTAGCACTTCCAGACATGTGGCAGAGGGCAAGTAATATGTTTGGAGTATGCATTTACATGCAGGTTACTTTGGCCAGGAAATATTTACTGTGGCAATGAAAGCATATTTTTCTCTTCCCCCCTGTAGCAATGAAACAGGCACCTTTTTGCACCTTATTTGTGCTCAGGAGCAGGTATAGGCATGGATGTCTCAACATTCAGGACCTAACATGCTTGTGCCCTTCTCAAATCACACCGCAACATGCATCTCCTTTGCTACGCCCAGGACATGCCTTCACCATGCCCCTGTGCCACATGGATGTGCTCATTCTGGATACATCTATATACTTGACTTTCTAAACTGGCTACAGGGATGTCTCTATGATTTGAACATCTAAATGCCCATTTTCAGACATCCAACTTATGAATAGGGCTTCTAAAATGATACCCATAACTTATACTAGTTTATTCCGCTGTGTTAGCTATAGTGCCGATTCCAAGTTGCATTTAGTGGGGCAACAGGACTCTCCAGCACCGGGGTGCCGATTCAGATGTCAGAGCTCACCACACATAGATCCGAGATGTGCGGGGAGCTCTGTTCCTTGGCAGGCCGGAGGTGGGGTGAGGGTGGGGTGAACTTAACCCCGTATGCACAGGGCCGATTCTAGGCAAATTAGATGGTGGCAAATTAAACATCTGGGGCTGGTAAGAGAGGTGAGGAGATGCAGGGGGTCTCCCTTAGCCCAAATCTGGCCATTTGCAGGCCCCATCGGAGGTTGGGCGGTGGGGAAAGGAACATTTGAGGCTCTGCTGGGGATTGTGGCTCCTACATGGAGCCACAGTGCAATGGCAACAGGACGCCAGAGCACCGTGGCTCCATGCAGGAACCTGGCTAGGCTAGCCGGGTACCTGTCTGGACATCCGGTAGACCAGAATCGGGGCACAGCCAGCCCATCCAGGCCAGGTGCACCAGGTTCTGATCCCACAGCGACATCTAGCCCCTTTGGGATCAGAATCGGGTGCAAATCTGGCCCGTCCAGATTCTGAACGTCTGGACAGGCTGGTGGTGCCCAGACCTGAATTGGCCTCTGTATGTATAATGTTGATGAATATAGGAATAATTTGAAGATTCTAGATTAGCAGACCTGCTAAGCGTGTTCATCGCAGTGAAAGGGATGTTCAGTGGCACTAGTGCCGCTGCATGTCTGCAGACGCCACTGCTAGGCACCCCAATGCTAATCGGCTAGCATCAGGGCATTCTAGAGATGGAGCTCGGGTAGCACCAAGGGATAACCGGTCAGCAGCAATATGTTTATGTTTATTCTCTAAACAGGGCAGTTTACAATAAAATAATACATAAGGAAAAGAAATCTATCAATAGACAGGAAAGAAGAGAGTCATAGTCATAACCTAGGGAAACGAGAGGGGAAAAAGAAAGGAGAATGGAGGTTCATGGGTCACCTAGGAGTACCAGGTGATGGGGAGATCAAAAGCCTTATGGAATAAGAGTGTCTTAAGCTGGGTTTTAAATTTTGAATAGGATGGTTTAAGGCGGCGATCCGGGAGTAGGTCATTCCGAAGTCTAGGTCCAAGGAAATAAAAAGGTATTCATCTGCTCCTTGGTTATCACTCCATAGCGAAAGTCAGGTACAGTAAAGGCTGGCCTAATCTTTGCTGTTTAAGCTAACTAAGCAGTGTCTGAATAATGCCACTGCCCAGTTAGCTTCCTAACTTTGCAGCTGACCGAGATATTCAATGCCAGTTGCCAGCTACGGTCCCGGCATTGAATATCCAGGTCTAGGGTCGAGTGGCAATGGCTAGTCACTGAATATCAGGCCCTTCAGATTTTTCCCTAGATATTCTATTGAAGATTGACCTAATAATGTTTACAAATCATTTGATTTTCTTAAGCTATTGAATCAGACAATAAATGTACAGACTCCTCAGGTTCTGCTCCTTTAAGCGGCAGAGAACTCTAATAGTCCTATGAAATTATTGCAATGTGACCTGCAACATGGGAGGTTACTTTCTCTCATTATGTTCATCCTGGAAGGAGATTACTCTGGGGAGAAAATTCAACTATTATATACACTCTGCCCAGGGCCACTGCTACCATTAGGTGAACTAGGTGGCCATCTAGAGTACTGGCCTTCCAGGGATGCTCATTGTCACCACTGCCGCCTCTCTTGGGACCTGCAGTGGCAGCATTGGTCTCAAAAAGCCCCACGGCTCTTGGCTTACAACTTCGGCACCATGGGGCTCTTTGATTACACCTCTTTGGACTGCCCATTGCTGATTTCCTGTTTGCAAAAAAGGAAGCCGGCTCAGACATCCGAGGGGGTATAAGCAAACAGCCCTGCTGCTCCAAATTTGTAAGGTAAATACCATGGGGTTGTTTTCAGCCATTGCTGCCGCTGCATGTCCTGGAGGGGGGGGGGGCAGTGGGGGCAGCAATGGGTGCCGGGGGGGCATAAGCGATGAGGTTCATCTAGGGTGTCTCATGTCCTTGCACCAGCCTTGACTCTACCCAAGGGCAAATCCCTGTCTTTGGTTAGTCTAGTTTGCTTGGAAGAACTATGAGCATATGTGTCAGCATTATTAAAGCTACTGAAATGCAGGGGACATGGGGAAAAGAAGCGCTCTGGATTATGTTGGAAAGAGGAGATGGCACTGTCATCCATACTGCTGTAGTCTACAGACCTCTGACACAAATTGAAGAGATAGATAACGAACTGATTATAGATATTGCCAAGATAGCCACAAAGGGGGAAGCGATAATATTGGGTGACTTTAATCTACTGGATGTGGCTTGGATTACTCCTTCTGAAAATCTGGAAAGAAGCAAAAAAATTGTGGATGCTCTCCAAGATGCGTTAGACAAATGGTGATGGAACCAACCAGAGAAAGCTCAACGCTGGATTTAGTGCTCACCAATGGTGATAGCATGCTGAATGTCTGCGTGAGTGCCCCTGTGAGCAGCAGCAATCATCACACGGTGTGGTTTGAGATAAAAGCCATGGTACAGGCCAATCATAGCAAGCTCAAAGTCCTAAACGTCAAAAACACCGACTTCAATAAAATGACCGAGTACCCAAAGGAGGAGCTAACAGAGTGGAATGAGATAAGGGAAGTGGAATTGCAATGGGCTAAACTAAAGGTGGCAATAAAAGGGGCAACAGATAAATATGTAAGAAAAGTAAACAAAAACAAGAGGAGAAGAAAACCTGTTTGGTTTTTCAAAGAAGTGGCTGTTCAAATAAAAGCAAAAAACACAGCTTTCGCAAAATTCAAAAGCTCACAAACAGAGGAACACAGAAATGAATACAGGATCAAACTCAAAGAGACAAAAAGAGAAATAAGGATAGCAAAAATCAAAGTCAGAGGAAAAGATGGCTAAAGATGTTAAGTGTGGCGACAACTTTCTTCAGGTATATTCAGGAAAGGAAGAAGATCAGAGGTGGAATTGCAGGACTTAGAAGTGCTGCGAACGGACTTGTGGAAAGTGACATTGAAAAAGCAAAATTGCTAAACGAATACTTCTGCTCTATTTTTTACTAAAGAAAGTCCTGGAGAAGGACCTCCTGTGACTCCCAAATATAAAACTTGGAATGAAGTAGATAGCACACCATTCAAAGAAGATGAAGTGTTAGAACAACTTGCAAAACTGAAAGTGGACAAGGACATGGGACCGGATGGGATACATCCCAGGATACTGAAACAGCTCAGAGAGGTCCTTGCAGGGCCGTTAAAGGATGTTTTCAACAGATCCTTGGAAACAGGAGAGGTTCCTCAGGACTGGAGAATGGCTGATGTCGTACCTCTACACAAAAGTGGAGACAGGGAAGAAGTGTCAAACTACAGGCCTGTGAGCCTTACCTCGGTGGCGGGAAAAGTAATGGAGGCACTCCTGAAAGAGCGAATATTGAACTTTCTCAAAACCAACAGGTTACAAGACACGAGGAAACATGGTTTTACCGAAGGACGATCTTGCCAAACAAATCTGATTGAGTTCTTTGACTGGGTGACCAGTGAACTAGATCAGGGGCATGCGATGGATGTCATCTACCTGGATTTCAGCAAAGCCTTTGATACTGTTCATCATAGGAGGCTTATCAATAAACTCAGTAGCTTCGGGACGGATCCCAAGATGGTAAATTGGATCAGAAATTCTTTGACTGACAGACGACAGAAGGTGATGCTAAATGGAGCTCACTCAGATGAAGGGAAGGTGATTAGCGGGGTGCCCCAGGGTTCGGTCCTGGGCCCAGCACTGTTCAATGTATTTGTGAGTGATATTGCTTAAGGACTGAATGGAAAAGTCTGCCTTTTTGCAGATGACACAAAAATTTGCAACAGAGTGGACTCCCCCAAGGGAGTGGTTCACATGAGGAAAGATCTACAAAAGCTGAAAGAATGGTCTAATGCTTGGCAATTAAGATTTAATGCAAAGAAGTGCAGAGTCATGCACTTGGGTAGCAGAAATCCAGGGGAAATGTACGCGATAGGGGGCGAGAGGTTGGTGTGCACGGATCAGGAGAAAGACCTTGGTGTGATTATTTCTGAAGATCTCAAGGTGGAAAAACAGTGCGACAAGGCGGTGGCAAAAGCCAGGGGGATGTTGGGCTGCATACAAAGAGGAATTACCAGCAGAAAGGAAGAGGTACTTATGCCACTGTACAAATCACTGGTGAGGCCTCACTTGGAATACTGTGTTCAGTTTTGGAGACCATATCTTGCAAAGGATGTAAAAAGACTGGAAACTGTTCAGAGGAAGGCGACCAAAATGATTTGGAGCATGCGTCAGAAGCCTTATGAGAAGAGACTTGAAGACCTAAACACGTACACTTTTGAGGAGAGGAGGGACAGGGGAGATATGATTCAGACCTTTAAATACTGAAAGGGAAATAATGAACAAACAAACCTCTTCCAAAGACGGGGAAGGTGTAAAACTAGAGGGCATAACAGGAAGCTGCAAGGTGGTAAATTGAAAGGCAATGTCAGGAAATACTTTTTCACAGAAAGGGTGGTGGATGCTTGGAACGTCCTCCCTATGGAAGTGGTGGGGCAAACACGGTAACAGAATTCAAAATGGCATGGGACAGACACAGTGAATCCCTTTACAGCAACAGGATAAAATCAAAATAAACTGAACCATCTAATTTCTCAACAAATAGGGGTGTCCTACATGGAGTGGTGGGTTCACCCCTAAACAAAGACATGGGGAGGGGTGGCCTGCATGGAGCGGCAGGTGCACCTACTCTTTCCATCATGCTGGGCAGACTAGATGGACCATGCTGGTCTTTGTCTTTACCCTCAACAGGGAGGATTGAAGAGAACACCACCTGTGCACCTAACTGCTTCACCCTCTGTCCCAGAGCCATGAAGTCACTTTTGATACGTTCCAAGGGATAGCTGGCAGTATTATTTGTTCCAACATGGATTAGCAACATTGGGTAAGAGTCAGGGCTTGATGAGTCTCGGCAAACTCTCTGCAACATCTTGGATTTTGGTACCAGGCAAACAGCATACCTCTCTGGACATCAAGTCTGGTCAGCAGATGGATGCCTCAGTACCCCTCAGAAGAGTCTCTCCAACCACCACTACCCTTCGCTTCCTTGTGGTCACTGATTCTGCAACTTTGGGGTACTTGAGCTCTAGTTCTTCTCTTTCCAGGGATGCTTTCACTTCCTCCACTTCCAGGGCTGCATAATGGTTCTTCAATTCAGGGCTGGAGAAGTTGGATTGGTGTTTCTGCAGGCCCTGGTGACTTGTGTCCAACCATTGACATTCTGTTGGCACCCATCTTCTCTGCTGGAGAGCTTGGTTGCTGCAAGAAGCATCTCATCATGTACTTCTCACTGTCTTAAATAAACCTCAGCCTCGCCACCTCTTCTCTGAGTTCCTCCACTTGTTTCCTCAGAGCTTCAGCGTGCAGGCACCCTGCACATGGAACCAGTCCTTCAACTGGTATTAGGACCTCTGTCTGGACAGAGGCAAAATCTGTAATGGGGGCAACAGCTTTAGCAATATGATTTTTCCCAACCATTGTTCTGTTTGTGGAGCTAGGTATCTGTTAAAGCAAAAGAGGGAGATCTTCCAAGTACCAGCCAGTTTCCCAGCTGTCCTTTCAGAGAAAAAGCAGTTAAATCTCTTTAATTATATTCAAAATGTGCTGCTCCAAGTCTCTGTGCTTTGTTAAATGGGGAGGTGCCCTATAAAGCAAGACTGCTCACTAGGGGTGGGTGGGAGTCGGGGTGGTTAAGGAGGGAACTAACACCTGATTAGGTGTCAGCAGTTCCCTAAAGCTAAGAAGGTCATTAGAGTTCAACAACCTACTCTGCTCAAGGAAATATTTCTACTAAAGCACCAAAAAGAAAGTAACTTTGCTTTAAAATTATACAAAAATCCTTTTAAGAGCTCCCAGTCAGAGAGCTAGCAATTTAATAAAAATAAACCCTCAAATCTTTACTGTTGTTTAACCTGTAGAGCCCCTGTTAGGAATGCCTCAACAGCGCAGGGCTCTGAAGCCTTTGATGCAGGTCTCAGCTGCTCTCATGTAATCAGGCCCACTAACTCCTGATTAGGTGTCAGCAGTTCCCTAAAGCTGAGAAGGTTAGTAGAGTTCAACAACCTACTCTGCTCAAGGAAATATTTCTACTAAAGCACCAAAAAGAAAGTAACTTTGCTTTAAAATCATACAAAAGCCCTTTTAAGAGCTCCCAGTCAGAGAGCTAGCAATTTAATAAAAATAAACCCTCAAATCCTTACCATTGTTTGACCTGTAGAGCCTCTGTTAGGAACACACAGAAAGGACTGAGAAACATGCATATAAGAGCAGTCAGGCAAATCAAGAGGAGCAGATGATCCGGTCCATGGGTGGGGAGAGGTAAAAAAGCAAGGCCATAGAGATGAGTTTTCAACATTGCCTTGAACCTTGGGAAGGACTATTCAGCATGAAGTAAAGCAGGGAGCGAGTTCCAGAGTGCTGGCCCAAGAAAAAAAAATGTAGAGTGACAGCTGAGCTCCAAATGTGCACGGGAAGGGGATGGGAGGGACAGGCTGTCATTATGAATGGAGCTTAGGGTACAGGGAGAGGTATGCATGTGCAGGAGGTCAGCGAGGTACGTGGGTGGTGCTGGCTATCTGCGATAGAGTAGACATCCAGGAAGAAGTAGATAATATGAGGAGGAATCTAGCTAAGCTTGAAGAATGGTCAAGAATTTGGCAGCTGAGATTTAATGCTAAAAAAATGCAGTGTAATTCATTTGGGCTGCAATAATCCAAAGGAGCAGTACAGTGTAGGGGATGAAGTACTTCTGTCCACAAAAGAAGAGCGGGACCTGGGCGTGATGGTGTCTGATGATCTTAAAGTATCTAAAAGGCAGAAAAGATAACAACAAAAGCTAGAAAGATGCATGGGTGCATAGGGAAGGAAATGGCCAGGAGAAGAAAGGAAGTGATAGTGCCTCTGTATAAGTCCTTGGTGCGACTTCATTCGGAGTACTATGTGCAATTCTGGAGACCACATCTTCAAAAGGTTTTAAACAAGTTGGAGTTGGTAAAGAGGATGGCTACTAAAATGGTTAGTGATCTTCATTATAAAGCAAATGAGGATAGACTTAAGGATCTTAATATGTATACATTAGAAGAAAGGCAGGATAGAGGAGATATGATAGAGATGTTTAAATACCAACATGGCATAAATGCACAGGAGGAGACCCTCTTTCATTTGAAAGCAAGCTCTGCTATGAGGGGACATAGGATAAGAATGAAAGGGGATAGACTCAGGAGTAATATATGGAAATATTTCTTTACAAAAAGAGCGGTAGATGGTGAGGGGTTTACGTGTCCACAAGGTGCAAAGAGCTCTTTGCTCTCAGGGAACAAGTCCAATCAAGAGTAGCAGACTTGGAAGACATAAGGAAGACAGAGAGGTACATAGACAAGACCTACAGGAATATAGTCCTGAAGTCCTACCTCCAGTCTGGCATCATCCCTGTTGCCATGGAGGAGAGAGGTCACTTGACAGGAGAGCATCACCTTGGTGTAGCAGCAAGTGATCCTATAGCTAGGACCTGTCCTCCAGGTGATGTAAAACCCTCTCGCACCAAGGAAGTGTCTCCAGGGCCATGTGCCCATGAAGGAAGGGTTAGGACAGCTGTTACAGTTGGTGAGTCGATCATTAGGCATGTAGATAGCTGGGTGGCTGGTGGATGTGAGGATCGCCTGGTAACATTCCAGCCTGGTGCAAAGGTAGTGGAACTCATGTGCCACCTAGACAATTCTTTATTTTTTTTTTAATTTTTTATTTATGCAATTTTTAACAAAAAAAAAAACAAGAAAGGCCACACAGACCAATCTTGAAGAAATAGAACAGGCATTAATACATCCACAATGAAGCAGACATAATAAGAAAAATACAAGAAGAAATTACTCCACTTGCCTGGTCTCACTAGCCCACAAAACAGAGGAAGTTTAACATCATGAATTCTTAACCTAATATATAAAGAAAAAGCAACAGCCCAGTAACGGGATATCTATCTTATGAGCCAACAGTAGAAGCCGCCCACGTGGCGCTAATGAAAGCAAGCAATTGAGAGGGCTCCCAAAAAATATAAGAAATCGCTTGGTATTTAACCAGACACTTACAGGGATGTTTGAGAAAAAAGAGCCCTCCCAGTTGCAAAACCCCCGGGCGGAGCAGTAAAAACTCCCTGCGCCGCCTTTGAGTTTCTCTTGAGAAATCAGGATAAATGCGTACTACTAAACCGCGAAATTAAATATTACGTTTCTGAAAAAATAATCTCAATAGCCACTCCTTATCAGATATCAATGCAAAAGTTATAAAAAGTGTAGCAGGGACCTGTGACCCAAGGGCAGAATTCTCTAAGACATCAGTAACATTTAAGACATCCTCCTGAATTTGTTCACCCTCTTTAGCACCAAAAGCAGCAGCAGAAACACGCTTCGCTACAGGGAGATAATAGATTTTTACTAAGGGGGGAACTAAATCAGGGGAAACTCCCAAAGACGAAACTCTCGGAAAATTAATAAGTCTCAAATTATTCGCACGAGAAATATTATCCAATTGTTCAACTTTCATTTGTAATAGTTGTATACTCTTTCTATGTCCCTCGGAACACTCCTCTAGGGACACCACCTTATGATTCACATCGCAGTAGCTCGTCTGAAGATTGGAAACTGTTTTGTCCAAGTCGTTCTTAAATAGTTCTGGGGAGGAGTCTGCTGACTTGGTACATGTCAGTACCAATGACATAGGAAATATGGTAGGGAAGTTCTGGAGGCTAAATTCAGGCTTTTAGGTAGGAAATTGAAATCCAGAACTTCCAAGGTAGCGTTCTCCGAAATACTTCCCATTCCATGCACAGGACTCAAAAGGCAGGCAGAGCTCCGGAGTCTCAATGTGTGGATGAGACAATGGTGCAAGGATGAGGGTTTTGGATTTGTTAGGAATTGGGCAACGTTCTGGGGAAAAGAGGGGCTCATCTGAAGGGATGGGCTTCCCCTTATCCGGAATGGAACCAGGCTGCTGGCATTAACCTTAAAAAAGGAGATAGAGCAGCTTTTAAACTAGAAAATAGGGGAGAGCCGACAGTCGCCCAAGAGCATGGTTCGGAACAATGTATCCTTGAAAGATACTACCAAAAAATGAAGTTAGGGCATATCAGCAGAGAGGTTCCAGTAAAGACAAAGGTAGCTTAAATGCCCTTGAGTACAGAGCAAACAGAGCTTGAAGATTCCAAATTATCCCTGCCTACCGATAACCAGATTAATATGAATAAAATACAGTCTCTAAAATGCTTGTATGCAAATGCTAGAAGTCTAAAAAATAAGATGGGAGAGTTAGAATATATAGCACTAAATGAGAAGTAAGATATGATTGGTATCTTAGAGACATGGTGGAAGGAGGACAACCAGTGGGACACTGTGATACCTCGGTACAAACTATATCATAATGATAGAGCTGATCAAATTGGTGGAGGGGTTGCACTCTATGTTAGAGAGGGCATTGAGTCACAAAGGATTAAAGCTTTGCACAAAACAAAATTTGCTGTAGAATCTCTATGGATTGAAATTCCATGTAAAAAGGAGAAGGCAATAGCAGTGGGGTTGTACTATCGACCACCTGGCCATAATGAATAAATGGATGATGAAATGCTCATAAAAATCAGGGAAGCTAACAAAAGTTACAGAACAGTAATAATAATGGGTGATTTCAATTACCCCGGTATTGATTGGATCAGTGTCACGGCAAGACATGCTAGGGAGATAAAGTTTCTAGATGAAATAAATGACTGCTTCTTGGAGCAGCTGGTTCATGAACCGACCAAAGGGGAAGTCATTTTGGACTTAGTCCTTAGTGGAACACCAGATCTGGTGCAAGAGATTAGGGTGTTGGGGCCACTTGGCAATAGTGATCATAGCATGATTGTGTTTGATTTAATTAATGGAGAAGGGGTGGTAGGGAGATACACAGTACTGCCTTTTAACTTTCAAAACGGAGACTATGATAAAATGAGGAAAATAGTTAAGAAAAAACTAAAAGGAGCAGTTGCAAAGGTTAAAGACTTACAACAAACTTGAGTGTTGTTTAAAAATACTATTTTGGAAGCCCAGACCAGCTGTATTCCACGCTTTAAGAAAAGTGAAAGGAAGTCCAAAAGACTGCCAGCATGGTTTAAAGGTGAGGTCAGAGAAGCTGTTGTTGCCATAAAAGCATCTTTCAGGAAATGGCAAAAAGAGACAAATGATGAAAACGGGAAACAGCACAAGCACTGGCAAGTTAAATGCAAGGCAATGATAGGCCAGGCAAAGAGAGATTTTGAGAAGAAAATTGCCGTGGAAGCAAAAATGCTTAATAAAGACTTTTTCAAGTACATTCATAGCAAAAAACCTCTCAGAGAGTCAGTTGGACCATTAGATGATAGAGGGGTAAAAGGGGCACTAAGAGGGGACAAGGACATAGCTGAGAGACTGAATGAATTCTTTGATTCGCTCTTTACTGAGGAAGATGTTACCTATTTATTTATTTATTTATTACAGGCTCTTATATACCGCTCTATTCAGCATCAGCGCGGTTCACAATATAACAACAGACCAGAACAACAAACTGTTTGGTTTTACAGAGAACAAGGTCAGAGAACTTGGATAAAACATGGGACGGCATTTCTGCAACTATTTACATGAGTATTTACAAGTATACACAACAGAATTTGTTATTAGTTATAGGGTAAGGATCGAGATTGGTTAGCTGGTCAAGTAATATTGGGGGAAAAGGTGGGATTTGAGAGCCTTTCTAAAAAGGGATAGATCAGTGATAGCACGAATCTCTGGAGGTAGGGCGTTCCAGCACTTAGGGGCATAGAATCTGAAGGCCCTGTTAGATGTCGTTGATAGGCATTTTGTCGCTGCTTTAGGGATAACTAGTGCATTTGTTGATATCGTTCTCCTGGATCTATTGGGTGGAACAGTCTGAACGAGGTCTACTAGGGAGGAAGAGGTGATGATTTTAGTGGCCTTGAAAGTTAGTAGTAATGTTTTGAACAATATTCTGCCATGTATGGGGAGCCAGTGGAGTTGCTCTAGGATGGGTGTTATATGGTCCCTTCTTGATGCTCCGTAGAGGACTCTAGCAGCGGTATTCATGGCGAGTTGCAATGGGTTTAATGTGGAGTGTGGGAGGCCTTGGAGAATGGCATTAGCATAGTCAAGGTTTGGTAGGGTTAAGGCTTGAAATATCGTCCGGAAGTCATCAGGATCAAGCAGGGGGCGAAGATGGCGGAGTGTCCGGATCTTGAGGTAGATGGCTCTGACTACGTTGGTTATATGTAGTTTCAAATCCATGCGCTGGTCCAAAGTGACTCCAAGGTAACGAATGGAAGGTTTGGATTGGAGCTCAGCTTCTTTGACCTTTATATGGGATGGGGGGGTGAAAAGTGGGTCTCTAGTGATGAAAAGAACCTCGGTCTTTTTGTGTTGAATTCGGAGGTTCTGGGATTGAAGCCATTCAGATACTGCATCAAAACATTTGGCTAGCGGGGAGAGGTCCATATGGGCTGTGGAGAAAGGCATGTATAGAAGGATGTCGTCAGCGTATATCAAGCATTCAACATTGAAGGACCTAATGATATTGCAAACAGGCTGTATGTATATATTGAAGAAGAGTGAAGATAGGGATGATCCTTGTGGTACGCCTTGTTTTTGGTGGTAAGGTGCGGATGTTGCGGTTCCTGAGGTAACGTACTGCCATCTCTGATCAAGGTATGATTTACACCACTCCAGGGCAGTGTTATTGATGCCTTTTTCTTTTAGTCGCCCTATTAAAAGATCATGATGAACAGAGTCAAAAGCCGCGGCAATGTCTAAGAAGATAAGAGCAAAGCCTTGGCGGATGTTATCAATGCCTGTGATGATGTTGTTGCATAGAGTGGTTAGGAGGGTTTCAACACCGTGGAACTCTCTGAAGCCATGTTGGCATTGGTCAAGAGGGGAGGCAGTGTCGATGTGGTCCTGTATTTGTCTTTGAGCTTCCTTTTCAATTATTTTAGCTAGCAGGGGAATGCTAGCTATGGGTCTATAAGATTCAACCTTTTGTGGGTCGAGTTTGTGGTTTTTCAAGAGGGGTCTGATGGATGTTCTCTTGAGGACTGATGGGAAGGAACCAGTTGTAAAGGATAAATTCATCATTTTAGTGATGATGGGGCTGAGATCTTGGCGTAGTTCCTTTATCCAGTGGGCTGGGCAAGGGTCAGTTTGTGCGGTGGTAGTGTTAAGAGCAGCGATGGTGACTTCAATATGTTTTCTGGATGGTGTGGAGAACATGGATAAGTTTGATATACATACGGTGACTTGAGAAGGAATTGTTGCAATGTTGTTGGTTTGAAGCAGCTTGGATTGCAGGTAATCGGCGAACGCTTGAGGATGAATGGGTTCCGGATGTTCTGGTGAAGGTTCTTTAGATAAGATTTTGACTAGGTTGAAAAGATCACGTGGTTTATTTAGCGATCTTTTCAGCGTATCAGTATGGAATTGTCTCATCTTGGTCATGACTGACTCTCTGTGCAAAGATAGGTGTACTCTATAGGCTGCTTGGTCTTCAGAAGAGTGTGAGCGACGCCATCGTTTCTCCAATTTTCTTAGGTGTGTGAGGGAGGCTCGTAGGTCAGGGGAGAACCAAGGAGAGGATTTTCTTTTCTTTAGGTTGGTGTCCTGTACTGGTTGTAGTGCAATGGTGCTGATAGTGTTGTTCCAGGATGCGATCAGATTTTCGAGATTGAGAGAGGTGTCATGTAGGAGAGGGAGGGTTTCTGTAATTATATGCTCTTTGTTGAAGGTTTTGAATTTCCGAGATGTTACTTTTGTTGAGTCAATGGAGTTTTTGTTGATGTATGATGACTGTTTGCCATTGATGAGGATGGGGAAGGTGATTAGGTTGTGGTCTGACCAAGGTACTGGGGTTACAGAAGTGTCGAGTCTATTGTTGGAATCAAGGGCTGTCAGAGGAGCAAAAATCATGTCAAGGATGTTTCCTCTCTTGTGCGTGGGGGCTTCAACAATTTGTTTGTATCCCAACTCGTTGATTGCTTCAAGGAGGGCTGAGGCATGGCTAGGATGCAGTGTTGGGAGATTGAAATCTCCTAATATCCAGTTGGGAATGTTGGGCTGGCGTGTGTTGGTTGCTAAGTCCAGAATGTTAGGAAGGTCATCCGTGGAGGGTGAGGGTGCTCTGTATATTAAATTGATGGAGCATTGCTCATTCGTGATGGTTAAGACGTCCATGCTGTTTGAGCTTGTGGAGTCCACAGTGTGGAAGTTTAGGTCATTCTTGGTAAGTATGAGAATGCCTCCACCTCTCTTGCTCTCTCTATGTTGGGAATGGATGGAGAAGTTGGGGGGTATGAGTTGGTTAAGGATCACATTATCTGTGTCGGATAACCAGGTTTCAGTTATCATGAGGATGTCTAGATTGTAGGAAGAGATTGTGTCAGTGATGACTGGCCATTTCTTGCGGATAGACCTTGCATTTATGAGGGCACAGTTTAAGCAAAAGGGTTGAAGGGGTTCCTTTTGTTTATTTTTCTTTGGTTGTTGAAGAGCTATATGTATTAGATGAGAGTGGCGTGTGGGGGCATCTATTCTTGAGTTGGGATAGGGAGATTCAGCCCTTCTTTTTCCATGATTCTGAAGTATTGGAATTTGGTGAGCTGTGTGATATAGTGCAAGGGCTTCGTTGAGCAAACATAGAAGAAGGAAAAGGCAGATAGCTAGGGTATTGAATGGTAGTGCCATTGGGGTTTTTGTTGATGTGGATGAGGTAACTTCTGTGAGGGATTGGAGGGGATATTATGTTTGTTATTGTGGATATGCTATTGTCAAAGGAGTAATTGGCAATGGGCTTCTGACAGTGGTGTTGAGTAGCTATATATTATGGAGAGCTAATGGGAGAGCAAGTGAGACACTTTGTGGGAGTGTTACTGGTAACTGGGATAATTGAGTGCTAACTGGCCACAGTAAAAAGTGAAGGCTACAGAACCAGTAATAATTGCATGCAATAGTGATAATTGAATGGTACTGACAACAGTAAAAATAGGAAGCAGCAATGATACATGGATACTACTGGCAACAGTAATAACTGGCTAAAAGGCTACTACTGGCAACAGTAATAAATGAATGCAAGTGAGAAAGAATACAACAATGATACATGGATACCATTGGTAACAGTACATAAATGGCTAAAAGGCTACTACTGGCAACAGTAATAAATGAATGCAAGTACAGTCAAATAAATAGGCTGTGGAAGAAAAGTCAGTTGAGTCATATGAGGCGCGTATACTTGCTGTGGTTGAGATTGTATGGAGAGGGTAGGATAAGCTGGTTCAACCGTATTTGTATGTAGCTGTTGGACGCATTTGTGTGGACGCTTGTCTTAAGCAGGCTGTTGCTTTGGCTGTCCAGGGCTCGGTGGAGTGATGAGATCGGCGGATTTCTGGTGTTTTTCTCTCGGTCCCCGCCTAAGGGCCACGCCAAAGGGCCCTCTGGCGAGGCCCTCAGGCGCGGGCCCGCCAGGCGCGGGCGGGCGCGCCCGATGGCGCGAAGATCTTTAAAGTAAGGCCTCTGCCCCGATTGGACAGCGCCCCGGTGGTGCTCCTCCTGCCGCCGGAGGCTCGATCCCCGGGCTGGGGAGAGCTGTGGATGGCGGTGGGAGGCCAAAGGAAGGGCGCCCAATGGCGCGAAGATCTTTAAAGTAAGGCCTCTGCCCCGATTGGACAGCGCCCCAGTGGTGCTCCTCCTGCCGCCGGAGGCTCGATCCCCGGGCTGGGGAGAGCTGTGGATGGCGGTGGGAGGCCAAAGGAAGGGCGCCCGATGGCGCGAAGATCTTTAAAGTAAGGCCTCTGCTCCGATTGGACAGCGCCCCGGTGGTGCTCCTCCTGCCGCCGGAGGCTCGATCCCCGGGCTGGGGAGAGCTGTGGATGGCGGTGGGAGGCCAAAGGAAGGGCGCCCTATGGCGCGAAGATCTTTAAAGTAAGGCCTCTGCCCCGATTGGACAGTGCCCCGGTGGTGCTCCTCCTGCCGCCGGAGGCTCGATCCCCGGGCTGGGGAGAGCTGTGGATGGCGGTGGGAGGCCAAAGGAAGGGCGCCCGATGGCGGGAAGATCTTTAAAGTAAGGCCTCTGCCCCGATTGGACAGCGCCCCGGTGGTGCTCCTCCTGCCGCCGGAGGCTCGATCCCCGGGCTGGGGAGAGCTGTGGATGGCGGTGGGAGGCTGACTGAAGTGGTATTTAAAGGTGATACTGCGGAAGAATTGAAAAAGATATTGATACACCAAGAAGATGTATTACAACTATTTGATAAACTGAAGAGTAGCAAATCACCCGGACCAGATGGTATGCATCCCAAAAGAACTGAAATATGAGCTTGCAGACCTGCTATTAGTAATCTATGAACTATCATTAAAATCATCTGTAATACCTGAAGATTGGAAGATCACCAATGTAACACCAATTTTTATAAAGGGTTCCAGGGGTGATCTGGGAAACTACAGACCAGTGAGCCTGATGTCAGTACCGGGAGAAATGGTAAAAACCATAATAAAGAACAAAATTACTGCACATATAGATAGTTATGGCTTAATGGGAGACAGCCAACATGGCTTTAGACAGGGAAGATCTTGTCTTATTAATCTGTTATAATTTTTTGAAGGTGTGAATAAACAGGTAGACAAAGGTGAGTCAGTTGATATAGTATATCTGGACTTTCAGAAACCCTTTGACAAGTCCCTCATCAGAGACTTTTGGGAAAACTAAAGAGTCATGGGATAGGAGGCAGTGTAATATTGTGGATCAGGAATTGGTTAAAAGATAGAAACCAGAGGGTAGAGCTAAATGGCCAATTTTCCCAATGGAAAAAGGTGAATAGTAGAGTACACCAGGGATCTGTGTCGGGTCGCTGCTTTTTGACATATTCATAAATGACCTGGAAAAGGGAATAACGAGTGAGGTTATCAAATTTGCAGATGACACAAAACTATTTAAAGTTGTTAAAACCCAAGAGGATTGTGGAAAATTGCAAGAGGATCTTGATAAATTGGAAGACTGGGCATCCAAATGGCAGATGAAATTTAATGTGGGCAAGTCCAAAGTTATGCATCTAGGAAAGAACAACCTAAACTATGGTTACACGATGCAAGGTTCCACTTTGGGAACCACCAGCCAGGAAAAAGATTTAGACATTATTGTGGATAACATGTTAAAACCCTCGGCCCAATGTGCAGCATCAGCCAAGAGAGCAAATAGAATGCTAGGTGTCATAAGGAAAGGAATGTAAAATAAAACAAAGGATATTATAATGCCTCTGTATCGTTCCATGATGCGACCGCACCTTGAATATTGTGTGCAATTCTGGTCGCTGTATCTTAAAAAAGATATAGCATTACACTGGTCAACATTGAAATCGTTACTGACTTTAAAAGGCCCTAATCTGTAATATCTTGGTGAGCTGAACACGAATATAACATTAAAAAATTTTTATTGGCTCTCATTTTGAAGATATTGCATGTAGTTAATTTTTGACGTTTCGCCATGTACATTTATCCAGTAGGACATCAACAACATCCCAAATAAGCCTTGAATGATGTAATATTGCATCACATTGCATAATACCAGCATGCACACATCTTCCAGAGTTGATTGCATCATTTTCTGATGCAATGCAATAGTACTGCCAGACGGCTGCTGAAGACATCTGACGTCAGCAGTGTACTATACGCAGTCGGAAAGGAAAGTAATCTGGTATTCTGTTCCGATATTGAAAGCCTCATGAATGCCTTAAAAATCACTCATGACCCACAAGACTGGAGACTATTTATAGACTCTTCAAAACTGAGTCTGAAAGCTGTGCTTTTGAACAATTTATTTATTTTATTTATTTAACAATCTCTTGTATACCGCAGCTTCCTAAGATCAGCTGCGGTTCACAAACAACAACAGGCAACAAATCATGGATTTGTTTTACATATAACGTCATATAACTATAACCAATGTACAGTAAACAGAAATGTTGAACAGATAGCACTGAACAGTGCAACACTATATACATTATGTACATTAACATTATATTATTAAATACATATACAAGTTATGTGGGATATAATCATTATGAGTAGTACAGATGCGGATAGGGCAGGTTTTCTTTTCTGTTATAGTGAGATGTAGATACAACTGTTTAGCCTTTGTCTAATTCTTTTGATGGCTGTTCTATGGTGTTGTAGTGCATTGTAAAGAGGTGTGTTTTCAGTTTTTTTCGGAATTCATTAATCTCTGTTAATATTCTTAGTTCAACAGGGAGGGAATTCCAGGCTGTTGGGGCTGCATGTGAGAACGCTCTGTTGTTTGTTGATTTATTTGTTTTTATGAAATCTATGGGGGTTTTAAGTTTGTTTAGTTGATTTTATTTATTTATTTATTTAATACACACTTATATACCGCTGCTTCCAGCGATCAGCAGCGGTTTGATTCTTCTTCTGGGGATGTCAATCAGGACAGGGAGGGGACAGTAATTATATAGATCTAAGGGTAGGTCACAGCACACAGGGTTAGTGTCATGGGGGACTTCGTTATACATATTTACATTTATACATAAGTATTTACAATTGTACCTTACACCTTTTCTATAATTTATATATTCGGAATTATCCTTGTATTATACATCTTCACATATTCTTACATAACGTGTTATCTAACGCATTTGAGAGTCATGGCTGATTATAATAGCATTTGAATAGGTGAGTTTTTAACTCTTTCCTGAAGATTGCAATGTCCGTGATTAAGCGCAGTTCAAAAGGGAGTTGATTCCATATTGTTGGTGCAGAGAATGCGAATGCTCTTCGAGATGTACTTGTTTTTACTGTTCTGATGGATGTGGGGACCTGTAGGGTGCCCAAGTTGGTATTTCTTCTGTCTCTATTTGCAGGTTGTGTGCTGATAAGGGTGGTCAGGAATGAGGGGGCTATGTTATTGATAAGTTTGAATGCGGTTACTAGCATCTTGTACTGTATCCTTGCTGCAATTGGCAGCCAATGTAGGTTTATTAGTATGGGGGTGATGTGTTCTGCAATGCTTGTTCCCATTATGATCCTGGCAGTTACGTTTTGGGCCAACTGAAGGATATTTATTGATTTCTTGGGGAGACCTTGAAGGATGGCATTACAGTAGTCCAGATGTGGCATAATGAGTGCTTGCGCCACTGATCGGAAGTCACATGGATCTATTATTTTTCTTAGCGGTTGTATCACTCTAAGTTTATGTATCACTCAAAGATTTTTTCTTTGAGTAGGTTTTGGATGTTCTTTGGTAATTAAGTTACTTAAAGTAGGTGGTGTCAAATCAAATAGTGATTTAAATACTGTTATTAGTGTTTTATATGTTATTCGGTTTTGAATTGGAAGCCAGTGAAGGGATGCTAGAATTGGTGTTATATGTTGATGAGAGTGTGTTTTTGTTATAATCCTAGCTGCTGAGTTTTGTGCGAGTTGCAGTCTTTTGATGTTTTGTTTTGATGTACCTAATAATATAAGGTTCGCAAAATCAAAGTGGGGGGTTATAGTGGCTTGGATTATACTGATAATATACTGATAACCATCTTCCATCTATTCCAGTAGCGCATGCCGTCCACATGAAAGAGACATACGATAACTTAAAGCATCTACTGACTTCCATTAACTATATAACAAGTATATAACTATATAACAAGTACAGCTGGCACCTCTGTGGTGACTTGAAGGTAGTTGCCCTTTTAATGGGACTGCAGCAGTGATATATAAAATACATGTGTTTCTTATGTGAGTGGTATAGCCGAGCAAGGGATTGGCACTACTTGCAGAAGGAATGGAATCGCAGACAAAATGTAACAGTTGGAGAGAAGAACATCCAGCACCCAGCTCTGGTTGAGGCTCACAAAACCCTACTACCACTCCTTCACATCAAACTAGGTTTGATGAAAAACTTTGTGAAAGCCATGGACCGCACTTCGCCAGCTTTCCGATACCTGCATGAAAAATTCCCTCGACTCAGCAAAGCAAAGATTAAAGAGGGAGTTTTTGTGGTTCCTCAGATTCGAGAGCTCTTCAAAGATGACCGGTTCAATAACTTGCTGCAGGGTAATGCGAAACAAGCATGGAATGCTTTTCGCCTAGTGTCAACTAACTTTCTCAGGAATGTTAGGGCAGAAAACTACAAGGAGCTAGTAGAAGACATGCTGATGCAGTATCAGAAACTTGGCTGCAATATGTCTCTAAAGATCCATTTCCTTGATTCCCATCTCGATTTCTTTCCTGACAACTGTGGTATAGTTAGTGATGAACAGGGCGAACGTTTTCACCAGGATATCGCAACGATGGAGCAAAGATACCAGGGAAAATGGTCCACTACAATGCTGGCTGACTACTGCTGGACACTCCCCAGAGAAGCTCCCAAACAGCTGTACAAGAGACAGGCGAAAAAAATCTAAGAAGTAGTCTATGTCTTGGTTTTTCACAGTTATTAACCGAAGGCCTATTATATTTACTATTGACATACATTTCGTGATGTAAACATTAATTCTTGTAGATTACAAAAAAACTAAAGCCAACTTTGCAATTTCACTGTCATATTTGTGTTCAGCATATAAAAATTGATAAAAAATGACTATTTTTATTTCAGTAACATGACTTTTGTAAAGATTTGTTGACCAGTGAAAGGTACAGAGAAGAGCCACCAAAATGGTAAAGGGGATGGAAAGAGACTCCTATGAAGAGAGGCTAAAAATGTTAGGGATCTTCAACCTGGGAAAGAGACAGCTGAGGGGAGATATGATCTATAAATGAATGAATGGAATGGAACGGGTAAAAGTAGATCGATTGTTTACGTCATCAGAATCTAAAAAGACTAGGGGACATGAAATGAAGCTACAGGGTAACCTATTTAAGATTAATAAGAGAAAATATTTTTTCACTCAATGTGTAATCAAACTCTGGAATTTGTTACCGGAGGATGTAGTAAAAGCTGTTAGTGTAACCGGGTTTAAAAAAGGTTTGGACAAGTTCCTGGAGAAAAGGTCCATAAACCACTATTAAAAGGGACCCAGGATATCACTGCTTGACCCAATACAAGCATTGAGGAACCTGTGTCTTTTGGGGAGACTGCTAGGTACTTTTGACCTAGATTGGCCACTGTTGGAAACAGAATACTGGGCTTGATGGACCTTGGTCTGACTCAGTATGGCATATCTTATGTTATGTTCTTATGAGTTTTGAAATGGTCTCTAGTCGTTGCTTGTTTGTAATTATATGGAATGAGCTCCATTCCTTGGCATTATCTCTTGAGGGAGCTAAGAGGACAGGTGCTGAAAGGCTACTCTGCTTAAGCTTGTTTGCAAAATGATTCGGTAGGAGTTGAGGGGTGACAGGGATTTTGTGAGGATTGGCTTCAGGAGCTTTAGTTAGGGATTTAATAATCTCAAATAGCTCCCTTGGATGGTTAATGGCTTTCGATAGGGACTTTGTGTGGTGTGGTCTTTTTGCAGAGTTTATAGCTTCCTTATTTATTTATTTTATTTAACAGTTCTTATATACCGCGCTCTTTGTTATCAGTGTGGTTTACATTAAAACAATATAACACTTGGTCAGACAAGTCTGGCCTTCGTTTACAGATAACAGGGCTTTAACATGGAGGTAAACTGGGGGAAACTTTACATTTCGGGCAATTTACTTGCTGGTGCTAATTCGCTGTAGGTTCTATGTTTTAACTCCTTATAGAGTTAAGAATTGCAAAATATTGTAGTCTGAGTTCAGTTTTTTTTTTCTTCCGCCAACTGAGGGGGGATGAAAGGTAGATTTGGGGAAAACCATTGCTTACCTCTGAGAGTAAGCAGTATGGAAACTATCCACTTTCTTGGATTCTGCCAGATACTTATCACTAAATTGGCCTAATTTGAACTCGATTGGGGATCAATCTTTTTTTGAGTTCTTACTGCCCAGTATCTCATTTACCATCTCTTGGAAACATTGTACAGCTAATGGTTCATGATAAGTTATATAAATATGTATCTGTTCATAGAATTTGAGATCCCCTATCAATTAAGTTTCTGTACAAACAATAATACAGAAACCATTTTGGTTTCTATTTGAACAATATTTATATGTGGTCTGATAAGTGACAGGTCTCCTTTTTAGCATTATTATATTTATCATCAGCATTTGATACGATAGAACGTTTCATTTTGCTAAAACATCTGTGCGATGTTAGGTTTTTGGAGGTCCGTTAGAGAGATTTTTGGTAGGAAAAACTCATTAGCAGCTAAGATTTTTTGCTTTTGACATCCAATTGATTTTACCAGTGCTGAGTCGTTGTGCAAAAGCTATTCAACACCTAAATTTTTGTCGTACTTGAATATTAAATCAGTTACTACTTCATGAATTCATATTGAATCAAGAGAAGACTGATCTGTTCCATATCTCCTGTAGGCAAGATCTGCTGAATAATCTGTCTGACATTCTAGGTGTGAAACTAGTGCCCAGGGATGGAAAGTTGACTGAAGTGATGGACAGTGATTATGCTACATGATTGTCGGTAGCATGGATGGACTTAATGATACCTCTTGAGGTAGCACTCAGTGCAGTCCAGCTATTGGCAATTGTGACAGCATAGGGCAATATCCCATGTGCTAGCTGTCACTGGCTGCCATGCCCACTCTGTCCTATCATTATGGCAGCAATTAGTGTGGGATTTTTACCATGTTGCCTGCTTTTTGTGTAGCTGCACTAACAGCATGCACTAACCATTGATGCACTTTAGTAAACATACCACTTAGTTCAGAATTTTTTATTAAATCGATAACAATTACTACTACTATTTACTATTGATCATTTATATAGGGCTACAAGGCATACGCAGCGCTGTACAGAAACATGTAAAAAACGGTCCCTACTCGTTAGAGTTTACAATGTAGTCAAGACAGAGAAAAACAACAGCTGAAAGGGTAAAGAGACACATAGGAGGTTAAGTGGATCAGGATTCAAAAGCAGCCTCAAAAAGGTGAGCTTTTAGCATGGATTTGAAAAGGGGCAGAGATGAAGCCTGAAGCACAGATTGAGAGAGTCTGCTCCAGGCATAAGGAGAAGCAGGGTGAAAGGAACGAAGTCTGGAGTTGGCAGAGGAAGAACATAAGAACATAAGATATGCCATACTGGGTCAGACCAAGGTCCATCAAGCCCAGTATCCTGTTTCTAACAGTGGCCAGTCTAGCTCATATGTACCTAGCAGTATCCTCAAGAGACACAGGTTCCTCAATGCTTGTATTGGGTCAAGCAGTGATATCCTGGGTCCCTTTTAATAATGGTTTATGGACCTTTCCTCCAGGAACTTGTCCAAACCTTTTTTAAACCCAGTTACACTAACAGCTCTCGCCCAAGAAAAGGGCAGTAGAAGAGTGGAGTTCACGAGGAGGGGTGTAGGGAGAGATGAGACAGGAAAGGTAGTGAGGAGCAACAGAATGAGTGCATTTATAGGTCAGTAGGAGAAGTTTGAAATGGATATGAAAATGGATGGGGCACCAATGAAGTGACTTTAGAAGAGGGGTAATATAAGCATTGGAGTGGAGGAGTAGACTGATGGTTAAGAACACTGGCTTGGGAGCCCAGAGTCCAGGGTTTGATTCCCTCTAGCCCTCCTGGTGGCCTTGGGCAAGTCACTTAACCCTCCATTGCCTCTGAAAAATCCAAGATATCAATGTCCCTGTTTAATGTACATTACCGAGTTTAAGATTCAGTGTAAACCACTTTGATTGAAATGATAAAGTGATATATAAAACCTGTTAAATAAAATAAAATATCAGAGCTGGTGGAAGATTAGCCATGCATCTGAGTTTTGAATGGATTGAAGGGGAGAGAGATGATTCAGGGGGAGACCAGCAAGAAGGATGTTGCAATAGTCTAGATGGGAGGTGATTAGAGAGTGGATAAGTGTCTTAGTAGTATGTTCAGAAAAGAAGAGGCATTTTTTTCTGATGTTAAAAAGAACGAAACAACAGGTTTTAGCTATCAAATTCATAACAAATTGCAGAAACATGCCAGCTATTTCTGACTGAAGTCTTCTATTATAGAACTAGAGAGGTGTATTCCTCTATAGAATCCCATATAACTTCACACAATTTAGCTGCTCCCCCTCTCTCCAAGAACATAAGAACATAAGATATGCAATACTGGGTCAGACCAAGGTCCATCAAGCCCAGTATTCTGTTTCCAACAGTGGCCAATCTAGGTCATATGTACCTAGCAGTTTCCCCAAGAGACACAAGTTCCACAATGCTTGTACTGGGTCAAGCATTGATATCTTCGGTCACTTCTTAATAATGGTTTATGGACCTTTCCTCCAGGAACTTGTCCAAACCTTTTTTAAACCCAACTACACTAACAGCCTTTACTACATCCTCCGGTAACAAATTCCAGAGTTTGATTACACGTTGAGTGAAAAAATATTTTCTTTTATTAGTCTTAAATAGTTTACCCTGTAGCTTCATTGCATGTCCCCTAGTCTTTCTATATTCTGATAAGGTAAACAATCGATCTACGTTTACCCGTTCCACTCCGCTCATTAATTTATAGACTTCTATCATATCTCCCCTCAGCCGTCTCTTTTCCAGGTTAAAGAGCCCTAACCTTTTTAGCCTTTCTTCATAGGAGTATCCTTCCATCCCCTTTACCATTTTGGTGGCTCTTCTCTGTACCTTTTCTAAAATCGCTATATCCTTTTTTAAGATACGGCGACCAGAATTGCACACAATATTCAAGGGGCGGTCTCACCATGGAACGATATAGAGGCATTATAATCTCTTTTGTTTTATTTTCCATTCCTTTCCTTATCATACCTAGCATTCTATTTGCTCTCTTGGCCGCCGCTGCACACTGGGCCGAGGGTTTTAACATGGTATCCACAATGACGCCTAAATCTTTTTCCTGGGTGGTGGTTCCTAATGTGGAACCTTGCATCGTGTAACCATAGTTTGGGTTGTTCTTCCCTAGGTACATAACCTTGCACTTGTCCACATTAAATTTCATCTGCCGCCCTCTCACACCAATGCACTAAACAGACATAATTCCACCAGTGGTTCCTAATGTCTTTTCAATTACAAAGTATTCAGTTTTGGAGCCAATGTAAAAACTAAGCAGCATGTTCAGCAACTTGGCAAATTGTTTGGGTAGTGAAATCTGTTCAGCAGATTTAAATCTGATGGTAGCTTAAAGGCACATTTATCTTGAGCATAGTGCAAATTTGCTGCCAGATTTCCTCCCAAAATTATTTTAGATTCACACAAGACAAAAGCATATGCGACAATGTACCTTTTCTTCACCCTACGAGACCAGCAGTTGGAGTAAGCACCTTTTTCTAGCTTTTATCAGCATCCATAAGGTCCGATGGGCAAAAAAGAACATGAATTGAGTAGGAGTGCTGACAGGGACACCCTAATAACAGAACTCCATTAGCACTCCCAGGAGAATGTATCACCTCCCCCCTTCCTCCTTTCTCTATTTCTGTGGATAACGCTGCACTCCTCCCTGTTTCCTCAGCTCACAACCTCTGGGTCATCGTTGACTCTACTCTCTCTTTCTTTGCACACATCCAACAGATAGCTAAAACCCGTTGCTTCTTTCTCTATAACATTTGCAAAATGTTTCCCTTCTTTTCCACATACACTACTAAGACCTTCATCCACTCACTAGTCACCTCCTGTCTTGACTATTGTAACCTGCTCCTCATTGGTCTCCCTCTGAATCATCTTTCTCCCCTTCAATCTGTTCAAAACTCAGCTATACAGTTTATATTCCACCAGTGTCGCTATGCTCATGTAACCCCTCTTCTCAAATCACTTCAGTGGCTCCCTATCCATTTCCGCGTCCAGTGCAAACTTCTCCTACTTACCTACAAGTGCATTCATTCTGCATCTCCTCACTATCTTTCCTCTCTTATCTCACTCTGTACTCCTCCATGGGAACTCCACTCCTCTGGCAGATCCCTTTTATCTATGCCCTCCTCTGCCACTGCCAACTCAAGACTTCGTTCATTCCACCTTGCTGTTCCAGACGCCTGGAACAAACTACCTGAGTTGATGCTTTGGGCTCCTTCTCTGGCCCTATTCAAGTCCAGGCTGAAGACTTGCCTCTTTGAGGCTGCTTTTAGATCCTGATGCTCCTCATTCTCCTGTCCACTACTTATGGCTATCTTGCCATACTCTAGTCCCCAGTTTTGTGATGTTTTTTTCATCTTGATTAGATTGTAAGCTGTGATGAGCAGGGACTGTGCCTTACGTCTATATGTACAGCGCTGTTTATCCCTTGTAGCGTTATACAAATGATTATTAGTATTAATAGTAGTAGTAGTAGCAAACATGCCCCTTAGACTTTCTCAGTTCACTCTAGTTTGTAAAAGAGAAATAACCAATTCGATTGAGGCTCTACTGCAAAACTGACATCCCAGGAGGAGGTGGTGCTTGCTTCTTCTGGAAGCTTGCTTCTGACTCCTGTCAGTCCCAGGATTGTTGCAACTTTTTTGATTTTTGCAAGATATTTCAAACATTTTAAACATTTTCTTATTTCAAAGTGAATCAGGCTTTGAGAATATGCCACCTTGCAGTTTGCTCAAAGGCAGTTGAACAGAACATTAGCAGGATTCAAAGGGAATCTGCTAGACTTTTAGGGCCTGATATTCTAAAGGCATTTACACGGTTTACAGAAAACTGTGTAAATGCCTAAAATTGGGATATTCAATGGCACTTACATGGTTAGTGCCACTGAATATCCCCTTCTAACTTTCCTATGAGCCCTAATGCTATCTGGTTAGCATCGGGGCGTATCGGGGGCATTTCAGGGTACAGCAGAGGTGGTGACAAGCAATAACTGAGCAGCAGCAATATTGCATGCTGCCCAGTTAGCAATCCGTGCTGAAAAGATAGGTGAGGAAAACCCTCACCTATTTTTAAAGCACTGGAGCTAACTAGGCAGCATGCAATATTGCTGCTGATCAGTTAGCTTCAGCAGCTTCTGGTGTGTGTGGTGATCCCCGGATATTCAATGCCAGGGCTGCATATGACCCCGGCATTGAATATCCAGGGTTAAGGGTTGGCAGGCTCGGCTATTTGCCGTTGGGGCGCATAGCCTGCCCAACTCAATATCGGGCCCTTAAAGAGTAAGCAACATGAACTAATTAATAGAAGACACAAAGTGTAAACAGCAAAAAGTCAAAATAACCCAGGTCCAAAAAACTCAACTCTGCATTTAAATTGCTTAAATAGCTTTATCAACAAGTGAATTGCGGTGATTTTTTTTTGAACTGTGAAGCCCTCTATATGACTGAAAAAGTTTTTAAATGGACAATTCACTGCAATGGTTAACAGAGGATGTAGCATGATTTGCATATTGATTGAACTATTTAAGTTTATTAAAATGTGGTGCTAAGGTCTTTGCTAAAATTATATGGTCCGATATTCAGCCCCGACAGTCAGCGCTTGTACAATGCCTAACCACTCTGGGGAAAAGTGAAACCAGATATTCAACAGCAGAATCTGACATCCACTGACTGAATATCCGCTTTCACTACCGACCTCTATTGCTATCTGATCAGCGTCAATATTCAGCCTCTAATTGGATAGCAAAACCCTGTAAAGTTAAGATAGCCTTTGACTTGTCCTAACTTTATAGAAATATAGAAACATGACGGCAGAAAAAGACCATATGGCCTATCTAGTCTGCCCTTCCATATCAACTACTACAATAGTCCCCTTTTTTCCTTTTGAGATACTCTGTTTGTCACATGCTTTTTTGAATTCAGATACTGTCCTCATCTCTATCACCTCCATTTGGGGACTATTCCATAAGAACATAAGAACATAAGATATGCCATACTGGATCAGACCAAGGCCCATGAAGCCCGTATCCTGTTTCCTGTAGCTTCATTGCATGCCCCCTAGTCTTTCTATATTCTGATAAGGTAAACAATCGATCTACGTTTACCCGTTCCACTCCATTCATTAATTTATAGACTTCTATCATATCTCCCCTCAGCCGTCTCTTTTCCAGGTTAAAGAGCCCCAACCTTTTTAGCCTTTCTTCATAGGAGTATCCTTCCATCCCCTTTACCATTTTGGTGGCTCTTCTCTGAACCTTCTCAATACCTTCTCAATACTACTACTACCTCAATCCTTGATCCATGTCCGTTAGCATGGATTAAGGCAGTAAAATCAGAACTAGCCCCTTACATCTTAAACATAGTGAATCAATCACTACTTCAGGGAGTCATGCCAAATGACCTCAAACGTACAGCAATTCGTACTTTACTAAAAAATAAAACTCTTAATAACACTGACCCCTCCTCGTATCACCCCATCGCTAGTATACCCTTCCTTGCTAAAATTATGGAGAAGGTCATCCAAATTCAACTGCAGGACTATATCAACACAACCTCTCCTTTAGATGAGCACCAATACAGTTTCTGCCCATTTCATGGGGTAGAAACCTTACTCCTAGCTCTCTTTGACTTGCTTATCAAAGGCATGGATAATGTTAAGCAACTTTATTCTTATATTTATCAATATCTCCTCAGCCTTTGACAGTGTAAACCATATCACCCTCATCACCAGACTAACTCAATTAGGCATAAAGGAAAAAACGCTCGAGTGGTTCAAATCCTACATGGCTAATCGAATCCAATATGTACAAATAGACAAAGCCTCCTCGCTACCATTCCCACAAGCACAGGGAATTCCTCAAAGCTCTGCTCTCTCCGCTTTACTCTTTAATCTGTATCTCCAACCGATCTGCTCCATATTTAAATGCCATAATATAAACTACTACATCTATGCGGTCGGCATTATGTTGTTCTCCCCATTTGACATAGCTAACCCCAATCATGATAATATAGCAACCTGTCTCTCTAAAGCTGAACTATGGCTCCGCTCAATGAACATGGACATTAATTTCAAAAAGACTGAAGTGCTTTTTGTATCCAGAAACTCCAATTTCATCCCCCCCCTCAGTTGTTAAGCTGAGGAACTTCACCCTCCCAGTCAAATCTGAGGTAAAATATCTAGGAGTTACCCTTGACAGGACACTCAGCCTAACTTACCGTTAAAACATACTGCTAAAGCAATATTCTATAAACTTAAGACCATTCAGCAGCTCAGACCTCTTACTGACATAGACGATTTCAGGACCGTTGTCCAAGCACTTATTACACCACACTTAGACCTACTGCAACGGTATACTACAAGGCACAACTAAGAAAAATCTACACATACTACAAATGGCCCAAAATGTCACTGCCCGGATTATTTTCAAAGCTAAACTATCCGACCACATCTCTCCCATTCTATACTCTCGCCACTGGCTCCCTGTTGCCAGCAGGATTCTATATAAATCCATAGTTACCAATTTCAAACTCATTAGTAAAATATCCCCCTCTTATCTCTCAACCTTAATCCAGACCCCCCCAGAAAACAGAACAAGAAGAAGAGTGAATCTTAACATGCTTCTAATCCCTGACTCTATATGGAAAATGAAGCAGATAACAAGCAATTCTGCTCTTTCGTACTATGCACCCAGTCAATGGACCGACCAACCAACCTAAGAGAGCTTAAAGACCTCCTAACCTTCAGAAAAGAGCTTAAAAACATACCTTTTCATCCAGCACTTCAACAACATACAGCACACCACTGATGTGATATCGCAAGACCATTCTGATCATCAAACACAAGTTGATCCTACCTAATACATGTATCATTTCCCTTACTCCAGCCTACTCGCTCCCGTAGGCTATACCATTTTTTCACACCATTCACTTGAAATCAAAGCTATATATACATGATGTAATATGTAAACCTGTATAAAACGGATATATTCCTGATTGGTGTAAATAGTTATTATATATTCATTGAATTATAAGTTTGGCCTGTTCACTGTAAATAGTTAATATGTTCTCCAAATGTTCTATGTCATCGTTGTTATCTTGTTCTTTGTAAACCGCCCCTGATCTCTGGAAGGGGTGGTACAGAAAAGCGCACAAATAAATTAATAAATACCTTAATAATGGTTTATGGACTTTTCCTGCAGGAATTTTTTTTGACTCAGCTACAATAACTGCTTTTACCACATCCTCCAGTTATGAATTCCAGAGCTTTGTTATGCATGGAGTGAAAAAAACATTTCTCCAGTTTGTTGCTAACTTATGATATTATTCAGTACTCAATACACTCCTTGGCCATCAAGGCTTTTCTGGGACAGTCTCCTTCAAAGAGTAAGTGGAGTTTTTGAATATCGGTTTCAAGATCTCTTGAGTGAATCATTACATTCTCTGGTATGTTCATGCCCCTCACTTTATAGCACTATGTCTAGGCGCCAGCTCCAATTCCTCTGGCATCTCCTCGACATATTTTAATTCATCTTCCCAGAGCTCCTCTTTCTCCCTCTCCTCTAGATACTCCTAATATATCCGAGAAGCCTTAATTTAGTCTGGTAGCAGGTTTTTCTTCTTTTACCTCCTTTTGGGGGGTCTAGGAGCCCTTCTGCTCATCACAATCAATACCATGTGCCATGGATATTTATCTGCAGTTTTGAAACAAGGTAGAAAGAACATGAGATATGCCATACTAGGTCAGACCAATAGCCCATCGAGCCCATTACTTGCAGTTCAACTCCTTAATGTCCAATATCTCCTAAAACATAAGTGGCCAGTGAAATGACTTTGGACTATATATGCATACATATTTGAAACGTAAATAAATCAATTAAAATAAGACCAATTAAAAAAGGAAATAGAAGGACTGCCTGTGACATGATTATTGGCGCCCTTATAAATAATTCAACTCAGTTTGAACAGAACTATATTCCCATTGCAATAAAATTAGACACACCTGTGATCGTCAGTAATCACATGACTTGAATCAACCAATTAATGATGGCTCTTATGTTTAAAATGACCACATTCACTCCCTGTTCCATTTTCATAATGGTGAAAATAAGAGCTGCCTGAGAACATCAGAAACACAATTATCACCAAACATCAAATTTCAAAGGGGTACAAGGCCATCTCCAAAGATCTTGGGATTCCCATTCATAATGTTATAGGAGCCAGATGGAAAAATTAAATAAAAGTACCTGGGGGGAACTAGGAGAAACTGAATGGTTTAAAATCAGCAAAGGTGTATGACAAGGCTGCATACTTTCCCCCTACCTCTTCATATGCAGAACATCAGAGAAGCAGGACTATATGAACACAGCTGAGATGTGAAGATTTGTAGAAAACTCATTAACAACCTTCACTGTGCTGATGATACCACATTACTAACTGAAAGTGAAGACAATCTGAAACATTTGCTTCTCAAGATCAAGGAACATAGTCTTAAAATAAGCCTGCACCTTAACATTAAGAATGCAAAGAACCTGACAAATGGTAAAATCAATAAGTTCATCATTGATGGAGAAGAAATTGAAATAGTTGACAACTTCAACCTACTTGGATCGACAATCAATAAAGAAAGGACAAGCAGTCAAAAAATCCGATGACAAATGGCTATGAAGGACCTAAACAAGATTCTCAAGAACAGAGATGTTTCTCTCCATACAAAGATTTGACTTGTCCAAGCCATAGTATTTTCAATAATATCATATGGATGCAAAAGATGGACAGTGAAAAAGGTAGACAGGAAGAAAATTGATGCCTTTGAATTATGGCGCTGGCAATGAATACTGTGTATATCATGGACTGTCTGAAGAACAAACCAGTCAGTACTTGAGAAGATCAAACCTAAACTTTCCTTAGAAGCTCAGATGACAAGACTTCAACTTTATACTTTGAACATGCAAAAAAGGAAGGCCAGCAATGAGATGGATCGATACAATAACAGCAGCTATGGGTGCCACTCTATCAACAATGAGCCGCCTGACTGAAGACTGAACAGAGTTTAGGTCAACTATCCAGAGGGTCGCCATGAGTTGACACCAACTCAACAGCACTTAACAACAACAACCTGGGGGGAGGTTCCGGGGCACTTGTTTTTGTTTTTTTAATAAAGTTGCTTCAAGCTCTATGTAGCCATGGGAAGGCAAGAGGCAACTGGTAACAGCAGCAGGTGGTTGTTTGTTTTTTTTAATGAAAGCTCAATTTTGCGGGGTTTGCTTTGCATCTCCAGGATTACTCCAGAGGGGGGTAGAGCTAAAATCTTAGGGCTGCCAGTGTGAGTAGGGGGCTTTTGGAGCTGTGTGGCCCTTGATGTGGGAGTAAAGGCACTGAAAAATGGCTGCAGGCTGAATCGGAGGACAGCTGCAATGTCCATGGCTGTCCCCGATGTTGATCTGGGGCTGCAGGGAAGTCCAGGCATTGTGGCTGGCCTGGGGAAGGCAGAAAGGTTCTCTGAGACTGCCGGTGCTGAGCGCAGAAATAGAGAGTAAGACCAAAATGTTCTAGGCCTAAAATGGCATCATGGAGTGGGCAGGGCTTGTCTTAAAGAGCCCACACTCATTTAAAACCAGCAAGCATCAGCTGTTTAAAATTAAATTTTAAACGTTTGAGTGTTTAGGAGAGGTGTGGGGCCTCTGAAAAGCCTGTAGAATAGGTTTGTATCATTTTTAAATATCTAATTTGGCAGCAATTTGTCCCATTTCCCAGGAGGGGGGAGATGTGCACATGTGGGTTCAAAAAGTGGATCAGAGATTAGAGATGATGTGGGAAGGATTGATTGAAGGCTTGGAGCATATAAAAGTGTATTTTAATGGTAAAAAAAATCTGCTTTAAATTATGAAGGCACCATGATGTGATGAGAGAGGAGGGATCTCCCGGGGACCTTCTCTGCACTAAGGTTCAAGCGGGAAAGAAAGATAAATGTGACGCAGATAGATGTTTCAGTTTTGCAATGCTTGGTATCTTAAAGAAACAGCTCTAAAATTATATGTGCTCTAAAGGTCCAGCAATTGGATTGTTTATTATAAGATAGATGAAAAGGGTTTTATTTAAACTCATCCAGGACTTTTTGATGACATCATGGTGGGTAAGAGTACTAGTGCCAGAAGAGGTTTAAAACCTTGGGGGGGGGGGGGGTTGAATACCTTGGCAGTTGGAGTCTGACTGTGGTGCTGGATGTGTATCTCATAGTGTGAGAGAGGAGACCTCTGTGAATGGGTTTGGGTACAAGTTAGAATGATTTTGAGATTTTACTGAATGAGATTGATTGATGTGTGAGAGATCTGAGAGAGGTTGGGAGAGGTTTTATTGTTTTCAGTGACAGGTTATGGAGCCTGGGCTGAGTTAGGTGGTCCCTGGGTGAGCAGGGATTAAGGGAGAAAAATAGTTTTAGAGAGAACAGAACAGCTGTAAAAGCTGAATATTGAGTTTTTGTCTCTGATTATTTAAATTGGTTTCTGGTTTGAGAGCTAAGAGAAGTTGTTAGAGCTTGAAGGCTAGACAGATTGAGGAGATTAATTACTTGGCTAAATATTAGTATTCAGAAGAAGGTTTTGTTTCCTGAAGATTTTCTCAGGCTTCTTTTAAAAAGGTGGTTTTCATGGACAGTGAGACTCTGTGATAGACTGATATTTAGAGGGGGTTAAGTGATAGGAAGTCCTAAAGGAGTATGGTTACTTGAAACTGTGAAAGAAAGATGTTGTTTGTTTGTTTGTTTGTTTTTTAAGTGGACAGTTGAGAGCTGTTAATGATAGAAAGCCAGTGAATGAAAATGGTTGTGGAATCTTCAGAGAGGCCACCAGTGTGCTTTTCCTGGAAGTTCTAAGCCAAGGACAGCAATCAAAGGGGTTTTTTTTTCCTTTAGAGATGACTATGTGAGACTGCTTGAGGTTGACTGGGAATAAATGGAAGTTTGACTGGGTGTGACTGGGAGCTGAATGAGAGTGCATGTGTGTGTGAAGGGAAAAGAGAATTGTTTCAAAGAAAGGTTTTTCCTGTAAAAGGAAACATGACAAGCTTGTCATTTTAAGTTTATTCGATACAACTTAATTTAATTTAAGTGGGTGACTAATAGAGAAAGTTAGGTACAGGGGATTTAAGGAAGGGTAAAATTGTTTAAGATAACTAGAATCAGAGAAAAGATGCACGCTTCCAGAAAGAAAACATCTTCCTCTTGAGTTCTGAGCATGTTGAAGAAAAGAAATATCTTTAGACTTGAGCCTTATCAGAATCCATGGAAAGATAAGCAGCTACCAACATAGTATTGGACAGACACTGATAGTTGAGCAGACTAGATGGACCATACTGGTCTTTATCTGCCGTCATTTACTATGTTACTAAATATACACACTACTGTGAAAAGAGTTATTAATGGAACTTTGTTTCGTATGCAGGGCGCGTGCAGGGTCCCGGCGCCCGAACGTAACCGGGTGCCGGTTAGGCACGGGACCCTGCGAGCGTGGGACGGACGGGCGCGCGCGCGCCAAGGGGGGAGCGTGGCATTTTTTAATTCGATTGGCTCCGCAGGTGCACGTGACGAGCGGAGCCAATCGGATGGGCCGGTCGTGCATGTGCTCCTGCCGCTGCTTGCGATCCTGGAGCACATGCTGCTGGCTGTCGGCGTGGCGTCCCACCCGCCCGCTCTTGCTATCGTGGTTGGGGGACGGGGGAGACTGAGGGGTGTCGCAGCTGGGGGGGGTGGGTTTTAGCGGGATCCCGGAGGTTTCCGGGGTCCGGAGCCTTATGCCACTTGGGGTGGGGGCGGGGTGCCCTTGCCCGGATAACCCCTGGAAGACTTTTGCTAGTAATATGGCGAAGTCGGATAGGGGGGGTGAGCTCGGCCGTTGGGGGGTCCACGGCCGCAGTGGAGTCGGGGCCGCTTTGCTAGTAGCATGGCTGGCGGCCCACCGCTCCGCTGTGTTGCGAGAATTATGTATTCGTGGCATTAATGTTAATATGTTTTCTGTTGGAAATAAAGCTGCGACCAGTTTGTTACCATGAAAATGTTGTCTGTGGTTTGTATCATAAGGGGGTGTAAAGGGGGGGGGGTAAGGGATAAAGGGGGTGGGGGCTGGGCTTGGAGCTGGGGAAGCGCCGGATCCGGCTACCCGGTTACTCTTCCAGTTTGGAGGATTTTAACTAGATTTACAAATTTATTTTTGAAAGTGTTAACATACTCTAAATGATAGTTATTTGAAATTCTAAACAACAATATTCTACTGAATATTGAAGTTACTGGCTTCTAATCGCTCAAAGAGCTAGTGGATTCTTTTTAAAAAGACATTTTATTATTCTGGAAAAGTAGTTTTTAAAATATCAGACTACCTCAAAACTCTCTGTTTTTTATTGTATAGTAATTTATTTCATTAATGTACCCAGTGCACATTTGTTAAAGTGGGAAGTGAATACATTCTAACAGTTACAACATCAACTGGTTTCAAGCTCTTAACCTTAATTACATTCACTTTATTTTCAGTTGTTCTTTCCGGCTTCACTTGGAGAGTATTCATTATGGAACGTAGGGACCAATATTCAATTGGGATGACTATGTGCCACTGAACTCTAATCCCTGATATTAAATACTGGAGTCATATGCATTGAATATCCAGGGCCACTGCTCAGCCTCTGATGCTGCATAAACTAACCAGGTAGCAGCGATATTGCATTACTGCCTGGTTAGCTCCACCGGGTAAAACTAGGCCAGCTTTTCCGTCATCTAGTTTTGCCTCCAGGTTGCTAAATGGGTAGTGGTGCAATATCACTTCTACCCCAGTTAGTGACTTTCACCACCCACAACACGCTCCAGAATGCCCACGGCACACCGCGATGCTAGCAGTTAGCATCGGGGTGTATAGTGGCATTAGTTGGGGATGTTCAGCTGCACTAACTGGGTTATTGCCATTGAATATCCTATTCAGCAGCAATTACCTATTTTACAGGTCAGTAAATACCTTAAGAATATTGGGCCCTTGGTATTTTTTCCTGCTTGTCCCTCTCTGAAATAGATCAGATATTTAACATCTAACCCGGTTATTATGAACCATTTTTCATCTAAGGGGAATCTTACTGTCTGATCGTCAGAGACTTGACACAGTTACATTATTAAGAAGTGTTCTGCTCATGGAACTGTCAAGAACCTCCCAGGATGTGGTGGGAAGAGGAAAATTAATCCAAAAAATCTTCGAAGGTAAGTGTGAACTGTTGGAAAAGCACCACATACAACATCCAAACAGCTTAAGGCTGACCTGGAGCAATCTGGAGTGGTGGTTTCAACCCTCATCATATGCCGCACACTAAACAAAGAAGGACTTCATGGGTGAAGGCCAAGGAGGATCCCAGTGCTCAAAGAAAGACATAAAAAGGCACAAATGATCTTTGCCCAAACCCACCTTGAGAAACCACAGTCCTTCTGAGAAAATGTTTTGTGGTCAGATGAAACCAAACTTGAGCTCTTTGGCAATGCAGAACAGCGATACATTTACAGGCAAAGAAATGAAACGTATAAGGAAAATACATCCTTCCTACAGTTAAATATGGTAGAGATTCCATAATGTTATGGGGCTGTTTTGCTGCCTCAGGAACTGGAGGCCTGGAACATATTAAAGGAATCATGAAGTCAGAGGTGTATCAAGGTACAGTATTTTGGAGCAAAATGTGCTACCTAATGTCAGAAAGCTAGGTCTGGGTCAAAGGTCATAAATCTTCCAGCAGGAAATGACCTAAATCATACATTCAATAATACAAAGGAATGTTTACAAAGGAAAAAATGGACTGTTTTAAACTGACCAGCAATGAATTCTGATCTCAATCCAATCAAGAACCTTTGGAAAGGGCTGAAATCTGCCATTGGTAAAAGGAATCCTGGAAGCATTCATGAGCTGGAACAAATCACACTTAAAGAGTGGGAGAAACTACCAGCAGACAGATTATGAAATTATAGATGGCTACAAGAAAAGTTTGGAAACCAAACTACCAAAGGATATGAAACCAAATATTAGTGAAAGTTGCCATTAATCCTGTCCATTATTGTATTAAACAACAAAATGTCAACAGGTTTGTTAGAGCAATCGAAACTATAATCACAAAGTATTGCTCCACTATCTAACTAACTCCAAAGTACTGGAATAATTTGGGAACGGGTCTCAGACTCGGTCGGGGATAGAGCATGTGAGGTACTGTGCCTCTATAGCTACTAAACCCCTATGTTGCATCAAGGACCCGATGTGTTTCCCATCTCTAGTTTACAATGATGCTTTCAAACAAGCTATCCAAACGTTAGTGTGTTCTTAAATCATTGGTATATATATTCAGAAGAATGAAGAGCTAGAAACATAGCAAAATGCTTATCTGTGAGCTTTTTTCAGAATTCAATCCCAACGCAAATCCTCAGCACCGTTGCGTTTCACCACGCAAGCGGTTTCTTCGGGGGATTTCAAATCTGTTTGAACGCTTGATTTTAACATGCAAATGTTTGTCCCAGTGAGCTCTAGATAATAATCAAAAGACACAATCAGTACTTTTTACCGCATATGGATTGTTGAAGACTATACTGATTTCACGTAGACATATTCCAGAAGCAAAGAATCTCATACCTTTGAAAACTCCCCACTGGACTCGTCTTCACACAGAGAGACGCCAACGCATGCGTAGCTAAAAGGAAAAGGCTGTCTTTTATCTCAAAACCGCCCCCTGACTGCATGACGGTGGTTTTAGATTTAAATTTAAAGAGCCAATACTCCCTTTGGCTATGTGACCTTATGACAATCATCAATAGGGGATCCAGATTTCAGTTAATTATCTCTGTTGACATTCCTCACTATAAGCTATATGTTGTAAGCCCGTTGTAAGTTTTCTTCACATACGTCTGACTTTAAAGTGCTGTTTTCAAACACATACTGACCAATCTATTTGGGCGTTTAATCCATCTGGATGTACAGTGTTTAAGGTGTAAATCCAGCGCTGTTCACACATAAGCAAACTTTGATCCCTCGTCTTACCAAGGAATCCAGCCGTCACTTGATCTATACAAAATACTCGAAGTTGGTCAAATTGATGACAAACGCATGCGTTGGCGTCTCTCTGTGTGAAGACGAGTCCAGTGGCGAGTTTTCAAAGGAGTTAGTTAGATAGTGGAGCAATACTTTGTGATTATAATATTAATCCTGTCCAGACAAACCAAGCAGGAGAGTCTGACATAGCACGGATACAAATAGCTTTATTGAAGAACAAAATTCCCAAAGCGTTTTGGCTTGTGAGCTTTCTTCAGGGGGAAAGCCTCAAAAAACAAACATAAACATCAAATTAAAAATAAAAATCATAAAATATAAATACATATATAACAATAAATTAAAAACAAGTTAAAATGAAAAGGTCTCCATGTGCAATAAAAACAAAAATAATAATAAATATCTCTAGAGTATGCTAGTATAACTAAAAGGGCACTGACGTATGGAAACAAAGATACTACGCTTCGTGATATAAAAGTGTAAAAAGCATATATGAACCATTGGATAGTTGTAAAGAATCATACATTATACCATGTGAACCCTACATATCTAAAAAGTGACACTTATGACAAAAAGACAGTGATATTGTACAAGAACATTAAATTGATATATGGGCCTTCATGATATATTAGAGAATCATGTATCATAGAATTAAAACAGTATCACACCAAAGATGTATTTTGTGAACAGAAAGAATCCATTAAAATAATATAAAAATGAATAGAGAAGGACCCTTCTCTGATGCTTGCACAAATTACTTTAAACTAGGAGAAAGCAAGTCTCAAACAAGAGAAAGGAGAAGGACACAAAAATATTGCTTACGTTACCTTTTATGGGCAGTGCTATCCTGCACAGTGGAAGATATGAATAACTGTGAAGTTTTCATTAAAAAGGTACTTTTGCACTAGTCTACTCAGATTGATTTAATTCCTTTTTATAATGTCCCCTTTGGTACTTTATTTTACTTGATCGTTTTTGCTCTTACATAGGTTCCATATATTAAAACAAATGGAAATGCTCCCGCAGCTATGTTGCTGCTAAAAGTGAGGCATGATCAGGTACTCTTAAAGCTTTTGCATCCAATCCTGCCTCACTGTCTATCTCACCAATGTCTGCACAAAAGTCTGCACTGCAAATGCAGAATTCCACACAGGTGGGGAATTCTGCGCAAATTCAGCATTGCACAGTTGCATCCCAGGAGTGCTTAGTGCCCACGTCCATTATGTGCTGTTTTAGCATGCATACTAAACCTTTTAGTAAATGAATACTACAAAATGTTTTCAAAAGTTTTAATTGAATAGACCTCATAAGGTTTATGCATACAATAAATACAAATACTCTAAAATGTTATTCAATTTTTTCCTCAGCATACAGATTATTCTGTATTTGGCCTAAGAGTAAAGAACATCTTCAGCTTTTACTACTGATGAAAAAAACATCAAAAACTACTTTATGATCAATGTGATAAACTCTATAATGCTTTCTGCATTTCAATTACTTTTTAAATTGCTGTCCTTTCTCCAAAAATCAAAGCAGTACAATACTAAATGCTTTTACTATGGTCTCTGATAGACTATAGATTCATTTTATTTGAATATTCTAAAGTAGTATTGTCATTTTCAAAAAGAACTACTATAATAAGAGTAATGTATTTAGCTAACAGCCTTTTTTCTCCTTACCCAGTACTGCAGTAAAATCATCTCTCAGTTGTGAAAATTAACTTTTACCAGCACCCTCGTTCCCTAAAAATAGAAAGAAAAAACAATTGTATATCAGATATAAGAAGATATAATAAGATATGCTATACTTTATATCAAAATAAAATCAATATAAAATAAAAATAAACATAATTATCTTGTATATCTCAACAAATAGGGGTGACCTACATGGAGTGGTGCGTACACCCCTAAACAAAGGCTTGGGGAGGGGTAACCTGCACGGAGCAGCAGGTGCACTTACTCATGCTGCCTTGTTGGGCAGACTAGATGGACCAGACTGGTCTTTATCTAACATCATATACTATATTACTATGTTATCAGTTTGTTTACATTTATTGTAACCCTAGTTGGCTCATCTTGATTCTCATAATTTCTGAGTATTGTACTTTCTATATTTTAATTGTGTGTTTATGTGTCTGTTTTCAGACCCCGGATGAAGGCCTAGGGCTGAAACTTGTTTAGTTGGGTCTACAATAAAGTATCTTTTGGATATTCCTCATGTTGGCCGTGGTCCTTGTCCTCCGCTACTTTCTACTTAATACTTTGCGGAAGACCCCTTCTCCTTCTTTTGGGTCTCATAATTCTCTGACATGATTTTTTCTCTCTTTTAGATTTTAATATTTACTCTAAAAATTGAGGGAGTACATGCAATTTGATGACTTATTTTTTTACATCATTGGATATATAGTTATTTGTTACAGTCTGGTATATTATTTTTTTTTCTTCATTTTTGACTTCTTTATTTTTTTTAAGTGCCATCAAGTCAATGCTGACTCCTGGCGACCCAGCAGCTCCTGGGTTTTCTTGGCACGATATGACTGGAAGTAAACTGCCAGACCTTTTCTTCCAAGGCAATGGAGGGTAAAGTGACTTCCCAAGATTGCAAGGAGTGCCAGTGGTATATTTGTATATGTATATTTGCTATTAATGTATATTAGTGTGTTTATGTCTTCTTTTATATTTATTTTAGACCTATAACAAAAGGTCTACTGCCAAAACTTGGCCAAGTTGGGCAATCTCAATAAAGAAGTGAATCCGTGGCCAGTCTCTGCTCCTTTTTGTTGCCTTACCTCCTATGGTCATATTGTATATTGTCACCCCTATTTGTCAGACAAATCTGATTGATTTCTTTGACTGGGTGACCAGGGAGTTGGACAAAGGGAGAGCCCTAGATGTGGTGTATTTAGATTTCAGTAAAGCCTTTGACACCGTTCCTCACAGGCGACTTATAAACAAACTGAGCACCCTAGGGATGGACCCTAAAGTTACTGCTTGGGTTAGAAATTGGTTGGGTGGGAGGCGACAAAAAGTACAGGTAAATGGAGCTCACTCTGAGGAGAAAGATGTTACCAGTGGTGTGCCCCAGGGATCTGTCCTTGGTCCGATTCTTTTTAACATCTTTGTTAGTGATATAGCGGAAGGGCTGTCGGGTAAGGTTTGCCCCTTTGCAGATGATACCAAAATCTGCAATAGAGTAGACACCTAGAAAGGTGTAGATAACATGAGGAGGGATCTAGCTAAGCTTGAAGAATGATCTAGAATTTGGCAGCTGGGATTTAATGTTAAAAAATGTAAGGTCATGCATTTGGGTGCAACACAACAGAAGCAGATATCACATAGGATGCAGAAACCAGTCTAAAACGTGATATTGTGGAAAGATAGAGCTGTCATTGGTTCAATAAAAGCTCTGTCTTTCTACAATATCACATTTCAGACTGGTTTAAGGTCATGCATTTGGGCAGCAGCAATCCAAGGGAGCAATATAGTATAGGAGGTGAAGTACTTTTGTCCACTAAAGAAGAGTGAGACCTAGGCGTGGTTGTGTCTGATGATCTTAAAGTAGCTAAACAGGTAGAAAAGCCAACGTCAAAAGCTAGAAGGATGCTTGGGTGCATATGGAGAGGAATGGCTAGCAGAAAAAAGGAGGTGATAGTGCCTCTGTATAAGTCTTTGGTGCGACCTCATTTGGAGTATAGTGTGCAATTCTGGAGACCGCACCTTCAAAAGGATATAAACAGGAAGGAGTCAGTACAGAAGATGGCTACTAAAATGGTTAGTGGTCTTCATTATAAAGCATATGAGGGCAGATTTAAGGATCTTAATATGTACACCTTAGAGATAAGGCGGGATAGAGGTGATATGATTGAGATATTTAAATACCTCCATGGCATAAATGTACAGGGAGAGAGCCTCTTTCAATTGAAAGCAAGTTCTACTATGAGGGGACATGGGATGAGGGTGAAGGGGGATAGATTCAGGAGGGATATGCGGAAATATTTCTTTATGGAAAGAGTGATGGATCCATGGAATAGTCTCCCAGTGGAGGTGGTAGAGATGAGGACGGTATCTCAATTCAAAAAAGCATGGGACAAACACAGAGGATCTCTAAAGAAAAAAGGGGATTGTTGTAGTTGTTGATATGGAAGGACAGACTAGATAGGCCATGTGATCTTTATCTGTCATCATGTTTCTATGTAACATATTCCCTTATCTCACACAGCACTTGAAATGACTATAGTCAACACAATCTACCACAAAGTTTTCTTTTATTAAAATAATTCCACCAATTCCATAAAAATCTGTGAGAGAACAATACTGTCCCTCTGCTCTCCTACCTATTGTTGCTCTCCCTCCCTCCTTGCTGGGCTGCCTAGAGTGGTTTTCAAGGAACACGACCATCGGGCCCAGCAACCTTGCAAGGTCAGCGCAGATCTCCGTTCAATGGTGGTTAGGCACAGCAGGACTTTGCCATCTGCTGTGTTCCAGGAGACCTCATGTGCATGCACCTGTATCAGCTCAGTGCCAGGTTGCACTGCTGCACATCCATGTGCTGCTAATGTTGTGTAGCTCGTGCACCTTCCACCCCTCCCCCCCCCCTCCTACGGCACACCTCTCCCCTCCCACACTTTTCCATGCCCTTCCCCATCCTCATCCTCCCCCTCTCCCTCCTGCACGTCCTCTTCTTCAAATGTTCCCAACCACCTCCTCAGACAGTTCCCCCTCCCCCAGGTCTTCCTGCCATTCTAGGACATTCCCCAAACTGCCAACCCTGTCCTCCACCCTGTGTACCCACAGACAAGAATCCAGCCTCTCAGTTTCTGCTGGTCTGGGCAATGACTTCAACCACTGTTGAACAAGTAGCCCCCCCCCCCTTGGGTATGAACCTGCAGCCACCTGACCAGGCACGTTCTTCTACTAGGGTAAGAACTACCCTCCACTACCTCTACCACCTCCTTCAATGATGATCTGACCAACACCCTAGCAGCTGAGCTACTGCCCCTACTGTCACTGCTAGCATAGTTGGGCCAAGGTGGGGCAGTTGGTCTTCCCTACTTCTGCCCTGTGATTACCCTTCACTTACCAACTGCTGCTGCTGATGCATGTCCAGCACTGGCAGTGGTGGGGACTTCAGTCTGGGTGGTGACAGGGAAGGCAGCTGCTGCGCCTCTGCTGGCTGTGTGGCAGCTGCTGCATCTCTACTGATTGGAAGGGGGCTGCTCAGGGTATAGTGGCAGAGGCAGCTGCTGCTGCAAGTCAGGTGGGTGTTGGTAATCCCCTACTGGTGCTGCTCATGTGAGAGACAGAGGTCACACATTAGGCTGCTGCAAGCCTGTCTCATGGAATCACTAACATAGAACTGCGTAATGCTCATATCCAGCTCTGACTGTTCCCCACACATATTTTGTCTATGCCTGTGAGTGGTTCATGACTGTGCCAATGCACATCTCTCACGTATGATGGTATCTCATACCATCACTATGTGCACAGCCAATCCCTCCATGATCCTTACAACTGTACTCTATGTCCTGGTGCCTGTGGATCTATGGTCCATGCTACTTCCTCAACCTCCTTCCTCCTCCCCCACATCTCCATGTAGTATCTCATCCATATAGTATGCCGAGCCCAACCCCTGCTGTATGGCCTTATGGTCCTTTGGCCCTCTACTCTGCCTGCAGTTCTGCAGGTCTCTGCCTATGCATCAATCATCCTACATATGCTGTTCTTCTCTGTGGTTGTATATCTGCTGGCCCTGTATGTCAATCTATGTTCTTGATGCCAGCTACTGGCATACACCTCTTGTTCATGTGCTATTCTGATATTGCACAGGGGAACCATCTCTTATTGTTACCTTCAGCACCATGCAGCATTACTTACCGTATTGCTGATGTATCTCATGATGTAGCCACTTCAGCATGCGGGATATGGTCCTCTTCATGGCATGGAAGTAGACCTTTAATGGTTCCAGGCTTAGACAGCAGAATGGGGTGGGCCATAGGGGCTATGGCCCCAGAAATAGTTTGCCCAACACAGCATGAGCAAATAGAGAGCTTAGGGGCAGAGTTGTACATTGGTTTGTTTGGTCCCTCCAACCAAAAAGATGTTCCGGTGTCCCTGACTCCAAGTCCCTCGATATGTGGAAGTATCTGGTGAGAGGAGAAGGATATACTGCTTAGTTTTTACCATATTCTGACTTTTTACCCCTCTGTTGAGGGTGTCACGTGATGACACAGCTGATTTGATACCTGCACTCTTAGCTCCAAGGCCAACTACTACAAACAAACGTTTTTGGCGACCCCTGGGAAGGAGGTAAAGGCTGAGTTGAGAAAAAGGAACAGGAGACCTGGAGGGAGAGAGTAACTGCAGCATGACAGCAAAAATTCCCAAACCTGCATCAGACAATGTAAAGCAGCATTCAGGGGAAAATAGCAGTGGAAAAAGGACAGGGCCAAGAGCAGTGCGCCCATGTTGACGCTGCATGAGCAGGCCATGAAGGAACTTACTAAAACTCTTTCAGCCATCCTAGATGATGAGCTATCCAAAAAACAGGTATCAATAGAGGGGATTAAAGGAAGAGCTCGACAATCAAAAAGCTTGCTTGTATCAGGCTTAGCAGCAAATAGCGAATCAGGAGAACTGAGCAACCCAACTCGAGGTATGGGTACAAGCCTTGAAGCCTCAAAATAAAAGTGTTAGCTTTAAGATCAAGGACCAAGAAAAATAGAGGATGATCCCTGTGGTTTGTAGTAATTATAAAGAAAGTGAAGGAACAGGACTTGCGCACCAAATTAGAAGGCTGATTGCAGGAGCTGAGTGGAGTGGGACATACGTGCTGATCAAGAGAGCTCATTGACTGGGTGAAGGCAGGAGGAGGAGAAGAGGCCTTGGCCGGTCATTGCACAAATACTAAATTATGCTCTTAAAGAGCAGATTCTGAGAGCATTTCAGCAAAAACAGAAAGTGGAATGGGCAGGCCAGTGATTGCTCATCTTCCAAGACTTTTTGGCACAGGTCATGGCCTGCAGGACAACCTTGACACCATATTGCACAGTTCTACAAAAAGGGCATTAAGGTGGCCTTACAGTTTCCAGCACGAGCCCGCTTCACATTCCAGAATAAGAATAAGATTGAAGATCCGAAGGTAATGCAGGCCTTCTTGGAGCACTGGCCTCTGAGGAATCGCAACAGAAGGACCCAGGTGCTTAACAGCAAGTATTTCCATAGAGACTGAGCAGAGAGAAGAGGTGAATAGATGCTAGTAAATGGACCAGAGTTGATTTGTTAAGACTGAATGGTAACGTTGACATCAAAATGGAACTGAACCACACACTGTGAGACCCTCCAAGATAGCCCCAGCCCAATATGGGTCAAGGGACCAATATGACTCTTGATAATAATAAGGTTGGTAAGCATTACTTGGCTTGCTGACAGGGCATTTCTGGTGAGAGAGTGCTGGAGTTTGGACACGGACAATGGCTGGACTATACTGAATTGCTTTTTTGCACCATGGGGAAGTTATAGAAGAATGCATAGAGGGGCTGGGGAAGCAATGTTGGAAAGAAGTGTGAAGGGAGGGGGAAGGTGCACCTTGACTGGTGGATAATGTGGTTTTTGGGGATGTTTTGGTATAAGAGCTGTGGGGTTAGGGGTTGTGCGTCAATCTTCTAATGCTATTTTTTTTTTACTGCAAGCATTGGAAAAGATATATAGATATAGATATCGGTGCATGGGAAAGAGGGAGGAGGGATAGAGGATGGGAAGAATGGAACTGTTATAATACTTGCTTCTCTTGTTCAATTAACAATGTCTATAGAAACATAGAAACATGACGGCAGCTAGACCGGCCCAAGGGTTTCTGCTGTCCTAAGCAGAAACCCTGACCTCCCTGCCCCCACCAGCTGCCACCGCAACCCCCACCCCCAGCTGCCGCCAATTCAATCTTGAAAGGGGGAGGTGGGCAGCAGCAGTATTTCAAAAAGTGGTGGCAAAATGCCACCTCTTTTGCAAATACTGTTGCTGCCGCTGCCTGCCTCTCCCCCAAACGGAAATGGCAGCAGTTGGGGGGGGGGGTTGCAGATGGTTATCTGTGCTGCAGCTGCCGCCCATCTGGAGTGTCCGCCTGAGGAGCCACCTGCTCACCTAGTGGACGGGCCGGCCCTGGTCCCATGCCTTCTTGAATTCAGATACTGTCCTCATCTCTACTACTTCCATGGGAAGACTATTCCACGCATCTACCACTCTTTCCATAAAGAAGTATTTCTACATATTACTTCTGAGTCTATCCCCTTTGATCCTCATTCTATGTCCCCTTGTTGCTGAGTTTTCTTTCAATTGAAAGATGCTGTGCTCCTGTACATTTATGCCACAGAGGCATTTAAATGTCTCTATCATATCTCCTCTATCCTGCCTTTTCTCTAAAGCAGGGATGGCGAACTCCAGTCCTAGAGTGCCACAATCCAGCCTGGTTTTCAGGATGTCACTAATGAATATTCATTACAAAAGACACTCTGAGAGTTATATACAAAAAACAAAAATATTCTCAGATCCCTAAACCCTTATAAGTAACAGCATAGGGAGAGGAATGGTCAGCAGGAAAAAGGTGATGATAGTGCCTCTGTATCAGCTCCTCACAACAGTTACACTAGAAGTGATTATTTATTGGCCTCAGGGACGACATTTGGGAAATTGCTGAGAACAGATATCTTAGATATAATCATTTCAGATCTCGTTCTCGTTAGTATAGAGTTAAGGATGGGAGAATGATACTAGGACAAGGTGTGGCGGATGAATCCTACTTTATATTTAGACCCGCTCTTAAAACATATCTACACCAAACGTGGCAGGGTTACCAACTTGAAAATGATAATGGAGAAGTTGATATTGGAATGTATGAGGAAGCTGCTAAGGTAATAATGAGGGGAAAGATTATAGCATACAGTATTTCACCCATTAGAACAAAAGTGCGGACTGAGACCTAATATAGCTTACTGCAGAACTGCAGCAACACATTAGAGCTATGACAAGAGAAAAAAAAGAAACAGTATGGAGAACTGCAGCATCGGATAGATGAAATGTTGCAGAAATGGGCAAAAGGAGATGTGCAAATACAGGGCCGTACCAAGCCATAAATGCACCCTGTGTGACTTACACATCTGACACATTCCCCCTCCCATCACAGGTTTGCCATTTGTCCCATGCCCATGATGGAAAGGTATATAAAATTCAAAATTGCTGTTACTTATAAAGGTTTAGGGATCTGAGAGTTCTTCTGTTTTTTGTAATGAATATTCATGAGATATATTTATATCCACTGCCTCCCATTGTATGCAAATATATCTCACGAATATTCATTAGGGACATCCTGAAACTCAGGCTGGATTGTGGTACTCCAGGACTGGGGTTCGCCATTCCTGCTCTAAAGTATACATACAGTATTGAGATTTTTAAGTCTTTCTCATATGGATTATAACGAAGACCACCGACCATTTTGATAACCACTCTTTGCACTGGCTTCATCCTGTTTATATTCTTTTGAAGGTGCGGTCTCCAGAATTGCATATAATACTCTAAATGAGGTCGCACCAAAGACTTACACAGAGGCACTTTCACCTCCTTTTTTCTGCTAGCCATTCCTCTCCGTGTGCACCCAAGTATTCCTCTGGCTTTCACTGTCACCTTTTCTACCTATTTAGCTACTTTAAGATCATCAGAAACAATCATGCCCACGTCCCACTCTTCTTTTGTGGGCAGAAGACCTATATAGACCACACACATAGCGCAAACGAAAAGACTATCCAATCTCTTATGCCCTATTACCTTCCTCTTGTATATAGTTGCATCTGTTATGCACTATTATGTACATAGACACCACTTTCTTTTAGTTAATTGTTTTAACTCAGTTCCAGTTAAATTTGTTTAATTTATGATACTTTAAGACGTTCTATGTATATCTAAGATGTTCTATGTAAAACAAACTTCGATTTGTTAATAGTTGTTATTTGTACACCGCAACTGATCTCTGGAAGATGCGGTATAAAAATGAGTGTTAAATAAATAAATAAATAAATAAATAAAATAAGAAGTACTTCACCCCCTATACTATACCACTCCCTTGGCTTTTTGCAGCCCACATGCTCGAACCTGCATTTTTTAGGCTCATGCATTTGGGCTGCAAAAATATACATTATTTGAAGTCATCACTGCCTAATTTGTTAAATGACAGATCAAAATGGCAATTTGAAAGGCTCTCTCTATCAAATCAAGGGCTGTATGAATCATCCAGGAAATTGTTAAGAGATTACCTTAGAAACACAGGTATAAATAGGTCAACTGGAGCTCTGTAATTCTCAGTCTTAAAGGACTTCTAAAGGGGATTTTTACTGCTGGAAAGAAATCTGCATTTATAAGTATTTACCTGCTGGGAAATTCTCTAAATCTTGGGGAAAGGGAATTCTTTGGGTTAAAGCTGATAAATCTGAGTATTTTTAGAATTCAATGTTTTTGTTAAGTCAGTCAGGGCTTAGTACCATCAGAGAGCTTTTCATTTAAATCAAAATCAGAGTATATCTTAGCTTAGAAGGAAGAAAAGGGTAAATATTCTTTGAGTAGAAAGAAAAGCATTGTTTCTAGAGATCTTTACAAAGAGGCCTTCAAGTTAGGAGGCAAGAGACCTGTGAAACTCTTTTAAATAGCGAATGATTTATGTAAATAGTTACAGCATTACTAGCCAAAGTTAATTGTATATAGTTATGGAAAAAACACTGTTCCACGTTATTGTTCATGAAAAGTTAATTATACATAGTTATGAAAAGTTAATTGTACATAGTTATGAAAAAAAAACACTGTTCCATGTAAAAACCATGTTCATTATATGTTAAATGTAAACCGCCTTTGATCTTTGGAAAAAGCGGTATAGAAGACAAGCATAAATAAATAAAATAAAATAAAAATAGGTGTTAAAGCCAAGCGACAGATCAAAGGGGCAATTTGAAAGGCTCCCTCTATGAAACCAAGGGCTGTGTGAATCACCGAGGAAATCAAGAGATTACCTTAGAAGCACAGGTCAGGGCACTGTGTAGCAAGCCAGCTTTTACTAAATTTTTCTTTCCCTCCCAACCCCCACCACCCAGCATAATCTTAGATATATAGGCTCTTAAACCTATTAAAGGGAAAGAGGTGATCAAATTAACTTTCAGGTTCAGCTGGTTATCCTCATCAGGAATAGATTAATGAAGGCCCTGAAATTAATTATTCTTGAGGTGAACAAAGTCCCTTAAATGTATTAGGTATTGTATAGTTGTATTGGTACATGTATCCCTAGTAACTTTAAGTAAGTAAACAACTTAAATATCTAAACAAATCCTTAAAACTAACATGCAGACAGCAGTCCAACAGCAAGATGGGGGCTATCCAGTATTTTGCATTAAGTGTTGCATGTATGATTTTCTACCAATGGTGATAGGTCTTATGTGTGCACTAGGTACAAGGAGCTCTTTGCTCTCAGGGATCGAGTCCGATCTCTGGAGACTAGAGTAGCAGACTTAGAGGAACTAAGTTAAACGCCCCCTAAAGGTGGGTGTTTGAGAACGTGCTGAATAATGTAGAATCAGAGGTAAATGGTCACTGTATGCTGCTGAAGAGGTGGCTGCTGGGGAGATAAGATGAGGGACAACATTAAGGGAACAGCCTGCTGTTCTAGTAGTGCTAGAAAGTAAACATTTAGGGGAATATGCAAATCACTGCCTGTGCTGAAGGAGCAAGGGTAATATTTGCTCACATTTATATCTATTATTAAGCTTTAACTTTAAATCTATATGGAATAATGTACGGGAATAAAGTGCACACTCTAGACAGAGGGTGGAGAAGTAAATAATGGGGCTGGTGGAAATTGTTCACCCTAAGACTAAACAGGTGCTGGTACTAAAAAAAGACAGTACAAGGGAGAGAGAAAAAAGAGCTTGAGGAGAGATGAAGGAGTTTAAGATTTAGAGGCTAAACTTCTTAATCTAAAAGATGATGCTAGGCAGGCTTGGAGTGAAGATGCCAGCAGAGAGCCTCCTTCAGACCCAGTCAAGGGTAGGAGTGAAGATGGGGGTTGACGTTCTCCTCCCAAACCAGGGAATGGAGATGACAGTGGAGAGACTCTGGAGAGCCTAATCCAGGCTTGGGAGTCCAGTGGCAGATTAACTCCAGGGGAGCTGCAGTGGCAGAATCAGCTCCGGGTTGAGCTGCGGTGGCAGAATCAGCTCCATGGGGAGAACTGAGGTGGTAGAATCAGTTCCATAGAGAGCTGCAGCGATAGAGTGTCCATCAGATCATTGGGAGCTGCAGCGGTGGATTAGCTCAAGAGAGAACTGCAGTAGCGGCATCAGAGAGTCCATTCCAGCACAGATCAGCACAAGAGAGAGCTGCAACAATTGTTTCTGATTGGACAGGAGCGTAAAACTTTGTCTGGATTGGAGGAGAGCTTAGAGGAGGCTGAGTCAAGGCTACGGCTGCTGAGACTTTGCAAGACCCCCATAGTGGGTATATCAGAGTGGGGACAACCTTCAATTCTCCCCTATTGACTCACTATGCCAGGATGGAGCGGATCTGCTCTCAGACCCTTTTTGCTGCAGTCTATGGAAGCCTGCAGCATCATGGGAGGAACAGGGCTTTGTCCTCAATAACTAGCCTGCAGAAGGTTAGGCAATCTTGCGGTGAAATTTTCTTGCCTTGTGGGCATCATGCTCCCTCCCTCTGTCTGCAGTTAGGGCTGATACTGCCACTATGCAAACTAGGTGGTCTCCTAGGGTGATGACCCTCAGCAGGTGTCCATTGCCGCAACCACTACTGCCCCTCTCTGGGGCTTGCAGCGGAGGCAATAACCCCCAAACTGCACTGCATTGTGGTTTCCTTCTGTGCACAATGTACCATTTCTGTTCCCCTCTGAAACCAGAAGTGGCATTGGAGTGTGTGGAAATGACACATTGTGCGCAGAAGGAAACTGGATTCGGCGCCGAAGTGTTAGTAAGTGCCATGTCACAGTTTGCAGGCTATTGCCGCCGGGGGAGGCTCTACCATTAGGCCATCTGAGGCGGTCACCTCAGGCGGCAGTTTTGAGGGGGTGGCACTCCGGCTCTGTGTTTATTTTGGATTTTGCTGCCTCTGGCCTGTCACTGTCACTTTTTGTTCTCAGATAAATCAGGCTGATTCTCTGAAAGAACCAATAGCAGTTGTGATAGCTGCTATTGGTTCCCCCAAGGAATCAGCCTGATTCATTTGCTATTGGTTCTTCCAAGGAATCAGCTTGATTCGTCGGAGAACAAAAAGCAACAGGAAGACAGGGTTTTTTTCTTGTCTGGATAATTGGTTGCAAATTTTTTGCTTTGCCCTTAACTGGATTATGAGCTGAATTCTGTATACTAGGAATAGTAGTGGCTACATGTTTCTGTGCAGGGCAAGAGACCCTGGGGTAAGCAGTGAGAGGACACATTGTGGCCATTCCCCTCCCTGGGCCGGGCTACTGCTCAGTCTCTATCTCCTTCCTGCTGTGAACTCTCATCCTCCCCTCGCTGTGCAAACACTACACATCCCTTCCAACCAAATGGATATTTCCCTGCAGATCTTTCCCAAGAGAAAACGTCCTTATTGAGGTGAGTGTGTGTCTGTCCCACCCACTCAGCTCTCCTGCATTGCAGGGCCCCCTCTACACTGCTGGGGACAAAGGTTCAGGCCTCCCTTGGCACTGCAGGAGCATGGATAGAGGTGATTGACTTTAAGCAAGTTTAAATCTTGCTTTTTCACAATGGGCAAAGTAAGCGCAAGTTTTTTAGGCAGTACTTTGGGGTATGACTGGTAAAAGTGGGATTATTTCTCTCAGCTAAACTGCATGAATGATTTTGAGCCAGATTCAAAGTGGCTCAATGGTAAGATTTCGCCATGGACACCAAGTTTCTTGTATTTGGGTGAAAGTCTGTGGGCGGAAAATATAACAGCAGGAGAGGATGCAATCTTCCATTCTAAACTCTGGAAGAAAATAAAAGTCAACAAAAAAAAGTGATAACTTTTTAAATGGACAAACCGAATATCTCTGTGTCTAGCTTTCAGAGCCGAGTTCCCTTCCTCAAATAGCTGCTGGAGCTGGGCTGTCAAGCACAGCCGGTTTGTTTTTTTGTTTTCTAACTTCTAAAGCTAATTTCCTCGCCTCTTTTTTTGATTGTTGTCAATTTTGAGTGCAGTCACCCCCGCCCTTTTTTTTTTCTTTTCTTCTATTTTCTGTTTCAGGAAGGGGAGTTTATTATTTTTCAGTTGCCATTTAAGAAGCTACCGTTGCTGCTATTCCTGCTCTTGCCGCTTTACAGGAGTCTTGTGGTCCCACCACTCCTAATGACACTTGTACCCCAAGGTAAGCCTCCTCTGCTTGTTTTAGTTGAGAGGTCCTTGGGGTTAGAGAGCTGAGAGCAGCACAGCACTCATCTATTTGTTGTTTCACCTTCCCATCCTTTTGTTTTAGATTTGTGGGGGGGTGGGGGTTATGTTTTATTTTGAGATTGTTTTCTTTAGAATCCGTGTTCTGCAGTGGCCTTACTTTTGTACATTTTTTAAGGAGGTAGTGCGTGTTAACTATCCCTTGTCCCTTGCTTTATCTTTTTATACTATGGCCTCCAAAGGAAAGAAAAAGTTTTTTCTGCTCACTAGTTTGTATAGACAGGCTAGGCCCACGAAATTTTTAGCTTCAGAAGTAGAAGCTGATTGTACACCTCTGTTATGCTCGAATAAGAAACTGTGAGAAGTTTATTCAGTGCCATTACTCTGCAGGTCATATATGGCCCTGGCACTATGGATCTCAAGGTGGGGGCAAGCAGTGGATTTCCCGGGTCCTCCTTAATAATAGTTTCCTCCAGGAACTTGTCCAAAACTTTTTTTAAACCCAGCTACACTAACAGCTTTTACTGCATCCTCCAGTATCTAATTCCAGAGTTTGATTATGCGAGGTCCCCTGCAGTTACTGCATTTCAACAAGACACAATGGCTGAGATGGCATTAGTTGCACCCACGCTACTTGCACTGAGCCATTGTTAGTTTCTGCCAACAATGCAGATGCCTGTGTGTGAGAGTTCTTTCTCTTGCCTCACTCTGGAGTAATGTATAATTTTGGGAAAGAAATCCTGTAAACCTAAGAGTAATGGGTAAAAGCATTTTATCTTTGTTCTGCATGTGTGACTGAGGCTACGTGTTCTGTTAGTATGGAGTTTCTATATAGGGATCTGTAGTAATCCGGTTTGTTCAGTTTTCTGAATAGGAATATGGATGTTCTGCGGCCCACTGCAATATTTATGGTGCTGTCCTTTTCTAGGTACACTCCATGTTGTGTGTTTTGGAAGTTAGTGCTATTATGGAATAGTAGATTTGCTCTATGGGCCTGTACTCTGGGTTCTTAGTGTAGTCAACTGTATGGTGTTGGTTGGGGGAGGGGGGATGGAATATGTATTGGCTTTGAAATTTGCAGTTTTGCATTCTTTATGCTACCAGACTGAAATTTTAAAATATTTTATCAGTTCAGATTCAAGGAAATTTAAAATTTTAAGGTAGTGTCTCAGTTTAATTTTGTTTAGTAGCTTGATAAATTCACCGCTGTTGAGTTTTGGACCTTTCGAGCTCTAGCACAATCCAATCCAGTCTTTGAATTCATGGCTATCAGGATTAGTTTTTCTCATTTTATAACTTCCCTCCTCAATAATAATCTGGTCATAGCATAATGGTTTGATTTTGGGGGAGGGCTGTGCAAGTGGCTTTTCATTAAACAAATTTAATGTTTCATTATTATGTGTTTGTTTGTTTTTTGTAACATCTGTTTTACTAAATCACATGTTTATGTTTGGAGGCCACCTAGGATTTTAGATGGGTGGCATATACATTTTTAAAAAAAGTATACTAAATTTATGCAAATGATGCCACTATGAGTCTCTGCACATGGCCCTGCATCACCCTTATGCCATCCCTGGGGGGAAGTAGATAGGAGGAGACACTGGGATGTGGAGGAAAGCAGAAACCTCAGATTGGGATCAACATGATTAGAGAATAAAATAGTCAGACAACAAAGATAGAAGAGAATTTTATATTTTTTTATTTTTTTATTTATTTATTTACTTATTTCTTCTATACCGCCCCTTCCAGTGATCAAGGGCGGTTTACATGGAACAAGTTATGTATACTAATTGTATACTTTACATGGAACAGGAAACTTTCTAACTTTTTACATGGAATAGCTTAACAAATTATGTGTACTACTGTTCAATTTAATGATTGGATTTGGTGCTATCTTTATATTTTATATAGTACAGGGAAATGCATCTCTTTTTATTTCTGTGGTGTTGCATTGTGTGCAGAATCTGGCTTCTTGGAGTTGCAGTTATTATCTATGTTTATTTTTCTGTACTTGGTGAGGGTCTGTGTACTGAATGTGTGACCAAGGCCAGGAGGAGTGGCCTAGTGGTTGGGGCAAGGTACTTCAGGCCAGAAGGTCAGAGGTTCAAATCCCACTAGAGGACAGCAACCTTGGGCTGGAAGGACTGGGGTTTCTAGTCCCACAGGTGCTCCTTGTGGTCTTGGGCAAGCCACTTAACCCTTCATAGCCCATGTTATCTCCAAGTTATAATGTCCTGTTCAATGTAAACCGCACTGATGCAGAATAGCGCGGTATATAAGAGAATGTAAATAAAATAAATAAATTCTGTTAGCATGGAGTTTGTACATAGGGATCCATACTGTAGTTCAGCTTTTCAAATAGGTGTTGAATGTTCCAGGGCCTGCTGCAGAATTTACAATTGCTTTTTTTGGTAGGCTCCTTATGTGAGTTTTGGAAGCTGATGCTGGTATGATATGGTAGATTTACTCTATAGATCCTCAGTGACTTTGTTGTAGGGTTTTTATTAGTTCACAATATGCTTGGTGCTGGAGAAAGTTTGCTGTTTGTAGTGAGATGACCAGAATCAGATTTTTTTATTTATTATTATTTTTTGTAAGATATTGGGTTCTGTGGGTGAATGTCCTAGTTCTGCTCTGTACCCACTGTTGAGGTAGTGGGTTCTGTGAATGAAAAACATATATTCAAAAAGAAAACCCAAGTTTATAGCAACAAAATAAAAATGAGTTATACTTTGATATTATAAACTGCTGCGGTTCTCGCTCTTTCTTTTAGTCCTTGGTATGCAAACATCTTGCATTTCCTTCACATTATCTAATTGGCTTTTTGGTTTGGTTCAGACCCTGACTGGAGTTTTGAAAAAGCCCTTTCCCCACCCCTCCAGGGGGGGCGCCACCTCATCCTTCACCTCAGGCAGCAGATTGCCTTGAGCCGCCCCTGATTGCTGCTGCTGCAGGCCCCGGTGAGGGGCAGCAGCAGCAGTAGCACTAGGGGTAGGGAGAGCTATGGGGGGAGGGGCCGGCAGGATAGAGATCCTGCCTAGAGCACCTCCATTCCTTACGCAAACCATGTCTCCAGTATCTGCAGAGATTCTGCAGGTGGGGAAAGGGAGGGGGCTCGCCATATTCTGATTTCTGCTGCATGTACAGCCGCATCTTGCAATGGCGCGTATGTTTCCAGCCCCTTTCTTGGTGGTATCGCCTTTACATATTCCGCAAGCCTATTTGCACTGGTGCAGACGTCCACTCTTCTGTGTGACATCCACGTCTACATTCCTGAATGAACACAGGTATTTTACATGATGTACTGCTATTTAGGGACACATTTATGAAATCACCATCCCATTGACAACGTTTATGTTTCAATATCTCCAGGGCCGCCTATACATTCTTTCTAAACTATGCTTTTTAGCAAGTCTTAACTGCTCAAAACAACCAGAGATGTAACAACGATTAATTCTAATCTGCTCCTATCAAAGATTTTTAATCACTAGCATAATTCTGAATGATATATTTCCCTTTACCTGGGCTACATTCAGTATTTCTTATATTTTTTTGCATTGTCACTATACTCAGATGGAGATAGATTACTACATCATGCATTTAATATGCAGGAAATTTAATTTTTGACAAGAATGAGTTCCTGAACACAGAGAAAAACAGAAAAGAACCATGCCATTGACTCATTTCTGTTTCCTCAGTAATCACTCTCCATTCCCAAAATAGTTGACTAGTTGTCCATTGTTCGGCTAAAATGGACAGGATCTCAACATACTGGGTTGTGCCTCTTTCTTTTTGGCAATACTTGCAGCCTTCCCAATCCCAAGCCACCCCGCAAAAGAAAAAAAGCCAAGCTAAGCATCCTGTGCACACTAGTTTGAGAACCACTGGCAAAACTCACCAAACCTATCATTTGTCACAAATTAAATTCATGCATCGGCTCATCTGATTTTGACAAAACTAATTTATTCTAGTCTAGTGTTCTCTCTATCATTAACAGACATGTAGTCAGCTAGAAGGACCCTGGCATCTTCTATGTATGGTTTATTCTGCTTGTGAAAGTTAATTTTGTCAAGGTCGTCTAAGTTAGCGCATGTTCCAACGCAAGCAACTCACACCTGTTATATAAGAAAAACATGTATCTACTTTTCTTTATAAAAATAGGTGTGTACTTTGTAAAATATGCATACCTGCAGCATCATGGGAGGACTTCCACTGAAGTACGTAACTTCCACCTAGATGTGAACACTTACATCAATCCGAGGCTTGGTGCAAATGTGCGCTCCTAGATTTGTAAAGTCCGCACATAAGTTATAGAATTTTATAAATTACTGTATACACCTAAATTTAGGCTCTGCCTACACTCCACCCAAGTTCCACCCCATGTTCACCCACTTCGAAAGTATTCACCGTTGGCCTAATGCGTGTACTTCTAGAATACCGACTGCTTAAAGTATCTGCATAAATACCCAACCGAATGCATAAGTCATGAAAAATATGTGATTTATGCATATGGCATATAACTTTCTATGGCTCTTTATAAAGCTGTCTCCATAACGTCTAAGGTTGAGTGACTGCATCAGATTAAGATGTAGTGATACTAATCTAGATCTTATATTAACAGAGGGCTCCATGGTAATGAGTTTCTCTTAGAGGTAATATTTCTCTCCACGTATTATCAAGTATTGTCTAGAATCACAACCTAAAAAGGAGTTTGGAGCTGTTTAAGTTAATGTAATTAATTTAATTCCATTCACTTACATAGTCCACTGTTTAATCACAGTAGTGGTTTCAAAGTGGAATACAATAGTATTAGAACAATACAGAATTTTAAATATAAAATATAACATTAATAAATATACATAGAGTAACAATCCCAGCTAAAAGAGCTCAAGTCCAATGCAAATGTTGCATGAAATAAGCCTACCTTTAAACTTTTCCCAAAAGACATCTAGTTCCCTCCTGCCTTATTAGGGGGTATGTTTACTAAGTCCCATGCTGGCAATATGGATATGGGCCACATTAATAGCACACAGTATTGTGCTAACTGCAGAAGGTGGGTGCAGCCTGTGGGTGTAGCTATCCCCCTGCAGTTACCACAGCTCATCACAGTTAACCCACCATGGGAGCAACTGACGCTTAGTTGTACCCATGGTGCTTGCTCTGAGTGCAGGTAGTGTGGCTAATGCATGCGCTACCAGGGGGTTTTCAGCACAGGGCCCCATGCTACGTTTTAGCATGGTATTGATACTGCGTGCTAACACTGTGGTACCCGGGTAGCGCACATTAATAAACATGCCCCTATTTCTGGTAAAGACTTGCAATTCATAAGAGAGAGATCTAGTCCATAGTACTTAAGCAATTTTCAAAAGGAACAATGTTAAACACAGGCAGTAAGTAAATCAGTGCAATAAATTCAAAAAGACAGATAAGGTACAAGCAGCTAGAAACCACTCAAGGCAAACAAAAGAGAAAGAATAAAAACTTAGCCAGACAGATCCATTCAGTGTGCTTCCATCCCCAATACACTGGAGATCAGTACTAGCTTGTAGGTCTCTTCTTACAAGTTTTAAATTCGGAGCTCCCTTTTTTTTTCTTCTTCCTTTGTTTGACTTCCTTAACCAAACTTGGGCATTGTGGTAAATATGTAAACATGGTTTAATGAGTCATGAATGGGATAGCCCCTACCTGGTTATAATCTATTTAGGAGGGATAGAGAGAGCAGGAAAGGAGGAGGAGGAGGAGGAGGAGGAGCCCTCTATGTCAGAAACAGTATGAAAGCAGCTGAAATGCAGGAGACTTGAGGGAAAGAAGCAACATTGTGGATTGCTTTGGAAATAGGTATAGTCTACAGACCTCCAAGGCAAATGTAGAAAATAGACAGAGATTTGATCAATGATATTGCAAAGGTAGTAAAAAGGGTGAGATGATGACAGTGGGGGACTTTAATCTGTCAGATGTGGATTGGAGTATCCCATCAGCAAATATGGAAAGAAGCAGAAAGATCATGAGTGCCCTACAAGAGTCTTTGCTCAGGCAACTGGTGAAAGAACCCACCAGGCAGGGCTTAATTTGTGCCAGAATGGTATGGAACGGCATTCTAGCACTTCTTAAGCTCAGGAAGTAATCATGCAGCCACGGCAACATTTTCATTTGCTCCCACAGCTGTGCTGTACTAAAGCAGCTCAGCCTGCAGCACTTTTAATAAAGCTTTTAATGAAAATTTCACAGGGTGAGCTTCTTCAGTACAGCACAGCTGCGGGAGCAAAGGACAATGATCCCGCGGCTGTGTTAAGCATTAATATGGCCCCAGCATGAATCACTTCTCAGCTCAAGAAGTGCTGGAATGCTACAGAAGCATTAATGTTAAAAACAGCTGCAGGAGCATTTTTGTTTGCTCCCTCAGCTGTGTTGCACCGAAGCAGCACAGCTGACAGCATTTTTATTAAAGCACTTCCTGTTGAAGAGGAGGTAGTTGTCTGTGGGGGAAGGAAGGTAAGATGGAGAATGATGAGGGGTGGGGAGAGCTGATGTGGGGTGGCTGGGACTAGGGGGCTATGTAGGGTGAAGGATGGGCTGGGGTACTAGAATGGGCTAATGGTGGTGGAGACTGGAAGAGGGCTAATGCTGGGAAGTGGACTGTGACTAGAAATGGGATGATACTGGGGTTGGAGGGGGCCTGGCGACTAGAGGTAGACTGATACTGGAGCCGGAGAGGACTGGAGATATATAAATGGGTGGGTACTGGGGTGGAGGGAGGCTGGAGGATACAGTATAAAATGGGCTAATACTGGGGCTGGGGATATATAAATGTGCTGATACTGGGGTGAAGGGGACTGGGGATACAGTAAATAAATAGGCTGATACTGAGGCCGGGGGGCATAGGGGATTAGAAATGGGTTGATGTAGGGTGAGGGGGACTGGGGCTAGGGGGATTGGGGATTAGAAATGGGCTGATGCTGGGGTTGGAGTGACTGGTGATTAGAAATAGGCTGATACTGGGGCAGGAGGGGGATTGGGGACTAGAAATGGGCTGATACTGGTGATGGAGTGGGACGTGATATATAAATGGGCTGATGCAGGGGCTGAGGGGACTGGGGATATAGAAATGGGCTGATGCTGGGGATTGGGACTGGAAATGGGCTAATACTGGAGCTGGGGGGATGGAAATGGGGTTATGCTGGAGGGAGAACTGGTGCTGGGAAGGGACTAATTTTACTGCTGGGAGGCCTGGAACTGAAAGATGACTAATGCCGGCAAATGCTGGGATCAGGGTGTGAAAAAGAAGGAGAAGCTGGGGGATTGAGAAGGGAGAGGAAGACAGCTGGGGAAGAAGCAGAGTCATAACCAGGGTAAATTTGAGAGGGAGTGGAATAATATCAGATGCTACAGTAAGGAGGAGGAAAGGAAGGGTTATAAGAACATAAGATATGCCATACTGGTTCAGACCAAGGTCCATCAAGCCCAGTATCCTGTTTCTAACAGTGGCCAATCTAGGTCATAAGTACCTAGAAGTTTCCCCAGAAGACACAGGTTCCACAATGCTTGTATTGGGTCAAACAGTGATATCCCGGGTCCCTTTTAATAATGGTTTATGGGTCTTTCTTCCAAGAACTTGTCCAAACCTTTTTTAAACCCAGCTACACTAACAGCTTTTACTACATCCTCCGGTAACAAATTCCAGAGTTTGATTACACATTAAGTGAAAAAATATTTTCTCTTTTTAGTCTTAAATAGGTTACCCTGTAGCTTCATTGCATGTCCTCTAGTCTTTCTATATTCTGATGACGTAAACAATCAATCTTCGTTTACCCATTCCACTCCATTCATTAATTTATAGACCTCTATCAAATCTCCACTCAGCCGCCTCTTTCCCAGGTTGAAGAGACATAACCTTTTTAGTTTCTCTTCATAGGGGTATCCTTCCATCCCCTTTACCATTTTGGTGGCTGTTCTCTGTACCTTTTCTAATAGCGCTATATCCTTTTTCAAGATACGGACAATATCCTTTTTAAGATACGGTTAATGTGTATTGGAGGATAAGGTAGATGAGTAGGCACTGGGGACATGGAGATGTGAGAGAACAGGGACTTGGGTTTGGGTGAAAAATTTAAGTTTGAGTGAAAAAACAGACTCTTAACATAGACTGGGTATTGGGTATGTGGGGACTCAGGACTTGGGTGGCATTATAAATGAGGACTCAGGGACTGGAAAGAGTAGGGACTTGGGGTTACTTGGAGGGATATTTGGGAGTCTGGTGAGTAAGAAATTGACACGAGATTAGGAGGGTAGTGGGAAAAAGTGATTGGGTGAGGGGTATCAACAGGGCTGTGAGAACAAATGCAAAAATATGTGGAGGGGAGAAAGTTTAAAGGGCCTTGGCAGGTTTGGGGAGGGATTGGGGATGGTTGAAAAGGACAGAGGGCTATGGAGTAGGTGGGAGCCAGAGGAAGGGGCAGGTCTTCCTTGAAGGTGGTGAGAGAGAGTTAAAAATGGGACAGTGAAAGTTGAAATGAAAATTTGGATAGGAGGGAAGACATAAGAAAGGGCCTGGAGGCGGAGAGAGGATATGTGCTAGGGAATGAGCCAGTGTGATTAGATGAAGAGAGGCAAAAGGTGATAGATGAGGCTGGGGAGGAGGTACATACAGAAGAAGGAAATCTGGACTAGAAAGTGGGTGAAAGATGGGGACATAGGAGGCTGGTGAAGGAATGAGACAAGTGAGGAATGGAAGGACTAGAGAAATAAGGTTGGGAAATGAAAAGTTGCTAAGAAGGTGAAAGGTGAGAAGAGGAAGAGGAGGGAGAGGGAGAGGGAGGAACGGAATGAATCTATATTTAAGAAAAAAGATGAGAGAAACAGAAAAAAGATAAAAGAGAAGGATCAATATCAGAAAGATATGTAGGGAAGGATAGAACAAAGATAGGCAGCTTGAAGAAATATAAATGATCCTGGAAAAGAACTTAGAAGAAAGACCAACAAGAAGAACTGGAAAAAAGAGACCAGGACTAGCCCAACTAGAAAAATAAAATGATCAGACAACAAAGGTACAAAAGAGTGGCAGTTTTTAGAGAATGAAATGCCAGTTTTGAAAATGTGCATTGCTTATAGTTTGGTAGAGAGAGAAATGCATTTTAGGTTCTTTTTTCAGTGTTCCACAGCTCAGTGTCTGTTTTAGGAGGTTTTCAGTCCAATGATTGTCTGCATATTTTTTTCTAATTTGTGGTTTTATTTTTTACTAGGTGATGGCCTGCGTTCTCCATGTGCAGCCAATGTGAGGGATTCTGTCAACATGTTGGATCTGTGTAGGAATCTATAGTAGTTCAGCTTGTTCTCTTTTTCCAACTGGAGATCCACTCGTGTTTTAGAATATTTGCAGTGCTAATTTTTCATAGGTAGGGTTGGTGCAGGTTGAGTTCTTCGACTTGGTTCTGGTGTTGAGTATGCATTTGCAAGGTTTTGTGTGATGAAGTATAGAGCCCGATTCCCTAAGGGGCACGTCCGGGACGTCCTGACAGCCCCAAGCAGAACAGGCCCATTTGGACCTGATTCTGCACCACGGGAACCAGACCGCGGGTGCAGGATCAAGTCCTGAGATGGCCCGGCATGCCACAGCATACCTGCGGGGACAACCTTCCTGCAGGATCCCCTGACTCCCATGGTGCCAACCCTCTGTTTCCCCATTGCCTGACCCAAGGCTGGGCAGCTGAGGCCAGGATCGGGCAGCGGGGATCGTTCAGTCAAAGCTGCTTATTCCACCTTTGAGGTGAAATAAGCAGCATGTTCCCCCTGACCCTGCAGGACATACAGAGCCGTGATCTGAATCGGCCCTGTATGACCTGCCTCTCCACCCCCTCCCGGGCATATGGGCAGGACGTGCAGCCACGCAAGTCACCTCTCAGAATCCAGCCCATAGTGTTTGGCAGTGGAGGGAGTTGATGATGTTGTCACTGATGTTAGACTAGAATTTGAATGGAATCTTTTTTGTATGTTGAGTTGTAAAGTGAAAACTCTACTGCTCTGCATCGGATGGTTGAGTTTTTTGAATCTGGGAGTGTCCCATATGAATGAATAATTATGCCCTATCAGACAAATGAATGATTATGCCCTATTCAAAGGCAATTATGAATTCTCTGGCAAACATATAATTAGGCTAAGTGTGTATTTTCAAAAAATAGAGATATGATATTGGACTGTTTAAACTGTGCCTGCATCAGGGGTTACATATACTTCAGCTGATGCAATATAAAGCAATAAAACATCAAAATGAAAAACCGGGATCATACAAGTATATACAATCTTCCAGTCCTGATCCTGGCCCTGCCCCCATAGGTCACTTCTGACCCTGGCTCCACCCACAGTTCCACTTCTTTTCTGTCTACAAATTAAGTCCTGCCACCAGGAAAGGGTCAATGCTATATCTGGTGCTCACTAACAGACAGTGTGTCTAAGATCCGGGTGGGTGCCCACTTTTTCAGCACAACATGGCAGAGGCAGAGTCTAATCACAGCCAAAGTCCTTGATTTCATAAACGCTGACTTCAGTACAATGGGAAAGTACCTAAAGGAGGAGCTGGTAGAGTGGGAGGAGATAAGAGAAGTGGAAAAACAGTGGGTTAAACTGAAAGAGGCCATAACAAGGGCAACAGATATATATGTAAGGAAAGTATATAAAAGCAAGAGGAAAATGGCTCTCTAAAGAAGTGACTGCAAAGATAAAGGCAAAAATGACAGCATTTGTATATTTTAGAGGATCTCAAAAAAAGGAACACAGAAAAGATCAAAAAAGGGCTACAAAGGAGAAGCAAGGTGACAAGGCTTTTTTCAGGTATATCGGGGAGAGAAGGAAGGCCAGAGGTGGGATTGCAAGACTGAAAGATGCTGAGGACCAATGTGTAGAAAGTGATAAGGAAAAAGCAGAATTGATAAACAAATACTTCTGTTCCATACTCACAAAAGAAAATCCTGAAGAAAGGCCACACATGATTGAAACGGTAACAAGGGGAATGGAGCAGATGTAACACCAGTCAAGGTAGAAGATGTTTATGAATAGCTCGCAGACTTGAAGTGGACAAGGCCATGGGACTGGATCAGATACATCCCTGGATACTGAAGGAGCTCAAGGAGGTTTTGGCAAGACCTTTAAAAGATGTGTTTAATATATCCTTGGAGACTGGGGAGGTATTGTGGAGTTGGAAAAGGGCTGATTTGGTTCTAAAAAGTGGCAACCGAGAAGAGGTGGCAAACTACAGACAGGTAAGCCTTACCTCGGTAGGGGGAAAAGTAATGGAGATGCTACTGAAAGAAAGGATAGTGGTTTTTCTTTAAGCCAATGAGTTATGAGATTTGAGGCAACGTGGCTTTACTAAGGGAATATTGTTCCAAACAAATACTCTGATTTCCTCATAGGAGGCTTGTAAATAAACTGAGTAGCCTTGGGATGGATCCCAAGGTGGTGAACTGGATCAAGAACTGGTTGACTGACAGACTACAGAGGGTGGCAGTGAATGGAACTCATTCTTAGGAAAGGAGTGTGAGTAGTAGAGTGCCTCAGGATCGATCCTGGGACTGCCACTGTTCAGAGTCTCTGTGGGTGATATTGCCAAAGGGTTGAAAGGAAAATTTTGCCTTTTTGCAGATGATACAAACATTTGCAACAGAGTGGACACTTTGGAGAGTGAAGACAACATGACAAAATATCTACAAAAATTAGAGGAATGGTCAAATTCTTGGCAATTGAGATTTAATGTAAAAAAGTGCAGAGTGATGCACTTGGGATGCAGAAAATCAAAAGAGCTGTACGCGATAGGGGATGAGAGGCTGATAAGTACAGACCAAGAGAGGGACCTCAGAGTAACAGTGTCTGAGCATCTCAAGGTAGTGAAGAAGTGTGAGCCAGAAGGATGCTTGGCTGCATACGGAGAGGAATAAGCAGCAAGATGGTCATTGATGAGGCCTCACTAGGAGTATCATGTTCAGTTTTGGAGATCGTATTTTACAAAGGATATAAAGAGACTTGAAATGGTTCAGAGAAAGGCAACCAAGATGATATGGGGCCTGCGCCAGAAGGCATCTGAGAAGAAACTTGAAAACCTAAATATGTACACCCTAGTGGAGAAGAGAGACAAGGAATATGATACAGACTTTTAAATACTTAAAGAGTATTAATGAACAAACAAACCTTTTTCAAAGACAGAGAAGCTAGAGAACTAGAGGATATGAAATGAAACTGCAAGGAGGTAACATAACAGCAACATCAGGAAATGCTTTTTCACAGAAAGGGTGGTGGATGTCTAGAATGCCTTCCCCAAAGGAGGTGGATGAGAGCATAAACAGTGACGGAAATCAAAAAGGCATTGAGCAGATACAAAGGATCACTACATAGCAAAAGGATGGAATCAATGCAAATTTAAATAACTTCATAAATAGAGAGGGGTAACATGCCTGGAGCTGCAAGTACAACCTCAAGTGAAGGCATGATGGAGGAGTAACCTGCACAGAGCAGCAGGTGCAACTCTACACATCTAGATTTCGAACAATAATTCTTAGAAGACAGAATCCCCAATAGTATCTTATACATTGTTCGTATTGTCCATTGAGGGCAGTGAACAAAAATACATACATTTTAGCAGGGGCGGTCCAAGGGGGGTACAGTGTCATGTACAGAGACTCATTGCGTGGCCTCATTTACATAAATATTTGCATAATATTAACGAGCGCTAACTTTTAGTAAATATGCCTCTTAAGTGTCTGGATTATGAAAGATAACCAGGTTTCTCCCTCACTTGATTTCCAGCTTGTCATGTTGTGAGGGCTTGTGTGCATCAGTGATTCTGAGGGCTAAGCTATCAGTAGCTTAACTACTGGCAGGGTCTCCCAAGATGGGCAGGTCTCAGCTGAGGTGCCAGACCAAGACAAACCACCTACTTGGGCAGCAGCAGAATGGGACGGTGTTGGCGGTGGAGGATCACATTTCTGTGACAATGGCAATAACACTAATTTAAACTGCACAGAAGAAAGACCTGACAATCTACTTCCGTATCTTGCCATGAAAACCCAATGGATAGTCACAACAAAACTAATTGCACCATAGTGCTGGAAAATGAGACCCCCAGGTCAGAAGGCACTCAACTGGCTACTGGGGAGGAGCTGAAGACTTTTCAGAGTAAAGCCAGCATTTATGATGTGGTTGGATCAAAGCCCTTGGGACATCGAACTGCTAATGTAGCTGCACATGAAATGAGAGTCAGAAGCTGCAAAGATGTCTTACATATCGGGACATGGAACTACGAAGCATGACGCATGGGAAGTTGGAGGTAGTCAAGAATGAAATGGAATGTGTACAGCTCGATCTGTTGAGGGTCAGCAAACTGAAATGGACTGGCATCAGGCACTTTGCATCTGATGATCACATGGTCTACTATGCTGTAAATGAAAGACAAAGAAGAAATGGTGCTGCATTTATAATTACAGTAAGAAGAAACTTGCAAGAACTGTAATGAAATACAATGCAATCAGTGAACACTTAATTTCTATTTGTCTACAAAGAATGCCTTTCAACACAACTATAATTCAACTATATGCCCCAACAACAACTGCAGAAGAGGATGAAATTGATGAGTTCTATGAACAACTACAAGCTGACATTGACAGAAGATGCAAACAGGATATCCTGATAGTCATGGGTGACTGGAACGCAAAAGTTGGCAACAAAGAAGGCAGAATGGTTGGAAAATATGGACTTGGCAACAGAAATGAAGCTGGAGAAATATTGATAGAATTCTGCCAGACCAATGATCTATTCATCTCAAACACCTTCTTCCAGCAACACAGGCAGCGACTGTACACATTGACTTTACTCAGTGGATTGTAGAAAAATCAAATTGTCTACATCTGTGGAACTCAATGATGGAAACTCTCTATGACATCAACAAAGACAAAACCTGGAACTGACTATGGTACTGATCACCAACTACTAGTATGCAAACTCAAGCTAAAGTTGAAAAAGAGCAAACCACTCATCAATGTAGCAAAATATGACCTTGAGAATATAGCACCAGAATTTAAAGACTGCCTGAAAAATCGATTTGCTGCTTTAGACAAAAAATGACAGAGCTCCAGAAGAGTTATGGGATGACATCAAGAAGGTTGTGTTGGAAGAAAGTGAGAAGTCCCTACAAAAGGTGAAAAAGCAAAAATGGCCAAAGTGGATGATCAAAGAAACTCTGAAAGTTGCCCAGAAACACAGAGAAGCTAAAGCCAAAGGAGAAAGAGAGGCAATCACAGAACTCAACAGATTTCCAATGTGCAGCAAGACAAGACAAGAAGTACCACAATGCAAGGAAATCGAAACAGAAACTATTAGAGGAAGAACAAGATCGGCTTTCCTAAAGCTATGAGAATTAAAGAAAAAATTCCAGCCTCAAATAGGAATGTTACAAGATGCTCAAGGATCCATGCTAAATGATGCTGAGAATATCAAGAAAAGATGAAAATAATATACAGAGTTATTATATGATAAAGATTACATGTACCAACAGCCATTTCAACCTGTACCTTATGATCCAAAACCTTTGGTGATGAAAGAAGAAGTTGAAGCAGCATTGAAAACCTTATCAAAGAACAAAGCACCAGGCATTGATGGCATTCCTATTGAAGTACAGCAATCTGATGCAGCTGTTACCATACTTACAAGGCTCTTCCAAGAAATTTGGAAGACAACTTCATGGCCAACTGACTGGAAAAGATCTGTTTTTATACCAATACTGAAGAAAGGTGACCCAACTGACTGTGGAAATTATCACACAATCACTCTGATCCCACATGCCAGCAAGATTCTACTCAAGATCATTCAGTAGAGACTTCAACCATACCTAAACGAGAACTGCCTGAAGTGCAAGCAGGGTTCAGGAAAGGGCAAAGAATGAGACATATTATCGCGGATGTGAGATTGATCCTTGAAAAGACAAAAGAAAACCAAAAGAATATCCATATGTGTTTTATTGACTACAGCAAGGCTTTTGACTGTGTAAACCATGAGAAACTATGGGCCACATTACGAAGCATGGGTATACCAAATCACCTCATCATTCTCTTGCACAACCTTCACAATGATCAAGAATCAACAGTTCGAACAGAACTAGGAGAAACAGAATGGTTTAAAATAAGCAAAGGTGTACAAGAAGGCTGCATACTTTCCCCCTACATCTTTAATTTATATGCAGAACAAGTCATCAGAGAAGCAAGACTGTATGAAAACAACAGAGGTGTGAAGATTGGTTGGAGACTTATCAACAATCTTCGCTATGTTGATGATACCACATTACTGGTTGAAAGTGAAGACGATATGTAACATTTGATTCTCAAGTTCAAGGAACATGGTCTTAAAATGGGCCTGCACCTTAATGTAAAGAAGATAAAGATCCTGACAACTGGCAAAATCAATAAGTTCATTGTTGATGGAGAAGAAATTGAAATAGTGGACAACTTTAACCTACTTGGATCAACTATCAATAAAGAAGCAACAATCAGTCAAGAAGTCAGATGACGCATTTCTCTTGGCAGAATGGCTATTAAGGACCTAGACAAGATTCGCAAGAGCAGAGATCTCTCTCTCCATACAAAGATTTGATTTGTTCAAGCCATGGTATTTTCAATAACATCAGATGGATGCGAAAGTTGGACGGTGAAAAAGATAAGAAGAAAATTGATACCTTTGAATTATGGTGCTGGCGACAAATATTGTGTATACCATGGACTGCCCGAAGAACAAACCAGTCAGTACTAGAGGAAATCAAACCTAAGCTTTCTTTAGAAGTTCAGATGACAAGACTTCGACTTTCATAATTTGGACACATCATGCGAAGAGAGAGACCATTAGAGAAAGCCATCATGCTTGGCAAGGAGAAGGTCAACGCAAAAGAGGAAGGCCAGCAATGAGATAGATTGATACCGTAAGAGCAGCTATGGATGCCAGTCAGTCAACAATGAGGCACCTGACTAAAGACCGTACACAGTTTAGGACAACTATCCAGATTGTCACCATGAAGTGACACTAACTCGATGGCACTTAACAACAGCAGCCAGATTTCTGCATTACTATACTCCAGTGCCAACCGCCAGGCACATTATTAGGAAGTACTGTAAACACTGCCCATTTAGAACCCATAGCAAACCCGTCGTATCATAACAGCACTACCAGGACCCACAAAGCACCAAACCCTACCTATCAAAAGGCAACACTGTAAATATTAAACCAATACATCTCAGAGAATACCAATACATCTCTTTCTGGGGAAAGAGAGGAAGTGGCACTGACAAATAGAAAATACATGAACAGAATACCTCAGCTTGGTTATACATGCAGAATATAGACCATTACCAAACAAACAAGGGATCACAGTTTAGAAATAGGAAGACAATTAAACTGGGAATCCCAAAAACCAAACATGGAATGTAGAATACTGGAGAAATAAAACTATAAATTAATTTCCTCTAGTCCTAAACAAAATGCAAAGACATTAGAGATGCACATTTCCCAGAGCTGACATATTCCAGTTAATAAATTTAAAAAAAAAAGTATTTTTCTACCTTTTATTGTTTGGGCATTTTATTTTTCAGTTACAATTGCTCCAGTCACTTTCTTCTGGTATCTTCGGGTCTCTTTTAACTCTCCATTGTCTGCTGTCCATTTGTCTTTTCTAATCCCTTCTAGTTTTTTACCATTCTATCTCTACATCTGTTTTAACATAATGATCTTTCCCCTTTTGTCCTTTCCTCCATTTCTTTCTTTATTCATTTTTCATCCATTCAAATTTCACCCTTCCATCCTCAATCCCCACTTACTCTCCTAATACCGGGCCAATCGTAGATTTTTCTTCCCTCCCATACAAAATATCTTTTCCTCTCTCCATCCTCACTCTCCGAGCCCCATCCCCTTCTAGTCCTCCACCAACATCAGCTTCTTTCTAGTTACAGTCCCACCCAGCATCTGCTCCCTCCTAGTGCCGTTCTCCCATCCCCCACATCAGCCTATTTCCAATCCTAGCCCCAGCAATCAGCCCATTTCCAGTCCTAGCCCCCCAGCAGCCCATTTCCAGTCCTATCCTAGACCCACCCCACCCCACCCCCCCTGAAATGCCCCATGCCTGTCTGACCATCTTCAGAGTGAGCTGGGGAGGCCCGAAGTCCCGGATCACCCCTACACAACCGCCAGAGTGAAGAGCAGCATGTTCCTTCACTCTGGCAGCTGTGTACTCATGAAGCATACTAAGGGTCGGGAAACGTTAAAGAGCATTTCCTGTTTCCCAGCACTCAGTGTGTTTCACAAGAACACAGCTGCCAGAGTGAAGGAATGCACTGCTCTTCACTCTGGCAGCTGTACAGAGCTGAGCCTCCCCGGCTCCCTCTGAAGCCGGCCCTTTAAATCAAACACCATGTGCAGAATGAAGTTCATGCAGGGCGCTGTGCGAACCACAGTCTCCTTTGGAAGAGGTGTATCTTTTATTTTTGTAAGAATGTTTTATTGAGTGGAGAAGAACTGGCAAGATCACCATTTTATGTTGATGCAATAGGATCAACCATGAAATGCTTTATTTAACCTGACTATGTGAGATGTGATATAGAAAGCATATGAACTTGTTTGATTAGACATGTTGGGCCCAATTTTCAGCTGTCCAAATCTTCAAGGAGCTATGCACCTTGTTGGCGCATAGCCCTTCCCACCGACTTTTAAACCAGATAATGCCACAGCAATGGCATTGAATATCCAGTAATCATCGCAAAAGCCTGAAGCCACGGAAACTAACTGGGCAGCAGCGATATTGGATGCTGCTCAGTTAGCTCCTGCACCTTAAATTTTATCTATTTATTTATTTACAGTCTCTTTTATACCGCGCTATTCAACATCAGTTCGGTTTACATAACAGCAGAAAATGTATACGGTGCAGGAATCTGCTCCGTATTTACAATGAACAGGTGCTTAAACTTGGGTAAAACCGGAATAACTATTTACATATAGGCATCACATCAAGTCGAATCACAGAGTAATCATAGTGTGTTGGTGTGGCGGTGCTGGTAGGGGGGAGCGGTTGATGGAGCACAATCGTCCGGGTAGTGTTTGAGGAAGAGGTGGTGCTTCAAAGCCTTCCTAAATTGTGTCTGGTCAGGGATTGCCCAGATGCTAGGTGGTAGGGCGTTCCAGCATCTAGGGGCGCAGAACCTAAATGCCCTGCTTACTGTTGCCTGGATGCATTGTGTTACTGCCTTCAGGATTGCTAGTGTGTTGATTGCTGCAGATCTTCTGGCTCTGTTGGGGGGAGTAGTGTGGATAAGCTCTGAAAGTGAGGCGGAGGAGAGCCCGTTGATGGCCTTGAAGGTCAGCAGTAGGGTCTTGAAAGAAATTCTTCCTTGGATAGGGAGCCAGTGGAATTGTTTCAGGATGGGTGTCACATGGTCACGCCTGGAGGCACCATATAGAGCTCTAGCTGCGGTATTCATTGCGAGCTGGAGCGGCGCCAGGGTGGATTGTGGGAGCCCTTGTAGGACTGCATTGGCGTAATCGAAATGTGGGATAATCAGTGCTTGAAAGATTGTCCGGAAGTCATCTGGTTCTAGCAGGGAGCGTAAGTGTCTGAGTGTCCGGATCTTATGGTAGACTGCTCTTACCGTGTTGCTTATGTGCGCCTTCATGTCCAGGCATTGGTCTAATGTGACTCCAAGGTATCGGATTGTGGACTTGGTTTGCAGCTCCACTTCCTTGACCTTTAGGTAGATTGGAGGGGAGAAGTTATGGTTCCTTGTGATGAAAAGAACTTCTGTTTTCTTGTGCTGTATTCGGAGGTTTTGAGTTTGGAGCCAGTTGGACATTGCGTCAAAGCAGTCTGTCAGTAGAGAGAGGTCAAGCTGGTCAGTTGAGAATGGCATATAGAGTAGGACGTCGTTGGCATATATCAAGCAGTCAACATTGAATGAACGGATGAGGTTACAGATGGGCTGCATGTATATGTTGAACATCAGGGCGGAGAGGGAGGAACCCTGCAGAACGCCCTGCTTCTGGTGGAACGGTTTTGATGTTGAGGTCTCAGATCGTACGTGCTGCCATCTGTTGGACAGGTATGATTTGCACCAGTTTAGTGCTGTGTCACAAATACCCTTCTCTTCGAGTCGCCTCAGGAGAAGCTAGATAGGTGAGGATTTTCCTCACTTATCTTTAAGGCACAGATAGCTAACCGAGCAGCATCCAATATCGCTGCTGCCCAGTTAGCAGCATACTCTGCCTCCGCTCCACCCTCAACACGTCCCAATGCTAACCGGATATCATCGGGTCATGTAGGGGACTTACTAGGGGATATTCAATGGCACTAACTGTGTAGGTGCCTTTGAATGTCCCCGTTTAAGGTATCTACATGATTTACTTGGCTGGAAGCCATGTAAATGCCTTTTGAATATCAGGCCCATTCTGTTTAACCTTAGAACAATGAACAACTAGTCAAGTACTCTGGGCATAGTAAGTAATCTAAGGAAAAAAGTGCAATAACTATATGGGAGGAGGTTTCTGTTTTAAGATCAACAGCTGAGTGTTGGCTGAAATGTCATTTACCATATATTAAATTCAAGCTATGTTAATCCATCTTAGAGTGATTTTAGTAGTATGACTATGTTAACTGGCACTAGAAGTGGAATTGGAGCATCAGATAGATAAGAATTGACTTTCTGGGAGATACTCAGATTTCTTTAGCCATAGAAAAAAATGACAGCTGGTGAACAACTACTTGTACATGCAATTAAACAATAATCTGTTTCTCTGGAGTATACAAAGTATGAAATGGCTGCCATGGTAGTTTAACTGTCAGAGAAAACGTAAGACATTTAATCAGATATGAAAGTAATTTATTGTAAGAAATTGGCATTAATTATTAACATTCCACCATTGCTCATTCTAAAAGAAAAAAAAAACAATTTCAAGAAGTGTGGAAAATTCCAGCAGTTGAGAATTGTTAAGGTGCATAGTAAAACTGTCCAAAAGAGCCTGGAATGTCATTCAGAAAGTGAGATATGAACAGGCTGAAAAAGTATAATTTCAATATCAAAAGACAAGAAGATCCAGCCCCATTTTGAAAAATATCATTTTGTACAATTGGCTGTTCCTTGAATCACCCCTGTGGCTTGCTAATGACTCTTGCCATTGTTAGTAACCAGTACATTCTTTTAATATGGCCTACAGTGCTGTCAAATGAACCTGACAGACAATATTTTATTTATTTATTTATTTATTTATTTATTTAACACTCATTTTTATACCGCATCTTCCAGAGATCAGTTGCGGTGTACAAATAACAACAAATAACAAAGCAAAGTTTGTTTTACATAGAACATCTTAATTTTAATGGATAAGCATTTTAGTAGTGTGTTAATCTTAATTTTACATGACTCAGAATTTGTTTCTGAGCCTGTGAGAGACATGTGAATCACTGATGGACCGGCAAAGTCCATCAATTTCATCCTGTGGTTTGATCGTTAATATAGGCTCTCAACTTCCACTTATGGATCCTTGCGACACACTGGCAACAAAATGTCAGGAAGTGAATTAATCATAGTGCTTAAAAGCAGAGATGACATACAAAAATATATGCAAGCACAATGGTGTCATACTGGGGACGATGTGACATATATATGCTGAAAAGTTCTTCCATTTTATGACCATGGAAAAATTGTCTTTCTAAATATGGGGTATTATGCTTGAGGGAGAAATTTTAAAAGGCGTTAGGTCCTGACATTAAGCTTTTAAAAATTGCCTAATTTTGGTGTCTGTTGGTAGCGAAAGACAGATTTTTAAAGTATTCCTATTTGGGAGGAAGGGTATTGAGATGTTTTTTGAACTGTTAAAGCAGACCGATGCAAGAAGGTAGAAAAACTTTTAAAATTGATATACTGTACCTATGAGTACTACTACTACTGAGCATTTCTAAAGTGCTACAGCGTACACAGTGCTGTACAGACAAATGAATAAATAAATAGGAGACAGTCCCTGCTCATCAGAGCTTACAATCTTGTCAAGACAAGCACAGGTGGTGTAGGGACGGGTAAATAGGGGGGGGGTAAAGGAGATTAGGTGAGTCAAGATCCAAAGGCAGCAGCGAAGAGGTGAGCTTTCAACCTGGATTTGAAGAGGGTCAGAGAGGGTGCCTGGCGCACAGATAGAGGTAGTTTGTTCCAGGCGTAAGGCGCTGCAAGGTGAAAAAAGCGAAATCTGGAGTTGGCAGTATGAGAGGGGGGCCTAAAGAGAAGCAGTTGACTAGAAGAGTGGAGTTCCCGAGAGGGGTTGCAAGGAGAGATAAGGGAGGACAGATACTGGGGAGCCATAGAGTGAATGCATTTGTAGGTCAACAGGTGAAGTTTGAATTGTATGCGGAAACGGATAGGTAGCCAGTGGAGTGACTTGAGAAGGGGAGTAAAATGGGCATGACGAGGCTGGTGTAAGATTAGTCGTGCAGCAGAATATTGAACAGATTGAAGGGGAGAGAGATGACTCAGAGGGAGACCAGCAAGGAGTAGGTTACAGTAGTCAAGACGGGAGGTGATCAGGGAGTGGATAAGCATTTTAGTAGTGTGTTCAGAGAGGAAAGGGCAGATTTTGTTAATGTTGTAGAGAAAAAAGTGGCAGGTCTTAGCTACGAGATGGATGTGTGTGGAGAAGGAGAGAGAGAGGAGTCAAAGATAACCCCCAGATTGCAGGCCGAGGAGACAGGAAGGAGTATAGAGTTGTCCACAGAGACTGAGAAGTGAGGAAAAGGAGGAGAGGTTTTAGGGGAAAGATAAGAAGTTCAGTCTTGGCCATGTTCAATTTCAAGCGGCGGTGGGACATCCAGGCAGCAATGTCAGAAAGGCAGGCAGAGATCCGGGTCTGGATTGCCGGAGAGAGTTCGGGTGTAGTGAGGTAGATTTGGGAGTCATCCGCATACAGATGGTACTGAAAGCCATGGGAAGAGATAAGCGTGCCAAGGGATTGGGTATAGAGGGAGAAAAGGAGCGGACCCAAGACAGAACCTTGGGGTACCCCAACTGAGAGCGGGGTGGGGGAGGAGGAGAAGTTACCAGAACACACACTGAAGGAGCGATGGGAGGGATAGGAGGAGAACCAAGATAGTACAGAGCCCTTAAAGCCAAGTGAGGACAGGGTATTGAGGAGAAGGTTGTGGTCAACGGTGTCAAAAGCAGCAGAGAGGTCAAGGAGTATGAGGACGGAGTATAGGCCCTTTGATTTCACCAGGAACAAGTCACTGGAGACTTTGACGTGGACCGTTTCAGTGGAATGTAAAGGACGAAAGCCAGACTGTAAGGGATCCAGGAGAGCGTGAGAGGAGAGTAAGTCATGACTGTGCAGGTTGGGTCCTCTCAGTCACTGATGTTTGCTTTTTATTGTTGAATAAAACACTTTTAAAGTTAAGTATTCCTACAAGCTGATTTTCTGAGGGAGCTTCCCTTTGAAAATCTCGTGACTGTCGTGCATCATGTATCCCCTACCTCACATATTTTGCAGGGGAATAGTAAGCACGTTAAAGAGTATGCAGGAATTTCAAAATGATCGCCTTAACCCCATCCTCAAAACTCTCTCCTATTCCCACACAAAGAGGGTGGAGAATTTCTTTTCCTTCGGTACATAGCTGTGAAAATCCCTTTGAAAATTTCCCACAGGGCTCTTGAACTTAGGTTCCTAAAATTTCCTATTAATTCCTTTAGATTTTGGAACTAACATTAAGTGCCTAGTCCTAAAAATTAGTGCTATGCTCCTAATTATCCCCTTCTAACACCAACCTTTTAGCCATGTAGATAGCAACACAGTTGGCGTGAGGAGGGGAAAAATTAGAAACATAGCACTGATTTTCAGGACTAGGTACCTAATAGGTCGTTCCAAAATCTAAAGGAATTAATTTCAAGTCCAAATTTAGGCCCCTGAATATAGGAAATGTTAGGCAAATACATAGGAGGGCATTTTAGAAGCATCTATACATGGAAATAGTGGTGTCCACACAGGCAGATCACATACATGTGCGAATGATGATTGCAGAAAGCTGCTATTTCCATGTGCAGATCCAGGAAGCAGAGATTTCCAGGAGACTTCGCATGAGTGTGGTTTTGGTGGGCCAAACATGTATGCATGGTTTCCCCATCATAAATTCAAATAAATCTCACCATCGGGTTTGCACCTGCTCACAAATGAAAAATTTCTCCACTCACTAACTCACTCAAAAAATACTATATTGATCGGGAAACAGGTCTCAGACTAAATCGGGGGAGGATTATATGAGATAAGATACCTCTAATCTCCATGCCCCTATGTTGCATCAAGGACCTGAAATTTCTCCTTGTAAGTTCAAAATGCATTTACTATCCATGCATTTGTTAAAGTCAGTTGCTGAATTATTTGTATAATCTTGACTCGTTTAATTCTCAAATAAATAGCAAAACATGCTTATCTGTAGAGTTTGCAGTTGCCGCATGTCTATAAAGTGCTGTATAATCCCCCAAAGAAACCGCTTGGTCAGTGAAACCCACAAGCGCTAAGGATTCGCGTTGGGACTGCAGTTTTGACTCCTGCAAACTCTACAGATAAGCATTTTTTGCTATTTATTTGAGAATTAAACGAGTCAAGATTATACAAATAATTCAGCAACTGACTTTAACAAACACATGGATAGTAAATGCATTTTGAACTTACAAGGAGAAATTTCAGGTCCTTGATGCAACATAGGGGCATGGAGATTAGAGGTATCTTATCTCATATAATCCTCCCCCGATTTAGTCTGAGACCTGTTTCCCGATCAATATAGTATTTTTTGAGTGAGTTAGTGAGTGGAGCAATTTTTTCATTTGTAGCTGATATTTATATTGCTCTAATAAAGCCCGATTGGTGATTCGTTGTCTTGCACCAGCTCAGACACGCAACCGATTTTTAAAATGTTCTTATTTTGGCCATGGCTTTACATGAGAGATTAAAGGGGTCATTTTCCTCATTCCCTCATTTTGCATTTCTGCCTCCAGATTTAAAAGAAATTACAGCTTCACTAGTTAATTGGTGGCACTTATTTATTTAACAATTTTTCTATACTGCTTTTCTTATATTCAAAGCGGCTTACATTCAACAATAAACAAGGAAATTTTACATATTTAACAGTTTTTGTTTTATACCGCTTTATCACTTCAATCAAAGCGGTTTACAGTGTAACTTAAATGTACATTAAACAGGGACATTGATAACTTGTTTTTTTCTGAGCCATGGAGGGTTAAGTGACTTGCCCAAGGCCACAAGGAGTACTAGTGGGAATTGAACCCTGGTCTCTGGGCTTCCAAGCTAGTGCTCTAACCACTAGGCTACAAGGATATTGAACTTGTAAAATTTCCCCACTATGAGGGTAATTCTATAACAGAGCGCTTATCATAAAAGGGTAAGTAGGAGAGCATTTTAAGCCTATTTTATAAAGACAAATAGATGCCTATTTGTTTTTCTAAAATACTAGTGAATAAGTGGCAGGGATTGTGCCTTGAAAGCAGTCGTGGACATTTACGCCTCCTCTAGAGCACTTGTCAGTGAACACACGTGCTTACAAACTCCGCCCACACTCTGCCCAGTCTGTGCCCCTGCTTATCGGCACAGCTCACACATTCATGTCCATGTGCGCACTTTTATGCCAATCAGTAATTTAGAAGACACCACATAAACGTGAAAATGACTTATTTAATTTATTTTATTTAATTTATTTATTTGACATGAATTTATACACCGCCCCTTCCAGCGATCAGAAGCGGTCCATAGGGGATAAGACAAGGGAGTATGTACAGCACAAAATTTAGAAAATACAGTCTGATTAACGGTGGGGGAGACTAACAAACAAAAGATTACAGTTATACATTTGATTACCATATAAATTACAGATTGAACAACCAAAGAGGTTACAAAATTATAAAATTACTCCCCACAAGTGCTGGCACTTATATGTCGAAGCTGTGAACCTGCCACGTCCACATGTCAGTGCTGGCCCTTCTACATCAAAACCACCAAGTTGATACCTTTCTTTCACTGCATGTGTATGTTTGCAAAATGACTGTTCCCACGCACGCACTCCTGCATGTCCTTATGCACATTTTATACATGGATCTGCGTTCGACAGTCCTTTTGTAAAATACCGCCAGAACGGCAATTGTCCCAAAATTAGATGTTCCATTTGCCACCTTAATGTTCTATGCAAAATAAGGCTTCATGGCACTCGTTTGACTGAAAATCACCTAAATTTGGGCTTCTAATTGAAGCACTGAGCATTTTATGAATCTTGAACCCCTATTGTTTGGTGCTTAAGTGCTGCTTTGCCAATATAAGCTAAAGTTTCTGTAACTTTCTCTTCTGTCACCTTGAGTATCCTGCAGATTTCACGTAGCATCAGCACAAAGTTGATCCTAGGAGGATGAGCATTTATCTAGGATAAAGGTAACATTTCAAACATTTTCACCACTTAAACTTCAGGTCCCTTTTACTAAAGTGAAGGAAAAATTGAAAGTTAACTGCACATTAGTTGCAAAAATTAACACAGACTACCTGTAAAGCCTGTGCCAGTAACTAAGGGGCGGGGGGTGTGGTTCTTGGCATCTTCTACATAGTTAACAAAGAAACAATATACTTACCACATGATAACTGCATTTCAAAAAATGTTGATAACATCACCTCAATAGGTAGGGTTGAGTGTAAGTGATTTGCACTGTCGGTTGTGGGAACTATCGTGCATTAACTGCAAGGCCCAGTCCATGCCTATTCCCACCCCATTCCACTATATTTTCAAACATCGAAAATCAAGAAAATAGGAAGATGGGATTTCAACAAATACAAAATTTCATTAGAAAACAGGAATATGTTGGTACACAACCCTCCTTGTCTTAACCACAATTACACAATATCATTACAGGAGAAGCAAGAACCAGAATATGGATCATTAGGCACTCACTGGGTAGCTACTATGCCAAGCATTTAGGGTGTCTTGTTAAGGAAGTAGAAATGCAGTGGCTGGTAAGTCAGGCATGCAATGCGACCAGTTTTTGCCAGCAAGAAAAAGCTGGAGCAGAGTAAACAGTCACCCAACTACATCCTCCATTGCCCATATTCCCTGTAAGTATTAGTGTGTGTGTCTCATATCCCCTCGTGTTAAATGTATCCCCCAATTGTGTTGTGACCACTTTGATTGAAGGATAAGGTGGTATACAAAACTGTCTAAATAAATAAATAAAATAAATCCTACTACACCTGGGCAGCAACAATTTGGTGAGTACAAGAAACATCGATCTCATTATGAAGATGAAAAAGACACTGTGATACTGAAAACAAATTGATGTAGGACTGACATTTTCTGATCCCAGATCATTCAACAATTGAAATGAAAAGGGGCAAAAAATCTGGAAGAGACTGTAAAAGGTAGGAGAAAACTCAACTAGAAATTAGAACCTTCGTATCTGGTTTGGGGCAGGGCTGGTGCTCCTTGCTCCTGCTCCCACACCTCTCTGGGACCTGAAGCAACAGCAATGGCTTCAAACAGCCCCACAGCACTTACCTAAACCTCTGGCACTGCAAGGCTGTTTGCACTTCTGCCCCTTCCAACACCCAATGCTGACTTCCTTTTGCACAGGTAGGGAAGAGGAGGGCACATGCCGGACACTTGTAGAAAGTAGGAAAGGAGAAGGGAGATACTAGGCATGGAGGGGAGTATGGAAGGGAAAGAGTGATGCTGGACAGGGGGGCAGGGCCTTGAGCTGTCAGGAGAGGCACACAGCTTAAGGTTTGCATAAGATGTCAAATACCCTTGGGTTAGCCCTGTGCTTAATGCAGCACTTAGTGCATGCTAATAGTTAACATGTCGCTACACTTTTAGCTCACATTAAAGGCCTTGTTAAACACCTGATGCAACTTAGCAAATAGGGACTAAAAGGCCAAAGTAAAAGTGCCCCTCTTTTTATCTGTGTACTTGTAAATTTATTCATTATATTTATCCTCATAAGATTTAAAAATCAATGGCGGGAAATTTTAGCCATTAAGCTAGACTAGGTGGTTGTCTATGCTGGCAGCTTCTAAGAGCAGCAGAAGTTAAAGAAAAACAATAGATCCGGACAGCCACACAAACTCAAAGAGCCATTGGTGCATTCGGCTATCTACCGGGAGAATGGGAACACACACGCAAAGTGAAGTATATCCACTTGTGTGTTTTTATTTGGGATGTGGGATGGGTGGTGTTGGGTTGGCCATGATTGTTGAATCAAATTATCAAAATATCAGGTGTAAGACTGAAGGTTCACCTAGATGGCTGAATAGTGTAGCTGGGTTTAAAAAAGGTTTGGACAAGTTCCTGGAGGAAAGGTCCATAAACCATTATTAAGAAGTGACCGAAGATATCAATGCTTGACCCAGTACAAGCATTGCAGAACCTGTGTCTTTTGGGGAAACTGCTAGGTACATATGACCTAGATTGGCCACTGTTGGAAACAGAATACTGGGCTTGATGGACCTTGGTCTGACCCGGTATGGCATATCTTATGTTCTTATGTAATACCCCTGCACCACTGTTCCCTCTAAGCTGTGCGAGTGTGCGCGCGCACACACCTCGCCGAGCAAGCGCACATACTTTACAACAGAGCGCACAAAAATTACGGTTCTGATTCTGATAGAAAACAACACAGACGTCTTAAAATTTAAAAGTTGTGATTGTAATTACTAGAAATTTTCCGCTTCATTTAGTAATTGTCTATTTTCATTAATTTGATTAAAATCAATGTGGTGTACATACTGTATTCTGACGTGTAGTCAAATTTTAAAGTATATAACTCCGAGTGTCGTTATGTGGTGCACCAAAAATTTAACCTTCCTTCAGAAGCTGCACAGCTGATATTTTATGCGCACACAGCCTACAGAAAATTAGAGGGAACATTGCCCTGCACCTGCCCTGGTCTGGCTAGTTCCCAAAGTTAGTCAGGCAAACCCTTAAAAGCAGGGTTCTCAACCCAGCCCTCCTACCCACCTAGCTAGTCATGTTTTCAGCATAACCTCCATGAATATGCATGTAGAGATTTGCATTCAATGGAGACCGTGCATACACATTTTTCTCGTGTGTATTCATTGTGATTATCCTGAAAATCTGACTGGCTGGGTGTGTTCCGAGGACTGGGGTGAGAATCCCTGCTTTACAGCATGGGTGTCAAATTCCAATCCTGGAGGGCCACAAACCAGTCAGGTTTTCAGGACATCCCTAATGAATATGCATACTGAGAGTTAAATACAAACGTCACCACAATACTCTCAGATCTTCAATCCCGCTACCCACACAACACATACAAACTAAATATTCACCAAAGCCCATAAAGCAGATCCAAACCTTATATAGGAAACCAATCAAAAGGACAGCAAATGTTCATTCATATATTCAACCAGAGAGAAAAAGCCTCAGGACAATGTCTCCTCCTGCCATGCGACATCACAGAGCCATCAGGAAAACAGAGAGCTCAACATCATTGGCTTCCAAAAAAACTCCCCTTTTTTAATATTAGAATCTTTACTGAAATTTGTTAAACGTAACAAAACATAAGGTATTATAAGGCACCTCAACAATACCTGCCATTTGAGCAACAGCAAAATACAAATGTATCAAATTATCAATGCAAATGCAATGTGTGCCTTTGAGTCAGTCCTGACTCCTGGTGACCCAGAAGCTCCTGGGTTTTCTTGGCAGTGTCACTGGAAGTAGATTGCCAGGCCTTTTTCTGAGGCAATGGAGGGTTAAGTGACTTGCCCAAGGCCACAAGGAGTGCTAGTGGGAATTGAATGCTGGTTGCTTGGTTACCAGGCCAGTGTTCTAACCACTAGGCTACTCCTCCACACAAAATTATCAATAGAACATCCAAACAGAGACTGGGTGAGCTCAAGCAGGGAACCCTTCAATAGGGCAAAGGTACCTCTGAACAGAACAGACAGGGTCAGCATAATTACACAGAATATCCTCGCACCCCCTTAAACAGTTTACTTATCTGAAGGCACCAACTTTTATGGGTTTGAGTGAATATTTTAGTTTGCATGTGTTGTACGTGTAGAGGGATTGAAGGTCTGAGAGTATTGTATGCAAATATGTCTTATGAATATTCATTAAGGGCATCCTGACAACCAGACTGGTTTGTGGCCCTCTGGGACTGGAGTTCGACACCCCTGCTTGAATTATCAACTTCTTTTTGCCTAAAAATGCTGGGTCTTTGACAAACCATCTTGAAATCTAATGAAGTTTACTGTATCAGGTCTTTGACCTCATTCTTCAAGTTGATCTATCCACAGCATTTGATATTGTTGACCATAGGATCCTGCTTTCAAGAATACATCACCTAAGTATGTTCTGCAGTGGTTCACTTCTTATTTATCTGATCAGACCCAGGCATTTGTCTGGAATGATTAATTGTCCACCATTTATCTTGTGAAGAGTGTGGTTTCAAGGCTGTCTTCCATTCCCAATACTATTCAATCTTTATTTGTTGCTGCTTGCTTGGATTATTGATTCTTTCAATATTGACGTTTACCTTTCAACTGATGACATACAATTGATTATCCTTTGGCTGACTAGAAATTTGTCATCGAGAATTTAAACAAATTTTGGAACGCCATTGAGAACTGGCTGCCTTCTCATAGGTTGACATTAAACCCTTGACATGCATTGTTCCCATGAAACTGTATGGAGATTCTCTGCCCCTGCTATTGCCAGCAGCAGAACAGGCAGCGGACTCCAGTATGGCTTTGTAAGAACATAGGTGGCATGTGAATATCACGCTCCTACAATTCTTTGCTGGAACTGCCAGTGCTAGGTGGAGTAACTGTAAAAATGCCAACTGTTTATCAAGTCTAGCAATGTAGTTAAACAGTGAGCTGAAACTGGGCAAGTTAGCAAGGTAGTGCATGCCTGTTTTTGCACCTTGCATAAAATATATAAGCTGAAGGACTTTTTTTTACCCCTAAACATTTGTCATTGGTCGTTTATACCACTTTAACTTGTCAGTTAGATAACTGTAATTCTTTCTATGATGGACTTTTTAAAAACAACTCTTAAGTGGCTAGCCATGGTTCCGAACATAGCAGCTAGACTGCTTACTGGAGAGAAAAGCTGCACAACTCCATTACTTCTATTGTTCATAATCTTCACTGGCTTCCATTTGAAGCTAGGCTAAAGTTTAAAATACTCTTTCTAGTCTGCCAAGCATTATTCAAAGGCATCCCTCAATACTTGGCAAAATATTTGATAGACTACACTCTAGGGCAGAGTGGAGGAGTAGCTTAATGGTTAGAGCAACAGCCTAATACCAAATAGATCAGGGTTTGACTCCACTGGCACGCCTTGTGACCTTGAGCAAGACACTTTAACCTCCATTGCCTCAGAAAAAGGCCTGGCAATCAAGGCCAGTGCTACCATTAGGCGAACTAGGCAATAGCCTAGTGCACCAGCCTTTCAGGGGCACCCATTGCCACTGCTGTTGCCCCTCTCCAGGACATGCAATGGTCACAAACAGGAAGTCAGCACCAGGCATCAAAGAGAGGGTGAAAGCAAACTGCCCTATGGAGCCAATTCTTAAAGGTAAGCACAGTGGGGTTGTTTGCGGCCATTGCTGATGTACATTTCAGAGAGGGGCGATACTGGCAGCAATGGGCTCCAAGAGGGAGGGGGCAGTTTTGCCTAAGGTGCCTCATCTCCACGCACCAGCCTTGCTGGCAATCTACTTCTGGTCATATCTTGCCAAGAAAATCAGGGGTGTTGGATCACCAGGAGTCAGCTTTGACTTGATGGTACTTAAAAAAAAAATAACCTCTAGGGCAACATTCAAGATCATCTCAATAGAGCTTGCTTTTGTTGCATTCATTGTCTCAGGAGCAGTTAACTCTCACCTGTCAGACTGCCTTTGCCTGGCCTGAGCTGTGTAATTCTTGGTCCCAAGCTCTCGCAATTATACACAATTCAAGAAAAAGCACAGGCATGGCTTTTACTCAATATTTCTAGGGGAGGGGTTTTATGTTCAAAATAATTCTGATGCCTGATTTTAGGTTTAATATTTATTTATATTCAGGCTTCTTTGAATTTAGATTTTTTTGTGCGTGTTTTAGGTTTATTGTTTAATTGTTTTATGAGTTGCAAAAAAAAGGTATATCACATGAATACATGGAATGGAATGAAATATAGCCATACATTATCGAATTGCTTCATGTAGGCAATGTGAAAGTATTTTTTTCACACAGTAACTTGCTAGAGGCATATTTCAAGACTGCTGCTGCTGCTGTCAAAATTGAAAATGCTGCATCAGCTCTACTCTCTCCGATCTTTATTTCCTGATAGTATTCATTTGGCAATTGCTATCCCTGCCAAAGAACCCTTTGAATGGCATACCATAATAAATGTCCATGACAATGGATGATCTTGCAACTGTGGGTAATTACTTATAGCCTTAAAACACACACACACTTTCACTCCTTACAGTTCCATACAGCGAGCAGAGAATACGGAAACAGTGACTGACAGACTTCTAATAAGTCAAGAGAAATCAATCATTCCTCTGCTCCAGGGCTTCGAAATGTCACAGATTATGGATAAACAAGGTTACAATTAATTAGCAAATATAAATAATCAACTGTCTTAAGTTATTTGAAGAGATATTTTACATATAGATATGTACATATACATACCGTGCATTACCCCTACCTAATTTCTATGTTGAAAAAGATGTATTACTTGATAAAAGAAGGTCCTTGTCTAAGGATATATACTGTCAACTATAGTCTTCACAATAATAATCATACTTAATGCTGGAGGAGTAGCCTAGTGGTTAGAGCAACTGCCTAGTACCCAGAAGATCAAGGGTTCAATTCCCACTGACACTCCTTGTGACCTTGGGCAAGTCACTTTACCCTCCATTGCCTCAGAAGAAAAGGCTGGCAATCTACTTCCAGTGATACATTGCCAAGAAAACCCAGAGGTAGCTGGGTCACTATGAGTCAACACTGACTTGATGGCACTAAAAAAAAAATAAATAAATAAAAAATGCTGTTGAGTATATTCAGTGCTGTACAGTGCAATAAGTATCTGGGTGCAATATGTCCCTGCCTCAAAGAGTTTACAAGCTAAGCAGGTCCCTGAGGCAATGGGAGATAAATGCTACATAACCATTCAATCTATATAGCTTTGGTGCAGTAGAGATGCTTACTGTATGTACCAGTTGCATTTCTGAGCTCACAGAATCCAGGCATCATTACCTATAGCACCCTAGCCCAAAATAATCACGTTTCCTGCATGTGACATTACATGAGATTATTTGATTTCCTAAACCCGAAGGGTGCCATTAATGGGCACACTGCAGTCCGATATGATGTTCTTACTGCAGTGTAAAGGACATTAGAATGTTACTTGCTGAACAGTCCAGGCAGCTTCAGTCAAGCTAGCAGCTTAATGAAGAGTAACAGGCAGAAGAGGAGGGGAGCTTAGAAGAAATGGAGCATTAGAGGACAACAATTAAAGCTAAAAAGCAGCAATAATGACCTATTTTCTGCCTGTTAACCCTAGAAAGTTGAAATCCCAGTTATCCTTATTTCTTTTCAAGTAAGATACTTTGTATAGAGAGGTTGCTCTTGAATATGCATTTTCCATATCCTGGATATTTGAATAGTCTGAGACCATGGTGAAGAAGATCAGTCATGTTTTGTATTACAGCAAGCTGGTACCCCAAGACCTCCATACAGGTCATCCTCTAAATGGGTTAGTTATGCAAAGAGGTTTTTTACCCTTTTATACGTACAGTGGATATCCAAAATACATATTTGAATATACTTAATCTAGGAAATGAGCAGTTTGCATACTGCGGTTCCCTTAAAACAGACCTGTTTCGGGACCTGAAATTCTGAATTTGAGAGCCACAACTCTAGGAGGTGTGCTAAGTGTCATCCTTCTCACTTCTGATCCCATCTCCCCAAACTCATTACGATTTTTCAAAATAAATCTCCAGCTTTGCATAACAGACTTGCTTTACTTGCATCAGTCCACACGTTCCTATCTAGACCAACAGGTGTGTTACATTATAGGAACATTTGCGCCAATGGGTAATAACCTACATTATATGCAGATTTCACTATCTACAGTAGCAGCTCCTGCCTACTCCCACTAGCAAAAAATTAAAGACCCAGTTTCCTTCCTCTACACATAAACTGATGTCAAACCTCCTTCCTCCTTCAGAATTTCCTTTCCCAGGGTGGCTCCACACAAAGGACCCCCATCCACTATTGACAAGCTGGCAGGAAGAAAGGGCAATATGCCTATATATGTCCTCCTCTATCTTCCTCCCTCAATGTTCCTGCCAAGCTGTGTGGAAGTCCTCTGGCTGCACTACTGCTGGTAAGGGGAGGTGCTTTGATATTGCAATTTTAGTAGCGTGCGGCAAGCAATATACCTCTCTTACTGATTGTAGCACAGCTGGAGGATTCCAATGCTTGGTGGAAACATTGCTCCCCCTCCACATTCACAGAAAAGGGGTTATTTTAGAAGCCCCATTTATGATATGCACATGTGAATACAACCACTACTACTATTACTACTGATCATTTGTATAGCACTACAAGGCATTCACAGTGCTGTACAGATACATGTACGAGATAGTTCCTGCTCATCAGAGTTTACAATCTAGTCAAGACAGATAGCACAACAGCTGAGGACAAGGATCTATCTAGAGGAGTGGTAAGGAAGCACATAGGAGACTAAGCGGATCAGGATCCAAAAGCAGACTCAAAGAGATGGATTTTCAGCCTGGATTTCAAAAGGGCCAGAGACTCTTGTAGTTTGTTCCAGGCATAGGGAGCAGCAAGATGAAAGGATCAAAGTCTGGAGTTGGCAGTAGATGAGAAGGGCACAAATAGAAGCAATCTGCCAGAAGAGCGGAGTTCCCGAGGGGGGGGGGGTGTAGAGAGAGATAAGAGAGAAAAGGTAGTGAGGAACAGCAGAATGAGTTCACTTATAGGTCAGTAAGAGAAGTTTGTACTTGATGCGGAAACAGATAGAGAACCAATGAAGCATCTTCAGAAGAGGGGTTATATGAGCATATCGAGGCCGGTGGAAGATTAGCCACACAGCTGAGTTTTGAACAGACTGAAGGGGAGAGAGATTATTCAGAGGAAGACAAGCAAGGAAGAGGTTGCAATAGTCTAGACGAGAAGTGATTAAAGAGTGGATAGTAGTGTGTTCAGAGAGAAAGGGGCGAATTTTGCTAATGTCATAGTGAAAGAAGTGACAAGTTTTAGCTATCAATTGAATGTGTGTGGAGAAGGAGAGAGAGGAGTCAAAGACAACTCCAAGGCTGTGGGCCGAGGAAACAGGGAGTAATAGAGTTATCCACATTGACTGAGAAAGTAGAAAGGGGGGAGGTGGATTTTGGGTGAAAAATAAGCAGCTCAGTTTTACATAGAAACATAGAAAAATGACGACAGAAAAAGACCACATGGCCTATCTAGTCTATCCTTCCATATTAGCAACTACAACAGTCCCCTTTTTTCCTTTAGAGATCCTCTATGTTTGTCCCATGCTTTTTTGAATTCAGATATGGCTATGTTCAATTTCAAATGGTGGTGAGGCATCCAGGCAGCAATTTCAGATAGGCAGGTACAGATCTGGGCCTGGATTGCCAGAGAGATTTCAGGTATTGAGTCATCAGCATAAAGATAGTACTAAAAATCATGGGAGGAGATGAGTGCACCGGGTATAGAGAGAGAAAAGGAGTGGGCCTAAGACGGACCCTTGGGGTACACCAACTGAGAGCAGGATAGCAGTGGAGGAGGATGCACCAGCACAAATGCTGAAGGTGCGATGGGAGAGATAAGAAGAGAACCAGGATAGCACAGAGCCCTTAAAACCAAGCGAGGACAAGGTATTAAGGTGAAGATGGTGGTCAACAGTGGCAAAAGCTGCAGAAAGGTTAACAAGAATGAGGATCGAGTAAAGGCCCTTGGATTTTTCCAGGAATAGGTCGCTGGAGACTTTGGCAAGAGTTGTTTCAGTAGAATATAAAGGACGAAAGCCAGATTATAGTGAATCCAGAAGGGCTTGAGAGGAGAGAAAGTCAAGGCAACAACAGTGAACTGCACATTCAAGCAGTTTAGTAATGAAGGCGAGGAGGGTGATAGGTTGATAATTAGAAGAGTAGGTAAGGTCTAGTGGGGATTTCTTGAGGAGAGATGTGACCACAGCATACTTGAAGGCTGCAGGAACAGTTGCGGTGGACAGCGAGAGGTTGAGAATATGAGAGATGGAAGGGATAGAGGAGATGGAGCTTAGGAGATGGGTGGGAATAGGATCAGAGGAACAGGTAGTGAGTTTGGAGGAGGAAAGAAGATGAGTGGTTTCCTCCTCAGAGATCTTAGAAAAAGAAGAAAGTGTGGCAGAGGGCAGAGAGGGAAGAGGGTATGGAGTTGATCTTGTAGGGAAATGGAGTGTAATCTTCTGGAATTTGTCATGGAAATAGTCAGCCAAAGTTTGGGAAGAAAAGGAAGGAGAGGTTGGAGGTGGAGGCACCTTGATGAGTGTTGTGGAATCAGGTATGAATAAGCCCTGTACAGTTTTTAGCCATCCGGACAGCCCAGATATGCACATTGCAGAATCTGCCTCCACTTATATTTCAGGGAAATTCTCCAAGAGATAAGTAAAAGCCAAATGCAAAGACCTCACAAGTATTTATGGTTCAAATAACAGAAACAGCCTACGGAAAACTGTAGAATCCCATGTCACATTTTTATCCTAATTTTCCTTAGTAATTCCATGTGCATCAAATTAAAATCTGCATGATATTGTGGGCCAGTTTATAACAGTTTTGCACTAGGAAATATTCCAAGTACACCTCTGGACTTAACCAGGATTTAGAAATATGCATAGCAGTTACATTCTGCTATGTCTTTCCTTCCTTGGAACACAATACAAATATTCATTGATGAACAATGTAATATATTTGAATATTCATTTTTATTGTGTTTTCCAAATAATACATCAATACAAATAAACACTTAATTTAAACACAATCTCTACATTATAGGAACATTCTAGAGGTCGTTTTAGAAGACTTGCATGGAATTTGCACATATAAGTAGCGAGTTTACACTTGACAAAATGGATCAGCTTGCATAAATAGCAATTTCAGAGATACCACTATGAACAAATGTATGTCTGTAGCACACACAGTTGTCAAATGGATGTCTGCATTTAAACCTGCTCTAAGACATGTGTTGTCAGCTAAATACTCGCTGGAACCTGGGATTGGAAAGAGTGATGGAGGAGGGACAATGGTGTTAATCTCTTTGGCATTAAAAACCATCTCAAAAATCCTAACGTGTGATTCACCTACTTGGTTTGCAGTATGTCATGCTGAGAGCTTATATGCATCAGTGATGCTGAGAGCTAAGCTACCGGTAGCTTAACTATCGGCAAGTTCTCCCAAGATGGACAAGTCTCAGCTGAGGTGCCAGAGCAAGACAAACCACCCATCTGGGCAGCAGCAAAATGGGACGGTGTTGGCAACAGAGGATCACATTTCTGTGACGACGGCAACAACACTAGCATTACCTACGTATAAGAAAGACCTGGTGATCTACTTCCATATCTTGCCATGAAAATCCAATGGATAGTCCCAACAAAACAAATTGCACTATAGTGCTGGAAGATGAGAATCCCAGGTCGGAAGGCACTCAACTGGCTACCGGGAAGGCGCTGAAGACTTTTCAGAGTAAAGCCAGTATTTATGATGTGGTTGGATCAAAGCCCTTGGGACATCTGACTGCTGATGTAGCTGCACATGAAATGAGAGTCAGAAGCTGCAAAGATGTCTTACATATTGGGACATGAAACGTACAAAGCATGAACCAAGGGAAGTTGGAGGTAGTCAAGAATTATATGCAACGTGTAAAACTTGATCTGCTGCTTGCCAGCGAACTGAAATGGACTGTCATCAGCACTTTTCAGCTGATGATCACATGGTCTACTATGCTGGAAATTAAAGACAAAGGGGTATGTTTAAAAATGGCATTAAGGGAGCTTGTGTGCCGTTAATGCCTCTTATCGGCACTCTAGCACCCTTAACACCATGAAAAACGCTGCATTAAAGGCACCAGCAGCATAAGAGGTGGAAAGTGGGCATTAACGGGGTTGGGATTGGGCATTAACAGCATGTGCTGCCTTACCGCCGATTACTGGGTCCGCTGCTTTTTGACATATTCATAAATGACCTGGAAAGTGGAATAACGAGTGAGGTTATCAAATTTGCAGATAACACAAAACTATTTAAAGTCGTTAAAACCCAAGAGGATTGTGGAAAATTGCAAGAGGATCTTGATAAATTGGAAGACTGAGCATCAAAATGGCAGATGAAATTTAATGTGGACAAGTGCAAGGTTATGCACCTAGGGAAGAACAACCAAATTATGGTTACACGATGCAAGGTTCCACATTAGGAACTACCACCCAGGAAAAAGATTTAGGCGTTATTGTGGATACCATGTTAAAACCCTCGGCCCAGTGTGCAGCAGCGGCCAAAAGAGCAAATAGAATGCTAGGTACCATAAGGAAAGGAATGGAAAATAAAACAAAAGATATTATAATGCCTCTATATCATTCCATGGTGAGACCGCACCTTGAATATTGTGTGCAATTCTGGTCGCCGTATCTTAAAAAGGATATAGCGATTTTAGAAAAGGTTCAGAGAAGAGCCACCAAAATGGTAAAGGGGATGGAAGGATACTCCTATGAAGAAAGGCTAAAAAGGTTAGGGCTCTTTAACCTGGAAAAGAGACGGCTGAGGGGAGATATGATAGAAGTCTATAAATTAATGAATGGAGTGGAACGGGTAAACGTAGATCGATTGTTTATCTTATCAGAATATAGAAAGACTAGGGGACATGCAATGAAGCTACAGGGTAAACTATTTAAGACTAATAAAAGAAAATATTTTTTCACTCAACGTGTAATCAAACTCTGGAATTTGTTACTGGAGGATGTAGTAAAGGCTGTTAGTGTAGCTGGGTTTAAAAAAGGTTTGGACAAGTTCCTGGAGGAAAGGTCCATAAACCATTATTAAGAAGGGACCCAGTATATCAATGCTTGAACCAATACAAGCATTGTGGAACCTGTGTCCCTTGGAGAAACTGCTAGGTACATATGACCTAGATTGGCCACTGTTGGAAACAGAATACTGGGCTTGATGGACCTTGGTCTGACCCAGTATAGCATATCTTATGTTCTTATGTTCTTATGTACACAATCGCCTATAAAACCCTTTAACACTGGGAACCCGATCGCCAAATAAAACCTCGCAGAAAGGGTGTTTGCAGAGAGGAGAGAGACAATTTAAGCAGCAGCAATGTAATAGTAGTGCTCCATTAGCAGCAACAGAATGGTGCTCAAGTTGCTCGTAGGAAAAGGCACTATGCTAATGGTGCAAAAGGGACACAGGGGGCGGACACAGTGACTATGCAGTGGTGGGTGCTGGTGGACAAGGCAGACTAGGCAGCTGCCCAGGTGGCATATAAGAACATAGGAAAATAAGTTCAAAATATATGCCACACTGTGTCAGATTAAGGTCCTGCAAGCCCAGTAACCTCTGTCCAATAGTGCTGCGTCCCTAAAAGACACACATGTCCAATGATGCCTGTATTGTGGCAAGCAGCTGACCCTCTGTGTCGCCACAGGAATCTGACCAAACATTCCCTAATCCCAGCTAGACGAGGAGCCTTCCTGACATCCTCTGGTACTGAGTGCCAGACTGTGCCTATGCGTTGAAGTAGTGTCATTGTCTGTCCCCTTATCTCCCCATAATTTGTTGGCATAAACAACCAAGCTACGTTTACCCATTCACACCATTCAGCAATGTGATGGCCGTCACGATCATATAGTGACAGTGGCAGAACACAGACATACTGCTGCTATAGAAAGGTGATATGCCATATGGGGAGGTCCAAGTCCAAGGGACATTGCACCCTAGGCAGATATCTGGAGGGCCCCCCCCCCCCGCAGCCGCTGATTCCAGGTGTGGAGGATGAAGCTGAGAGTGCCTTCAGATATAGCCCTCCAGGTAGCTGCAAATGTAGGCGCCTGGGCCAATACCACAGCAGTGGCTGCCATCCTATCCCCTAGACTTATTGGTGGCAGTTGAGGATGGAGTACTTGAGGCAGCAGATGTGGGAGGGGGGTTGTGTGGCCATCTATGTGTGGCTCTGCCCTCCATCCAGGCCCTGCACCCTAGGCACCTGCCCAACCTGCATGTTGGACAGGATGGGACTGCACACCACCACCACTGACAGCATGTGGGCATCTCAGCATGATGTGATGGTGGTGGTGGCATTGACGTTGTCAGCGGCACCCGCCTGCAGCAGACAAAAGCCATGTCCTGGTCCTGTGCATTACTGAAGGGGAGTATGTCAGCAACAGGGGCTATTATCCTCATATGGCAGCAATGTGGTGCAACACACACAGTCGATTTGTGGAGGGTCACAGGTTCAAGTCCCTGCTGAGGATCCTGTATCACATGTCCATGTGGCTAAGGTTTAGCCACTGGTACAGGTACAATCCAAAAAGAACCAGTGAAGTATCCCTCACATATAAATAGCCCAAAAAAAGAGAGAGGGTAACTGAAATATTAATTTTTGTTGGAACTTTCGTCTGGAAGAAGAGAAAGTAACCTCACCTTCATTGTACGTATAGTTCCGTTTTTCTTTTTTATTTTAAAATAGGGGCTTACCCCTCAACAAGGATCAAGGGACTACAATCCCAATACCAACTTGTCCATGTATGAACTAAACGATACTTAGCTTGAGTTTTGGCAATCCATAAAGTATCTTTCCACCTCAGCGGAGGTGATTGCCGGCGTTTTTAAGTCCAGAATGTAGAATCTGTACATAAGGAATTATCCTTAGATAGTCCTGGACATGCCTCTCAAGTCCATATCTGTCAACTATCCAAAAGCGTGAACAATGGTACAGGTACAGCACCAGCATGTGCAACCCCCAAGGAGCCAGTCAGCAAGCGTACAAACACCCATCAGCAGCATAGACAGGCTCGACTATCCACAGCTGGCTGGAGAGAGAGGATGATAGCACAGTGAGTGGGCTTAACAACGTGCCTTGATGGCAAGGCGCGCTAATAGCGTCTACACACAGAGCACACCTTAACAATGCTTAAGCTGACATGGAGACATGAGTGGCAGACAAGAATGTCAGCCATCCCCACTTTTGTACAGCATGCCAATGTGAGTGTGTGTGTGTGTGTCCTGTGGCTTTCTGCACTTCACTTTGCCTCGCAAATGTGCATGATGAGAAGCAGAGGATTGTGGATATGGCCTGAAACAGGGCAGATGGGCCAGGACGAGCTTACCTTGGTGGTAGGGTCAAATGACTAGGACTAGCTTCCTATACCGCCTAGTCAACAGCACAGCCCAAATGTAAGGTCCAACATGCTCATCACACGTACTGCAACAGAGGCAGGCAACAGGTCAATCAGCTCCATCAGTCCTTCCATCCATACCTTTTTCACTGGCTTCCCTGCCTCCTTTCTGCCTTACAGAAGTTTTCTTGCATGCTTGACACCTTACAGCACCCTAACCTGTTACTGCATGCTGTTTCTGATAGCGCCCTTAACATCAGAATGCCTCCAACACGCCCAGTGCCCTTTCCACACGGAAAACCCTTATCATTGCCCTTAATGCTCACTTAAGGGTGCTACCTTAGCGCCCTTTAGTAAACATATCCCAAAGAAGAAATATTGCATTTATAATCAAGAAGAAACTTGCAAAAACTGTAATGAAAAACAATACAGTCATTGAACACTTAATTTCTAATCATCTACGAGGAATGCCCATCAACACAACTATAATTCAAGTATATGTCCTAACAACAGCTGTAGAAGAGGATGAAACTGATGAGCTCTATAAACAAGGACAAGCTGAAATTGACAGAACATGCAAACAGGATATTCTGATAGTCATGGGTGACTGGAAAGCAAAAGTTGGCAACAAAGAAAGCGGCAAAGTAATTGGAAAATATGAACTTGACAACAGAAATGAAGCAGGAGAAGGACTAATAGAATTCTGCAAGAACAATGATCTATTCATGTCAAACACCTTTTTTGCAGCAACACAAGCAGTGACTATACACATGGACTTCACCCAACGGATTGTACAAAGAATCAAATTGACTACATCTGTAGAAGTCAATGATGGAAAATCTCTATAACATCAACAAAGACAAAACCTGGAGCTGACTGTGGTACAGATCATCAATTACTAGTATGCAAACTCAAGCTAAAGTTAAAGAGCAAGCCACTCATGAATGTAGCAAAATATGACCTTGAAAATATACCACCGGAATTTAAAGACTGCCTGAAAAATCGATTTGCTGCTTTCGGTATAACTGACAGAGTTCCAAAAGAGTTATGGGATGGCATCAAGAAGGTTGTGTTGGAAGAAAGTGAGAAAGAAGTCTCTACAAAAGGTGAAAAAGAAAAAATGGCCAAAATGGATGATCCAAGAAACTCTGAAAATTGCCCAGAAATGCAGAGAAGCTAAAACCAGAGGAGAAAGAGAGGCAATTGCAAAACTCAACAGAGATTTCCAACATTCAGCAAGACAAGACAAGGAGAAGTACTGCAATAACGCATGCAAGGAAATAGAATCAGAAACTATTAGAGGAAGAACAAGATCAGCTTTCCTAAAGCTATGAGAATTAAAGCAAAAATTCCAGTCTAAAATTCAAATGCTACAAGATGCTTAAGGATCCATGTTGAATGATGCTGAGAAGATCAAAAAAAGATGGAAAGAATATACAGAGTCATCATACCATAAAGATTAAGTGGACCAACAGCCATTTCAACCTTACCTTATGATCAGGAACCATTAATGAGGAAAGAAGCAGTAGCATTGAAGTCTTATCAAAGAACAAAGCACCAGGCATTGATGGCATTCCCACTGAAGTATTACAGCAATCGGTTGTAGCTGTTACCATACTTACAAGGCTCTGCCAGGAAATTTGGAAGACAACATCATGGCTAACCAACTGGAAAAGATCTGTGTTCATACCAATACTAAAGTAAGTTGATCCAACTGACTGTGGTAATTATCGCACAATTGCTCTGATCCCACATGCCAGTAAAATTCTATTCAAGATTATTCAGCAGAGTCTACAAACATACCTGGAACAAGAAGTGCAAGCAGGGTTCAGGAAAGGGCAAGGAACAAAAAACATCACCGTGGATGTGAAATTGATCCTTGAAAAGATAAAAAAAAGAATACGAAAAGGATATCTATTTGAGTTTTTTCGACTACAGCAAGGCTTTTGACTGTAAACCATGAGACACTCTGGGCCACATTAAGATGCATGGGTATACCAGAACATGTGATAGTTCTCTTGCACAGCCTTTACATTGATCAAGAAGCAACAGTTCAAACAGAATAGAAAGGAGAAACAGAATGGTTTAAAATCAGCAAAGGTGTATAACATGCTGCATATTTTTCCCCTGCTTGTTTGATTTATTTGCAGAACAAATCATCAGAGAAGCAGGACTGTATGAAGACAACAAGGGGTGAAGATAGCTGATGATATCACATTACTGGCTGAAAGTGAAGATGACCTGAAACATTTGTTTCTCAAGATCAAGGAACATAGTCTGAAAATGAGCCTGCGCCTTAATAGCATCTTAACTTGTTATTCTTTTCCCCCACAAGCATTGTTTACTACTCCCTATTATAGGCATAATCTGAGTTTATTACCCTGATACAAATATTATACACATATTCCAGGTTCTATTACCCTGTTATAGCGTATCACCATTTTGTTATAATGTAAACTGCTTTGACCCCAGGATAAAGCGGTATATACTAAAAACAGTTAAATAAATAAAATAAAAAAATAAATGTAAAGATCCTGACTACTGGCAAAATCAATAAGTTCATTGTTGATGGAGAAAGAATTAAAATAATTGACAACTTTAACCTACTTGGATCAACTATCAATAAAGAACAACATGCAGTCAAGAAATCAGACGATGCATTGCTATTGGAAGAATGACTATAAAGGACCCTGACAAGATTCTCAAGAGTAGAGATGTCTCTCTCCATACAAAGATTTGACTTATTCAAGCCATGGTATTTTCAATAATGTCATATGGATGCAAAACCTGGACAGTGAAAAAGATAGACAGGAAGAAAATCGATGCCTTTGAATCAGGGTGCTGACAACGAATAATGTGTTAACCATGGATTGCCTGAAGAACAAACAAGTCGGTACTAGAGTAGATCAAACCTAAGCTTTCTTTAGAAGCTCAAATGACAAGACTTCGACTTTCATACTTTGGACACATCATGCGAAGAGAGTGATCATTAGAGAAAGACATCAAGCTTGGCAAGGTAGAAGGTGAATGCAAAAGAGGAAGACTGGATCAATAAAATATGTAACAGCAGCTATGGGTGCTACTCTATCAACAAAGAGCCGGCTGATTAAAAACCAAACACAGTTTAGGACAACTATCCAGAGGGTCACCATGAGTTGACACCAACTTGATGGCACTTAACAGCAACACATTTTTATATAATCTGAATTTTACATGCACAGATTACAACATCACCACTTACATATTTAAAGATGCAGCTCTGCTCTTTTTTATTATTCCTTCCAACCCAGTAGAACTTAAAAAGAATTATACAAAAGGCATTGGGAATATCTGCATCAGAGGAATTGAAACATCTCGATGAATTGGGAAGATGTAATACAGCTAATTAATAAACTAAAGAGCAGCAAATCACCTGGAACAGATGGCATATATCTCAGGGTGCTGAAACAACTGAAATATGAGATTGCAGAAATACTATTAGGAATCTGTGACAATCATTAAAATCATATGTAGTATCGGAAGATTGGAAAGTGGCCAATATAATGCCAATTTTTAAAAGAGTTCCAGGTGTGATCCGGGAAACTATAGAGTGGTGATCATGATGTCAGTACTGAGTAAAATGGTAGAAATTATTATAAAAGACAAAATTACTGAACATGTAGATAGTCATGATTTAATGATAGAAAGCCAACATGAATTTAGCGAAGGAAAGTCTTGTCTTACTAATCTGTTATATTTTTTGAAGATATGAATAAATAGGTAGATAAAGGTAAGCCAGTTGATATTGTGTTCTGTATCATGATTTTCAGAAAGCCTTTGACAAAATCCCTCATGAGAGACTCTTGGGGAAATTAAAAAGTCATGGGATAGTAGGCAATGTACTATGCAATGTAAATCATGAACTGGTTAAAAGATTGAAAGCAGAGAGTAGGGCTAAATGACCAATTTTCTCAATGGAGAAAGGTGAATACTGCAGTACACCAGGGATCTGTGCTGGGCTTGCTGCTTTTTAACATATTTATAAATGACCTGGAAATGGGAATAGCGAGTGAGGTGATGAAATTTGTAGATGACACAAATAATTCAAAATTCTTAAAACACGAGGATTGTGAAAAATTGCAAGAGGACCTTGAGAAACTGGGATACTGGACATCCAAATGGCAGCTGAAATTGAATGTGGAGAAGTGCAAAGTTATGCACTTAGGGAAGAACAACCCAAACTACGGTTACACAATGCAAGGTTACACATTAGGAATCATCAATTAGAAAAAGGATCTGAGCATCATTGTGGATAATACATTGAAACCCTTTGATCAGTGCAGAGCAGCAGCCAAGAAAGCAAATAGAATTATTTATTTTTTATTTTATTTAGCTGTAATTATATACCGCCTTTCACTGTGTCAAGGCAGTTTACAGAGAACAATATGCGAATGTACATTATAACAGTGAATAAAGTAAAAATAACGTAAGAATTAAACTATATACAACATGCCATTGATTACTTTTGTATATAGTTATGACCTCAAGAGTTAACTGTGTACAGTGATTGTCATCTGATTATGTTCCTTCTGGGGAGAGGTTATGTGATAGGGCTGAAATGCACTGAGAATAGGTATGTCTTCAGATGTTTTTTGAAGGTGGTGAGGTCTGTGATGTTCCTTAGTTGGTCCAGAAGGGTGGTTCCATATCGAAGGTGCATATAGTTGAAAGGCTCATTTACATGCTTGCTGGCTGGATTTGGTTCTCATGTCAGGGATGATGAGGATGTTCATTGTTGAGGTCCGTTTAGTCCCATGTTTTTGGGAGTTCTGAAGTAGTGTTTGGAGGTGTGAGGGGGGGGGGTCGGAGTGGGTCGTTTTGTGAGTTAGAATGAGTGTTTTGTATTTTATTCAGCTCTGTAGTGGAAGCCAGTGGATTTGCTTGAGTTTAGGTGTGATGTGTTCCTGTCTTGTTGCTGCTTGTAGGATCCTTGCTGTTGAGTGGAGAGCAGTTTGCAGAGGCAGGAGTGTGGATTGCGCTAGGCCTTGGTAGATAGTGTTGCAGTAATCTAGGTGAGGCATTATGGAGGCTTGAAGAACAGAACGGAAATCTGATGGTTCTAGGAGTAGCTGGAGGCATTGCAGTGTCTTCACTTTGTAGTATAGTGTCCAGGTGATTTTGTTGATGTGGGCCTTGAATGTCAGATGTTGATCGAGGGTGATTTCAAGGTATTGGACTTCAGTCTAGGTTTTTATTGATATGTTGCTTAGAATCATAAAGAAAGGAATGGAGAATAAAACAAAAGATATTATAATGCTGCTGTTTCATGAACACACATTGAATATTGTATGCAGTTCTGGTCACCATATCTTAAAAAGGACATAGCAGAATTAGAAAATGTACAAAGAAGAGCAACAAAAATAGTGAAGGCAATGGAAGGATATCCCTATGAAGAAAGGCTTAAAAGATTAGGGCTCTTCAACCTGGAAAAGAGACAGCTGAGGGGCGATATGATAGCAGTCTATAAAATAACGATTGGAGTGGAACGGCCTTCAAAAAGTAGAAAAACAAGAGGACACGTAATGAAGCTACAATGTAACCTATGTAAGACTAATGAGAGAAAATATTTTTTCACTCAATGCATAATCAAACTCTGGAATTCATTACCAGAGGATGTAGTAAATCAGCCCCAACCCCAAAGATTTAAAAGAGGTTTAGATAAGTTCCTGGAGGAAAAGTCCATAAACCATTATTCAAGAGGACCGATGGATTACCCATGGGACAAGCAGAATGGAATCTGTATATCCTTTGGTAACCTGACAGGTACTGGTGACTTGGAGTGGCCACTGTTGAAAACAAGATACTGGGTTTGTGGAACCTTGGTCTGACCCAGTATGGAAAATCTTATGTCTTTCTGGGGGGCAAACCAACACTCCAAAAAATTTGCCAAATGGGATTAAACTTGGCATGTGGGAGAAATTGATAAAACAGACACATCAAGTTTGAAAATGGGCCAAATCAGATAGGGGATTCCAGAGAAAAAAGCCCCCCTCCCCCCAAAAATAGTTGCCCAATGCATTTCTACGGGAGAAGTTTCAGTTGCTATAGCATAGAAGCTTACAGTAAAACATAGCAGGTACAGAATTCTTCCTGTCAAACTCCCTCTCTCTGCTCTCTATTCACTTAATTCCCAAGCTCCTTCACCCCCAGAAAATCGACCCCCCCCCCCAACTTCCCTCCACCATGCTCCATCTCTCAAAAAACACTCTAGCAACTGCCTTACTAACCCACCAGATGCTCCACTCTGAAAAAAATACTCCCACCCAACTTTCTCACCATCCTGCAAGCTGCCCCATCTGCAAAATGTATACCCCTACAACTTCCCCACCACAGCAGAAACTGCCTCCACCTCAAAAAACCTCATGCAACTGCCCTATCCCCAAAACCTGACCATTCTGCTAAATGCAGCACCTCCCAAAACTAACCTTGCAATTGCCCAACCACGCTGAAAATTCCCCCACCCATGCAACCTACCCTGCTGCAATTTTCCTACCCACAAAAATTACCCCATGCACCTGCTTCAACACCTTGCACACTGCCTCTACCACTAAGTAATATTTGCTTGCAAATACCATAACATCTCTCAAACTGCCACCACACCTATAAAAATACACCCACACACAATTGCCTCTCTCTCAAAAACTACCCCTACAACTGCCCTACCTCCTGCAAGCTGCCCCACCCAAAAAAACATGCCCCCACAACTGCCCCACCCCCAAAAACCTAATCCCTTCTGCAACTGCCCCACCACCTTGCCAACTGCCACCACAAACAAAAACTACCCCCAACTGCCTATCTACCTGGAAATTGCCTTGACCCACAAAAACTACCCCAACACAACTGCCCCATTCCAAAAATTCCCCCACACACCTGCTCAATCACCCCACACACTTCCCTTACTGCTTTATAATACTCACTTGCAATTGCCCTACCACCATTAAAAAATACCCCCTACAACTATCCCATCCCCCGAATCTACTGCCACCCACATTTTGCTCAACAACCATGCAAAATCCTCCATCTCAAATACTGCCCTACCATCCTGCCAACTGCACACCTCCAAAAACTACCTCCTTCATCAGCCCCAACCCCAAATAATCCCCCACAAATGTCCCACCTTCAAAAACTCCCCCAAGCAACTGCCACCACTCACAAAAACACCCCACTGCAACCAACCCACCACTCTGCGAACTACCCTCAGGTCCCAAAGCCACCTACTTGAATCCCCAAAACTACATCCCCCAGATATGCCCCACCACCCTCAGCTAACCTCCACAGACGCAATACAAGCAGGGCACACCACAGAACATATACAGGGATTATAATTCCCTAATGTTGATGTACTGCATTTAAATTATTCACTTAAATATTTCATTTTCTTTGCTGTTATTTCTACTGTGATAGCTACTGACTGAGTGGTACTGCTTTCTTATTGGTTGCTGTGTGTACTGGCAACTGATATCTGTTGACAGGAGTAGGGCTAGATTAAAACACTGGCAAGTGAAGCATAAGGTACAAAGGTTTGGGTGCGGGGGGTGGGGGGAGGGAAGAGTTGTCAGATGTGGAGTAGAGGAATAGCCTACTAGGGATTAGAGCACTGGCTTGGGAACCAAGAGACCAGGGTTCAATCCCCACTAGCACTCCTTGTGGCCTTGGGCAAGTCACTTGCCTCAGAAGAACCCAAGTTATCAATGTCCCTGTTTAATGTTCATTACCAAGTTTACGTTACAATATCACCTGCAAAGCCACTTAACCCTCCGTTGCCTCAGGTACAAAAACATAGATTGTGAGCTCTTCAGGGACAAGGGAAAATATATATAAAGTATCTGAATGTACACTGCTTTGACTGGTAGAAAAGCAGTATATAAGCCTAGTTAAATAAATAAACTGCTTTGACGAAAATGAGAAAGTGGTATAAAAAACCTGTTAAATAAATAAAATGTGCTCTGGACTTCAGAGGTTAGAATTTGCAATTGTCTGCTTCTTTTCAGGATTCTACTGATTATTACATTAATGCTACAATGTAACCCCTTAAAGACTAATGAGAGAACATATTTTTTTCACTCAACATCTAATCAAACTCTGGAATTTATTACTAATAAAAGCGGTTTGTGTAGCTGGGTTTAAAAAAGGTTTGGACAAGTTCCTAGAGGAAAGGTCCATAAACCACCATTAAAGAGGACCTGGGAAATCCACTGCTTACCCTAGGACGATCATCGTAGAACCTATGCACCTTTTTGGGTACCTGCCAGGTACCTGTGACCTGGATTGGCCACTGTTGGAAACAGGATACGGGGCTTGATGGACATTTGGTCTGGCCCACTATGGAATTTCTTATGTTATGTCTTATGGAAAGATATGGAAAGTTGTAGGTAGATGAAGTTTGTAAAAGAGGGAAATTGAGCAGTAGATAGTAAGAATGAATGAGAGGCAAAACAAAATAATTGGAATAAAGCTGAAAGTAAAGCTCAGTGTTGTAGAGGAAATGAAGAAGGAAGAAGAAAGAAGAAGAGAAAAAATAATATGGGTAGAAGCCACTGGAAAGAGAGTTAAGAAAAGGCAGAGAAAAGCAGAAACTGGAGACTGGGACCAACATGAGTAGAAAAATTAAAAGGCCAGCCAATAAAGGGAGAAATGACTGGAAATGGCCGTTTTTGAGATTTACATCTGATATCTTTATATTTTGCACAGTCAGTGCCATCCCGAGGGTTTCTGCTGCCCTAGGCAGACCCTCTCTACTGCCCTCCCCGGCATCCACCTTCTCCTTGCGCTGAAGCAGCGGCTAAACTGCTGCTTCAGTGCTGTGTCAGGCCTTAAAATGCCCACACACATGCACACTCACAGCCTGGCACCCTGCCACCTTCCAACATAACTTCCTGTTGGAGGGGGCAGAAGCGGCAGGCCATAACTGCGTGCATGCGTGTGGGCCTTTTAAAGACCATTGCGGCGCTGAAGAGGTAGTTCAGCTGCCACTTCACAGGGAGGGGACGTAGTGATGTCATCCAGCAGGTGGGCCAGCCCTGTGCATACTACAGGGGGGCATGCGTCACAGTGTCTATTTTTCCAGTGCTGCATTGCATGAAGAGTCTAACTTCTTAGGGTTTCAGTTTAATTTTTGTCTACATATTTCTATTTTTAGTTTTATGATTACTTATTCTATACTTGGTGACGGTCTATCTATGATCTGCTTGCATGAAAGAGGCCAAGTATTCTGTTAGCACCAAATGCCTGTGTAGGTTCAGTCTGTTTAGTTCTCCCACTTGGTGTATTGACGTTTTAGTGTCCACTAGAGTGTTTACAGTGTTGTCTTTTACTTCTTGTGGGACTCCTGGAAGTTAATGCATTTATGGTATGGTAGAACTGCTCACTAGGGGTGGCGGAGCCTAGCGCTGAGCGAGATGGCCGCATAGAGCATTTGCTCCGGAGGGTCTGTGAAGTATCCTGCCTAGCACCCCAGAGTTTGGAGGCGAGAAAGAGAATTGCTGGTGACGGTGAGCTAGAGGAGAATGTCCGGATCTAAGCCGACGCGGCTCGACTTCCCGAATACACAGAATAACAGTGCGAAGCGCTTGAAAACGGAACCCCCCTCTCCACAAAAGATGGCGCCCGTGCGTGAGCCTGAGGCCTTGCAGGAGTTACTTTTGGAGGTGCGAGCTATCAGAGAGATGGTGCGGGCGAATGGAGAGGCGCTGACAGCTGTTCAGGACGAGGTCGGGGCGCTGCGAGTGTCTATGAAGGCGCTTACCTTAAGGCAAGATAAGATGGAGAATGTGCTGGGTGCTCACGATGAGCAGTTGTGTCTCCTGGAAAGACAGGTGAAACAAATCAAAACGCTGCAGAAGGAGCTGGAAGAAGGGAATAACAGAGCACGAAGAAATAATGTGAGGATCGTTGGTGTCCCCGAAGGGGCGGAAGGCAGAGACATGGTGGCATTCCTTCAGAAAATGATCCCGCAAGTGCTACGTCTAACATTCGCACTTCCCTTTGAGATAGAACGTGCTCATAGGGTTCCTTCTCAGCCCCAACTTAACAGCAAGTGGGAGAGACCTGTTATTCTTAAGGTACTGCGTTTCCAACAAGTAATGCAGATTATGGAGGCCTCACGGGCACGTGCCCCGGTAGAATATGAGGGTCATAGGCTGTTCTTTTTCCGGATTTTGCCAAACACACAGTGGATCGGCGGAGAGGCCTGCTAGCTTTAAGGCTGCGCTTGCAACAACTACAAGCCAAGTTCGGGTTGCTATATCCGGCTCGGATGAGGGTGACCTTACACAATCAAACCAGGACTTTCGAGGAACCGGAGGCTTTAGCTGCGTTCCTGGAGGAAAAAGAACAACTGCAGATGCGATGAGGTCAACTGAGAAGGGACTATTGTTTACTGACTGGTTTGCTATGATGGGTTGCCCACCATGCTAGTGCGGGGGGCCGCTGCTTGTGGGCGATAGCTATGTGGTCCCTGTATGCGCCCGAAGGATGTACTTCTCCTTTTGAAGAGGGCCGGGGACTGCTGAATGGTTTTGGTTTGTATGTTGTATAACACTGACACATTTACAGGGGGGTGGGAGGGAGGGGGGAGGGAGCCATGTTTTGTTGCCTCTTTGCTTCAGTTTATGTATGATAGAAGCACAGGCTCGTGCTAGGATGAGGAGTATGTACTTGCATCTTCCCTCCGTGTCCATCTTGTATCACCTGGGTTTTCCCTTTCTTTTTGGTAAGAGGGTTCTCCTCCCGGGGTCCACAGGGATATTGCTGTTTTGGGGAGTATGGGGGGCACTGCAACTGGGTGAGCCATGTATTTGTTTTGGGGACACATTGTGGGTTATTATTTAAGGGCGGAGACGGGCCGGCAATGTAAGCGGTAAGCATGGGGAGGCATGGGGACTGCTCATAGCAGGATCTTTGTGTGGCAACACGGTGAATATTAAGGTACTCTCCCTGAATGTCAAGGGGATTAATAATCCTGTTAAGCATAAGAAAATAATTCTTTATGGGAGTCAGGAAAAAGCTGATATCTTGTTTCTCCAAGAGACACATCTTGACTCAAGAGAATCTCTGAAACTTAGTATCAAACCCTTCACTGTTGTTGCATACTCGGCCGCTATACACAAGTGCAATGGCATAGCCATCTTGGTGCGGAAGTCTCTTGTCCCTGGGGTGCTCCAAACGCGTTCTGACAATGAAGGCAGGTGGACTAGAGTTCTTCTAAAAGTAGGGGGGACAGAAATAGCCTTTTTTAATATATATGCACCCAACGTAGATAGCCCAGATTTTTTCAGTTCCATTGCGGAGGAGATTTTTGCTATTTCGCCCATGTCAATAATTCTGGGGGGCAATTTTAACCTGGTGTTAGACCCTCTCACGGATAGGGCTCCCGTGAAAATAGTGAAGCCTTCAAGGGCGCATGCAATTCTACAGCCGCTGCTACAGGAGGCTGGGCTGGTCGACATTTGGAGGTTTCAGCACCCGACCGGCCGAGAATTTACTTTTTTTTCTCCTCCGCATAAGACCTCCTCACGAATAGATCTGTTCTTGATTTCTAAGGCATTGATTCCCATAACAATAGAGTCCGAAATCCATGCGATTCATATTTCCGACCATGCAGTCATATCCATACTGTTTGGGGTAGATGCTCACGATATCCCCCTAAGGAGATGGTCTTTTGATAGGGGCCTTTTGGATGAAGAGGATTTTAGGTCGATAATACGGTCGGCGATTCGGGAGTATTTCCAGATCAACAGATTGCAGGACACAGCGGGTTGGGCTTGGTGGGAGGGCTTTAAGGCCTCCATTAGAGCAATTATTACAAGTTACAGTATTAGTCAACAAAAACGGGTCAAGGCTCAGCTCAAAGATCTAGACGCACAAATAAAAGCGGGCGAGCGTATCCTCTTCCGCCGTTCCGACCCCTGTATTCTGTTGAGACTGCAGCGTTTGCGATATCAATACACCCAGCTTTTATCAAATGAGGCATCGCGTAGTGTAAAAGCGCAGAATGGCACATACTATTGGGAAAGTAATAAGGCGGGGAAACTGCTAGCTAACACCTTGCGGGCCCAAAAGGCGGTGGGTCGGATTTCAGCCATACGAGACCCACAAAATCAGAGTCTCCTGGTTACTGACGCGGCGATTGCGGAGACGTTTGAATCTTTTTACAGGAATCTGTATACTTCTGAGGTAGACTTCTCGAAAGAGGGGTTTGCGGAGTTAGTTGCTGAGTTACCAAGACCCATTCTGGACAGAGAGGCTGCGGATAGGTTGGATGCAGCCTTCTCAGTGGGGGAAATACACCAAGCGATTGTCTCCCTGGCAGGGGGAAAGGCAGTCGGTCCGGATGGACTTCCTATTGAATTCTTTAAAACTTTCTCTGCAGAACTAGCCCCTCAACTTCAGTTGTATTTTCAAGCCTTAGCACTGGAACCGGTTCAATCGGGGGCTTTTGCTGCAGCGAATGTAATTGTGCTGGAGAAAGCTGGTAGAGATCATCAGTTAGTAAGCAACTACCGCCCTATTTCACTGCTGAATTCAGATTATAAAATCTATGCTATGGTCTTGGCTCGCCGAGTGTCCAAAGTAGCTCCTCGGCTGATTCACCCTGATCAGTGTGGGTTTGTGGAGGGCAGGTCCACTGCTGACAATGCCAGGTTGCTCTGTCACATTCTCATAGGGGCCGAACAAGTGTGCCACCCGGTCATTGGTTTATCGCTTGACGCCGAGAAGGCGTTTGACCGTTTGAAATGGCCTTTTATGTTGGCAGTGTTAGACTGGTTTGGCTTTGGTAGCGGGTTTGTCAACCTACTTAAAGTGTTGTATACACGCCCCACTGCCAATATTTGTCTGAACAACACTCAATCGAAGGGAATGGTGCTGGGCCGAGGCACCCGGCAAGGATGTCCTCTATCCCCATTGCTATTTAACCTTGCTTTAGAGCCTCTGGCGTTGTTGATCTGCCAAAACCAACATATTCAGGGGATCACGGTGGCGGGCTTAGACATTAAGCTTTTGGCATATGCTGATGATCTGCTCTTATTTTCCACCCCAGGTTCAGTGTCGCAGATTTTTAGTCTTATTGACCAGTATTCACGCCTGTCAGGGTACAAAGTAAACTGGTCAAAATCCACGGTTTTCCCATTGAATTCTCTTGCGAAGAAAAGTGACTTGAAGCACCTTCCTTTGGTATGGGAATCAAAAATGATCAAGTACCTGGGGTACAGTATTGCTACCCACTGGAGGAGACAATTATATTTAATTCTTTCTGGGTATTAGATCTTGTTCGGGCCCTGTCCAGTAAGTGGTCCCCCCTGGCCTTGTCGTGGTGGGGGCGGTTAGAGACGATCAAGATGGCGATTACCCCAAAGATTAATTACATCCTTGAGATGCTTCCTTGCTATCTTCCGAGGCAGACTTATCATCAGATTGAGGGGATGCTAAGCCATTATTTATGGAAAAATAAGACCCCAAGAATCACTCTGAAAAAATTGAAGGCTAGGAAGGAGGAAGGTGGGGTTAATTTTCCTGATTTTTGGGCTTACCATTTTGCCTTTTTACTTAAACAGGGATCCAGGTGGATGGAGCAGATAACAGAGCAGAGCCCTACTTAGTCTACGCATGTGTTACCATAATGTAAATAGAATTTGCAATCATGTTTTCTGTTGGATTGTACATAGTTTACCCCAGTTGTAAGCCCATGTTACGTTTCCTGTTATTTGTAAACTCAAGACATGTCCTAAATGTCTGAGTAAAAATCTGTTTTATGTAAACCGCACTGATAACAAATAGCGCGGTATATAAGAACTGTTAAATAAATAAATAAATACTTGGCTGGTTCTGGAGCAGAAGCTTACCACCCCCATTCCCAGCTATCTTTTGCCTCAGATGGTATGCCCAAAAGGGGTTGTCTCGGTAGTAATAAGTGACTCACAAAGAGCTTTTGTAACTCTGCGGCACGCCTTGCTGCATGACAAAAAGGTATTCGAATCTATGTCCCTCTGGTACAACCCTTTCTTCAAAATACAGTGTGAGGTTTTTGCTTGGCGAAAGTGGTACTCCTGGGGCATATGGGAATTAGGGCAGCTTGTTGCAGCGGGTAGCTGGAAGCCTTTTGATAAGCTGCAGCGGGAATTTCACCTCCCAGGGTCCTTGTATTTTCAATGGTTACAAATTAGACATTGTGTGGGGAAGGCTGTGGCACATATAAAGCAACTGGGCAAAGAGAGTAGCATAGCGATCGTGATCCAACAGGTCGCACATAAGGCAGGGGGTGCATCTCAGTATTACAAATTGCTTAGTCAGAACGATCCCTCATTGATACAAGGGCTGCAATGTGTCTGGAAGCAGGAAGTAGGTGTTGACCTTCCCTCCCAGAGCTGGGCAAAGTTCTGGTCGAGGACAGTCAGGGTGTCAAGATCGGCATCTATAACTCAATCACTTCTTTTTTTTGCACACAGGGCCTATTATACGCCGGTTAGACTGGTCAAATGGGATGAGACTTCCGGCAACAAGTGCTGGTCTTGCCAAAAGTCCATATGTACGTTAAAGCACATTGTGTTTAGCTGCCCTTGTGTTCAGGGTTTCTGGCTGCATATCTGGGATAGGATACAACTAGTGCTGAAGTTTCAGGCTCCTCTCTTTCAGGCCATAGTTGTTTTTCGATCTCAAGTGGGGATTCCTGCCCTGGATAAGGATTGTTACTTTCTCCTTGACTTCATGGTGGGAGTTGCCTTACATATGTTTATTATGAATTGGAAGCATACTTATGACGTAAGCTGGCATGCATGGTGGAATCTGCTTTCTCTGTATAGTAAATATGAACAACTGCCTAGAAAGGGTGGGACTTTGGGTATGTCTAAGCACGTGAAATGGAAGGCTTTGAATGAGTTTGTCGCCCATGCTTGAGCAGATTAGTGGGATTGCCCTGCCCGACAGCTTGCCTCTGGTGGCCGGTGCCCGATAGGTGTCTGCCTCCTGGTGGACCCTGAGGTGGGGGGGGGGAAGGGGAAGTTTTGGGTGGGTGGGTTGAACAGATGTATTTCGAAGTTTCTTTTGTTGAATTTTGTATTGTGTTGATGTTTTGTTTGGTGATTTGAAAATCAAATAAAAATATATTTTAAAAAAAAATGAACTGCTCACTAGGTCCTGAATGAGTTTTGAAGGGTTTTCTATTACTTCACAATATGCCTGGTACTGGATTTTGGATTTGGATTTGGATTTAACTCACACCTTTCTCAGTAATAGCTTAAGGCAAGTTACAATCCAGTAAGTCGATATTTTGCTCACATGTTGTGCCAGTGGAATTTGAACCCTGGTTTCCTGGTTCTCAGCCTGCTGCTCTAACCACTACTAACAGCTCTTACAGCCACTACTGTATATATTCTAAACATGTTTTGTTTATTATTGAATTAACAAAAGCCAGCAGAACTAAAGCCTAGTGGCCATTTGGTAGCCTACAAAAAAACGTATAAGCATATCATTTTATGGTTGCCAGGAGCCAAAGGATTTCTGTTACATTTCTGCTGAACACCAGTGTTCGCATTGCCATCAATGGCTGTGGGACTGGGGCTGACTGATAGCCAAGTGTTAAAGTCCTTGCATATTTTTCCGGAATGCTACAAATACTGTCCCTGTTAATATGTTGTATTATTTTGGTGTATTACTTTGGGGGGGGGGGTGTTGGCACATAATTTCCTTGCATGTGTTCAGTGTGCATATTACAAAGGATATAAAAAGACTTGAAATGGTTCAGAGGAAGGCAACCAAAATGATTTGGAGCCTGTACCAGAATTCATATGAGAAGAGACTTGAAGACCTAAATATGTACACTCTAGAGGAGAGGAGGGACAGGGGAAATATGATACAGAGTATTAATGAACAAACAAACCTTTTTCAAAGAAGGGGAAGCTATAGTACTAGAGGGCATAACATGAAGCTGCAAGGGGTAAATTAAAAGTATTGTCAGAAAATACGTTTTCACTGAAAGGGTGGTGGATGCTTGGAATGCTCTCCCGATGGAGGTGGTTGGGGCAAATAGAGTGACAGAATTCAAAATGGCATGGAACAGACACAGTGGATCCCTTTATAGCAAGAGGATAAATAAAAATAAATGTAACTATTTTTTTTTATTCTTCAACAAATAGAGAGAGGTGATCTGCACAGAGCGGTGGTATACCTAACTCTAGCCACCTTACTGGGCAGATGAGATGGACCATACCGCTCTTTATCTTCCGTCATTTACTATGTTACTATATTACCATCAGTAAAAGAGATACTAGGGGGGAGGCAGCTGCACTAGAGCCACACAGTAAAGAAATACTTCCCTACTGTGTTCAATAGTACCCTATTGTCCCTTTACTGTTTACATACGGTAGGTGTTGCCCTCACCCCAAGAATTTTAACTTGCCTCATCCAAGCCCTGCCCTAGCCCCGCCCCACTTTAGTCTGCCCAAAGCAGCTGAGTTCTGACTACCTATATTTTCTATGTTTCCTGTGCTGTACAAGTTAAGCGTCTGTGTGTGGTGGCAGATGGAAGAGAAGTGAAGCTCTCACCCTTCAAAAAATGCTTCAATGCATTTCTTTAAGAAAAGCTACTCCAACAGCTGGAGCATACAAACATTAATTCACAATAACATAGTGATTATGGAATTGCACCTGTCAAAGCACCCTCCCCTCTCCTCTCCTGATAAAAGATACACAGAGAGCCAACAGAGAGATAAACACACAAACACACATAGAAACATAGAAAATGATGACAGAAAAAGACCACATGGCCTATCTAGTCTGTCCTTCCATATCAACAACTACAACAGTCCCATTTTTTTCTTCAGAGATCCTCTGTGTTGGTCCCATGCTTTTTTGAAATCAGATACCGTCCTCATCTCTACCACCTCCATTGGGAGACTATTCCACAGATCCACTACTCTTTCCGTAAAGAAAAATTTCCGCATATCACTCCTGAATCTATTTCCTTTCACCCTCATCCCATGTCCCCTCGTAGCAGAACTTGCTTTCAATCAAAAGAGGCTCTCCCCCTGTACATTTATGCCATGGAGGTATTTAAATGTCTCAATCATATCACCTCTATCCCACCTTTCCTCTTAGGTGTACATATTAAGATTCTTAAGTCTATCCTCATATGCTTTATAATGAAGACCACTAACCATTTTGGTAGCCACCCTCTGTACTGACTCCATCCTGTTTATATCCTTTTGAAGGTGCAATCTCCAGAATTGCACACAATACTCCAAATGAGGTCGCACCAAAGACTTATACAGTGGCACTATCACCTCCTTTTTTCTGCTAGCCATTCCTCTCCATATGCACCCAAGCATCCTTCTAGCTTTTGCTGTCGCCTTTTCTACCTGTTTAACTACTTTAAGATCATCTGACACAACCACGCCTAGGTCCCGCTCTTCTTTAGTGGACAAAAGTACTTCACCCCCTATACTATATTGCTCCCTTGGATTGCTGCAGCCCAAATGCATGACCTTACATTTTTTAACATTAAATCCCAGCTGCCAAATTCTAGACCATTCTTCAAGCTGAGCTAGATTCCTCCTCATGTTATCTACACCTTCCTGGGTGTCTACTCTATTGCAGATTTTGGTAACATCCGCAAAGAGGAAAACCTTACTCGACAGCCCTTCCGCTATATCACTAACAATGATGTTAAACAGAATCGGACCAAGGACATATCCCTGGGGCACACCACTGGTAATTTCCATCTCCTCAGAGTGAGCTCCATTTACTTGTACCCTTTGTCACCTCCCACTCAACCAATTTCTATCCCAAGCAGTAACTTTAGGGTCCATCCCTAAGGTGCTTAGTTTGTTTATAAGTCGTCTGTGAGGAACGGTGTCAAAGGCTTTACTGAAATCTAAATACACTACATCAAGGGCTTTCCCTCGGTCCAACTCCCTGGTCACCCAGTCAAAGAAGTCAATCAGATTTGTCTGACAAAACCTGCCTCTAGTGAATCCATGCTGCCTCAGATCCTGTAATCCGCCGGACTCCAGAAACCTCACTATTTTCTCTTTCAGCAGTGTTTCCAATAATTTGCTCACCACCGAAGTTAAACTAACTGGCCTATAGTTTTCAACCACATCCTTACTTCCGCTTTTATGTAAAGGCACCATATGAGCCTCTCTCCAGTCCTTTGGCACCACTCCTGACTCCAATGAGGCATTGAAAAGGTCAGTCAGTGGAGCTGCTAGAACATCCCCAATTTCCCTCAGTATTCTAGGGTGTATCCCATCCGGTCCCATTGCTTTGTCTACTTTAAGTTCAACTAGTTTCTCACAAACACAGCCTTCTGAAAATAAGAACATAAGATATGCCATACTGGGTCAGACCAAGGTCCATCAAGCCCAGTATTCTGTTTCCTTCAAGATGCCCCTCGCTTCTATTCCTGTTGATGTTTTCTGAACAACACAGTTGAAGAACCTGCTCCTGGTTCTTCAACTGTGAACACAGAACAGAAATATTTGTTAAGCAAGTCCGCTTTATCCTCATCAGCTTCTACATATTCCTCCCCTTCACCCTTGAGTCTGACAATACCAGTTTTGCCCTTCCTCTTCTCACTAACATATCTGAAAAATGTCTTAGCTCCCTATTTTATTGCATTGGCTATTTCTTCCTCTTTTTGAATCTTTGCTAACATGTCCATGCATACAAATATGCATGTACAGACAGACAGATGTGTACATGTACACATGCACATGCACGCACACATACACACACAGAGGGGCTGGAAAGAATTCCATGAGCCATGCTCTGCATGTGTTCTCTCCGTATTTATTTATTTATTTGATTTATTTTAAAACATTTCTGTACCGAGTAAACCACAAGTGTGATCCAAGATGGCGGCAGCATTTTTCGGTTCAGCTGGATTAGGCTTTGCCACTCTTAAATATTTACTTTTGTTCATTTTTTTATCTTTCTAAATGGGGAAGAGAAAGAGGAAAATCAGAACTTACCGCGAGGTTGGACAGCCCCCTGGACAATTGCCTATTGTCAAGTTTGTTACCATCAGAGCAGTGGAGGAAACTGCTGGAGTTAGCGCTGGAATTGACGGGAAGGCGGTCCTTTCAGCTTTGAACGTCAGTCTGAGCCGGGAGAAGCGCATCCTACCAAGAGAATTTCTAACACTGGGGATTCCAGTGCCGCTCAAGATTCCCCCCTTGTCTTAAGAAGTCAGGGTGTTGGAGTTGGTATCGGGGGATTGATCTGACCTCGAAGCCTTTGGATGGCCTTGCGAAGGTTTGGGGGTGATCTCACTGGGGCCTTTTTCATTAGCGGCTGGTATTACCCTGGGTGTAATGGCGTCAGCAATGGCATCTGACCCGAGTGTTTCTTCGGCGCTATGGCGGGAGAGAGGCCCCACCTCCTGGACGATAGAAGTGTTTTGATGAAACCCCCAGTAGTTACTTTGGATGCCATGTGGTCTGCAATTGTGTTGTTGGAGAAGACAGTATCCAGTCAATCAAATGCTGTTGAAAAGGCCACCCAGGACTTACAATCACAAGTTGTTTTACAGAAACAAGCTCTTTCGAGCTCCGGTGCAAAGGTGGAAAATTTAAATCTACAGGTACAAGCACTTCAAGTTCAGAGTGTCCCATTTGTGCGGGACAGCTCAGCATTGCAGGTGAAATTGGTGAAGTTGGAAAACTTCTCCAAAAGGCTGAATCTACATTTTGTGCATTTTCCTAAATCTACGACTATGTCTCCTTCTGACCTCTTTAAGAAATATCTTTTGAACATTCTAGACATACCAGAGAATGTGCTCCCTCCCACTTCTAAAGTTTATTATTTACCTGTTAAGAAACGGTCAAGTAGTTTGGTTTTGTCTGACGGGCAGGGAGCAGCATCTCCTGATATCCTTTATCTAAGACAAGATTTGGAGGATTCATCAGGAGAAGGTGTGCAGAGAGCTACATTATTAGTCTCCTATGTTCTGGAACTTAATCGAACTTGGACTTTGAGGTTGATTTTTCAGAATTCTCAAAAACCTTTTTGTTTGGACAGAAGATCAGGGTTTTGCCGGATGTATCTTTTAGTACTCAGCTTAAAAGATGTCAATTTCTGGCTATGAGAACTGAGGTGTCTCTATGTGTTTTTCTTTTTTGCTTAGATTTCCTTGCAAATGTTTAATTAAATCAGTGTCTTGTAGATATATTTTCTATGATTCAAAGCAATTGCATAGATTTCTGGATGCTCAAAAGCCTCTTGACGCAGTTTCAGCTCCGGGGAGGGGGGGGGGCGTCTTGAAGATTGTTTCTCTGTAGGATGCAGAAGTTGTACTCAGGGCCATGTGGCTGTCGTTTTTGCCTTTGGATAATAGTTGCTTATGTTATAAATGTATTATTTTTGAATATCAAGCCTTTTTCTTGGTTCTCTGTCTCCTTATATTGAGGCTATCAGTGATTAGCACTAGTTGCGATAAGTATTTACAAATTCATTTGCCTTTATTTTTCCTTTTTTTTTCTTCTTTTTTATTTGTTTGGAAACTGCTCAATTGTGCTATTCCTTTCTTTCAAGTATATATTTGTATTACTTAATGTTTTGTTAAATGAGAAATAAAAAGTAAAAAAAAACCCAAAAAACATTTCTATACCATCATATGCCAAGTAGGGCCAGCCCAATCATTAGGCAAATTAGGCAATTGCTTGGGGTGGCAACTTCAGGGAGAGGGAGTGGCAAAGAGCAGGGTATTCAAAACTAAACAATAGATTTTGGTAGCTGGGGGGGGGGGAGTTTAAGGTTTGCCTAGGGCACTAACACCTTGAACCAACTCTGGGGCTGACCCTGTAGGGTTGTCAACTTTTCAAAAAAAAAAGCGCACCACCTGTGGCTAGCCATGATTTATCCATGCCTGCTCCTTGCCCTGCCCCCTTCCCAACCCCTACCTGCCCATAAAAAATAACTGCAGAGAGGGCAATGGTGCAGGCTTTAGCGTCTGGAAGCTATACAGCATCTATTCAGCCACAGTCCCCTTCTCAAGCCCCTCCAACACACATATGATCTCCCCTATGGCATTAAATCCAAACATATATTCTGTATCCACTGAATCCCGCCCCTGGCCCCTTCCCCAACAATCTGTGCAGAGCGGAGTTTCTCTTATGGTAAGTTTTATGGGGAAGATTCTAGCTCTGCTCTGCACAGATTGGGGAAGGAGCCAGGGGCGGGGTTCAGTGGATTTAATGCCATAGGGGAGAGCATATCTCAATACCAAGCATATCATGAATTAATCAGACAAGGCCCAGAGTTGATTCAAAGTGTTGATACCCTAAACCCCCAATGCACTGCACCTACTATAACAACCCGCCACCATCACCTCACCAGCCACGTCTTCTAGTATTCAGCGTTACAGCATAGATCTTTGCCTGGTGCACAAAAAACATATGCAGACATGTGCCCCCACGACCAACATGACGACAACATTTCAGTAAACCTCAACAACATTTATGTAATCCAACAGCGCCCTTCCCAACATATCATATAGAAGCGCCATCTTAGAACACTAAAAAGAAACAGCACATTAAAAAGGTCTTTCAAATTTCTTACCATAGAAAAATAGGTGAAGGTAATGAATTAAATTCAGCTGCAAAGAAGCTTCGATGGACAGCCACATTTTGAGATGGTTGAGATAAATGGAGCCTTCTCCTTTCAATCATTATTTACATCACACTAGGTAAGCCCTTCCCATAGAACATCTGTTCCCATCCTCTCCTCTCCTGCAGCTGACGATAAATCACTATTTGTGTTACAGGAGATAGGTTGTGCAGACATGGGTGTAGTTTGGCTGTTTCATTTGGAGGGCAAAGGGTGGGATAGTCAGATTGGGGTGGTGACATTTACATATATACATCTCATACATATTCATTCGGGTTATTTCAAAAATAAACAGACTGGATAGGAATCAGTATTAAACTGATTTTTTTACTAGAATATGCCAGCACCATGAGAATTTCTTTCATGTGCCCACACTGAGATTCACCTGAAGCAGCAAGTGAAGGGCACTTTCCCCTCTCCCCCTTTCCTAGGCCTGATGCCAGCACTCTCCCCTTCCCTCTACCACCCCAGCCTTCTCCCCCATTCTCCCTCCTTCTGAAGTTTATAATGTATACTTCACAAGCAGCATATCAAAGTGTTGTTGGAAATTCTTGGTACCCAATAGAATTGGGAATATTTCTGTACCTTCCTGCCCCTATTTGTCTTGCACTGTGAGACGGGTAAGGACAGAGAGATAAGAGTGTAGGGTGAAAGCCCTACATTGCCCCTCACCACTTGCCTTGCTCTCCTTGTCTTCCACCCCTTCACCCTATCCCCCCTCCCCCCATCTCACACCCTTCACACGTTTCTAGCCCATGCTACCACCGCTGCCTCGCTCCCCAACGGCCTAGCATCTCTTCCCTCCACCGTAACCGTGCATCTTCACTTTCTTCCACCTGTCACAGCTACTACCTCTTGCTAGTCCCAGCTCCACCATGCAGGGAGCTTATTGTGGTGAGAGAACTATGAAGTGCTGCATTTTTGAAGAGCTGTGGACAGGAACGTGTGAGTGAAAGAGGGACTGGATGAAGAGGCGGGGTAGCAGACCGAGGGGGGAGGGTTATGAGAGAGAGAGCCTGAAGGAGGGAGGCCATAAGCAAGACACAGCCCCCAGTTTCCCCATCACACACACACACAGCCCCCAATGCTTGCCAAGACACAGCCCTCCACATACACACATGCAGTCCCCTAAATGAAACATACATATGAATGCTCCCCCCCCCCCCAACACCTGATTCTGGAAATGTGGGAAACATGCCATTGTGTCTCACTGCTAGTATAGACTTTTCAACTTTTTTTTTTTTTGCTGCACTCAAGCTCTCCACACTTGCCGCAACCGCCAGAGTACCACCAGAGGCCTCCCCAAGAACTTGGTCTGCCCAAATCACTACCAGCCCAATCCCTTTCCTCATCATAGTTTGCGGCTCTCATCTTTTCTTTTTGAAAGGCTCCTCCACCTTCGTTTGCATTCACCGTGGCCCTCTTCAATACCGGCACAACGATCCTAACCCCAAATCATGTGGCCGTGTCCACCTCAGCTGGTGACCAACTTGCTGTCTGACGTCCCATCTCTAGAGAGGCCTCAAACAGGATGGCCCAGGTATATTTAAAAAATAAATATTTTACCCACTCCACGGAGCAGCAAGGGGCAGCAGCCGAACCCTCCTCAAAGTGCTGGATAAAGGACGGAGCCAGAGCACAGGAAGTGATAACAAAACGAAACTGGTGTACACACAGCATGCAAGAGGAAGTAATATACAGATAGGCAACATTTAAATTACCCCACCAGGACCCTGATTGCAGCCATTCCAGCACTTCACTTCTGCCCATGGGGATTGGGATCCCCACGGGCAGACACGGATAGGAGCGATCAGCGCTGGCAGTTGTCAGAAAACCGGCCCTTCATTGACCAGTTTTACCATCCTGCCAACCGCCTGCCTCCAACTTGTAAAACCGGCCGACAGCCTATAACCAGTCGGTTGGTGACCCTACAGCCCTGATGCCAAGGGCAATCAAGCAGTGTACAACCCATAAAATAATGGCTATCCTAGACCCTAAAAGCACAATTCACAAACATATACATAGGAACCCTGCCCCTTATCTTCCTGCCGCCATCAGACAGAATTGGCTCGGACTCTATTGTGCCTCCTCGCAACATTTTGGAAACAGGAAAGTTTATAAAGCTTTTCTAAAGTGTAGTAAATGTTGTTCTTACCTCAAACTCTGGAAGCTTGTTCCACCATGTAGAACTTTGTCTTTTTGGTAAAGAGAATTCTGTAGGCACAGAATAGACAAGTTCTATTTTGAAAGAGGCCTTATGTATACAGTACTTAACATAAAATAATGATCTATGACAAACTTCTGGTAGCAAACATTGTTTTCCCGTTCATTTATTCTGCAGAGTTTTCTTGTACATATTTGATTAGAAGCTATGTCAGATTTGATTTTGTACATGCATGGCAGGAGATCCAAAGAGATATTTAAAATATATGTGTAACTTGCAAAACAGGCTATTAGACTATGACAAATTGAGTTCTTTATTCTGGCTCTTTGTTCTTACTGAATATGCCACTGATCAGATTCTTATCAAGTAACATCTGTTTCCTCCAAAGGAGATGCCCAGCTCAAGCTATATTAGCAGCAACACAAATGATTTCCATTGGCAAAATTAAACCAGACAAAACAACTGAATTAACCATTCCATGTTATTTTTTGTTTTTTGATAACAGCTGATGGAAGCATTTAAGAATACATTGCATCTTTGTGGACACTAATGAAAATGTGCCTTACTAAATCAAGTGCTGTGTTTCACAGAATGAAATTAAAATACGTCCGATTCACCGAAGCTTCTCACAATATACATTTCTATGCATCCTCTGAAACTGACAGCATGACCTGTAAGTGGATGTGCTTTGGCCTCTAATATTGAAAAAAGCATTACATCTACAAATATAGTTTGATGTGCGAAATAAAAATATCACCACTTTTGTTTTTAAAGAAGCTTTTGTTAATGCCATGTTTTGTTACAGCATGTTCATCTTGAGGCCTGGCATTTATACACTATTCTGTCCAAGACAGAGAACCACCGTTGCACCGCATAATGCAATGATGGATTGTTTGCTTATCAAGAGATATGTTTACTATTAGGTAATTTTCAATCCCGATACTTCAAGATATTTGAAAATAATTGTGGGATTAAAGAAACCCAATTGTTACACTATAGTGGTGATTCTTTCTATGATTTTATGGTAGTGGGGCAGTAACCAAACAGCCATGACACCACTATCCTTCTTTTTGGCCCTCCTCAAAGAAGGTAGAGGTCAATCAAACTTAACAGAGTTGAAGTGGATACCAAGGCTGAAGGTATTTTAAGAGGACATACAGGGAATCTAATAACTGGTATCTTGAGTCTTTCCTACCCCACCTTGTTTGTTGAGGACACAGCCTTTCGAGGTCAGCCAAATCAATTATTAAGCACACATTTCCAGACTGTCATAAGAACATAAGATATGCCATACTGGGTCAGACCAAGGTCAATCAAGCCCAGTATCCTGTTTCCAACAATGGCCAATCTAGGTCATACGTACCTAGCAGTTTCCCCAAAAGACACAGGTTCCACAATGTTTGTATTGGGTCAAGCAATGATATCCTGGGTCCCTTTTAATAATGGTTTATGGACCTTTTCTCCAGGAACTTGTCATTGAGGGCATTCCTCTAGTTTAACTTGTAAATAACCTTTTGGGCTCAAACACCCTCTGTGATAGTACAAGCCAGAATGATGCAACAAATTAATTGGCAGCCTATATTAACCCATGACATGTCAAACCACAATAGTATCAGCATCATCCTACATTCTTATTCTATCAACTGCCCATGGTAAAGTGAAAACTTCTCAGCCTTGTGTCCATGATGAAAGGGTTAGGTGCGGTGGCCAAAGGAGTATAGAGATCAACTGATTTCAGTTTTAAAGTCCCCATTGGTCCTATCTTCAGCACCTACTGATAGGTCAGTTGTTGGGTTCTTCCACAGCATGAGATTGGCAGCATCGCAGGTCCACATGAGAAACAAAGCAGATGCCAGTGCTCACTTTTTATTTATTTATTTTTATTTATTTATTTAGCTGTATTTATATCCTGCTTTTCACTGGGTCAAAGAGGTCAATTGGGGGATACATTTAACATGAGGGGATATGAGACACATATGCTAATACTTACAGGGAACATGGGCAATGTAGGGTTAAGTGGCTTGCCCAAGACCACAAGGAGTGCCTATAGGACTAGAAATCCCAGTCCCTCTAGCCTGAGATTGCTGTCCCCAGGTGGGACTTGAACCCCTGGCCCTCCGGCCTGAAGTACCTTGTTCTAACCACTAGACCACCCCTCCCCACTTTTGGGCCCACTCACACCTCCTATGGCACCAGAAGTCCACAGAGAGCCCATAGTATCAATATTCATCTAGGGAAAAGCAGAGACACTCCATTACCCAAGAAACACTGCAAACAAAGAACCTTTTTGATTCCATTAGCACTTATAAAGAATTATACATGTAAAGATCAGATTTTTCATTAAATCCAGGTGGTAGCAATGGGAGCAACAATAGCCCCATCAATCACTTGTTTATGTGTTCAGGTCTTTGAGGAGGAGTATACATATTGTTCAAAACTATAGCAAAATCTACTATTATGCACATGTTTTATTTTATTTATTTATTTATTTATTAACATTTTTTATATACCGCACTATTCGTTATCAGCGCGGTTTACATGGAACAAGAAACTTCAGACAAGTTACATTTATCTGGTCATTACAGTTAACAGGAAGATCAACTTGGATAACAGGAGCAACTATTTACAAAACAACTATATACATAGCAGTGTCATAGTGTCTGAAAAGCGAACTGTTAATCTGGTGAAGTAGTGTAATGTGCTGTTGAGACAGGAAAGTTTACATGGTTGGAATGTAGTTATTGATATTTGGGGGTGACTGTGTTTCTTTGTTCCCTGGGAAGTGTTTGAGGAAAAGGTGATGTTTAAGGGCCTTCTTGAACTGGCTGAGATCGGAGATGGCCCTAATGTGTGATGGCAGGGTGTTCCAAGGTTTTGGGGCACATAGACTGAAGGCTCTGCTCGATGTTGTAGAGTTGTATCTTAAGACTTCCTTTGGTATGATTAGCATATTTATTTCCGTGGTTCTTCTTAGTCTGTTGGGTGGGATTGGTTGTATCATCTCCGATAATGAGGTGGAGGCGAGACCTTTGTACGCTTTAAAGGCCAGGAGCAGTGTCTTGAAAGTGATTCTCGCTTGAATAGGAAGCCAGTGTAGTTGTTTTAGAAGTGGCGTAACATGGTCTCTTTTGGATACTCCAAAAAGTACTCTCGCTGTTATGACATTTTCCTTATAGAGAAAGGATTAAGAGAATTTTTAGTATGGATTAATTGGATAATCATCTACAATTTGTTCTGCAGGTGAAAACTACCTCTATCATTTTTTGGATATTCAAATAATTAAACAGGATACTATGTTTTCTATATTAATTTATCATAAGAAACCAAAAAGAAAAAGTATATTGAATTACAGAAGTTACTATCCACGTCATCTGTGTGACAATATTCCTTCAGGTCAAATATTTTGTCTCAGACGTCTTCATACTTTAAAAGAGGAATATGCAAAACAGTCTGAAGTCAAGATTTAGTGACAAGCAATATCCCTTGCAAATTATAATAATGTATAGAGATGAACAAATAATATTAATAATGATCTTTTATTGCTACATTCTTTGAAATAAGAAAATTCTGCATATGCCTGTGTTTTGTCCCATTCTTCACAGGCATCTATGATCAAGAAAATAATATTATGCCATTGGGATATTTTAAAAGTTCATAATATATTTAAAAAGCCACCAAATTTTGCTGATGAGTGAGGTCTTAACTTGGTAATTAAATGTTAATGTGGGTTTTTTTTAAATGGAATGCCTCAACATGTCACCCTTTCCTTCTTTTCTAAGATCACTGAGGAAGAAATAACTCATCTTCTCTCCTCCTCTAAACTTACTACTGCTCCTCTGTTTCCATCACCCACCCATCTACTAAACTTAGTCTCCTCCACTGCCATCTGTCTTATCGTCAACCTATCACTTTCTATTGCAACTGTTCCTGCAGCCTTCAACATAGAAACAGAAATATGACGGCAAAAAAAGACCAGATGGCCTATCTAGTCCACCCTTTTATATCAACCTCTACAAGAGTCCCCTTTTTTTCCTTTTGAGTGTTTGTCCCATGCTTTTCTGAAGTTAGATGCTTTCCTCATACCTACCACCTCCACTGGGAGACTATTCCATACATCTCAAACTCTTTCCGTAAAGAAATATTTCCTCATATTACTCCTAAGTCTATTCCCTTTCACCCTCGTCCTATATCCCCTCACAGCAGAGCTTGCTTTCAATTGAAAGAGGCTCTCCTCCTGTGCATTTATGCCATGGAGGTATTTAAACGTCTCAATCATATCACCTCTGTCTCGCCTTTCCTCTAAAGTATACATATTAAGAGCCTTAAGTCTGTTCTCATATGCTTTATAATGAAGACCCACTAACCATTTTAGTAGCCATTCTCTGCACCATCTCCAACCTGTTTATATCCCTTTGAAGGTGCGGTCTCCAGAATTGCACATAATACTCCAAATGAGGTCGCACTAAAGACTTATACAGAGGCACTATCACCTCCTTTCTTCTGCTGGCCATTCCTCTCCCTAGGCACCCAAGCATCCTTCTAGTTTTTGCCATCGCCTTTTCTACCTGTTTAGTTACTTTGAGATTGTCAGACACAATCACACCTAGGTCCCGTTCTTCTTTCATGGACAAAAGTATGTCATCCCCTATACTGTACTATTCCCTTGGATTGTTGCAGCCCAAATGCATGTCCCCACATTTTTTAGCATTAAATCTCAGCTGCCAAATTCTAGACCATTCTTCAAGCTTATCTAGATCCCTCCTCATGTTATCTAGACCTCCCTGGGTGTCTATCTAATGCAGATTTTGGTATCATCCGCAAAGAGGCAAACCTTAACTGATAGCCTTTCCACAATTTATTTAGCTGTACTTACATACCACTTTTCACCGGGTCAAAGCGGTTTACAGATATATGCTAACAGGCACTTTTTATTCCCTAACAATATCACTAACAAAAATTTTAAAAAGAATCGGACCAAGGACATATCCCCTACGGCACTCCACTGGTAGCCTCCTTCTCCTCAGAGTTAGCTCCATTTGCCTTTACCCTTTGTTGCCTCCCACTCAACCAATTTCTAACCCAATCAGTAACTTTAGGGTCCATCCCTACGGTGCTCAGTTTGTTTCTAAGTCGCCTATGCGGAACAGTGTCAAATCTGGTCACCCAGTCAAAGAAATCATTCAGATTTGTCTGACAAGACCTTTCCCTGGTGAATCCATACTGCCTCAGATCCAATAATCTGTTGAACTCTAGAAACCTCACTATTTGCTCTTTCAGCAGCATTTCCAATAATTTACTCACCAATGATGGTAAACTAACCAGCCTGTAATTTTCAAGCACATCCTTACTTCCACTTTTGTGTAAAGTATGCTGTCATTACACCTCTCCTCAAGAAACCACCCCTTGATTCTACCTGTCCTTCTAATTATTGACCCATCTCTCTCCTCCCCTTTATTTCTAAACTAGTGGAGTGGAGGAGTGGCCTGGTGGTTAGGGCAATGGCCGAAAGCCAGAAAGACCATGGTTCAAATCCCACTAGCACTCCTTGTGGCCTTGGGCAAGTCACTTAGCCCTCCATTGCCTCAGGTACAAACTTAGTTTGTGAGTCCTTTAGGGACACAGAAATGCATAATGTAACTCTACTACTACTTATCATTTATATAGCTCTACAAGGCATATGCAGCACTGTACAGAGATGTGTAAGAGAGAGCCCTTGCTCCTAAGAGCTTACAGTCTAGTCAAGACAGACAACATAACTGCGATCTCACCTTGATCTTGTCCTTGAAAGGCTGGAGCCAAATGCTACTAAATAAAACAATAAAATAAACTACTTGAACATGCAGTTCACTGCTGCTGTCTTGACTTTCTCTCCTCTCAGTCCCTTCTGGATCCAGTGCAGTCTGGCTTTTCTCCTCTACATTCTACTGAGACGCCTCTTGCCAAAGTCTCCAATGACTTGTTCCTCACCAAATCCAAGAGCCTTTACTTGATCCTCATCCTTTTTGATCTTTCTGCTGCTTTTGACTTTGTTGATCACCACCTTCTCCTCGATACCTTGTCCTCACTTGGTTTAGGGATTCTGTCCTGTCCTGGTTCTCTTCCTATCTCATCCACCACACTTTTAGTGTATGTTCTGATGGATCCTCCTCTATTGCTATCCTGCTTTCAGTCAGTGTACCCCAGGATTTTGTCTTGGGTCCCCTCCTTTTCTCCCTCCACACTCAATCTCTTGGTATACTCATCTCCTCCCATGATTTTCAATACCATATATATGCTAATGGTTCTCAGACCTACCTCTCTGCACCTGAAATCTCTCCAGGCCTGGATCTACCTTCTCATTAGTGCCTGGATGTCTCACTGCCATCAAATTGAACATAAAAACCACTGCTGATCGCTGGAAGTAGCGGTATACAAATGTATACTAAATAAATAAATAACATAGCCAAAACTTAGCTCCGTATCTTTCCCCCCAAGTCCACCTCCCCCTTCCTCTTAGCTTTACAGTATCTCTGTGGATAACACTCCACTCCTCCCTGTCTCCTCATCTTGCAACCTTAGGGTCATCTTTGACTCCTCCCTCTCCTTCTCCACACACATCCAACTGCTAGCTAAAACCTGTTGCTTCTTTCTCTATAACATTGGAAAAATGTATCCCTTCCTTTCTGAACAACTACTAAGACCCTTATCTATTCTCTAGTCCAGAGGTTCTCAACTCCAGTCCTTGAGGGCCAAACACCATTCAGGTTTTCAGGCTGTCCCTAATAAATATGCATGAGATGCATTCGCATTCAAATGTATCTCATGCGTATTCATTATGGACAGACTGAAAACCTGAATGGTGTTTTGACCCTCCAGGACTGGAGTTGGGAACCTCTGCTCTAGTCAGTCACCTTCCCTCTAGACTATTGCAACTTCCTCTTTGTTGGTCTTCCTCTGAATGATCTCTACCCACATCAATCTGTTCAAAGCTCAGTTTCATAGTTAATCTTCCACCAATGTCGCTATGCTCACATAACCTCTCTTCTGAAGTCACTTCATTGGCTCCCTATCCATTTCTCATCCAGTTCAAACTTTTACTACTGTTCTATAAGTGCTTTCATTCAGCTGCTCCCCACTACTTTTCCTCTCTTATCTCTTCCTACACCCCTCCTCGGGAACTCCATCCTTCTGGCAGATCCTTTCTATCTGTGCTCTTTTTATTCCACTGCCAGCTCCAGACTTTGATCTTTCTACCTTGTTGCTCCTTATGCCTGCAGCAAACTATCTGAGTCGGTACATCAAGCTCCATCTGTGGCCCTGTTCAGATCCAGACTAAAAACTTACTTCTTTGAGACTGCTTTTGGATCCTGATCCCCTTAGTCTCCTGGTCACCTCCTAAGTGTTTTCTTACCATTCCCCTAGATGTATTCTAGTCCCCAGTTGTGTTGTCTGTCTTGACTAGACTGTAAGCTCATGAGCAGAGACTGTCTCTTACATCTCTCTCTACAGTGCTGTGTATGCCTTATAGTGCAATACAAATGATAATTTGTACTAATAGTCATAGTAGTTATTCATGTTAAGGAACCTTTTAGATACTACATGGAGACTGGAATTGAGACATTGGCAGTATTTTAGAAAAACCTCTACTAAATGTGGACCCTGTTCTAAAATAGTGCAGGAGTGCATATGTATTTGCCCATAGATGGTGCCAAATGACCCATTTTGCAAATCTGCAAATGGGAAAAATCATTGGGGAATCTTGTCAATTTCCATGTGTAGGTTCGGCACATGGATGTTGCTGTTTCGCAGTTTCCACATGTAAGTGCCGCTATTTACATGTGTATATCGGCCATCTTGAAAACCTACACATATAAATGCTACCAATTAATTACAGATGCTGCTATCTTTATCCAATTCCAAGTTGTAGGGAGAACTATGAAACAGAGCATTAAGGAGGATAACCCCCCTTAACCCCTCTTCTACAGAGCTTGCCAAATCAAGCACTTTTTAGAAACCTATTTATGCCAAGGAGCAGCTGTAAAACCCGACTTGGACAATTTTAGTTATACACATGTGTTTTCCATATGAAATGGTGAATATACATGTACATTTTTGACCCAGCCAGGTGACTCTCTAACCATGTCCCCCAAATGCCCCTTTTCTATGTAGTAAGGTCATCCGTGTGTAAATTCAGCCCTTTCTAAAATTGATATTTATATGTGGATGCCATTTCCATGTGTAAATTTCTAATTTTGCACGTGAAAAGGGTGAATAAGGTTTCTAAGATAATTTTTATTTTATGGTAACATCAGATAATAAAATAATAGATGGTATTACAGCTGACAGCTTAAGTTCTAAGTTATATAAATATAATTCTAGTTGCCCTGTGTGTGCTTGATTGTAGGATACTTCCATCCTTCCATCACTGACTACATATAAGAATCAAGCTATATGGACCAGGGCATTTACATTCTGTGCTCTGGGATTGTGGAACTCTGTCCAATGAATTGAGGGAAATTTGGGAGCGGTCGGTCTTTCGTTAAAAGTTGAAGACCCACTTATTCTGTCTATTTTGGGACTATTTAGGAGTATGATTGTAGGCATATATTATTTTAGTGATGAAAATGTATTTTATGTTATTTTGTTTATATTTGAATTTTTACTTTATTGTTTGTTAGGAAATTGTTAACGCTGGTTGTTACCTGCTTTTGCCTGTAGTGATTTAGTGGGGATAATGAATATATCTGAATGTTTATTTAAGATCCCTTTAAATATTTCTCCACTTTCCCATCTACACAGGGCATACCCCAGGGAACAACTCTATCAGCCCTGCTCTTCAACTTCTACATACGCCCCATCTTTGATGTCATCAGGAAACATAACATCCAATATGCAGTGTATGCAGACGAACGACATCATGATCTACACCTCCATCAATCTGAACAACCCGGACTACACTGCAATAACAATCTGCCTCCAAGACATGTCCAACTGACTCTCCCACAATAACCTAAACATAAATTACAACAAAACCAAAGCTCTTATCATTACACGCAATGCATCCTTTGTCTCACCTCAGTCAATCAGCCTACGTAACCAGACTATACCAATCGAAGATGAAGTTAAATACCTAGGGGTTACGCTGGACAAAAACTTGAACTTTCATTCACACATAAGCAAGACCACAAGGAACGTATTTCACAAAATGGCCATAACAAGAAGACTTAAACCCCTTCTTAACCAAGACCATTTCAGATCCATATGCCAAGCTATCATATCACCTAACTTGGACTACTATAATTCCATATATATTGGACTATCCAAGTAGACAATCTGGCCACTGCAGATGGTACAAAACACATTAGCCCACATCATCACTGACTCATCAAGGCATGGCCATATCACTCCAATACTCAAACTGCACTGGCTCTCAATCGCATCTGATTCAAAACCACCCTGAACATTTTCAAAGTCAAGCATAATATGTATGCCAACAGCCTGATGAGATTAATCAACCCCAACACAAGCACCAGGCCAAGACGAAGCAGAATGGACACCATACAAATGACAAGATCCTACTGCAGGACCACACAGGCCACATCATCCAGAGCATTGTCCCTCATAGCACCATCCCTATGATATACCCTCTCTGCCGACCTAAGAGCCATAACTGATATCAAAGACTTCCAAAAGAAAATGAAAACTCTACTCTTCATCGACCACTTTGGGATTACCACCTCCGACACCCACCCACCCATGCAGTAACCTGAACAAGAGCCACCCAGACACACCATCCCACATAATGACCAAATCCCCCTGCTGTTCAATATATGTTTGTAAATAAGTTACCTCCTAAGCCCCCTGCATACACATGTACTATTCCCATCTTTTGTACTATGTCTAAATTTTGTAAATAACGTATTCATTACAATCCCTCTACATGCTCCCCCCCCCCCTCCGTTTGCTGTTTACTCTGCTTGTTAAACTACATAAAACCGCTTTGATTGAAGGATAAGGCCTGTTAAATAAAATAAATAAATATTTTGGAGGTAGTAATATACTGTAACAACCACCTTAGAAAGAACGTGCATCTGTGGTAGAGGAAGGCAAAGCAGAGAACTTTATTCGGCACAGTGAAGTAATTCCAATGTTAAGTTTAAAGTCCTTATTTAAAGTTAAATTGTGGAATATGAAGTTTGAACATGAGTGAATATATAATTGTTGGTGTTTTCCCAGCAAGGTCTATATAATCCCTGAGGAAGCCTAGGAGTGGATGAAACAAACAACTGGGTCGGAGTATTAATGGAAACATTTTTACTATTCAGCAATAATATAAAAAAGCAATAAGGACGGAGTTATAATGAAATGCTTTTTGACGTATGAAACTACATGAATGGGACCTATGTGCTATAATGGAGGCATATTTCCTTTCTTTTACCTAAGTAGGGCTTTAATCACTGTCTGCGAGGCACTCTAGAGGCTTACGATGACATAAAAAAATCAAAATAAAAAAAATGAAATAAATAAAAAAAGTTGAATAATATTAGAGTGAGATTAAATAAAATGAAATCATATATTCCATAAAATTAAGGGGAGTTACCACATTTTTAAATATTTATTTATTGATAAATATCTTCTGAACATATTTTTTTTACAACAGCAGCCACTTGTTGCTATTTCTAATATTCACTCTTCAAATATCAAAAAGAATTTGGGTGAATGACATCCATAATGAATTATTTTTATCTCTGTGAGTGAATGCTAACAGACTTTTTCATCTTTGAATAGTAAAAATTGCCACACATTTAATAGAAGCTATTGCTATCATGAATACACTGGAACTCATTTAACCAAAGGCTTTTGGATATGATATTGTATTTGGAATAGGGCTTGCATCTGAGTATATTATTATATATATAGATATAGATATATATATGCATTCCAGAGATGGCATACAATTTTGTGATAAACAGTATGTCATGCTATGCATTAAATCTATGCAAAAATAAGTCTTCAATATGTTAAAGCCTGGATTTGTTCCAGGGCAGTGGTATGATGCATTATTTTCAATGCAAGAGAGTGAATCCTTCAGAATGCATCTGAAACATCCCTGCTAGTGCACCAGCAGGGACCAGTCACTGCTCATCTTCAGGTAGGAAGAAAAAAAATATTGCATGGATAGTGGAAGAATGGCAACATTTTTGCTGCTTCAATGTTTTTGGAATTCTTTTGTGAAAAATATTTATGGAGGTCCTGTCTATTTGTCAATCTGTAAAACCTGTTTGTGCTGTGCTTTGGGGTCTGCTGCATGGGGTATTGTAGCAAAAAGCAGTAGACAGCAGCTGCAGCCCTGAAATTGCTTTTAGGCTGTATGAGGATGGAAAACTTGACAATCTGCTGCATGGGGACAATGTGGCAAGGAGGAAAATACACTGCCTTCACAGTATCTGAAGCCAGAAGCCTGGGAGAGCCACCCATGTGGCACAGCAGAAAATAGGAGCCTTTGAGGAGGCTGACTTGAATCACCCAGATGGGCAGAAACAGACCAAGGATAGGGGGTAGAATTCAATATCTACATGTTGGATAATCCTGCATACTGGCATACAGGATGTGGCTGTGGCACCCAGTGCTGAGCTGTGACTGAGATAAAGTGAAACACAAAGGACCTGATTCTGTCCCGCATGTACATCCTCTTTGTACCTCGGCCCAGTGTGCAGCGGCGGCGAAGAAAGCAAATAGAATGTTAGGTATCATAAGGAAAGGAATGGAAAATACAACAAAGGATATTAGAATGCTTCTGTATCGTTCCATGGTATGACCGCACCTTGAATATTCTGTGCAATTCTGGTCGCCGTATCTTAAAAAGGATATAGCATTATTAGAAAAGGTACAGAGAAGAGCCACCAAAATGGTAAAGGGGATGGAAGGCTACTCCTGTAGCAGCAGATAAGCATGCAATAAATAAAACCAGGAGTCGTTTCAAGGATCCAAGCCAGTTTAATGTGCACATGGCTCAAGCAATAAGCAATTTCAAAATGGCTGAGCAATGGCTGTTAGTAAAACAACAACTTTTATAGCTTTCTTGTCCATTCTAAGCATAGGCAAACTTTTCATTGGTCCCAGTACCCCTCTCACCCATCTATTGGTCCCGGTACTGATATGGCTACCCAATCGGGACTCTGGTCTGGGCTCAGCACCTGGTTGCCCCCCTTCTAGTCCCAATTACAATGGTCAGTGTCTCTAACTTGCTACATCTTTCCTCCAAGGTCACTTAGCTTGTTAAAACATATGGGAAGCAGGGCACTGTAACCTTTCTTTCAGCACAGTTAATTAATTCCATAGAAGCATAGCACACCTTACCAGTACCAATTAAACTTGTTTTCTGTCTTTTATAAGTTTCGTTTCTGCTTAGCTATGTTCAGTTAAACTGAGTTAAGTTTCAATTCTATGGTGTCAACATTCAGGGGGGTTTTCATTCCTCTGGGCCTAACTACAGGCTTCAGTTATAGGTCAAGCTGCTCAGGCCTGTCTGCTCACTTCAGACACCATGGATCACAGGCCTTCGCCTACCACATTCCCCCCTTTGATTATTCTCACCCGCATGTTAATAAGGTGTGAGAATCAAATCACATAATACTAGGTAAAGGTATCACTCTGTGGTATAGGGTAGTAAGTTCACATAGCTAGTATCTTTGTAGCTGTCTTACGCTCTACAGTGTTATTAATAACTGAAGTTATCATTCGCAAGCAAAGTGGCAAGAAACAAGGGAGCAACAAGCAGATAGTCAAAGTCCATAGTTTGGCAAGAGTGGGAAAAAGAACTAAAGGATTAGAAGGTTCGGTTGCATCTTTGTTGTGCTGTCGTAAAGCTTCTGATTTAGACAGACCAGCTGTCCATCCTTCGTAGTAGATTGTGGTCCAGTCCAAACAAAACACAAACTGTCAACAATGGGGTGGGCCAATACCCACTCACTAGTAGTATTATGTAAATCAGTCTGATTGTATAGGATAGAATAGTTCAGTTCTTGCGTCTCCCAGGGCCACTGATCTCCCATCTTAGTTCCTCCACAATAGAAACAGTCAGAAGTGTGGAGACTAGATGCTATTGCTCCAGCAAGTTCAAGAAACAAGTTCTGGTGGTGGTATGAGGAATTGCAACGGTGGCTTGCGTAGCCTTGTAGAAAGTCAAGATCTAGAACAACTTTTGGATTGGAGAGTATACCAATGCAAGTATAGGAAAAATGATAAAACAAGGTCTGAGTGACCTTCGGTCCAGTTCATGTTGTACTTATACAGGCTACCCAGGGAGATAAGGTAAAAGTCATTTCAAAGCACTCCAAAACTGTTGCCAGAATAAAGCAATAATAATAATTCATAATGGGCATAGTCTCTGGAAAATTGGTGGAACTGTCGACTTCCACAACAGATAACAGATGTAGGGTTGATTGTAGATCCTCAAGCTTCTGCCGTACGTAGACCTACCAGCTTTTTGGCAGGAGTAGGGCTGTAGATTCCAAAGTATCACTGTCCTCTGGGATGTCTCAATTTCTTAAAATATCATAGCATAGTCTCTTAGGCTATTATTGCCTCCTTAGAGCAGTTCACTTCTTCAGAAAATCAAAATAGTCTTTTCAGAGTATTTAAACACAGTCTCTTAGAAGATTCAATTTCTTAACACAACACAGTCTCTTTCTGATGATTGCAGTTTTCTCCAGATGCGAGGCTTACCTTCAGATAAACAAACAGTCTTGAAACAGTGCAGTTTCTGAGGGACCAATAAGTCTTAGGTCCGTGGTTGTTGTCGTAGGGTGAGGTGCAATGGAGTCTCAGGATGCTGTACAGTAGTCCAGTGATCAGGTTCAAGAGCAGCTGCTGGCTTCACTTGATTATGATGGGTCCAAGGTTCAAATTCTGCGACTTTTACTGCAGTTGGAGTTGACAAGATGACAACATAGGGTCCCCTCCAATGCAGGGCTAACAGTATCTTTCTCCACTCTTTGATCCACACCGAGACTCCAGGCTTGAAAGGATGCAGGGGTGCAGACAAATTGATGGGTAATCGATTTTGTACTCAGGTATGAAGACTCCTGCAAAACAGAACTTAAAACCAATAGTTCATGTCTAATAATTTCAGATCCTATCTGTCTCATATCTCCTTTTATTTCCTATACAATAGGCAGGGGTTGCCCATACAGAATCTCAAAAAGGGAAACTCCTAAAGACTTAGCAGGGGCTAAGTATATCCTAAGAAGGGCTATGGGAAGAACCTGGCCACTTCAGGTAAACCTCTTGGCAAAGTTTGGACAACTGAGATTTCAGGGTTCTATTCATACATTCTATTTTTCCTAAATTCTGAGATCTATAGGCAGTATGTATCTGTTAATATCAATATCTTGGGGCTATACTTAATGGACTTGCTTCCTAAGGTTATCCATCCTCATTCTTTGTACAGGGCCCCATATGCATGCAAGGTTGTAAGGGCATACTTGAAATCTGGGTACACATTTAGACAGGGCTCTTTTCCTATTGTTAGTGCTCTAGTGAGGGCTATCAGTTCAGCTTTCTGTGGTCAAGTTTCTGGGACTAGAGCTGAGGACTCAACTACCAAATCAGGGGTCACCACTGCATATCTAGCACAACAATGTCCATTGATGATGAAACTGCCTTCAGCCACAAAGAAAGTCTGTTCAGGGTTCTCCAGAGGGACATCAGTCAAATCCAGGCGGCTTGAGAATACAGTGTCCATAATTTCTAAACAGTCACTTGACTGACCCTTCAGTTGTATCTGGGGTTTTCACACAACATACTCTAATACTTCAACATTCATAGATTTGTTAGCTAGTAATTTCCTTTGTATTTCATATTGGTTAGAACAGAGTGTGGTACAGTAACTTGAAGATTCTGTCTCAAAGGGATTTTTCTTTTAGTTTTTGCTTACTAGGAAGGCTGTAGCTGTAACAGCTTCTCAAATAAGGTCCAAGAGATTGAGTCAACACTCCTAGAACATTTCCTTGTGACTCATGAACATAGAGACTGAAAGGTTTTCTGGACATCTGGTAGACCCAGAATTGGTGACAACATCAGAGTGTTTTTCAAAGATCAAAAGACTGCATTCCTATTCAAGTCCCCATTCCAATGGAGACTTTTTCATTCCTTTAGTAGCTTGATACAATGTGATACAATGGTTTTGCTAGCAGCGCGAATTTGGGGATCCATATACAACAGTACCCTGTGGCACCCAAGAAGGCTCTCACTTGCCTCCTGGTGGTTGGAGTAGGAATACTGCATACAGCTGCTTTGCGTTCTGGTAAGGGTTCCAGGCGTCGAATTCCGCTGGACAACTGGAATCCTAGGTATTTAACTTGTTTGACATAATTGCACCTTGGCTCTTGAGACTTTGTATCCAGCCTCATTAAGAGGTTGCAAAAGTTCACTGGTGGCTTGTGGACATTCACTTTCTGAGTTGGTGGCTATAAGCAATTTGTCCACATATTGCAGTAGAATTCTTTCTCCTGGAATTACTGGATAACTTGTCAAATCTTTTTGCTGAGTAAGGCGAGTTCTTGAATCCTTGAGGTAATCTTGTCCAGATGAGTTGGCCCCCCCTCCTTGTAGTGGGGTCTTGGGCTAAGCGTATGCAGAAAAAGGCATCTTTTTAAGTCCAGAATGGTGAAATATATAGCTTCAGCAGAGATCAGTTCCAAGAGAATATAAGGATTTTGGTACCACTGGTTGTATAGTTTCAGCTGCATCATTCATTCTTCTTAGATCCTGCACTGGGCGGTAGTCACCTGTCCCAGGCTTCTTGACTGGCTTGAGGGTGACAATGACAGGGGCTATGTTCTTCGCTAGGCCAGGTGGATTATCTGCAAAAAAGGCTTTGTGGCCTTAGCCCCAGTAGCTCTGATAATGGTGGTGCATCTAGAAAAACACAGGGGCTACTGGCTTTAGTATTCTGCTCCTGTATCCCCCATAAAAGTCCATATATTGGTCCCCTATTTTTCAGACTGACTCCTGGGGACCCAGGGAAACTGGAGAGTCCGGTCTGGCCTAGTCTTCATCCATGCTGTAGCCCTCTTCGGCTGCCACTCACGCTATAGCTGCTTCACTCTCGTGCTGAAACACTGTGCTTGGTTTATTGTTTTATGACTTTGCAATCAAGTACTCCCTCGGGAGTCAAGATACGGGCATTCACTTCTCTAATGTCCTTCTTTTTCTATAATGGGCGCACTCACACCCAGTTTTCACATCCGCTGCTCCTTCGATTAGGAAAACCTCCACATCATCCAACTAAAATATCTGTTCTCTTTTTCCATCTTACAATTTTTACATTCTCTGTCCTTCTTCAACAATCCACACACTTTCAAATCAACTTCCAGTAACTATCATGCCCGCAAATCCATCCAGTTTCATTTCTGTTTTGTATCTCTCTGGGACTGACTGACAAAAACACAACTTCTCCTGGGCTACTGGTCTGCATTATACTGTTCATTAGTTCAATCAAATCCTAAGGCTTCTCAGTGTATAATGCAGTTTTTTTCAGTTCTAAACAAGTCTGGTCAGCTGACTTTCACTTCTGGTTCAGAGGGGGTGCACATCCCCCTCCTGCGGAGGTGGCTGGCAAACTAGGGAATCTACAGGGTGGAATTCCCCCCCCCCCTCTCTCCTGGGTTTCTCCTAGCAACGCTCTATCCAGGAGGTTGTTGTTTTTTTTTTTTTTTTAAATGATCTACTTCTCTGCTGTGGGCACATTAGTTCACGCCTACCGGGGGGTGACATCATCGGTGGAATGGGCTCCATCCCCCCCTTAAGCACTCTAAACGGAGCTACTTACAGAGAGAGAGAGAGAGAGAGAGACAGGATATCTAGAGATTCTGGGGCAAAATATAGTGAACTAAGGAAATATAACTAGCAGAAGTCACTCCCTTTCACATAGCATTCCTGATTGGGACAGAGACATTTCATAGTCTTCAGTAAATCCCTTACTGAAATTCTTGATCATACTTGAAAAGACACTTATTATTTCTGTAAACATAGGGCAGGCAGGAAACACTTAGATTGAGCACATACATCCATTATGCTTATTGCAACTTATTCCAAACAGGAACAATTTAGATACAGTTAGAATAAAAATAACTATCTGCCAGCCGTAATCAGCATGTCTCTGCAAAAGAAATTATTACTTTTTTTTTTTAGTTCAGAAAGCAAATATTCAAAGGACATTCCGGATATTTTTCATAAAGTACAGTACACCTTTCCCCCTTTTTTAACAATAAATATGTCTTCTATGAGGTGCTTGCCACAGTATATCAGGTACTTAAATACAGGAAAACAGATGAATTTATCTCAAAAGCCAATATTGTAAAGGTCAGTGTAGCTAACTGATTTGTTCATTAGTAACCAGCACAGAGGGGAAGCATGCATTCAAATGACTTATACTCATTCATAAAAAGATAAACTTTGTTTTTTAAAACTTTTGCTTAAACAGAGCTAGTGAAACCAGAGAAAAAACTAATTATAAATTCATCACGCTTCGATTAAATGAAGAGACTTTTCAAATCGGGAGTCCCTTTTCATTCCTAGGAGAAATCTCCTGCAGTCTCCAGCTGTCTCTCCAGAACCTTTTTTTTTTTTTTTTTCTGCAGGCTATGTGGAAGCCACACCCCTCGGCTCGCTGGGGCTTAACTGTGCTCAGGAAAAAAAAGGATTTCTCATTCCCACACACAGAGAGATGCCAGAAAAAACAATTTAAATCAGTGTCAAGTCGTGATCTAATAATTACTTTGTAGGTCAGAGGAAAATATCATTTCCTATTTGAATCATAAAACACAGGGCAAAGCTAAGCCCACAAATATATTATACCTATCTGACCGGAATAACTAATCTTACCCTACACACTATAACTGAACTAAACCCGTCACCTCCTGGATAGTTCTGCAAAGTAACAGCAATATAACAGGCTCAATTGACTTAGAAATGCAGACAGAGCAGAGAATATAACTAAAAACTGTTTGCGGAGCTCTGATGATTAATACAACCTTCAAAACTAAAATTCTGACTAAATATTCTTATTGAATGGTACACAATACATGACCACAGCAGGAGGAACATTACTATCAGAACAAAGTGAATAAAAACAGGTAGAAACAGGTATAATTGTCCTGATTAGTCCAGCAGCAGATCGTTGAAAACATGCCTGCATAGGGTTAAATAGCACCAAACATTCTCCTGCACAGACACGCCCCTTGTCAGCTTTTTCACTGTGCAGTAGGATAAACGAACTGGGTGAGACCAGCTTCTTGATTTTACAATGACTAGCCCAAATGTTTGCGTCTGTTTCCTTTTCTTAATACTATTTCTTAATCGGTAAACTGTCACAAATTACTCAACAGAATAATCTCACATTTATAACAGAAGGGAAACTCGTGGTTTCAACAGATAACAAAAATCAAATACACAGGACGGACAATACACCAAACGCTTCATCCGTTTCGCGACCTAGACGCAGTCACCCGACTAGGAACTGCGCTAGTTCAGAGTCCACTCTCGCTTGGTCCGTGCTGCCAGACCTCTCATTCACACTTCATTCACACAATCATGCTAGCAACGTATCTCAGAATGCATTCCTTTCTATCTATTCTGACTAGTCTTTTTCCCAATTACAAAAAGGATGAGGGTTTCACCCGGCGAATTCCCATGCGGGGTTACTCGGCCCTTCCTTGAGAGGTGATCATGCTCTCTTACCAATTCCCAATATCTCGAGATTACAAATTCCAAGTTCCAATGGCAGTACTGCTCTTTCTATTTCTGTCTAGACATACCAAAAACCCAGTCCTGTCTGCTCTGACCAGGCTGAATCATGATTCTCTATAACAGCTGTACCTCGCGAATACTCATGCAAGGATTTTCAAACAAAGACTTAAGTCTTACCAATTTCCAATTTTCTCAAGATTACAAGTTACAAGATTCAAATTCTTACCAAAGTTTTCAAACTGCAGTTCTAACTCATCTGTCTAGACAGGTTTTCAAAACTATACTTACCAGATCTGGTTCCCAAGCTTCTGAGTTGGATCCTGGACTCCCCGGGTCGGAAGTGTTGGCCAGCTGGACTCAGTGCCTGCCGAGGCCAGGCAGAACTCCCTCCGATACAAGAGGATCGGTGGGCCCAGGGAAATTCCCCTGCGTCGGATTGGCATGGTTCCAACTGGACCAAACCTCAAGGCGAATTACGTGGATTTATTCACTTGAACACCATCCACCACTCGCACTTCCCGGCCAACGCACCAAGAAATGTAGCAGCAGATAAGCATGCAATAAATAAAACCAGGAGTCGTTTCAAGGATCCAAGCCAGTTTAATGTGCACATGGCTCAAGCAATAAGCAATTTCAAAATGGCTGAGCAATGGCTGTTAGTAAAACAACAACTTTTATAGCTTTCTTGTCCATTCTAAGCATAGGCAAACTTTTCATTGGTCCCAGTACCCCTCTCACCCATCTATTGGTCCCGGTACTGATATGGCTACCCAATCGGGACTCTGGTCTGGGCTCAGCACCTGGTTGCCCCCCTTCTAGTCCCAATTACAATGGTCAGTGTCTCTAACTTGCTACATCTTTCCTCCAAGGTCGCTACCAATTAAACTTGTTTTCTGTCTTTTATAAGTTTCGTTTCTACTTAGCTATGTTCAGTTAAACTGAGTTAAGTTTCAATTCTATGGTGTCAACATTCAGGGGGGTTTTCATTCCTCTGGGCCTAACTACAGGCTTCAGTTACAGGTCAAGCTGCTCAGGCCTGTCTGCTCACTTCAGACACCATGGATCACAGGCCTTCGCCTACCACACTCCTATGAAGAGAGGCTACAAAGGTTAGGGCTCTTTAACCTGGAAAAGAGACAGCTGAGGGGAGATATGATAGAGGTCTATAAATTAATGAATGGAGTGGAACGAGTAAACGTAGATCAATTGTTTACGCTATCAGAACATAGAAAGACTAGGGGACATGTAATGAAGCTACAGGGTAAACTATTTAAGACAAATAAGAGAAAATATTTTTTCACTCAACGTGAAATCAAACTCTGGAATTTGTTACCGGAGGATGTAGTAAAGGCTGTTAGTGTAGCTGGGTTTAAAAAAGGTTTGGACAAGTTCTTGGAGGAAATGTCCATAAACCATTATTAAAAAGGGACCCAGGATATCAATGCTTGACCCAATACAAGCACTGTAGAACCTGTGTCTCTTGGGGATACTGCTAGGTACGTATGACCTAGATTGGCCACTGTTGGAAACAGGATACTGGGCTTGATGGACCTTGGTCTGACCCAATATGGCATATCTTATGTTCTTATGTCCGGTCTGAGCCAGACGTACAAAGGGGATTGCGATTCTCATCCCGCAGGGCACATCTAGCCCCGTGGGATCAGAATCATGAACAGGCCTGTAGGTGCAGGCTGGGACTGCGATTTAGTCCTGGCCTGTACGTACAGGCACTGCCTGAATAGCTCAGTCAAACATCTAAATGGAGCTGTGGCTCCATGGCGTCTTGTTGCCATGGCACAGCGGCTCCATTTAAATGCCACAATGCTGGCCGCCAGCAATTAAGGTTTTTTCCCCCTCAGCCTGACCCCCGAACAGGCCTCCTAAAGCTAGAGTTGGGCTGCAGGGAAGAAACCCTGCCCCCCCCCCCAGCCCCTTCCACACCCCAACTTTAAAGAAAAACAACGTCCTCGGAGGTGGAATAACTTCACCGGCCATTTTTCCGACCCTGGACGTACAGAGCAAACTTTAGAATCAGTCCTGTATGTCCAGGACTGGCGACCACTCACTCTCAGCCACCAGGCCGCCTCTTCCCCACCCACAACTAACTTCCCCGCACAACCACTGGGGAAGTTAGTCAGGGGCTGCTGCCAGCACAATTAACCCCCAATGTTTCTATTCCAACCTAAGTTTGGTGAAAGCATAAAGGATCCTCTGTGCAACCCTTGGGAGCACAGTCTTTTCTATTAGCTTTATTTCATTCTATTTTTAGCTAGGATATACTTTGGATCCATCAGATATATGGTTATTTCTGTGGGGCGAGGGTTGGCAAAAGGTTGTTGGTGATGGAACTGTTCTAACATGGAAAGAATTTGCTCCATATGCTCCATCTATTTGTCTTTGCACATTTTTTATTTGATTCTTGGTCTTTTCTTTCATCTACCACTGATGCCTTTTGTGTTTCTCCCAAGCATACTTGAATTCTGCCATTCTTTAGGCTTTTACTACTTGCACTTATGGTCTGCTTCAGAGGTCCACTACCTTCTTCGTTCAAAGTATTTTTTTACTTTTTCTTTGAGACCTCCTTCCTTCAGTTTCATATGATGATCTTTTTCCTCGAGCCTTCCATTCTATAGAAAATATTATCTGCTGATGCCTTATTGAAACCTGCTAGATATTTGAACTTTTGTATCATATTTTCTCTTTTTCTTCATTCTTCCAGAGTATACATCTATATCTCCTTATTTTATTTAATTTAATTAACTAGGCTTATAACTCGTATACTGCTTTTCTACCAGTCAATGTGGTGTACATTCAGGTACTGTATATATATTTTTCCCTTGTCTCCGAAGGGCTCACAATCTATGTTTTTGTACCTGAGGCAACAGAGGGTTAAGTGGCTTGCCCAAGGCCACAAGGAGTGCCTGTGGGACTGGAAACCCCCATACTTCCAGCCCAAGGTTGCTGTCCTCTAGCGGGATTTAAACCCCTGGCCCTCTAGCCCGAGGTAACTTGCCCCAACCACTAGGCCACTCCTCCCTCCCTTCTTAAGTCTTTATGTATGGCTTACAGCGTAGGCTATTTTTGTTGTCGTCCATTGAACTGTCTTTACCTTATTAATACAAATAGTTAACTGACAATCTCACTGAGAAATGTACCAAAGTATGAAAATAAGTTCTAGACTGTTGATACAGTGATAAAGGTCAATTAAAAGGAAGGAAAAAGACCTCCATACTTATGTGCAATGTTTAACTTGCTTCTTAGTGCCACAGCTGGTTGATCACCAAAATCTCTTTGGCCCTTTAGTTGAACTTCAAATCAGTGGCACTGTGCAACAATGGTCTACGTCATCTCTAACCAGTCAGTCTTTCAAAGTTGTTGCCAACTCTATCATTTTGTCAACTCTAACAATCAAGTGGGGAATACCACAAGGGTCAATTCTTGCCCCAGTTCTTTCCAACTTATTCACCAGCCTTCTGGCTATGCTTATGCAATCATTAAGCATTAGTCCATTCTTTTTCATTGATGATATACAATTGCTCATCTCCATGGATCAAGCTTTGATGAAATTAGATCCTTTGATTGTCTAACCAAAGCTGCAGTCTGGCTTGATTTTAATCACTTAAAATTGAGCCATAAAAGATGTAGTGCAATGGGGATAACTGATTTAGAGGTCTCTCCATCTGGTGCCTTTCTGCATCAAAATCCTCAAGATCATCATTGACCAAGAATTATCTTTTCACCCTCAAATTACAGTGGCTGTTCTTGCTTCTTTTTCCTTCATCATATCATATCTATCTGTCCATTATTAATTAAAGATGTCTAGTTTGTGCCAGTACAAGCACTTATTTCGCAGTTAGACTATTGCAAGCCCTTTATAATAGTGGTAACATTGAGGACTCCACCATATTCAGAATGTAGCAGTTAAACATTCACCATGCAGAATGGTCAGATCATGTTATCCCATTATTTATTTACTACCATTGGTTGCTTATAACATATAGAGGCAAATTTAAGATCCCGCTCCTTGAATTTAAGACCCTCCAATCAGGATTTCCCCTAGCCCTATCAAACGTACTTAGACTTCATGAACCTATTCACGTTTTGAACTGTCTGAATGATGGGCTCCTGGTGGTGCCTCCTCCTGCAAGGGCCCATCTCAAATCAACAAAAAACTCAAATTTATATACAGTCAAACCTCGGTTTTCATGATTAATCCGTTCGAAAAAGTCTGACTAAAACCGAAACGTATGAAAACTGAAGCAATATTTCCCATAAGAAATAATGCAAATCCAATTAATCCGTTCCAGACACCCAAAAATATTCACAAAAAATACATTTTATAGAGAATAACTATATTTTTACATGCAGAAAACAATGAGAAATAAATTTAAATGACTAATGAAATGTATAAATGAACATTTAACATCACTGAAAGCAAGCTAAGTACAGTACAGTACAGTATGTTAACATCTGGCCTTAGCCACCCCTGACAATCTGCTGTACCCAGCTCTCTTCGGAATCACATTGGATTCAGCCCATTAAAATACCTTTACATTATCTGCTCAATGCTTCAGAATGGCAGAAAATCTTAATGATATAGCTTGTGATAAGGAAGCTTATCATAGCTCAGGTAGGAGCTATAGAAAAGATGATGTGACTCTGAACAAGCAACCTGTCAGTTTTGGTAGAAGTAAGAAAACAGAGTTTTCATATAAAAGACTACCAGTCCCAGAATGCACCAGGTTTCCAGCAGCCATGAGAGGGGCTGAAGTGAGAAAACGTGTGTGCAATCAAGAGAGCTATGAGGTAATCCCTAAGCACTCATCTCAAAGGGCAGGGCCTGATTCAACACAGCTGCGCTGTGTTAGGGAGGAGCACATATTAGGACAGAATAAGAATAGAGCTTATTCTACAGATAATAGCTTCAGAGACAGCTTCAGGAAAAGATACAGCAACGGCTACAAGCACCAACATCACTTGGAGAAACAGAAGCCAAGCCAAGCGGATAGAGAGAGAAGGAAACTCTCTGGAAGGAAAAGAAGGAAGATTGGAAGGTCTGGGAGAATCCAAGGCAGTACCCATACTGGGAGGTATTCCAAGTGCCAGCAGAGTCCATTGGACTGGAGTCAGCCAGAGGAATGGAAGGGCAGGGATAGGAATCACCAGTGGCTACCTGGGAGAGAGAAGACTGCACATGGAAAGGATTTTCAGACCTACGCCAGAAGGTATGTGAGGAAAGATCCAGTGTCCAGGGATCAAGATTGGAAGGCTGGACATCAGAACTGGATTACATACTGGCCAGGCTATACAGAGAGGAATTATGATAGCAGGAGAGGCTCAGGTATGAACACTGATCCAGACCCTATCTATAATAGTGAATGGCAGCAAGGGAATAAGCATTCTCATGATAGTGCCTTAATGAAAGACTCGTCTGTGCCAATGTATGATAGTGACCCTATGCTGATTGATGAAGGGGGAGATACAGCAGATGAAACTATTCATTACATGGACTGTTCTCTATCTAAATGCTATTGCTAGCTTTCTGTGAGCAAACACCTCAGCCATCACAAAGAAACCTAACTTTGTTCTTTATTTCCACTGCAAACAGCTCTTAAAGCAGGATTTGGGTTCACACAGTAGCAGCCAGCCAGCTAAAGGCTTTCAGCTGGTCAATTGATAGTAATTAAAGCTGCACCTGATTGTGTGTGTGAGCAAGGGAGAATCACTGCTGGGATCTGCGTGGAAAATAAGCAGAAGTTAACCTAACCAGCAAAGTTTATTTATTACTTTGTGCCTTTTTATTTGGTAATTATTTGCTAAGAAAACATTAGCTAATTGCCTGACAAGCTGAAGGTTGTTTTCTGATTTGCTTTGTGACTTTATGTTATCCATTTAAACACTGCAAGCAAGTAACCTCATTTATATTGCTATCAAGCATACGTGTGCTGGGTAAATTAAACCCCATCAATAAAAGAAGAATTTTATTGGCTTTACCACTTGGTTTCACAACTCAATTATTGTCTTCAGCTGTGTTTGGGAGTGAATGAACTACATTACCCACAATACCTTGCAAGAATCATATGAATATATGCATCATCAAGATTGTGTAAGTTCTCACCCTAGGCAGCCGTCTGACAAATGGCGTAGTTTTTCGGATTGCTTTTGCACCAAGAGGATTTATTTGCTGTGGATTACAAATAAAATTCAAGTTTGAAGCTGAAAGAAGATTTTTTTTCCCTCATCTACACTTTGGAGGAGAAGTGGTTGTTCCAGGAAGCTGTCCCAGATGAAAAGACCCTGTGCAAAGCTGGATTCATCACTGAGACAAGGTAATATGTACCTGGGCATGTCTAGTGGTGGATGTGTGTAAGCACAGGGGGTAATTGAAAAAAAAAAAAAAAGTTGAAAAAAAAAACACACCTGGTTGGAAGGTGCTGCACTTTGGTTTTTGTTTTGTTTTTCTTTTCTTGCAGGGGTCAAGATGGATCCGAGGGAGATGGCTCAGTGGATGGCAGCCCAATTTAGTAAGCAGCAGGAGCTATCACAGCAGGCCCAGGACACTGCTATGAAGGCCTTAATGGAACAGCAGAAACCAGTGCTTGATCTGGTGCAAGCTCTAGTTCAGCTGCAGAGCCAAAGTGGAACAGATGCAAGACCAGCAGTTAGTACTGGTACACCACATGTGGACACTGTGGGACTCAATCAAGGGATTGGGGCATTTAATTTTGGGAAATTAACTCCAGATGATAATGTTGATGATTTTCTAGAGTCTTTTGAAAGAGTGGCACAGGCTTTAGCATGGCCAGAGACCCAGTGGGCAGTAAGGCTGGCAGCCTCATTAACTGGAGAGGCACTTGCAGCTTACAGAGCAATGCCAGCAGCCCAGGCTTTGAATTATAAGGATGTAAAGGCAGCTATTAGAGATCGCCTAGGGTTGTCTATTTCAGAGTATAGGCAAATGTTTAGAGCTGTTACATTGAAAGTGGGTGAGACACCCAGGGCTCTGAGTCAGAGAATCAGAAGTTTAGCTGTAAAATGGTTGGAGCCTGAGCAAAAGACAGTAGAAATGTTATTAGATATTATAATGCTGGAACAATTTATGCTTGGGGTACCTAAAGATTTGAATGTTTTTCTTATACAGCAAAATTGCCAAAATCTTGGAGAGGCAACCATGCTAGCAGAGAGATTCTTGGAAGCCACGCAGGCTTGCCATAGAATGGGTGGCCCTCTAAAGATGGATGCTGAGGCTAGATGTGCTGTATCAGAAAAGGGAATAATTAAGAATGTTTCTGAAAATGAATGTACTGTATCAAACCAGATGACACAGTGGAATAGAAAGAAATGTTTCAAGTGTGGAAAATTGGGACATTTAAAGAAGAGATGCCAGATACACACTAGTTTAATGGGTCTGGATTTGAAACAGCCCAAGGAAGGATTTCTTTTGATGGTTGATGTGCAGGGAATTACCACAAATGCATTATTAGACTCTGGGGCAGACCAGAGTATGATGTCAAAAAGGCTTTGGAAGAGGATAGAGGCCCAAGAAAGATTTGTGCCTAGAACCCCTGAAAGCCAAGTTCACATCAGATGCATTCATGGTGCTGCATCATCATATCCCACCTATAGGCTAAAGGTTAAGTGCCTAGGGAAACAAGAGGAAGTCCTATTAGCAGTAGTGCCTAGGCTACCCTTTGATTTGGTTCTAGGGAAGGACTGGCCAAGATTTAAGCAGGAACTAGTGAAAGGGCTAGGAAAGAAGGAGGGAGAAGGTTTAATAATGGAAATAGCTCCCGGGCCTTTCTTTGGAAGTCCTCAGTCCCTAGCTAAAAAGATGGTTAAGCTTCCAGAAGGCCAAAATATGGGTAATAAGAGGGGCCTTGTATCCACCCGCTCGCAGGCTAAGGTAGAGAGCCAGCAGAAGGAGGAGGGGGAGCAGGCAGAGTTATTAGGAGACTTACCCTCTCATGATGATTTAATAACCCCATCATCTGGTAAAGTAAGAAAGTTGAAAGCACAAAAGAGGCGTGAGAGACTTTGCAGAGCACAGGGTAGGGCTGAGATGTTAGCTGGTCAAAGTTTACCCTGGGTGCCAGCTGAGTTAATGGCAAAGTTTCCTAACTTTCCACAAGAGCAGCGAGCTGATCAAGCTCTCACCCGAGCTTTTAAGTATGCTCAGGAGGTCAGGGAGGAATTGCCCAGATTCAGACTAGATAATGACATATTATATAGAGAGAGTCAGGACCCCAGAAATGGTGCCATTCGTAAACAATTGGTGGTACCCACAACTTTCAAAGGGCTAGTACTTAGACTAGCACATGATCATCCAGTGGGAGGTCATAAAGGTATGCAAGGAACGCTGGATCAAATACTTGTGCGTTTTTACTGGCCAGGTATCTTCAAAGAAACTGCCCAGTTTTGTGCTGCATGTCCAGCGTGTCAGCGAGTTACAGCGGCTCACCCACCGGTGGTGCCATTGATCCCCATGCCAATCATCACAGACCCAATTGGTCGCATTGCCATGGATATTGTAGGCCCATTAGTCAAAACGCCCCGAGGTTTCCAATACATCCTAGTTATGGTAGATCAGGCAACAAGGTTTCCCTGGGCCATACCATTGAGGAATGTTTCTGCAAAAACAATAGCTTTAGAGCTAGTAAAATTGTTTTGTGAAGTGGGATTCCCAAGAGAGGTGTTGACTGACCGAGGGTCCAATTTTGTATCCAAATATTTGGCCCAGGTCTGGGATGCCTTTGGCATTCGTCACGTGAAAACCTCAGCCTACCATCCACAATCAAATGGTTTGGTGGAGAGATTCAACCAAACTCTCAAACAAATGTTGAGAAGGGGGTTAGCAGGAGAGGTAAAAGAATGGGATATGTTATTACCCTTTGCCTTATATGCCTGCAGGGAAAGAATTCAAGTGTCCCTGGGTGTAACTCCATATGAGTTGATGTATGGTAGGGCTCCACGGGGTTTGTTGGATATTTTGAGGGAACAATGGGTTGATCCTGAACCAGGAAGTCAGGAGGTGCCACTGTTTCTACGTGACTTGAGAGCACATTTCAAAAGGACGTCGCAGGTTGCTGAGAGGAACCTGCAGGACAGTCAAGTTCGCCAGAAAGGGTGGTATGATAGAAAGGCCAAAAGCCGCCAATTAAGCATTGGTGAAAAGGTTTTGGTTCAGGTAGCAGGAACTGCTCCAAAATTTGAGGTACAGTGGAAAGGGCCATGGGAGGTTGTTAAACAAGTGAGCCCAGTGTCTTATATGGTAGAAAATGCAAGAGGGCGTAGGCAGACCTACCATATTAATGTACTTAAGTCTTGGAAGGAGAGGCCTGTAAATAATGACCCTGAACCCAGTCAGGAAGTAAGTGAGCTTCAAGAAGAGAACACTCTCGTAGGTATTACGGACTGTAGGAAAGCAGTTTCACCAGTAAAACCAGTCCGTAATAACTTAAGCAGGGGGGTATGTGATAAGGAAGCTTATCATAGCTCAGGTAGGAGCTATAGAAAAGATGATGTGACTCTGAACAAGCAACCTGTCAGTTTTGGTAGAAGTAAGAAAACAGAGTTTTCATATAAAAGACTACCAGTCCCAGAATGCACCAGGTTTCCAGCAGCCATGAGAGGGGCTGAAGTGAGAAAACATGTGTGCAATCAAGAGAGCTATGAGGTAATCCCTAAGCACTCATCTCAAAGGGCAGGGCCTGATTCAACACAGCTGCGCTGTGTTAGGGAGGAGCACATATTAGGACAGAATAAGAATAGAGCTTATTCTACAGATAATAGCTTCAGAGACAGCTTCAGGAAAAGATACAGCAACGGCTACAAGCACCAACATCACTTGGAGAAACAGAAGCCAAGCCAAGCGGATAGAGAGAGAAGGAAACTCTCTGGAAGGAAAAGAAGGAAGATTGGAAGGTCTGGGAGAATCCAAGGCAGTACCCATACTGGGAGGTATTCCAAGTGCCAGCAGAGTCCATTGGACTGGAGTCAGCCAGAGGAATGGAAGGGCAGGGATAGGAATCACCAGTGGCTACCTGGGAGAGAGAAGACTGCACGTGGAAAGGATTTTCAGACCTACGCCAGAAGGTATGTGAGGAAAGATCCAGTGTCCAGGGATCAAGATTGGAAGGCTGGACATCAGAACTGGATTGCATACTGGCCAGGCTATACAGAGAGGAATTATGATAGCAGGAGAGGCTCAGGTATGAACACTGATCCAGACCCTATCTATAATAGTGAATGGCAGCAAGGGAATAAGCATTCTCATGATAGTGCCTTAATGAAAGACTCGTCTGTGCCAATGTATGATAGTGACCCTATGCTGATTGATGAAGGGGGAGATACAGCAGATGAAACTATTCATTACATGGACTGTTCTCTATCTAAATGCTATTGCTAGCTTTCTGTGAGCAAACACCTCAGCCATCACAAAGAAACCTAACTTTGTTCTTTATTTCCACTGCAAACAGCTCTTAAAGCAGGATTTGGGTTCACACAGTAGCAGCCAGCCAGCTAAAGGCTTTCAGCTGGTCAATTGATAGTAATTAAAGCTGCACCTGATTGTGTGTGTGAGCAAGGGAGAATCACTGCTGAGATCTGCGTGGAAAATAAGCAGAAGTTAACCTAACCAGCAAAGTTTATTTATTACTTTGTGCCTTTTTATTTGGTAATTATTTGCTAAGAAAACATTAGCTAATTGCCTGACAAGCTGAAGGTTGTTTTCTGATTTGCTTTGTGACTTTATGTTATCCATTTAAACACTGCAAGCAAGTAACCTCATTTATATGCTATCAAGCATACGTGTGCTGGGTGAATTAAACCCCATCAATAAAAGAAGAATTTTATTGGCTTTACCACTTGGTTTCACAACTCAATTATTGTCTTCAGCTGTGTTTGGGAGTGAATGAACTACATTACCCACAATACCTTGCAAGAATCATATGAATATATGCATCATCAAGATTGTGTAAGTTCTCACCCTAGGCAGCCGTCTGACAAGCTTCAGACGTACCCTGCAAGAGAAAGAACTGCCTCCCACATTCATGCAACATTTCCTGCTTACGTTGACAGCTTTTCTTCCCTGCTACCTCTGAGCCTGAGGGGGCGCTCCAGAGAATGGGCAGGCGGTGGATGAGATCGGGGCCTTCCTCTCTGTGCAATCCTTGCCTCTCTGACTCTGACCAGGCTCGAGGATGTGTTTCATTTACGTGCTCAGCTGGCTTTCGCTTCTCATCACGCTGGCGATCGGTGAGTCCAGGGGGCAGTGCTGCCGGGACCGGGCGGGCGTTCCGGCAGTGTATACAGACCGGTGTGCAGCGTGAGGGTGTATGTATTTACAGTACTGTACTTTACGAAAACCGAGGCGATGTACGAGAACCGGGACAAAATCTCAGTCAAAAAAGACGTTGAAAACCGAAGCGTATGAAAACCGGGGCAAACGAAAACCGAGGTTTGACTGTATTCTTACACCACTACACTGGAATGCAATACCCAAGTATCTGTGAAATTAACCTTGTTGAACTAAATTCAAGTCTGGATTGAAAGCTTACTTCTTCTCATTAACTTTAATGATTTGAGGGCCATGACTGATAGGTTTTCCTTGTCTTTATTTTCTTTCTAAACTCTATTTTTACTACCAATAATATATAACTACTATGATTCTTTTTTAATGGTGGTATAGCAAAAATTCATAATACACAACAATAAAACAAACATTGGATTCTTGTGGGGGAGGAGTTAGGGAAGGGATATGAATGAGAGAGAGATTGATGTTGAGGGTGAACAGGGTGGGGGCTGCTAGTACTTCAATGGGTGTATGTAAACATCAGGAACAGTAATTTTAATGCATGGGGGAGGTATTTTTATGGTTTTCCCTCACATACAGCTTCTTAAAATTGCTGCTCCAGCTGGACATGGAGAACCATACATGTGCAGTCCTGCACTTATTTTACAAGCGCCTCTACATATGACAAAATGGGAGGCCAGATGGGGAGGTCCAGCTGTGGGGAAAGCAATTTGGTGGCTGGCGGCCGGGGATCGCGTCTTCTAAATGTTTTCAACCACATCTCTACTTCCGCATTTGTATAAAGCGAGCACATATGCCTCTCTCTAGTCATCTCGCAGCACTCCCAACTCCAAAGAGGCATTGAAAAGGTCAGTTAGCAGAACCATCAGAACATCCCCAAGTTCTCTTAGCACTCTCGGATGTATCCCATCCGGTCTCATCGCTTTGTCTACTTTTAGTTTAGCTAGTTCCTCCCAAACACAGTCGTCTGAAAATTGTTCGAGATCCCCGTTGCTTCTGTTCCTATATTTGAGTGTTTTCTGAGATCCTGCTCCTGGCCCTTCATCTGTGAACATAGAAAAGAAATATTTGTTAAGCAATTCAGCTTCTGTATATTCCTCCCCTTCAACCTTGAGTCTGACAATACCACTTTTGCCTCCCTCTTTTCACTAATTGTGTCTGAAAAATGTCTTATCCCCACATTTTATTGCATTGGCTATTTCTTCTTCTTTTAGTATCTTTGCTTTCCTGACTACTTTGCTAGCTTCTCTAAGTTTTTCCAAATATGTTTTATGCCTGTTTTATGCTCTCTGTGATCTCTTGTATTTCATGAAGGTCTCCCTCTTCTTCTTCACCTTTTCAGCTACTTCTTTTGAGGACCATAGCGGCCTCCTTTGCCTTTTACCTTTTTTTACCTTTCTAACAAAAAGGTTGTTTGCCCTTAAAATATCCCCTTTGAGTTTTTCCCACTATTTTTCTACATCCCTCAGCTGTTCCCATCCAACTAACGACTCCTTGAGGTATTGGCCCATCTTGGCAAAATTAGTTTTCCTAAAATCTAAGATCCTCGCTTTTGAATGGAGTTTATCAGCCCTAGTCCTAATACTGAACCATACCATCTGGTGATGACTGGATGTGAGATGATCTCCCACTGTGACATCAGATAAACTTTCGCCATTGGTAAGCACCAAGTCCAGTATGGCCCCTTCATATGTGGGTTCTGTTATAGTAGTTCTCCCTGTAGAGAATCTAGGATCTCCATACTTATAGGTGACACCGCAGCTGGGATGTGCCATCCCATATCTGGCATATTGAAATCACCTATCAATAGCACCTCCCTTTTCCTAGCAATGCTGCTTAGGTCTTCTATTAAATCTCTGTCTACTTCTTCTCCCTGTTGGGGGGGGGGCGGTCTGTATATCATTGCCAATGCAAATTGATTTCTCTTTTCCTCTTTCTCATTTAAACCACAGTTCTTCCTCTTTCCCTTTTAAGCCCTGTAATTCTATAGCTTTAATGTGATTTTTTACATATAGTGCCGCTCTTCCTCCTACCCTATCCTTCCTGAATAAGTTATAGCCTATTATAATTACATCTCGGTCATGGTTGTCCGTGAGCCATGTCTCTGTAATTGCCACTAAATCCGAGTCAGCATGTTATTTCCCATGCTACGGACATTTATACACACTGCTTTCCAGATGTTGCCCATTTTATCCATTTCTATTGAGATATTTAATGTTTCACTTACCTGGGGGCTTTCTTCACCCATCCCCAATGAATCTGGTTTAAAGCCCTCTTCAGTAGGTTAGCCAGTCTGCTACTGAAGATATGTCAACTCTTCTTGGACAGATGGATGTCATCTCTGCTCTGCAACCCTTTGAAGATCATCCCATGATCCAGGAAACCAAAATGCTCTCGATGACACCATCCACACAGCCATGCATTTATCTCCAGGATGAGAGCTTCTCTGCCTCCACCTTTACTCTCAACAGGGAGAACTGAAGAGAACTCCTTCTGCAGACCTGTCTGCTTCACCCTCTGTCCCAGAGCCATGAAGACACTTTTGATATGCTCAGAGGGAAACCCGGCAGTATCATTAGTGCCAACATGGATGAGCAACATTGGGTAATAGTCAGTAGACGTGACGAGTCTCGGCAAACTCTCCATAACATCTCAGATTCTGGCATCTGGCAGACAGCACACATCTCTGGACATCAAGTCTGGTCAGAAGATGGACGCCTCACTACCCCTCAGAAGACAGTCACCGACTATCACTACCCTTTGCTTCCTTGCAGACATTGATTCTGCAACATTGGGGTGCTCGAGCTCTGGTGCTTCCCTTTACTGGGATGTTTTCACCTCCTCCACTTCTAGGGATGCATAATGGTTCTTCAATTCAAGGGCTGGAGGAGATGGATTGCTGATTCTGCAGTCCCTGATGACTCATATCCAGCTCTCATCATTCTGCAGGCTCCCATCTTCACCTCTGTTGGGAGCTTGGATGTTTCAAGATGCATTTCATCAATGTATTTCTGTCTTGAATGCTCTTCAGCCTCGCCACCTCTTCTCTCAGCTCCTCCACTTCTTTTCTGAGAGCTTCAGCATGCAGGCATCCTGCACATGGACGCTGTCCTTCAACTGGCATAGGGATCTCTGTCTGGACAGAAGCAGAGACTGTAATGGAGGCAACAGCTCTGGCAATATGATTCTTCCCTGCCATGTGCCAGTTGGTAGAACTTTGGTACCTGTTCAAATAAAAGAGAGAGACCTACCAAAGTACCTGCCTGTTCCTGAGCTGTTTTCTCAGAGAAAAAGCAGTTAACTTCTTTTAAGTGTGTTCTAACGGTGCTGTTCAGAGTCCCTGCATGTAGCTAATCAGGGAGTTCCCCTATACATGTGTAGCTAATTGGGGAGCTGCCCTATAAAGCAAGACTGCTCACATAGGGTGGGTGAGAGTTGGGGTGGGCAGGGAGGGAACTAACACTTGATGAGGTCAGCAGCTTCAAAGAGTTAGCTGTGAATGGAACAAAAAACAATGGACTCTAACTGACAGAGTTTTTTGCCCAACAGCACAAAAAATTCCCCCTTTGCAGTATAGAAAAACAAACAAAAACCATTGACTTTTACAGATGATAACCAAAACCCCTTTAAGAGCTTTCAGACAGAGAGGTTGTAGTTAAAAGCCACACAGAATTACCTTGCTTGCAACCGAGTTCCTTAACCAGCTTGCCCAACATATTAAATGTCATGCTACTAGGAGGAGAAATGGATAATTGGATGATAATGGAAAAACATATCGTCTCATGAAAGACCATGAAAAAGGAGCAATATCAGGTATCTACAGGCCAACCTTTCTCCAACAAATCTTCAAACTTCTGACAGGGGTTATAGCAGTGTCAAGTGTACTGGGGTTCAAACCTGCAACCTTGCGGACAAGAGGTTGCAGCCATGCAGTAGATGCCACTGAGATCTAGTTCTGTTAAGACCATGAGTAGCAGAAAGGGAAGTGCACCCCCCAGAGGAGCATATTTGACCAGCAAGAGGTGTGCCTTATGAGCCACCGTATTTAAGGAAGCCTAACCAGACACACCCTTGTTGGTTCAACAGTTTTTGGTGGGCCTGTCCTGCATCTACTGTCAACCCAGCTCTATTCACTGTTTAGTGCTGTTTCAACTTCCACTTGCTGCCATGATCTCCATTGTTTCCTCTATGCCTGGTTCCTGCCCCTGTTCTACCATAGCTACCCCAATTTGCTCCTGCTCTATATCTGACTTGTGCTCCAGTCCTATCATCACTATCCCATTTGGTTCCTGATCCAGTCTCCTGCACTGCTCCACCCTAAGCTGGGCCTAAGCCTTTCTACCACCCTGCTGCCCAGAGTAGGCCCTAACAACTTGAAGTAGCCCAAACCCAAGGGTTAGGTCAAAATGGAGTCAATTGTAGACACTCTAAGACACCTCACAGAAGTGATGCAAGCCATACAGAGTCAGATTCAGACATTTCAGCAGAGGGTGGATGCTCTCAAGTTATCAGGTCCAGAGCAAGGGCAACGGCCTACCTTATCCTCAGAACTGCATATACAACTATCAGAAAAGTGTGATAGCACCTGAGGAGAACTGCATGGGTTCATAACACCAATGCAAGCTTTGGTTCCGATTTCACCCACATATATACCTGTCTAACCCCCTCAAAGTTAGCTTTATAAGTAGTCTACTCACAAAGAAGGCCTGACATGGGCCACTTCCTTTCTAGAACAGAACAGTACTGCCCTGAATAACTTGGAACACTTTGTGGCTGCTCTATCCCAAACATTTGGGGAACTGGACTGAGCCCAGCTTGCTGAGAATAATGATGGCCCTCGCCAGGGCTGATGATCAGTGACAGAGTATATGACAAAATTCCAGCACTGGATTAATGGCCATGATTTGAATTAGTCAGCCCTCTATGCCCATTTCTGATGTGGCCTTGCTTCTCCTGTTAAGAATGAGCTGTCACAACTCCAGCTCCACCTATGTGTCTGCATAGAGAGATGCCTATCAAAACGGGTTCTGGAAAAACATGCTGAGTCATCATCTCATGCCACTAGAAAGACCACAACTTACAGAAGAGCCCATGGTAAATGGATACAATGAAGTGGTGCCTATGAGCAGAGAAGAAGGAAAGGTGATGTTGGAAAGGACTCTGAATCTATTCCACCCTCCATGGGCATATGCACAGTAACTGCAGAACAGTGAGCAGTCCTAGAAGGAACCTCTAAGACTCATTTTTGTGATTGGTACCCAAACTGCTAATGTGATCGCTCCAATCCATCTTCTCTGGAAGGCCAGGAACCCTCAGCATATTCCATAATCAACTTGAAAGCCTCAGTACCTTCCTGATTTACAAGTGTATTGCTGTGAGCAACAAGCTGCTTATGAGAAGGCAATTAGGCTCTCTAGGAAGAGGTTTTGGCAATGTCCGTATCTATGACCTCCAATGCACCAAAGAAGCTTTTTCAGCTTCTGAACCGTTTGGATCCTGTTATCTCTTCTTCAGCTGATTATTTTGCTATCTGGTGCATAACATTCCATCCCTTCATCAATCCATTACTCTCAGGATCTGTCTTCTCTTTTTTGGCACATCCTGTTTTGCCTACTATTTCCCCTCCCAGATTTTGTTCCTTCTGTGAAAGCTTCCACTGCCATTTCAATGGCTTTTACTCTGTCCTCCCCATCCTTTATTCTTTTTTCTCCCTCCCTCCCTCTCCAGCTGCTAAACTTCTTGTAGGTATCCACAAAGGACTACAAAAGGGAACTGCTACTTCTGGAGAGAGATCTGCAATTGTAAGTATTTACTTCTGGAAATTGTTCTAAAGCTTGGGGAAAAAGGAATTCTTTAGATTAAAGCTGATTAATCAGTGAACCCAGTGTATTTGTTAAATCAGTCAGGATCTAGTGGCAGCAAAGAGCTTTCAGTTTAAATTTAAAACACAGAAGAGAGCTTTCTGGTTAAATTTAGACCCCCCAAGACTCCCTCTATCCAAGCAAAGACTGTGGGACTCCCACTGGAAATTGGTCACAGATTACTTTAGAAGCACAGAACAGGGTACTGTGTAGCAGCCAGCTTTTAATAAGTCTTCTTTCCCTCCCTTCATCCCTCCCCAACACTCACCCACCCACTCCTCGGAAAATCAAACCTTTATAGGTGCATAAACCTCTTAAAGGAAAGGAGGTGACATATTCACTCTCAGGTACAGCTGTTTATCCTCATCAGGCATACATTAAAGGCCTGAGGTTAATTAAGCTTCAGGTGAACAAAGCACATTAGACATATTAGGTATAGTTTTATTAGTATAAGTATTCCCAGCAACCCTTAGAAGGTAAAGAACTTAAATATCTAAACACAACCTTAAAACTAAGATGCAGACAGCAGCCAAGCAGTGAGATGGGGGCTTTCAAGTCTTTTGCACTGAGTGCCACATGTATGATTTTCTCCTAGTTGGTGAGGAGTCTTATGTGTGCACTAGGTGCAAGGAGCTCTTTGCTCTCAGGGAACGAGTCCGATCTCTGGAGGCTAGAGTGGCAGACTTGGAGGACATAAGGAAGACAGAGAGGTACACAGACGAGACCTACAGGGATATAGTCGTGAAGTCCCACCTTCAGTATGGCAGCATCCCTGTTGCCATGGAGGAGAGAGGTCACATGACAGGAAAGCATCACCCTGGTGTGGCAGAAATTGATCCTGTAGCTAGAACCTGTCCTCCCAGTGATGTAAAACCCTCTCGCACCGAGAACGTTTCTCCAGGGACATGTGCCCATGAGGGAAGGGTTAGGACAGCCGTTATAGCTGGTGATTCAATCATTAGGCATGTAGATGGCTGGGTGGCTCGTGAACGTGAAGATCGCCTGGTAACATGTCAGCCTGGTGTGAAGGTGGTGGACCTCACATGCCACCCAGACAAGGTCTTAGATAGTGCTGGGGAGGAGTCTGCTGTCTTGGTACAATGACATAGGAAAATGTGGTAGGCAGGTTCTGGAGGCTAAACGTAGGCTTTTAGGTAGGAAGCTGAAATCCAGAACTTCCAGGGTAGCATTCTCTGAAATGCTTCCCTGGAAGCGCAGTACCCAAAAGGCAGGCAGAGCTCCGGGGTCTCAATGTGTGGATTTGACGAAGGTGCAAGGATGAGGGTTTTGGATTTGTTAAGGGAACATTCTGGGGAAAGGAGGGGCTCTTCCAAAGGGATGGACTTCACCTTAACCGGGATGGAACCAGGCTGCTGGCATTAACCTTTAAAAAGGAGATAGGGCAGCTTTTAAACTAGATAATAGGGGGAAAGCTGACAGTCACTCAAGAGCACATTGTTCAGAACAATGTTTCCTTTAGCTATACTACCAAAAGAATGAAGTTAGGGCATGGCAGCAGAGAGGTTCCAAAAAAGACAAAAGTAACCCAAATGCCCTTGAGTACGGAGCAGACAGAACTTAAAGATTCCAAATTACCCCTGCCTACCGATAACCAGATTAATATGAATAAAATACAGCCTCTAATATGTTTTTATGCAAATGCTAGAAGTCTAAAAAATAAGATGGGAGAGTTAGAATATATAGTACTAAATGAGAGGTTAAATATGATTGGTATCTCAGAGACATGGTGGAAGGAGGAGAACCAGTGGGACACTGTGATACCTGGGTACAAACTATATTGCAAAGATAGAGCTGATCAAATTGGTGGAGAGATTGCAGTCTATGTTAGAGAGGGCATTGAGTTACAAAGAATTAAAGTTTTGCAGGAAACAAAATTTGAACAAGGTTTTACATGGAACAGCGTTTGCAACTATTTACAGTCAACTTTTGTATGAAGAATAACAGCTTTTGTAACTAATTACAGTCAATTCTTACATGAACAGTAGCGTTAACAATGCCATTAACTATTTACATTGAACGTTGGACATTGAACATTGGACATATTACACGGATAACTTTGAAAGTATCTTTGTATTTATAAATTTATTAATCTTTTTCATCTGAGTTCGTTTTTTTTTCTTTTTTTAGGTGTATTGGGTGGGGGGGGTTGTAATCTGGAGTTATGATGGGAGGTTTGGGAGGTGTATTGTGGAGGGTGGGGGGATTCAGTTAAGTTTGCGAAGTGTTCAGTGAATAGTTGGGTTTTAAGTTCCTTCCTGAATAGATGGAGGTCTTTTATCATGCGGAGGTTTAGTGGTAGTTTATTCCAGAGAGTGGGGGCGGCATATGAGAAGGCTCTGGAGCTTGTGTTTTGTTTTGTTTTGCGGATGGTTTTTTGTATGTCTAGTGAGGAGGTTGCCTGCGGGTTCTGAGTTCTAGTGGAGCATGCAGGAGGGTGGCTATGTGTGAGGGTGAGATGCCGTTGAGGAGCTTGAATGTCGTTAGGAGTATTTTATATGTTATTCTGCTATTTATGGGGAGCCAATGTAGTTCAAATAGAATGGGAGTTATGTGGTCAGTCAGGCGAGCTTTTGTTGTTACTCGGGCACAGATGTTTTGGGCTCTTTGTAGTAGGCTAGTATTTGCAAGTGGCAAGCCATTTAGGAGACTATTACAATAGTCAAAATGGGGCGTGATGAGTGTGCTGATAACAGATCTAAAATCATGAGTGTCTAGGAGCAGTCTTAGGTGTTGTATGGTCTTGAGTTTACAGAATACAGTTTTCACTGTTTGTTTTATGTGAGGGAGCATACTAAGTATGTGGTTTAGTATTATCCCTAGGTATTTTACTTCTTTTTTTAACAGGGATTTTGGTATTATTGATTGTGATGGTTTCTGGGTGAGTAGCGTCTGGTTTTCTTGTCACAAACATCGCTTCTGTTTTTTTTAGGTTGATGCTGAGGTGATTATTTTCCAGCCAGGTGCTTGCCTCTCTGATACATTCTGATATGTTCTGGTAGGTGGGATTGTTTGTGTTTATGGGGAGGGTGAGCATGATGTTGTCTGCGTAAATGTAATGGTTAACTTTGTATTTTCTAAATATATTTGTGATAGGTTGAAGGTATAGGTTAAAAAGGAGGGCTGAGAAAGCCGAGCCTTGTGGAATTCCTTGACCTTGTGTGAATGTTTCTGAGGTGTTTTGGCCTAGTTGGATGCGTATCAATCGGTTTGTAATATATGATATAAACTATTGGAGAATTGTCCCTCCAATTCCCAGGTTTTGAAGTCTGTTAATTAGTGTGTTATGGTTGATATTGTCAAATGCAGCAGCTATATCTATGAAAATGAGGAGGAAGCCTTGATTGTTGTCATCTGTGCCTTTAATGAGGTTATCCATCAGTATTATTAGTAAGGTTTCGACTCCATGGGATGGGCGGAATCCGAATTGGTGTGAGTCGAGGGGTGCATGTGTGTCGATATAATCTTGTAGTTGGAGTTGTATGACTTTTTCTATTACTTTGGCGATGAAAGGTATGCTGGCTATGGGCCTATATGAGTTTGGGTCTTTAAGGTCTAGTTTGCTATTTTTTAGGATGGGGCATAAGGAGGTGAGTTTCAGGGCCTCAGGCATAATGCCTTGTGATAATGATTGATTTACTATATTCTGGATGTTCATGGCGAGTTCAGCTTTGGTAGATTTTATCCATGATACTGGGCATGGATCTAGGGGGGAGGTCGTGGTATTGATCATTGTTATGATCTTGAGGAGGTGTTTTTGATCAATCTCGTGAAAGGTTGTCCATTTATTTGTGTGTTTTGAGTCTGTGTGCATTGCTGTAGTTGGCTTGGACGATTTATTTCTTAGTTTCTCAGCGAAATGTGTTGCTAGTGTTTGTATGCATATTGTTGAGAGTTCTGGTTCTGGTTTTTGTGTTTTTGTTAGTGTTTTTACAATTGCAAATAGTTCTCTCGGACGGTTGATGGCCATGTTTATTACTTTAGAGTGATAGTCTCTTTTTGATTTGTTGATTGCGTCTTTGTACGTGTTAAGTAGGCTCATGTATTGAGCTTTGCTATCGTTTGATTTTGGTTTTCTCCATCTTTTTTCTTGTTTTCTCAGTTGCTTTTTTAGATTAGTGAGGTCTTTATTAAACCATTTTTCAGACCTTTTTATTATTTGTTTTTGTGTGGCCTGGGTGGGAGCTGCTGCCTTTTTTATTGTTGAGTTCCATTGGTCCATTATTGAGTTGACGTTAGTTGTGTTAGTTGTAAGTTTGGGTTTTTCATTATCTAGAAAAATGTCTTTGTCAAAGTGGGTAAAGCAAGATTTATGTGGTGTTGGGGTTGATGCATTATTAGTAGGTGTTTGTGAGTGCAAATCAAAGGTTATTAAGTGGTGATCTGACCAGGGTACCTCTGTAATAGTTGGGAGGGTGTGTAGTTGGTGTTTATTAAATGGGGTGGGGATGAATATGAGGTCTAGGTTGTTTCCTTTTGTGTGTGGGGGGGTATGTATGGTCTGCTTGTATCCCATTTCAGTCATGGAGTCCATGAAATTTGTTGTGTGCTGTGTGTTGGGTGATGGGAGGTTTAGGTCACCTAATATGATAAGTGGTTCTCTCTGAGAGGCTATGCATGCGAGTTCTAGAATAGGGGTGAGGTTTTTGTGGTCAGCTGAAGGGGGTCTGTAGATGAGGCAAAGTGCAAGGGTTTTATTTTCTATATTGATGATGTCCATACCATCTACATTATTTACATTTGTTAAGGTGTACTGGAGGTCTTTTTTAGCGACGATGAGGGCTCCGCCTCCTCTTTTTGCGTCGCGGTGGCAGTTGAATAAGTCGTATTGGTGTATGTTAAGTTGGTTTAGGAGGATTTTGTCAGTGGGTGAGAGCCATGTCTCTGTGATGAGGAGTACGTCAGGTTTTTTATCAATGATTATGTCATTGATTACTGGTATTTTGTTTCTTATGGACCGTGCGTTTATGAGGATGAATTTTCTGGTGGAGTATGTGCTGGAAGAGCTATTCGTATTATTGGCTTGTTGTAGATTTACTTGTATTAGTCTTGAATGGGGTCTGTGGGTGTTGTGGCGATGGGTTTGATTAAGTGTGTAGGTGTATGTTTGTAGTGGCAATAAGGGTGTACTATCGACCGCCTGGCCAGAATGAACAAATGGATGATGAAATGCTCAAAGAAATCAGGGAAGCTAACAAAAGTTACAGAACAGTAATAACATTGGGTGATTTCAGTTACCCCGGTATTGACTGGGTCAGTGTCACGGTGGGACATGCTAGGGAGATAAAGTTTCTAGATGAAATAAATGACTGCTTCTTGGAGCACCTGGTTCATGAATCGACCAGAGGGGAAGCCATATTGGACCTAGTCCTTAGTGGAACACCAGATCTGGTGCAAGAGTTAAGGGTGTTGGGGCCATTTGGCAATAGTGATCATAGCATGATCATGTTTGATTTAACTAATGGAGGAGGGGTGGTAAGGAAATACACAGTACTACCTTTTAACTTTCAAAAGGAAGACTGATAAAATGAGGGAAATAGTTAGGAAAAAACTAAAGGAGCAGTTGAAAAGGTTAAAGACTTACATCAAGCTTGGGTGTTGTTTAAAAATACTATCTTAGAAGCCCAGACCAGCTGTATTCCACGCTTTAAGAAAAGTGGAAGGAAGTCCAAAAAACTGCCAGCATGGTTTAAAGGTGAGGTCAGAGAGGCTGTTGTTGCCAAAAAAGCATCTTTCAGGAAATGGAAAAAAAGAGTCAAATGACAAAAACCGGAAACCACACAAGCACTGACAAGTTAAATGAAAGGCATTGATAAGGCAGGCAAAGAGAGAATTTGAGAAAAAGCTTGCTGTGAAAGCCAGAAAGTATAATAAAGACTTTTTAAAGTACATTTGTAGCAAAAAACCTGTGAGAGAGTCAGTTGGACCATTAGATGACAGAGGGGTAAAAGGGGCACTAAGAGGGGACAGGACCATAGTAGAGAGACTGAATGAATTCTTTGCTACGGTCTTTACTGAGGAAGATGTAGGGATGTTACCCATGACTGAAGTGGTATTTAGAGGTGATATTGCAGAAGAATTGCAAGAAAGGTCGATAACACTGGGAAGATGTATTACAACTATTTGATAAACTGAAGAATAGCAAATCACCTGGACCAGATAGTATATACCCAAGGGTGTTGAAAGAACTGAAATATGAGATTTCAGACCTGCTATAAGTAATCTCTAAACTATCATTAAAATCATCTGTAATAACTGAGGATTGGAGGATGACCAATGTAACGCCAATTTTTAAAAAGGGTTCCAGGGGTGATCCAGGAAACTACAGACCGGTGAGCCTGATGTCAAGACTGGGAAAAATGGTAGAAACCATCATAAAGAACAAAATTACTGAACAGGTAGATAGCCATGGCTTAATGGGAGACAACCAACATGGCTTTAGACAAGGAAGATCTTGTCTTACTAATCTGTTATGTTTTTTAGAAGGTGTGAAAAAACAGGTAGATAAAGGTGAGTCGATTGATATAGTGTATCTGGACTTTCAGAAAGCCTTTGACAAGGTCCCTCATCAGAGACTTTTGGCTAAACTAAAAGGTCATGGGATAGGAGGCAGTGTACTATTGTGGATCAGGATCTGGTTGAAAGATTAATAGTGGAGTACCGCAGGGATCTGTGCTGGGTCCGCTGATTTTTGACATTCATAAATGACCTGAAAAAGGGAATAATAAGTGAGGTTATCAAATTTGCAGATAACACAAAACTATTTAAAGTTGTTAAAACCCATGAGGATTGTGGAAAATTGCAAGAGGATCTTGATAAATTGGAAGACTGGGCATCCAAATGGCAGATGAAATTTAATGTGGAAAAGTACAAAGTGGCACCTAGGAAAGAACAACCCAAACTATGGTTACACAATGCAAGATTCCACATTAGGAACCATCACCCAGGAAGATTTTTAGGCGTTATCTTGGATAACATGTTAAAACCCTCCGCCCAGTATGCAGCAGCGGCCAAGAAAGCGAATAGAATGCTAGGTATCATAAGGAAAGGAATGGAGAATACAACAAAGGATATTATAATTCCTCTGTATCGTTCCATGGTGCAACCGCACCTTGAATATCGTGTGCAGTTCTGGTTGCCGTATCTTAAAAAGGATATAGCGTTATTAGAAAAGGTACAGAGAAGAGCCACTAAAATGGTAAAGAGGATGGACGGATACCTCTATGAAGAGAGGTTAAAAAGGTTAGGGTTCTGTCAGCCTCAAAAAGAGATGGCTGAGGGGAGATATGATAGAGGTCTATAAATTAATGAATGGAGTGGAACGGGTAAACTAGATTGATTGTTTACGTCATCAGACTATAGAAAGACTAGGGGACATGCAATGAAGCTACAGGGTAAACTATTTAAGACTAATAAGAGAAAATATCTTTTCATTCAACGTGTAATCAAACTCTGGAATTTGTTACCGGAGGATGTAGTAAAAGCTATTAGTGTAGATGGGTTTAAAAAAGGTTTGGACAAGTTCCTGGAGGAAAGGTCCAAAAACCATTATTGAAGGGGACCCAGCTTTTTTGATGCTTTTTTTGGCAACAACAGCCTCTCTGACCTCACCTTTAAACCATGCTGGCAGTTTTTTGGATTTCCTTCCACTTTTCTTAAAACATGGACTACAGCTGACTCACTTGTGCCCGTCATTCATTGCAAGCTCTGTTATGAATCATTCCTCTTCCCTCTCATATCTGCATAGAGGTCTCTTGCACTCTGCCTTCTCCTACTTAGGTCCTTGTTTATGAAACACACTTCTATAATACTTATGTCAGGAGTTCTCAGTCAGGGCTCTGTGTTAGCAAGTAAGCTTCTATTAAGTATTTCATTCCCTCCACCTGACTCTCACTCACCTCAGACACAACCTTAGATTTATAGGCTCTTACAGAGACAGAGGTAGTCAAAGCTATACCTAATGAGGATAACCAGTAACACCTGAAAGTGAATTTAAGTACAGATGTGGTTAACATTATTGGCACCCTTGCATTTTAGGTTTGTTGTGTACAATATCTTCAGAAGTAATTGGAAATATTACAACTGTATGTCAAAATAATATTTTAACAGAATGTTCAAAGCTATGTCAAAACTTGGCGTCTGTGAAACTTAGTAATTTCTGAGAAAAAAAAAACAAAATATAACATTGACAGGATTGATGCACAACCCTTGGCAGTGATGACAGCCTCCAAACGTTTCTTGTAGCCATCTATAAATTTCATACATCTGTCTGTTGGTAGTTTCTCACACTCTTCAATTGCAATTTGTTCCAGCTCATGAATGTTTCCTGGATTCCTTTTACCAATGGCAGATTTCAGTTCTTTCCAAAGGTTCTTGACTGGATTGAGATCAGGACTCATTGTTGGCCAGAATAGTCAATTTTTTTTCTTTTTCAACCATTCTTTTCTACATTTGGATATATGTTTTGGGTCATTGTCCTGCTGGAAGACCCATGGTCTTCGATCCAGACCTAGCTTTATCACTAGGTAACGCATTTCTCTATAAAATAGCTCTCATATCATCACCTTTGTGAAAATGGAATAGGGAATGAATGTGGCCATTTAAAACATTAGAGCCATCCTCGGTTGATTCAATTCATGTACATACTGACAAATGATCGCAGGTGTGCCTAATTTTACTGTAGTGGGAATGTGGTTCTTCTATTCAAACTGATTTGAATTGTTTATAAAGGTGCCAATAATCATGTCCCAGGCAATGTCACAGTTTTTTATACTATTTCCTACTATTTCCTTTTTTAATTGGTCTTGTTTTATTTGATTCTTTTATGTGTCAAATATTTGTGCATATATAGTCCAAAGCCATTTCACTGACCACATTCTTTTAGAAAATATTGCACATTAAGGGGTTGAACTGCAAAGGTGCCAATAATGTTGACCACAACTGTAAGGAAACAAATTAAATACCTTAACAAAGCCTTAAAACTAAGATACAGAAAGCAGTCCAGAAGCGACATGGGGGCTATCCAGTCTTTTGCACTGAGTGTCACATGTATGATTTTCTCCCAGTCGGTGAGGGGTCTTATGTGTGCACTATGTGCAAGGAGCTCTTTGCTCTTTGAGAATGAGTCTGATCTCTGGAGGCTAGAGTAGCAGACTTGGAGGACCTAAGGAAGACAGACAGGTTTAATGGCGAGACCTATGGGGATGTAGTGCTTAAGTCCCATTTCAGGTCTGGCAGTCTCTCTTTTGCCATGGAGGGGAGAGGTCATGTGAAAGGAGAGCATCACCTTGATGTGGCAGGAAGTGATCCTGTAGCTAGGACCTGCCCTCCGGGTGATGTAAAACCCTCTTGCACTGAGCAGGTTTCTCCAGGGACATGTGCCCATGAGGGAAGGGATAGGACAGCCATTATAGCTGGTGATTCAATCATTATGCATGTAGATAGCTGGGTGGCTGATGGACATGAGGATCGTCTGGTAACATGCCTGCCTAATGCAAAGTAACGGACCTCATGCGCTATCTAGACAAAGTTTTAGATAGTACTGGGGAGGAGTTTGCTGTCTTGGAACATTTTGGTACCAATGACATAGGAAAGTGTGATGGGGAGTTTCTGGAGGCCAAATTTAGACTTTTAGGTAGAAAGCTGAAATCCAGAACTTCCAGGGTAGCATTCTTTGAAATGCTTCTGATTCTACGTGCAGGACTCAAAAGGCAGGCACAGCTCCGGAGTCTCAATGCGTAGATGAAATGATGGTGCAAAGACAAGGATTTGGATTTGTTAGGAAATGGGCAACATTCTGGGGAAGGGAGGGGCTTTTCCAAAAGGATGGGCTCCCCCTTAACCATAATAGAACCAGGCATCTGGCATTAACCTTTAAAACAGAGACAGAACAGCTTTTGCACTAAATAATAGGGGAAAGCCAATGGTCACCCAAGAGTGCATGGTTTTAGAAGGATGCCCTAATGAAGATTAAAGTAACCAAGATGCCCTTAAATACAGAGCACACAAAGCTGAAAGATTCCAAATTAAACCTGTCAACTGATAACCAGATTAATATGAATAAAATACAACCTAAAAAAAGCCTGTATGCAAATGCTAGGACTCTAAAAAATAAGATGGCAGAATTAAAATATATAGCACTAAATGAAAGATTATTAGCATCTCAGAGACCTGGTGGAAGGAGGACAACCAAAAGGGCACTGTGATACCTGGGTGCAAACTATATCACAATGATAGGGTAGATCAAATTGGTCGAGGGGTTGCACTCTATATTAGAAAGGGCATTGAGTCACAAGGATTAAAGTTTTGCTGGAAACAAAATATACTGTAGAATCTCTATAGATACAGATTCCATGTAAAAAGGGGAAGGAGATAGCACTGGGGGTGTACTACCATCCATCTGGCCAGAATGAAGAGATGGATGATGAAATGCTAAAAGAAATGAGGGAAGTTAACAAACGTTATGACACAGTAATAATGGGTGCTTTCAATTACCCTGGTATTGAATGGGTCACTGTAACAATAGGACATGCTAGGGAGATAAAATTCCTAGATGAAATAAGTAACTGCTTCTTGGAGCAGCTGGTTCATGAACTGACAAGAGGGAAAGCTATTTTGGACCTAGTCCTTAGTGGGACATAGGATCTGGTGCAAGATATAAGGGTGCTGGGGCCACTTAGCAATAGTGATCATAGCATGACTGCATTTGATTTAATAAATAGTACTATGGATTTCCTTGCCATCTTCCCTCTATATTTTAACATTCAAAAGGGAGACTATGGTTTATGGTTTAGGCACTTAATATACTGCCCTTTACTTGCTCATCAGAGTGGTTTACATGTATGTATACACTAGCAGGTACTTTTTATTCCCTTTTCCTCAAAGGGCTCACAATCTAAGTGTACCTGAGGCAATGGAGGGTTAAGTGGCTTGCCCAAGGGCACAAGGAGTGGCCATGAGACTAGAGACCCCAGTCTCTCCGGCCTGAGGTTACTTGTCCCCACTGTCCTCTAAGCATGGCACGTGTGCGCGTGCACACACCTCACCGAGCGAGCGCACATACTTTACAAAAGAGCACACAAAAATTACGGTTCTGATTCTGATAGAAAACAACACAGAACGTCTTAAAATTTAAAAGTTGTTGTGTATTTACATTTTTTACAATATTTTCTAGTGCAATCAATGTGGTGTACATACTGTATTCTGACGTGTAGTCAAATTTTAAAGTATATAACTCCGAGTGTCGTTATGTGGCGCACAAAAGCTGCATAGCTGATATTTTATGCACACACAGCCTACAGAAAATTAGAGGGAACATTGCTTGCCCCCATGTGGGAATTGAACCCCCAGCCCTCCGGCCTGAGGTAACCTGTCCCAACCACTGAGCCACTAAACTAAAAGGAAAAGCAAAGGTTAAAGATTTGCATCAAGTATGAGTGTTGTTTAAAAATACTATCTTGGAAGTCCACACCAGATGTATTCCACGCTTTAAGAAAAGTGGAAGGAAGGCCAAAAAATTGCCCGCATGGTTTAAAAGTGAGGTCAGACAGGCCGTTGTAGCCAATAAAGCATCCTTCAGGTAATGGAAAAAGGGTCAAATGAAGAAAAACAGAAAACAACAAAAGCACTGGCAAGTTAGATGCAAGGCATTGATAAGATAGGCCAAAAGATAATTTGAAGAAAACCTTGCCATGGAAGCAAAAACACATAATAAAAACTTCAAGTAAATTCGTAGCAAAAAAAAATCTGTGAGAAAGTCTGTTGGACCATTAGATGATAGAGGAATAAAAGCGGCACTAAGGGAGGACAGGAGTGGAGGAGTAGCCTAGTGGTTAGAACACTGGCTTGGTAACCAAGCAACCAGGGTTCAATTCCCACTAGCACTCCTTGTGGCCTTAGGCAAGTCACTTAACCCTCCATTGCCTTGGAAGAAAGGCCTGGCAATTTACTTCTGGTGGGTGACACTGCCAAGAAAACCCAGGAGTTTCTGGGTCACCAGGAGTCAGGACTGACTCAAAGGCACACACTGCATTGCAAGGGAGGACAAGGGCATAGTAGAGAAACAGAATGAATTCTTTGCTTCGGTTTTTACTGAAGATGATGTAGGGAGGTTACCTATGCTTGAAATGGTCTTTACAGGAGATGTACTGGAAGAACTGAAAAAAAAATCAATAAACTGGGAAGATGTATTATAATAATTTCATAAACTGAAGAGTAGCAAATCACTAGGACCAATTAGTATACATCCAAGGGTGTTGAAAGAATTGAAATATGAGATTTCAGACCTACTATTAGTAATCTGTAAACTATCATTAAAATCATCTGTAGAACCTGAAGACTGGAGACTGGCCAATGTAACACCGATTTTTAAAAAAGGTTCCAGGGGTAATCCAGGAAACCACAGACCGGTGAGCTTGATGTCAGTACGGGCAAAATGGTAGAAACCATTTAAAGAAAAAAATTACTAAACATAATGGAAGAAAGACAACCTGGCTTTAGCCTAGGAAGGTCTTGTTTTACTAATCTGTTATATCTTTTTGAAGGTGTGAATAAATAGGTAGACAAAAGTGAGCCAGTTGATATAGTGTATCTGGATTTTCAGAAAGCCTTTGCCAAGGTCCCTCATGAGAGGCTCTTGGAGAAATTAAAAAGTCATAGGATTGGAAGCAGTTTACTTTTGTGGATCAGGAACTGGTTAAAAGACAAAATGCAGAGAGTAGGGTTAAATGGCCAATTTTCTCAATGGAGAAAAGTGAATAGTGGAGTACGCCAGGGACCTGTACTTGGCCCGCTGCTTTTTAACACATTTATAAATGACCTGGAAATGGGAATAACGAGTGATGTGATCAAATTTGTAGCTGACACAAAATTATTCAAAGTTATATAAACAGAAGAGGATTGTGAAAAATTGCAAGAGGATCTTTATAAATTGGAAGACTGGATGTCCAAATAGCAGATGAAATTTAATGTGGACAAGTGCAAAGTTATGTACCTAGGAAAGAACAACCCAAACTACAGTTACATGATGCAAGTTTCCACATTAGGAACCACCACCCATGAAAAGGATTTAGGCATCATCCTGGATAATACATTGAAACTTTCTGCCCAGTGTGCAGTGGCGGCCAAGAAAGGAATGGAGAATAAAACCAAGGATATTATAATGCCTTTGTCTTGTTTCATGGTGCTATCCCACCTTGAATATTGTGTACAATTCTGGTTGCCATATCTTAAAAAGGATATAGTAGAATTAGAAAAGGTACAAAGAAGAGCCACCAAAATGATAAAGGGGGTGGAAGGATACCCTTATGAGGAAAGGCTTAAGAGGTTAGGGCTCTTCAACTTGGAAAAGAGATGGCCAAGGGGAGATAGGATAGAGGTCTGAAAATTAATTGATGGAGTAGAATGAGTAAATGTAGATTCTTTTGTTTACTCCATCAAAAAGTAGAACGACTAGGAGACATGTAATGACGCTACAATGTGACCCATTTAAGGGGTATGTTTACTAAGCAGTCTTAACGTGCGCCCGGCGATAGTGTGCAGGATGCCATAAAAGGAGTGGGCGTTCCGGTCTAAACGTAGCAAACCGGGATTATCGCGCGATAACGCACGTTGCGCACATTATCGCCGCTAAGCACATTAACGCGCGGTAATCTTAAGTAGGCGCGCAGACATGCAAACACAGAAACAGAGGTGTAGCACAATGGTTAATACACTGACTGATGGTACAGGGGACATGAGTTCAATCCCCCAGTGTGCCTAATGAACAAGGCTGGCTGAGGCATCTCCCTGTATGTTTAAGTAGTGCTTTTTGAGGCATTGTAGTTTTATTTTAATAAGTGCTGCCAGCAAACACACCCTCACAGTGGCGTTACCTAAGGTGCCGCATAAGGCACCCTATAAGGCACTCCAGAGGGCACATTATAAAGTGCACTGTCCGCCAAGGCACCCTACAATGTCCCCTATAGGACATCTTATGTTATGAGGCACCTTAAGGTTACAGTACTCTGAGGGTGTTTAGGCTGGCAGCACTAATGTACATTAAAAATAGACAATGCCTTGGACAGCCCTATCAAATAACCCCCCCTGTGGGATAGAACCCATGACTTCTGGCTGCACAGGCAGTGAAGTAACCAGTGGGCTACAGCTCTACAGCTGCTAGCAAACCCCTGGATGGCTACAGAAGGACTGCACATCACCACACAGTCTGCTGTGGCTACCAGGATAGGGGCAACCCACCCATACCCATGATGCACAGCACATGCATATCAGCAGTCTACAGATGATCACAAGATGGGGTATGCACCCCACAGCACCTCAGCCTGGTAGGGGGTGCCGACGGTGTATGTTAGTGGCACAGAGTAGCTACAGACCATCACATTGTGTGGGTATTGTGCTCACCCTGAGGGTGAGGTGGCCAGCACCAGGTCCGCAGCACCTTCAAAGGCTGCAATAGGCCATGTCGCAGGTACCCATCAGTGCCAGTGTGTGTGATAGGTAGTTCCTGCAAACACACCTAGGATACATTAGTGTCTATCTGAAGTTGTCAATCAGGTCTGGCCCTTATGGGCTATGATGCACCCAGAATAGTGCATATTCTGTCTTGGTGCCATGGTAACATGATGTATGTGATGGGGGGTGTTTGGACCCATAGGCAGACTATGTACCACCACCCAACCCACCCTCTGTGGCTCAGGGTGGGAGACAGGATTCCCCCAACAACAGATCCACATTCTACCTCCCTGCAACAGTGACAGTAGAGGGGGGCCATCAACCCCAGTCACACTGAGGAACAGACACCCTACAGGGCAGCCAATGCAGAGCTGTACACATCCCTAAGGCAATGGCAGGAAGACAGTAGGCATGGAAATGCTCAGCTGCCTCCCAACACTATCTGACATTCTCCAGCAGCGAGCACAGTGAGTCACCAGCCGCTGCACCCTGCAAGGTGTTCCAGCCATACACATATAACTGCAGACAGTCTGCTAGCTAGTCCACAGTGCATGATCCTGGAAGAGATGTGTGCACCCAAAAGCTGGGATGTGAGCACACCCACCAAGCAGATAAGTCAGTGATTAGGCCCCAGAGAAGAGAACCTATATATTTCACTGAAGAAAAATACAATATAGCACTATGGGGGAGCCTAGCCATGCCGTGGTCACTGCTCAGTCAGGGTGAGTGTGACATCCCAGCAAGACATTCTGTGGCCACCCTGTCGGTGCATGTTGTGGCCGGGCACTACAATGTCCGAGCTATTGCCCTATGCCCTGTGCTGATGCATCCAGGCCAGGCCAGGCCAGGCCACCCTGTCCAGGCTATATGCACAGTACTTGCTTCTCATTATGCACATTGGCAGGACAATACTGGCAACAGTGCTAGCAGTGTGGACTGAGGAAGGTGTTAGCAACCACCACACACTGGATAGACGGACATACACTCCCCACACCTATGCCAGCATTGTGCAACTATAGAGGTGTTTGGCAGCTCTGGCCACCACACCAGTCCTGGGCACAGTGCAGGCATGGCTATGGTAAGCAATACTGTTGGGGTCACTCTGTCAGACACCAGACCTGAGGCATACTCCACAGACATCAGAAAGGTTGCTATGATGCAGCTCAATCAGCCAATTGTGCTTAACGTAGGAATTGCTATCTGCCAGTTATCATAGCAACCTTTTGATAGCTGTGTACAGTTTCCCCAGGATTAGGGTGGCATTGCTAAGGTATGCAAGTGCTAGTATTGGGAGATGCACGCAGGGTCCAACATCCTGCCTCTCCAGGAGGCTTCGGATAATGGAGCCTGTGGGTGCGGGTGTGTCTGCCCCTGTTGGCCGCTGCTCTAGGGCAGAGGTTCCCAACTCCAGTCCTGGAGGGCCAAACACCGTTTGGGTTTTCATGCTGTCCCTAATGAATATGCATGAGATACATCTGAATACCATGGGGGTGGTGCATAGAAATGCAGCACAGCCATATTTATTAGAGGTAGCATGGAACCTGAATGGTGTTTGGCCCTCCAGGACTGCATTTGGGAGACTCTGCTCTAGGTAATGCGCATGTTTATGGTGTTTTGGGCATGTCTACGTCATCTGCAATAAAGGTTCTGTCTGTATTAGCACGTTTTAGTAGTGGGTAAAATATGGGGGCTGGGTTGGCAGGAACCACAGCTGGGACTTGAACCTGTGACCTTCTGCTCCTGAACACACTGGCTGTGTGCACTGCACCACCGTGTTGCCACAGAGAAAGTGCATTCCCTGGGGATACCATGACTGTTCGTCAGACAGGGCCTGTCTGTTGCAGTGCATGGCACCCACCTACACAGGGCTAGGCCATGGTCTGCTCTGGGCAGCTGCCACTGCCCCCTCCACCACCAGTACCCCTCTGCCACCCTGCTGACATGCCCTTCTGCTGGTGGTGCGCAGTCTCAGGCCATCCAGTGTGTGGGTAGGTGGCTGCCTATGATGCAGGTTCTGGGGTAGGGGTGCCTGCATAGCTGTCCATGCTTCCCCCCAGCACCGCCTGCCAATGTTCTGTCCACGCTTCCCCCCAGCACCGCCTGCCAATGTTCTGTGCCCTTGGGGGTACCTGCTGGGTACTATCCCCTGTGACGCTGTGGGAAGCACACTCATGCCCATGTTGGGCCCTCATCAGTTGCTGTCTGGCTGCACTACTGTTTCAGCATTCCTATGGGCCACCTAGGCATCACCCTAGTCCGCAATGTGGCCCAGCTGCACCACAGCATGTGCCGCCTGCAGCCCTCTGTGTCCCCTTTTCAAGCATCTGTCCAGTTGCCCATTCCAACATGCCCGCCCTGCTGTTGCGGAACATGTGCATGCCATAGGAAACCTGCCCAATGGAGAGGGAAAACCCTGCTCAGCGCAATTTCACTGTGGGCTCATTCACCTTGTATGGGGACGGAGCATAGACCCTTCCAAAATTCATATCTTTTTTTTGGAGCTTTCTCGGGAGTGTTTTTTGATGTTTCCCATTAATATCACTATTGGCCAGCGTGGTTTTTATATTTTTTATTTATTTATTACAAGTTCTTATATACCGCACTATTCGGCATCAGCGCGGTTTACATTATAACATAAAGACCATAACAACAAGCTGTGGTTATGTTTTTATTACATTTTTTTCTGGTCATTTTCACTGTTTATTTGCCCTTTTGTTCCGTGCACATGTATCATACTTATCACTTTTTGTTGTTTTCCCTTGCTTTGCTGTACATTGCTGACGGAAATGGTTTCTTTTCCCTTTAAATCAGCTCTAACGCCAGGCTTTCACTGGCGTTGGTTTTCAGCCTCGAATTTCACAGCGTTAGTGTGCAGGGAGCCTCTCCCCTCCCACTCTCCACCCATTGAACCTCTCTCTCCGCCCCTGGGGAGCCTTCCTCCGCCCTTCGGGAGCCTTTCTCCACCCTCAGCGCTCATTTGCGCCGCTGCGCACGTAATCACACGCTAAGGTACCTCTGCACCCGATAAAGCGCCATTATTGTGTGATAAGGTACCTTATCGCACGGTAACGTGGCAGAGCGCACAGTAAGACGGTTTAGTAAACATACCCCTAAGAGTAATAAGAGAAATATTTTTTCACTGAACATGTAATCAAATTTTGGACTTCGTTACTGGAGAATTTAGTAAAAGCTGTTAGTGTAGCTGGGTTTAAAAAAGGTTCGGACAATTTTCTGGAGGAAAGGGCCATAAATCATTAAGAGGACCCAGGAAATCTCTTCTTACCCCGGGACAAGCATTGTGGAACCTGTGTACCTTTTTGGGAACCTGCCAGCTATTTGTGACCTGGTTTGGCCACTGTTGGTAACAGGATAGTGGGCTTGATAGACCCTGGTCTGACCTAGTATGGCATTTCTTATGTTCTCATTTCCAAATTTAGCCATGCCCTTAAGGTCGGGCTTTTCCAACCAGCCTCTGCAAACCATCTCACAGAACAGGAATAGCAGAAACCTTTCCTTCTCTTCTTTCTCTTCTTCCCTACTCCCCTTATTCTTGTACTTTACCTTTACAAAAGAAAAACAGGTAATATTTCTTGTAATAAACAATGAAAACAGGGCATAAAATAATCATAAACAAGAACTAATAAAAAGAAAACTACACTTATAAATTGCCATTTCGACCACAATAAATTTGGAAGCAAGAGGAGAAATAATCATTTCAGGTTAAAAAAAAGAATTACATAAGAGACAGAAGAATGTTCCATAACAGCCAGAAAATACAAATATGAGACCTAAGGATAAGCCCTCACCTTCCCTTCCCTTACAATAGAAAATCCAAGAGCTGCTTTGGCTCAGCAAAGAAATAATTTTTTACTTCAATACTTACAAGTGTTACAATTGGGTTTGTCCTTTGTTCCCTCTCCCCATTATGATCCCAAGGACAAACCCAATTGTAACACTTGCAACTGATCTTCACTAAGTTCAACAGTCAATAGATTGATTACTGATGTTTTGTGTGAGATCTGGTGGTTGGTCCCCTCCGACCTTCCTCGGAATAATATGGCCGGTGGGATTGAGGGCGGCCCCTGGGAAAAGACCGCTGAGATGATCCTCCCCATGTTCGATTCTGACCTTGAAGGAAAGTATTTTCACCAGATACATGGCATAGCAATGGGGGCTATTGATCTGGAGGGTACTCATCCTTATGTAGGAGTGTTACTCTACATGCCACGTGCGACTGAAGTGATGAAAATCTTGAAAGCACATTGGCCAATTTTGTCATTGCATTCATGCTTTGAGAAACCTATGATGGTGGCCTTTAAAAGGGGTCGCAATGTAGCGGATTGGGTGGTCCATAATAATGGCCAACCCTCTGAGATCGGAATTCGGGGGCATTTCAAATGCACTACATGTGATTTTTGTGATTTAACTTTGGAAGGTTCAATCTGGGAACATCCTTCTCAACATCGGCAGGTCTTTAGTAAGTTTTATACCACCTGTCAAACACCATTTGTTGTTTATGTATTGATCTGTCCATGCAATAAGATCTACATTGGGAAAGCGTCTAGAACGATGAAAAAATGGCTTCAAGAACATCGTTCCCGTATAACTAATGGAGTACTGACAGCCCCGATTGTCTCACATTGTCAAGAATATCAACATCAGTTTTCGGATCTCCGTTGGAGAGTGTTGGATTACATACTGGCAAGGGACAGGGGGGGGTGATCGGGACTCTCGGTTATGTTATCGGGAACAATTTTGGATTTATACTCTTGAGTCTTTAGCACCACAGGGTTTGAATTCATCCCTGGATTGGTGGAGTATTCTTTAATATAGCAGTTAGGAGTATTTGGGTATCAGTGGGTTTTATTGGCTTTCAACCAGTCATGTGATCACATCAGGAAGTTTAAATGGCATTACTTTCCGGGTTTGAGAAGGAGCAACACAGTTTGAAGAAGAGCCAGGAGAATCTTAGGCTTGAAACGCAACGTTGGGTTACTAACTCGTGATTTTGATCACAAAATGGTTGCTATTACGGAAGACTCTGAAAAGTCAATATTGAATGGGAGATCTTTGAAGGTCCAGCTATGTATCAGGTGACTGGAGAAGGTTTGTCAACATTCCTAAGTACCAGCAATGGAGATATAGGGGTTGTTTTTTGATTACCCGTTTATGAAGTGTGGAGCCGCCCAATATTTCATCTTAAATGAAGGCCAGCTTGATCAGCTAAGTGGCTTTTCTTTGGCTAACTGCCTATGCTTAAGTAAAATTGTACCGGTTTGTACTAAGGGGTTAATGTCCCCTTAGGACTTGTTAGGGTTGCGTCCCTATAAAAAGAAAAAAAGGAACATCACACTACGAGAAGGAATTTTTCTTCAAGGTGTAAGTTCCGACAAAAACATTTCATTTGTATGTTTCCCTTGATATGGTGTTTGAGTATATTTGTGGGAGATTTAGTTAGGTTAAATTTTGGGGATGACAAATAATATGCACGGGTAATAGGTGGTAAGCTATCCAATCCCAACCCCAAAATTTCCACCATTACATCTTCACCATTGCCACTGGATTCAACAAGGGTGAATGTGGGAAGCTCCTTCGGGTTTGATTCTCTAAATACTCCAGCTTCCTCCATAACACCGAGCTCTCTTTAATCCGAGCATATTTTATCTTTTCCAATCCTTCAACTTGCTGTTTCAGCCACTCACACCAACTACCATGGTGGGCAATAGCTTCCTTGTGAACCCCCAAAACGTCCACAAGGGAATCAACCTTTGAACCAAGTTTATGCAAATTAACATTCAGGGAAGCTTCCAGGGCCCTGATAGAGTCCCATATAACATTCAAAGTTATCAGAGGGCCAATACCCCCACTTTCATGAGTGCCCAAACCCTTCCCCGAGTGATAACTCCCTGGCATACCTCTCTGCACCAACTCCTAGCCGGGTTCCCTGGGAGAGGATCTCACAAGAGGTGAGCCCATCATAGCTCCAAGCACCACGAGTATCTCCATGCCTGTTGGCAGGGTACCTTGCTCTCCTGCAGAGTCACCTCTGAGTTGCAGGGGCAGCACTCTTTCCTCAGGGCTAAGAGAAACCCATCGGTGCTCCACTCCAAACCAGTACCGCCACAGCTGTCTGAACTTACAGGATTATCCTTACCTGGGCGAAGTCCAACTTTCTCCGACATACGCTGGCCCTTCTTTCTCAAACCCGACCCTGATGGGTGAGCTGGATTCTTACCTTTCTTCTTCGGCATTGCTCGAGGTAAACAAGAGCTTCTTCAAGGATGCTGCAGGGCTCACCGCGTTCCATCTCTACAGTCCACCATCTTGCCTTGCTTATTTTTTCTCTCAATAGTTTGTATGACTTTATGATGGCATCTGTTATTTCAAAAGGTAGTCTAGCACATCTGATAGATAATAAATAAATACATACATAACCTCAGCATCAGATGGGGCATTTTCCAGGTTTACTCACTTTCACCTTTATTATTTGTGATATTAATATCAGTAATTTTAAGAAATGCAGCCAAGGTTACCAGACTTCCATTATATCACAAAAACTGTCATGCTTGCTCTATATGGATGATTTGAAATTGTATGCAAAAAGAACAAATTGAAATCCAAGCACTACTCAATGCTGCTTGCATATATAGCAACAACATTGCTATGGAGCTTGGATTGGAAAAATGTGAGACACTGGCTATCAGCCGAGGCAAAGTAGTGATTCATATATTTTATTTATTTAATAGTTTTTTTATACTGTTTTTCTAATAGCTAAAACAGTTTACATGGAACAAAGTGTTGTACATAAAATCTTGAGTAGAATATTGGTTACATATAACAACAGGGGATATATAAACTTGGAGAGTTAAAAGTGAATGTAAGGGATTAAACTATGTACAGTTGAGGTTGTGGGGGTGGGGTGGGGTTGTTGGGGATATAATATGTCTCGGGTGAGGTGGGTTATGGTGGTGATAATGGTGGGATAAGGCTTGTGATAGTTTCTGGAGGAGATGTGGGTTGGTTGTATTGACAGTGTCCACATTATGGAGGGTCTGTGCCAAAGTACTCTTGGAAGAGGTAGGGTTTTAGTTTCTTTCTGAAGTCTCCCGTTTCCTCAATATTCCCTAGAGTGGGAGGTAGTGAGTTCCAGATGACTGGTGCATAAAGAGAAAAAGGCTCTCTTGCATGTACTTAGTGATCATGGAAGGAATTTAAATGCCCAATGGAAAGATATTTGCAAATATTTGAACATCTACCAAGCTGACATCAAGTATGCTGAAGTTAAGAACAAAATAAACAAGGAATACATCAGGAAAGCAGAAAGTTTCTAAAATCTAACCTCAATGATGGACATACCATTAAAGCGATTAATATCTGGGCTTTACATGTCTTTTGCAGGAATCATTGATTGGACACAAGGTACACAGTTAGCATCAGGGCATGCAGTGGAGTTAAGAGGGGATAATCAGTGGAGGAGGGAGGAGTGGCCTAGTGATTGGGGCAAGTTACCTCAGGCCAGAGGGGCAGGGGGTTCAAATCTAGCTAGAGGACAGATCCCTGTGGCCTTGGGCAAGCCACTTAACTCTCCATTGCCTCAGGTACAAAAACATAGATTGGGAGCTGACAAAGGAAAAAAAAAATATATATATACAGTACCTGAATGCACACCATTTTGACTTGTAGAAAAGCAGTATATAAGCCTAGTTCCATAAAACAACCAGAGCTGAAGAGGCTTTATTTCAAGACCAGTAAAATGATTTCATCAATCATGTATATACCCCCAAACCAGCATTGACAGGGTCTGCCTTCCACTTAGCAATGCTGGATGAAGCATGATGCAGGTACAATAGTCAGAGAAGTAAAAAAGAGGGCTTAATAAATACTTCAAGAACAATCAAGAAGATGCATTAAAAATATGAACAAAGAGGTTTTCTGAAGATCATTGAAGCTAAGCAGGTTTATAGAAATGAACAGCTGGAGAACAGAAGAAGCAGGAGGTTGTGCAAATTATTCTTTGGTTAGCATTTTAATAACATCGAAGAAAAAGATGGCAACACTAGAACATGGATGTGGTTGAAGGGCATACTGAAGAAAGAAACTGAAGGCCTAAAGACTCATGAACAATTGCAGGAGTAGCAACCTAGTGGTTCAGGCTGAAATCAGGGACTCCAGGGTTCAAATCTCTGTAGCCTTGACAAGTCAGTTAACGTTCCATTGACTTAGGTACAAACTTAGATTATAAGCCCTCCAGCGACAGGGAAATACCCACTGTACCTGAATGTAACTCGCTGTGCTACTACTGGAAAGGTGTGAGCTAAATACTAAAATAAAATAAAACGTTGTTCAGTTTATTTAAAGTTGCTAAGGGAATTAGGACACTTGAACCAATCAAATATACCTAATAAGTTTAATGTTCACTTCAAGATGAACTACCAGGACATAGAATTAATCTATTCCTAAAGCCTAAGAGAATTGGCGGAGCAGCCTATTAATTAGAGCAGTGGCCTTGTGACCAAGAGATCAGGGTTTGATTCCTACTGGCAGTTCTTGTGGCCTTGAGCAAATCAATTTGCCCTCCACTACCTTGGAAGAAAAGCTTAGCAATCTACTTCCAGTCACACCTTGCCAAGAAAATTCAGGAGCTACTGGGTTGCCAGGATGGAACAGTGTGCTGTACAAGGCCTAATAACTTGCCAATGAAGATAACCAGTTAAACCCGAAACCTTACACGGAAAGCACTTCTACAGATGCCTTATTAAGGTCCTCAATTCTACCCCTTAAGACTTATCATCCACATTTAGATGTGCCTTTTACATGGCTCCCTGGATTTTCATACTCTAATCTCAGAGTGAAGTATCTCCTGCTTAGATAGTAAATGTCATTATCTAGACGGCTTTTCTAAAAAATAAATTTAAACTTTGTGCTCTATATTCAGCCCTAAAAAGAAGCAAAACCCTCACTCTTACTCAACTAGCATCCAAACATCAAGAGTGAACTGATAATAGTAATTGAATCACAAAGCTATTTTTTGTCGGATGTTTTTGCCATGGGAGGGAATCCTCTCTTGAAGCGTAACTTCCCTTTTATTCAAACTCTGGTTAAAATCCACCAATAAATAATCGTGAAATATGCACACTTAACAGCGTTATATCACAATACAAAATTAAGGCAGAATACTTATCGCATGAAAGTACTGTTGACTGGTCAAATGAAAAAATCCACCGTCTTCCAAATCAAACCGGCAGGAAAAAACTGACAGCGTTTCAGTCAAAACTCAGCGACATTGCGGTTATTGCAGTTAAATCAATGAACACAGCACTGCGTTTAGGACCTAGTCACTTCACTCCAATCCTGTTTCAACGCTTAAATGTACTGCAAGTCCAGAAAACTTTCAGTCGAAAAACTTTCAATTTTAAACGGAGCTCCAGCACGCTCTCAGAACCACCATTGATGATTCAATCCAACGTCATGACCATTAAAGATAGAGAGAGGGCATTTAAATTCTAAAGCCAATCAAGTGATGACATCTCAGAGAAGGCTGGCCCAATCTTGTTCAAGGTTTAACCCATTCGGTACCACCGTTGATAAACGAAAAATCCAAGCTTGTTCCAACAATTGAAGTTTCTTCTCTCTGTCACCACCCCTAGGACTAACGGGAACATGATCCAAAACTCGCCATTTAAAATCAGTAAATTTATGTTGAAAATCAACACAATGTTGTACAATAGGTGCAGACATGACCAAATTTTGCACTCTTGAAGCATGCTCTTGTAAGCGACCTCTCACTACTCGAGTAGTGCGGCCAATATATAATTTTTGACAAGGGCATACTAGCACATAGACAACAAAAGATGATAAGCAAGAAGTAGACCATTTTGATGTATGACGAAATTCCGTCTGAGGAATTAACCATTCGGGCCCCTCAATCACTTGTGCACAAAAATCGCAATTAAAACACGGAGCATGACCCAGTTGTGTAGCCATGGGATTTACATGAGGATTGGTCAAACCCCGCGTACTACCAATCACATCTCCAACATTGGGTCCTTGCGTGTAAGCTATCTGTAATGATTTTCGAAAACAAGGATGTAATGCCAATAGATGCCAATGTTTTTTCAAAATCTGGCAAATTTAAAAATATTGGACATATATGGCAATATACCTGTAATGTATTCCAAATGAGAGTCATTATTCCGAGCACTCGCCCGAATAGCAGGATCGATCAACCATGCCCTATGGATAAACCTAGCTTTCCTCCATACTCGTTTGACAATATGAAATGGATATCCTCTGTGGAGTAGTCGTTGAGTCAGTTCAGTCGCATGTCGTTCAAAATCACTAAGAGAACTACAAATACATCACAATCGTAAGAACTGACCATATGGCAAGCCACTTTTTAAAGCAGGCGGGTGAAAACTTGAGAACTCCAACAGAGTGTTTCTCTGTACTGTCTTGCGAAAAAGCGTAGAGTGTAGTTTAGGGCCATCCCTAAAAACTTTGACATCCAAAAACTCTAATTCAATTAAATCACGATGTGAAGTAAACCTTAAATGTTCTCTCTGTGAATTTAACCACTCAACAAAGGATAATAAGGTGTTTTCAGTGTCATTCCACAGAAAAATATGTCATCCAAAAATCTCACCCAAAGTAAAACTGACGAAAACCAAGAAGAAGGGTAAACTATCTCAGACTCAAAATCAGCAAGATATAACGTGGCCACTGATGGAGCCACTGTGGCACCCATTGCTATACCGTGTATTTGTTGGTAAAATTGACCATCAAACTGAAAAAAATTCTTGGTCAGCACTAAGGTAAGTAATTGTTGAAAAAACATCCTCGGTGTTCTAGATGGCAAAGAGATATCTAATTTCTCCACAATCCTCAAAGCCTCCGCTTGGGCAATGTTAGTGTAGAGCACCGTAACATCAAGGGACACCAACCAAACTTCATTAGTCGGACAAACAACAGATTCTAAACGTTGCAAAAAATGGGTCATGTCTTTAACAAACGAAGCTACTCTCTGAGCACATGGTTGAAGAAAAACGTCACAATATTGGGACAACGGTTCTAAAAGAGAACCCCTACAAGAGACTATGGGTTGACCCGGAGGTGCACTTAAAGACTTATGAATCTTAGGCACGGTGTAAAAATGTGGAATTAAAGGAAAAGATGGGGTCAAAAACTTAAACTCACGAGTAGTTATTCAGCCTTGGTCCAAAGCCATTGTCATCAAAGCCTTAATTTCTGCCTGTAATTGAGCAGAAGGATCTTGTGATAATAACCGATAATAGGTAACATCACTTAAATGAGTCATGACCGACTGGTAATAGTGAGCTTTAGACTGAACCACAGTAGCACCACCTTTATCCGCTCTGCGCACAATGAGATTACTGTCATTACGTAATTCCGACAAAGTTTCCCAATGTTGTTTGGTGAGATTATTAGTGGTAGATGATGGTAAATCAGCCAATTCTAAAGATGTTAACTCTTAAAGGACTAGATTTTGATAGGTAGAAATGAAAGGATCCACAGCCCCCGGAGGAACCCATTTGGATGGTAACCGTACTACAGAAGTATCTGTGACAAAAGAATGTGTAGCACAAAAATGAATTATTTGTAGCTTTCTAAAAAAAATTTGTAAAGCTATATGTAATTGAAAAGGTTTATATGAAACTCTCGGGACAAAAGAAAGACCCTTATTCAAAACCTCCTCCTGAGCTCTTGATAATGGGTAAGCAGAAACATTAATCACTGTAGTTTGGAGCGAGTCCTGGTGGTCGGGCCTTGCGGTTGATCCGTTCGAGGCTCTATCAAATCTTCTGGGGGTCGTCGAGCACCATACCGGCCTCTGCCATACCGGCCCCGACGAAAAACCTGTTCCCGTTGAACAGAAGAATAATTCGCTCTACCCCTACGCGATAACTTTGAATCAGCTGAACTGTCTTCCTCAGAATGATCTTCTGAAGACGTATTAAAAGTCACCGTTTTAGTTTGTAGAGGTAATTTCTTCGACCATGTATAAACCCAATCCAGTTCATAATCCTTCTGGTCTCTATTAAACTTCTTGATCTTTATCGATTTTACATAGTCCCGAAATTGATCCAACTGTGACGCCATCTCAGTCAACTGAACTTGAAACCGGTCTTCAGCCATAGTTGATTTTATCCGGCCTTGTAATTCTTCCACTTCTGATTTAAGTTTCACTACCTCCATCCCAGACCGCTGGCCTAAAAGTGCTACCAAATCCAAACTACACTTGTTGAGAATGCTGTTCCACTTGGTGAAAAAATCCTTATCATCCGTAAAATGTTTAGGAGGTTTTATAACCTGTAAACCCCGAGGGCTCATTTTTGACTTCAAATATTGTATCATGGTAATTTCATGTAATTGTATCCGAATTAATTTTTTATTCAAAAGCAACAGATCTTGAAAAGAAGACGAACTAGCCATAGTCATTGTGTCATCAAATAAAGCTGGTCTCTTTGCTAAAAGATGAATTTGTTCATCCGTAAAAGCAAAAGTAGCTTGATTAGGCTTAAAGCCCAAATCTTCCACAGACTTCTCAGTCTCCATGGTCAGAAAAACGGGGGTTATATCAGGAAAATCCAAAAAGAAGCAAAACCCTCACTGTTACTCAACTAGCATCCAAACATCAAGAGTGAACTGATAATAACAATTGAATCACAAAGTTATTTTTTGTCGGACGTTTTTGTCATGGGAGGGAATCCTCTCTTGAAGCATAACTTCCCTTTTATTCAAACTCTGGTTAAAATCCACCAATAAATAATCGTGAAATATGCACACTTAACAGTGCTATATCACAATACAAAATTAAGGCAGAATACTTATCGCATGAAAGTACTGTTGACTGGTCAGATGAAAAAATCCACCGTCTTCCAAATCAAACCGGCAGGAAAAAACTGACAGCTTTTCAGTCAAAACTCAGTGACATTACGGTTATTGCAGTTAAATCAACGAACACAGCACTGCGTTTAGGACCAAGTCACTTCACTCCGATCCTGTACTTCACATCGTGATTTAGTTGAACTGGAGTTTTTGGATGTCAAAGATTTTAGGGATGGCCCTAAACTACACTCTACGCTTCTTCGCAAGACAGTACAGAGAAACACGCTGTTGGAGTTCTCAAATTTTCACCCGCCTGCTTTAAAAAGTGGTTTGCCATATGGTCAGTTCTTACGATTGTGACGTATTTGTAGTTCTCTTAGTGATTTTGAACGACATGCGACTGAACTGACTCAACGACTACTCCACAGAGGATATCCATTTCATATTGTCAAACGAGTATGGAGGAAAGCTAGGTTTATCCATAGGGAATGGTTGATCGATCCTGCTAGTCCTAGGGGTGGTGACAGAGAGAAGAAACTTCAATTGTTGGAACAAGCTTGGATTTTTCGTTTATCAGCGGTGGTACCGAATGGGTTAAACCTTGAACAAGATTGGGCCAGCCTTCTATGAGATGTCATCACTTTATTGGCTTTAGAATTTAAATGCCCTCTCTCTATCTTTAATGGTCATGACGCTGGATTGAATCAATGGTGGTTTTGAGAGCGTGCTGGAGCTCCGTTTAAAATTGAAAGTTTTTCGACTGAAAGTTTTCTGGACTTGCAGTACATTTAAGCGTTGAAACAGGATTGGAGTGAAGTGACTAGGTCCTAAACGCAGTCACTGCTCGGTTAGCTTCTGCGGTAAACGTTAGGCCAATGTTTACCATGCCTGACCTTTGCCGCATGTTGTTAATTGGGCAGCGGCTCAATATTGCTGCTGTTCAGTTAGCGAGGGGTACCACCCCAGAATGCCCCTGGCCAGTGGCATAAATTCTGCTCAAGCAGTTCCTGCAATGCAGGGGAGCCTAGGCAGAAAGGGGATCCCACACAGTAGTGGGTAAGGCAGTGTGGCAAACATGATGAGCATCGCCACGCTGCCTCTACTCTTTTAGGTTTGCCTCATGCCTGGCAGCTGTTCCCCATCAGGCCAAGTCATGCAATAACAGCTGTACCACAAGACGTCGGCCCGCATGAGGGGTGGGGTGCCACTGTGATAATGGGGGGATCTTCAATGGAACTTACACTGGAACACCCTGATGCTAACTGGTAATCATCAGAGTGTGCAGTGGCAGCAGCTGCGAATACTCAGTGGCAACAACCGTGTTAGTGCCGCTGAAAATCCCGATGAGCTGCACTGATATATGTTTGCTCTGATTGTTTTTAAAAATGTTCCGCTTCTTCAATATTTCAATGCATCTCTTGGATGTCATTTTTATTTACCATTTTATTTTATTTTTTATTTTGGGGATTTCGGTTTTTTAACTCATTTTATTTTTCCCTACATCCTTACAAGAGTATCAATCTCTTGAAATTGTTTACTTTACTGTTGTACTATTGTAGTATTTTTTGCTGTCAAAAAGCCCATCATTTGAGAGACTGGTGCTGTGAGTCTTTCTCCTTGTATAGCTAAGTATACTACATTTTTTATTCTCCTCCTCGAAGCCTAGCAGGCCAGCAAAATGGTCTTTTTGTGCGTACTGTAGTTCAGTTGCAGGACAAGATCAACCGTCAGGCAAGAGCAGGCAGACACCTAGGGTGGCCGCTTCTGAAAGGTGACAAAAAACAGCAACAATAAAAAAAAAATCCTCACAGTTACACACATTCAAAGGAACATGAACACATTTTTTTACCTGCATGGAGGGTGGACAAACCAATATATATAAAGCAAAGTTTTATTTTAAAAGTATGACATCCAATTATGCACTGATCATGACTGAGTGTAATTATCAAAATCTCAGGGGCTTTATGGCTGAAGGTTTACCTAGAGCGCCCCACACCCTTGCACTGGCTTTGGGGTATGGTAGTGTGGTGTGCAGTGGGAAGGGGTGTTCTTAACACAAGCTAGATAGCAGTTCAGGCTAAACTGCAGTTTTTATTCTGTCTTGGCTTGTTAAAACATCTACAAAGCAAAACCCAAGACAGCAGTTCAGGGAAAACAAAAGCAGCTTTACAGTACTTCTGCCCTAGCTTGTTAAACCTCCACAAGCTGGTTCTCCTGGCCCTTCCTCCAGACTCAGTTAAAGTTCCTACCTCAGAACTCCTTTGCATGGCTTGCTTTGGAAGGACTTCTGGTTCCACAGGCCTCTCTCCCTCCTGCAGTCTGCTGGGTTCTTAACCTCTCCCTATGAATCACACCCTCCCAGCCCTGAACTCTGGGCTGCAGATTCACTTAAAGGGGACTGTTGATAATCCCTTTGGAGAGGGATGGGTAACATTCTATATACCCCACTACATGAGGCATGCTTACTAAAGTGCACTAAGGGATATGTTTACTAAAACCCCGCTAGTGTGCGGGCCGCGCTAGTGTGCAGGTGCCATATAAGGAGTGGGCGTTTCTTCCTGAAAAAGAAAAACCGGGATTTACATATGCGCTAAGGTGCGCGGCGCCCATGTGTGCCCCGCACGTTAGTGCATGAGAAAGCTGCGCGGGAGGCATAAGCGGCGCGCTGATGTGCAAGCAGAAGAGCAGAGCCACAGCAGAATGGTGAAGACACTTACCAATGGTGCAGGGATCAGGGGTTCAATCCCCCACAGTGCCCAATGCAGACGGCTGGCTGAGGCATTACTTTATGAGCCAGTGTAATAGTGGGCAGCATAAGGCGGTGCGCTATTGCTTTAGTAGGCATATTATTATTGGGCGGCATAAGGCGGCGCGCTGATGTGCAAGCACAGGAACAGAACCACAGCACAATGGTTAAGACACTGACCAATGGTGCAGGGATCAGGGATTCAATCCCCACAGTGCCCAATGAACAAGGCTGGCTGAGGCATTACGTATTATGGGGAAGATTGCTTTAGGAGGCATTTTATGTTTATTTTAATTATCACTACTTGCAAACGCACTCTCAAAGCGTGTTAACATAAGGCGCCCCATAAGGCACATTTTAAAGTGCACTGTCCGCCAAGGCACCCTAGAATGTTGCTTAAAGGGCGCTTTATAGGGTGCCATATGAGGTACCGCAAGGTCAGAGTACTGTTTTTGATGGTAGCACTGTGCAGTTCAAGGAATGAAAAGCATAAGTAGGTGCGCTGACATGCAAGGAGGAGCAGCAGTGGAGCACAATGGTTAAGGCACTGACTGCTGATACAGGGGTCATGAGTTTGCTCCCCAGGGTGCCTAATACTGGCTGGCTGGCTGAGGCATCAGCTTTGCAATGTACGTTTTGTTTCCTGCAGCACTTTATTTTTATTTTATTAATTGCTGCCAGCAAACACGCCCTCAAGTGCCGTAATTGAAAATGCCGTATAAGGCACCCTATAAGGCACTCCATAGGGCACATTATAAAGTGCACTGTCCGCCACGGCACCCTAAAATGTCCCCTATAGGGCACCCTATAAGTTGCTCCACAGGATAACGTATAGTGCACCTTATATGGACGGTAACCATAAGGTAACCTATAGGGCACCCTATAAAGCGCCCTCTGAGGCACCTTATGGGTACAGTACGATGAGGGTGTTTTTGCTGGCAGCAAATATGTACATTAAAAAGAGATAATGCTTTGGGCAGCCCTATCAAATAACCCCACTGTGGGTTTGAACCCATGACCTCTGGCTTCACAAGCAGTGAAGTAACCATTGGGCTACAGCTCTATAACTGCTAGCAAGCCCCTGGCTGGCTGCAGAGAGCCTGCACGTCACCACACAGACAGTCTGCTGTGGTCAGCTGGATAGGGTTAGCCCACCAGTACCCATGATGCACTGCACATGCAAATCAGCTGTCCACAGAGAAACAAAAGATGGGATATGCACCCCCACAGCACCTGGGCCTGGTAGGGGGAAGTGACCATGTGCACCCCCACAGCACCTCGGCCTGGTAGGGGGTACTGGCCATGTGTTTTACTGACACAGAGTAGCTACACACCGTCACATTGTGTGGGTACTGTGCTCACCCTGAGGGTGCGGTAAGGCGCCCAGCATCAGGTCCACAGCACCTTCCATGACTGAATGAGGCCATGCCGGAGGTCCAAAGCAGTGTTAAACTGTGAGATAGGTAGTTTCTGCAGAAACACCTTGGATATCTCTGTCTGTCTCAGTCAGGTGTAGTCCCCATGGACCCCCAGGTGGGCTATGCACCCCCCCCCTCCTCCAGGGCTGAGGGTGGCAAATAGGGTCTCCTATCAACAGATCCACTTTCTACCTCCCTGCAATGGTGGCAGTAGAGGGGACCATCAACCCCGGTCCTGCGGGGGAACAGATGCCCTACAGGGCAGTCAATGCAGCTCTGTACATAACCATAACACAATAGCAGACAGACATTAGGCCTGTATATGCTAAGCTGCACCCCACCACTATCTGATATTCTCCTGCAGCAAGCCTTCAGCCGCTGCACCCTGCAAGGCACTCCATCAAGACACATACCAGCTGCAAACAGTCTGCTCGTTAGTCCATAGCACATGTTCCTGGTGGAAATGCATGCACCCAGGACTTGGATGGCAGCACACACAACAAGCAGATAAGTCAGTGACTGGGCCCCAAAAGGAAACCCATACATATCACATGAGAGAAATACTATATAGCACTATGGGGGTGCCTAGCCATGCTGTGGTCACTGCACAGTCAGGGTGAGATTGATCTCCCAGCAGGACATACTGAGGTCACCCTGTTTGTGTAGGTGGTGGCCGGGCACTAAAATGTCCCAGTCAGTGCCCTATGCCCTGTGCAGATGCACCCTGGCCAGGCCACCCTGGCCGGCCTATACCCATGTTACCTTGTTCCTCATTATGCACATTGGCAGCCCAATACTGGCAACAGTGCTGGCAGTGTGGGCTGTGGAAGGTGTTTGCAGCAGCCACCACACACTGGATAGACAGACAGCCACCCCCACACCTATGCCAGCATTGTGCTACTATAGAGGAGTTCAGCAGCCATACCCACCACACCAGTCCTGGGCACAGTACAGGCATGGATATGGTACGCAATACTGTTGGGGGTCACTCCCCAGGGTGGTAAACACTGTCAGAGACCAGACCTGAAGCACACACCGCAGACATCAGAATGATTGTTCTGATGGAGCTCAATGAGCAAACTGTGCTTAACGTAGGAATTGCTATCTGCCAGTAATCATAGGAAACGTTTGATAGCTGTGTACCGTATACCCAGGCGTAGGGTGGCATTGCTAAGGTATGCAAGTGCTAGTATTGGGAGATGCAGGCAGGGCCCAATGTCCTGCCTCTCCAGGAGGCATTGGCCAATGGGGCCTGTGGGTGTGGGTGTGTCTGCCCCTGTTGGCTGCTGCTTTACGGCAGAGGTTCCCAACTCCAGTCCTGGTGTGCCAAACACTGTTCGGGTTTTCCATGCTGTCCCTCATGAATATGCATGAGCTACATCTGCATACCATGGGGGTGGTGCATAGATATGCAGCACAGGCATCTGTATTAGAGGCAGCATGGAACCAGAATGGTGTTTGGCCCTCCAGGACTGCATTTGGGAGACTCTGCTCTAGGTAATGTGCCTGTGTATGGTGTATGTGGTCGGTGGGGTAAAATATAGGCGTACTAACCATGCGTATGTTCTCAGCAATAAAGGTTTGTCCTTACTATCACGGTTTAGTAGTGGGAAAAATATGTGGACTGGATTGGCAGTAGCCCCAGCTGGGATTTGAACCTGTGACCTTCTGTTCTTGCACACACTGTCTGTGTGCACTGCACCACCGTGTTGCCACAGATATGCTGCACTCCCCGGGGAGTCCATGACTGTACATCCGACAGAGCCTGTCTGTTGCAGTGGACGGTGCCAGCCTGCACAGGCCTAGGCCACTGTCTGCTGTGGCTAGCAGCCACTGCCTCCTCCACCACCTGTAGCCTTCCTCCATCATGCTGACATGTCCTCATCTTGGAAAAAGCATATTACCTGATTGAGTTGTGGCACTCCAGGACTGCATTTGGGGGCTCGGCTGTAGGTAATGCCCATTGTTATGGTGTGTATGCGGTGTAGGGTAAAATATAGGTGTTTGAACCATGCTTATGTTCTCTGCAATAAAGGAGCGTCTTTACTATCTCTGTTTAGTGGTGGGTGAAATATGGGGACTGGGTTGGCAGGAGCCCCAGCTGGGATTTGACCCTGTGACCCTCTGGTCCTACAGGCACTGGCTGTGTCCGCTGCACCACACTGTGGCCACAGAGACAGTGCAGTCCCTGGAGATAGGAAACCTGGCCGAACGAATCAGAAACCCTGCTCTGCACAATTTTACTGTGGGCTCATTCACCTTGTATGGAGACAAAAGGGCAAATAAACCTCAAAAATGACCTCAGAAAAAGGGGAAAAAAACATAATCCAGCTGGCCAATAGTGATTATCAATGGGCAACATTAAAAAACACTCCCAGGAAAGCTCCAAAACAAATTAAATTAATTTTGCAAGGGTCTACGGAGCGTAGACCCTTCTAAAAATCATTTATTTTTTTTGGAGCTTTCCTGGGAGTGTTTTTTAATGTTGCCCATTGATATCACTATTGGCCAGCTGGATTATAATTTTTTAGGATTTTGTTGTGGTCATTTTCAATTTTTATTTGCTATTTTGCTCTGTGCACATGTATCACACTGCTCACGTTTTGTAGGTTTCCCCGGTTTTGCTGTACATTGCTGACGGAAATGGTTTCTCTTCCCTTTAAATCGGCTCTAACGCGAGGTTTTCACTCGCAGTATTTTTAAGCTGGAATTTCAGCCCCGCTCCTGTGCGGGGAGCCTCTCCCCTCCCACTCTCCACCCATTGACCCCATCCCTCCGCCCCTCGGGAGCCTTCCTCCGCCCTCGGAATGCCTTTCTACGCCTCTATCGCACTTCAGCGCGCCGCGCACTTGTGCGGGCCCGTGTTGCGCGCACGTGTGCGGGGCACAAAAACGCACTATTAGCGTGTGCTAAGGTACCTTAGCGCATGCTCAAGTGCGCCCCGCACAATTGCGGGGGTTAGGAAACATACCCCTAAGTGGTTAACATGTGTTTCAGCATGTGATAATCGTTTCCACGGGCCCATGGTAAATGTTACCATGAGCTGAAATGCACATTAATTGTGCATTGCATGATGGTGTGGAGTTAGGGGGAGAGTTGGTCTAGACTGTACATTGCAGTTAGCACAGCTGCCAGTAGCACACGCTAATTACCAATGTTCAAATGAGCATTGATCTGCTTAGTGCCATCTCTTGAGGTGGTGTTAGGTGCACTTGTGGTAACTGCGAAGGGCTGGAGCATGTGCCCACGGAAAGTATGGGCACATGCTGGCCACTCACCTGAGAATTATCTGCACCTAATGCACGTTGGGGGGGGGGAGGGGGAGATATTCAAAGGCATTTACAAGGTTTGCAGACCTGCCTGCAAACTACGTAAATGCTGGTTAGCAGATTTTCAGTAGCATTAACATGGTTAGCGCCCCTGGATATCTGAAGGAGCCACTGCTACATACCCCGATGCTATGCAGTTAGCGATTCATGGATAAAGTAAGGCGTGGCAAAGGCTGGCCTATCTTTGCCCACAGAAGCTAACCAGGCAGTGGTTCAATATTGTACTACCAATTTAGTTAATGTGCTAATGTGCTTTAGGGACAAAAAACTCTTACACTTTAGTAAACATGCCCCTTTGTTTGTTTATTATGTATCATTGTACTCTGTATTTTTAAAAAATATAGCACAATTTAAGAGAGAAACTCAGTCTTTTGGCGTCCGAAAAATTTGTTTGGGGGCCATTTTGGTGTTGCAGCGGCTTGGGCTTTGAAACAGGGCAAAAGAGATGGGTCTGCCCTAGACGCAGTGCTGCGTTCGTTTTCTTTATTGCTGCGAAGCCACGAACAGCTTTTTTCCTTTCTGAGCTCTTAGTCCTGAACGGGGTCAGAGCATAAGCAGTTTAGATAAGTACAAGCAGTTGCTTATTCAGTTTTACTCCTGCTGAAAGGAATTTTGTTTTCTAAGGCTATTAATGTTGAGTTTTTCATAATTTATGATTCTTTTGGTGTGGTGGTGTGTAGAGGCACTCTTGGTGTGCTTTTTCTCACAAAATAGGTTCTGTAATCAAGAACCAATAAAACTGATTGAAAAGGAAGGAACGCCACAAGAGGGGTTTCCTTCAATGCTTATCTTCCAACATACGTTGTTTTACGTTTTACTCAGGGATTTCAAGTTTTCACTCAAATTTTGGTTTTGGAGTACATTGATTTAGAGTTTGGTTATCTCTGTAGTTCATTAGCAGCTTCTACATATCTAGATTTGCAAAATGGCAAAAATACATGAGTAAGTGCTGACACTTACATGCACCAGCTGTAAAATGCCACACTCACATATATAAATTGCCGGGTTTCTACCGTCGATTTTTCCCATGCATTTCTTCATAAAGCAGCTCCTTCTGCTACATGTGGCTGCCCACTCCAGTGCGTTCCTCTAAAATTAATATAGATTTGCAGACATTTTCACTTGGACATCACTGCAACCAAATAAAGTATATTTCTAAAATGAACCTTTTCGTGTTTATTAAGTCTTTTAATTTAGAGGCTGCTGTTATAAAAATATTTTATAATTGGGGTGTTTTCAAGCTGCCATTCTAGCTTTCTATGACAATTAAACTATATCAGGGCTGGTTCAGCTTACCAACAAACCTCATGTGGTTTAAAAAAAGGAACTCTTAAAATTCTCACAGGTACAAATATGTTCTTTATTCATATGCATATATTTTTTGATCAATTGATTTCTAATTCTGTATACATGTTTGTTGAATTTGATACACCACTTTTAGCAATGAAGTCATAGCAGTTCATGTAAGATAAAATAAACAAAATACATATTATTTTGTATCCTATTAGTTTGATTGTTGAAGATGCTAATCTGTGTCGAGGTGAGGGGACAAGATGGCAACAGGAAGGTCCTCCAATGCTGACTCTCTCTCCTCTCTCCTCTGCACACTATTTACTGTACCGGGTCCTGCTGGAATGAGGCACAGGAAGAGCAAACAAGCAAGCTTACCCTCGGGCTCAGCTGTTCTATCATTGTCTGCGAAGTGAACTTTGGAGTCATGTGGTCTTTAGGTGTTGGAGGTTGGAGCAGCGTCTTTGGCAGGACCAAAAGCTGATCTGTCCATGGACCTTATCGCATCGGGGGTGTTTCTGAGCCCCAAGCAGCATACAGTCCCGCTGCGACCTGAAAGTTCAGGATCTGTGGAGTGTGTGCTCCTCTCCAGCCTGTTGACGAGCACGCTGTCAAAAGGAGTTGAAGAGGGCACAGTGACATTTGAACTGGCTGGAGTGGAGCAGGAGATGGAAGGAGCAGCTGGACCATCGTCTACCGTGTAGAGATCACTGCTAGTTGTCTCCAAGCCGGGGCAGACTCTGGAGTTCCGCAGTATGGTAAGACTGGCTGTTATTACACTTAACTCACTGTGGAATGTCATAACAACTCTGAATTCTTCCCTTTTGAATGTTGTGGGAACTGTTAGTGCAGAAGTTTCTCTAGTTAAATCTTCAACTGCTGAGGTATCCCAAGCACAGGGGGACTGCTCTGGGAAGCAAATGCTGCCCAGATTAAGGACAAGATGCTGTCAATCCAGGAAGATGGAATATTTGGAGAACCAAACTTGGAGAAATAATTTGAGTCTTTTAAATTTTCCTAAATTCCCTATTCTGTCACCAATGGAGATGGTGAGGAGATATTTCCAGGAAATCCTAAAGATCCCACAGGAGGATATTCCTCCCCTGACCAGTGCACAGTATCTGTTCCTGGGCTCTGCTCCCAAGTGTTCTGGGTCCGACATTGCCCAGCGGGGGGTGGGGGACCTTACGGGGTTCCTGGAGAGCTCACTGGAAGTGGTAACTGAGCATTCAACCCTTCTTGTTACCTTTGCTTTGGAATCTGACGGGAACTTGGTTTTGCATTTATTTTTCAAAAACTTAATGGAGCAGTTTTTGGGGTCTAATGTTCATATTTTTTCTGAACTCTCTAGGGTTATCTAATTAAAGAGGAAGGAATTCCTAGGTCTCAAGCCTAGGGTCTTTTCTCTGGGGACTTCTTTTTTGTTGAAATATTCCTGTTAATGTTGTATTATTTATAAAGAAAAGATTTTTCTTTTTTTTTACCCCAAGCAGTTTCTCAAGTTTTTGGCTGCCAGGGAAGAAGTGGTGCAGATAGAGTAGTTACTCACCTGTAACAGGTGTTCTCCAGGAGCAGCAGGAATCAGTCCTCACATATGGGTGACATTGACGTCGATGGAGCCCCCATGCAGAGCATTTCCCCAGCTTTCTAAGAAAGCCTTTGGGAATACACCCACGCATGTGCGGTCCCCTTCCTGCCCAAAGGTGCCATCTTGCTCAGTCAGATGACATAGCTAAAAGACAGCACAAAAACAAAATAAACTATCTACAACTGCAACTCCCAGGGGAGGAGGGAGGGTTGTGAGGACTGATTCCTGCTGCTCCTGGAGAACACTTGTTACAGGTGAGTAACTACTCTTTCTTCAGGACCAAGCAGGAAATCACTCCTCACATATGGGTGACTCCCTAGCTCTGGGCTACCAGGAACCCAGGCTGAAAAACAGAGCTCCCTCTATGAAGCCTCAGCATCAGGGAAATAATTTTACTGAGAAGAGATCTCACCGGTAGCCCAACAAGAGGGCTGGAGGGCAGGAGTTGCCTAAACCTCAAAGAGATTCCGGAATACTGCCTGACCAAAAGCACTGTCCCTACGGGACTCCCTCTCCAGGAAGTAATGTGCTGCAAAAGTCTGGCTTGAGGACCAAGTTGCAGCCCTACAGATGTCTGCCATCGGTACAGAGCGGAGATGAGCTACTGATGCAGCCATTGCCCGGACACGGTGGGCTGTGACACGACCCTGCAAGGGGAGGTCTGCTGCCCTGTAAGCCTAGGTGATACAGTCCGCCACCCATATGGACAAGGTATGCTTGGAGACAGGCAACCCCAAGTTGTTTGGGTCAAAGGAGACGAAGAGCTGAGTAGCCCTTCTATGACCCTTAGTACGCTCAATGTAGAAAGACAAGGCCCTTCTACAGTCCAGGGTATGCAGGACTTCCTCAGCCCGGCTGGCATGAGGCCTAGGGAAGAATGTTGGAAGAACCACCTCCTGATTGAGGTGGAAAGAGGAGACTACCTTCGGGAGGAACTTAGGATGAGTCCTAAGGACTACCCTGTTCTTATAGAAACGAGTGTATGGTCTGTCACAGACCAGGGCTTGAAGTTCACTCACTCGCCTGGCCGAGGTCAGTGCCACTAAGAAAAGAGCCTTCCAAGAAAGGAAGCGGAGAGGACACGTAGCTCAAAGGGAGGGCGAGTAAGCTGCTGCAAGGCCACATTCAACTCCCACTAAGGGGCTGGTGGACAGAGAGGAGGCTTTAGCAAGAGCAAGCCTCTGAGGAAGCGGGACACCAAGGGGTGAACTGACAAAGAGTGCCCTTCTACCAGTGAATGGTGGGCTGCCAGAGCGGAAAGGTGTACCCGAACAGAATTGGACTTAAGACCCTGATTAGACAGGTGCAGCAGGTACTGAAGCACCATTGGCACAGCACAGGAGAAAGGGTTCTCCTGGCATTGGTCACACCACAAGGAGAACTGTTTCCACTTCAGGGCCTAGGTCTTTCTGGTGGATTGCTTCCTAGAGGCCAAGACCACCTCTTCAACTTCCTGAGGCAGGCCCCAGTGAGCCAGCACTACCCTTGCAGCCTCCAAGCCATCAAATTGAGAGTTTTGAGACTGGGGTGCAGGAGGGAACCCTGATCCTGAGAAAGATCGGCTTGTAACCCCAGAGGGAGTGGGGTGTCCACCGCCAGCTGTAACAGAAGTGGGAGCCAGGGCTGTCTCAGCCATCTGGGTGCTACCAATATGACCCAGGCCCTGTCCCTTAGAATCTTGAACAAGGTTCGGGCCACCAAGGGCGTGGGAGGAAACGCGTACAGGAGGCCCTTGGACCATATCAGGAAGGCATCCGCTGCTAATTTCATGGGATGCGGTTGCCTGGAGCAGAACTGAGGCAGCTGCCGGTTCAGGGGACTGGCAAAGAGGTCTATGGATGGAAGTCCCCATTTCAGGAAAATGTGCCGAACCACCAAAGGGTGCAGTTGCCATTCGTGAGGCTGTAGAACCCTGCTCAATCTGTCTGCCAGGAAATTCTCGTGGCCAGGAAGATAGACTGCCCTGAGCAGCATATTGTGTCGAAGAGCAAAAGAGCATTTTATTTTATTTATTTATTTATTTATTTAGTAGTTTTTATATACCGCGCTATTCATCATCAGTGCGGTTTACATTTTAACAACATTGTACTTAAGCATAAAACATATGTCAAGTTTACAGATAACAGGAAGTGGAACAGGGATAACTGGGGTTAAAGACAATATAACAACAGCAAATAATTTACAACTATTTACAGTAAATTAGTATAGGCTTTGAGCTTCGTAGGTTAGGCATGAATAGATTTTGATTTGGAGGAAGGAATGGAGTTTTGGGAATTTATTTTATTTATTTTTTACCCTGACACAGGAGTCTGGACCTTGTGCCCCCTTGTTTGCTCACATAGAACATCGCCACCTGGTTGTCTGTCTGCACCAAGACAGATTGGTGGGCCAGGGTGTGCGAGAAGGCTTTGAGAGCTAAGCGAATTGCCCGGAGCTCCAGCAGGTTGATTTGTTACGTGGCCTCCCATGGAGACCACAAGCCCTGTGTGCACTTTCCCAGACAATGTGCACCCCAGCCCTGCAAGGAGGCATCGGTTGTGAGTACCACAGTGGAAACAGGAACCTGAAAAGGAATTCCCTGTAGAAGGTTGGGGGGGTGTAGCCACCAATGCAGGGAGTTCAGGAAGAGTTATGACACCCGTACTTTGTCTCTGAGTCTTCCTGTGGCCTGCTTCCACTGAGTCCTGAGACACCATTGTGCAGGCCTCATATGCAGGCGAGCATTGGGGGTCACATGTACTGTCGATGCCATGTGGCCCAGGAGCCTTAGACAGAGTCTGGCGGAAGCCAGTGGGTTGTGCATGAACTGGCTGGCCAAGTTTATCAGTCTTCCCGTCCTGTCCTCTGGCAAGTAAGCCTTTGCTTGCAGGGAGTCTAACCGTGCTCCTATGAACTCTAGGTTCTGGGAGGGAGCAAAGTGGACTTTGCGAAGTTTATGACGAAGCCCAGTTGCTGAAGGAGAGAGACAGTACTGAGGGTGGCTTGCCTGGCCTCCTGGAGAGTTTGACCCCTGATGAGCCAGTCGTCCAGGTAGGGGAAGACAAAAATACCCTGGTTTCTCAAGTAGGCCTCCACCATCGCCATGCACTTTGTGAAGACCCGTGGGGCGGAAGTTAGGCCAGAGGGCAGTACCCTGTACTGGAAGTGGTTTCCTCCCACCACGAACCTTAGGTATTTTCTGTGGTCTGGATGAATGAGGATGTGAGTGTACACATCCTTCAGATCTAAGGAGCATAGCCAATCTCCCTGCTGGAGGTAGGGCAGCAGTGTTCCAAGAGTAAGCATCTTGAACTTTTCCTTTTCCAAGAACTTGTTGAGATTTCTCAAGTCCAGAATGGGCCAGAGACCTCCAGTTCTCTTTGGCACAAGAAAATATCTGTAGTAGAAGCCCTGCCCCAGCAGGTGGGGAGGTACAGGCTCCACCGCCCTGTCTTGAAGAAGACCTTGCAGTTCCTGGAGAAGGAGTTCCTGATGCAGAGTAGGCCTTGGAGGCTCCCCTGGAAAGTAGGAGGGGGGTACCTGATTGAAATGCAGCAAATAGCCCTTCTGGACTATGCTCAGTACCCAAGCATCTTGTGTGATGGGCGGCCACTGGTGGGCAAACAGAGCCAACCGACCTCCCGTGCTGAGGTGAGCCAGCAGAGGTGGAGAGGCTATGCAGTGGGAGTCAAAAACCCCCTCCCTGCTGAGTAGAAGCAGGAGCTGGAGGCTTGGGGGCTTTCTGCCTACGGGGCCCATGTCCCTGCCCCTTGGCCTGCTGACCCTGCTGGGGAGCTGGGGAGGCCTGACAGTGAGGGAAAAGTTTGTAGGCAGATGGCTTCATCGGGTAAAAGGCCTTTTTCCCTGAGCCCTTCTTCTTATGAGAAGGGGCAGAAGTTTTCCTGGACACCCTTGTCCTTGTCAGAGTCTCTGTCCCGAGCTCAGCGGCCTTTTCGGCCATGGGATTGCCCCCGGCATGGGACATCGACCAACTTGTCCTGTACCCATGGCTCGAGGTCCGATGACTGTAGCCATGCCTGGCATCAAGCACCGATGCCGGCCACCGCTACTCGGGCCGAAGCCTCGAAGCCATCATAGGCCGCCTGGGAGATGAATTTGGAACATTCCCGGATCCCCGAGGACAAGGTCTTGAACCTTTGCAAAGGTTCCCCGGAGAGGCCAGCTGAGAACCTGGCTATTTCTTTAGCCAGGTCCCGCAAGTACATGCCCATGTACAGCTGGTAGGACTGGACACGGCAAGCAAGCATCGAGCCCTGGAAGCACTTTCTGCCGATGGCATCCAGGCTTCGGGCCTCCCTACCGGGGGGCACCGCAGAGTGCATCTTCTGGCTCTTCAGACGATGCATGGCCGATTCCACAACCATAGAATGGTGCGGCAGCTGCGCCTTCTGGAACCCAGGGCTCTTTCGGACTCGATACATGGAATCGATTCACTTGCTCAAAACCGGTGCCGAGGCCGGTGCCTCCCACATTCAGAAGAGGAGCCGTTCCAGCATCGGAGGAACCGGCACAGTAAAGGCCTCCCTCGGGGGAGAGTCATACTGTAGGGCATCGAGCTCTTCAGCTCGAGGCTCCTCCTCGGGATCCGCAGGAACATTCAAAGCCTTGGCCATGTCCCTGACAAACTCTGAGAACCGGGTGTCCTCCGGTGGGGACCTACTCCGGGGCTCGGACTGCGGTGAGTCCGAAGGGACACACCGAGTCCGAAAGGTATCGGGGGACTCCTCGTCCTCCGTCTCCCACGCAGACTCATCCGAGGAAGAGTCGAGGAGCTCCGACAGTGTGGGCTCCGGTAACATCCGCCCCGATGTCGGGACCATCGGCGTCGATGCCCTCGGTCCCGAACGGGAGGTCGAGTCCGGAACGTGACCGAGTCCGGACTCGGGCCTTCATAGCTTTGAGAACCGGCTCGGTCTCCGGGGTCGACTTAGACGTCGACGTCCCAGTGGTCGGGGCAGATGCACCAGTCAGGCTGGCCATCAACACCCGCTGCTGATCCATGAAGGCAGACAGTCTGCACTTCAAGGCTGTCAGCCTGAGTCCAAGCTCAGGAGACTCAGCAGCCACCGACTCGGGCCCCGGCGGCACCGGGCCTGACGTCGGCTCCCTGGGAGGAGAGTCCTCAAGGACAACAGGACTTATGTGCTCGATGGACTCTGGCTCTATACGAGGCATGTTAGACAGCTTCTCCAGCTCCAAAGGCCCGGGGCGGCGGTAAGGGGTCCGGGACCTGGCCCTTGAGGAACCAGGGGTATCATGAGCTTTCTCTTCCTCTTATGCTCCCGACTGGGGGACCCCCTTTCAAAGGAACCCCGACGAAGCTCGGGGTCAGACTCCTGAGACATCGAGGCCTCTGACGAGGTCCGGGCTCAACCGGAGGTCGAGTCAGAAAAAATCCTCTTCTTCTGATGCTGCCGGCTTCTGAGTGCTTTAGTGGACATCTTTCCACACCGGACACAGACCTTGGGATCATGGTCCGGCCCGAGGCAACGGGTTCTTACAACGATCACACTTTTTAAAACCATTGGAGGCCATCGGAGAAAAAAGGGCCCCCGCGAGGTCAAAAGACCGGTCCTCCAGGGAAAAAGAAAAAGGGCGCGAACGCGTGCCACGAAGGGCAAAAAAACGAAAAATAGAGATCGGGTCGATACCGGTGTACTGAACCCAGGCGGGAAGGGGAACCGGCATCGAACCGGACAAAAAAGAGCGAAAATCGCAGAAAAAAATCAAACTTTTCCGGGTGACACAGACTCACGTCCGTTGGGCTCCACGGAAAAAGAAAGACTGGGCAAGATGGCACCTTTGGGCGGGAAGGGGACCGCCCATGCGTGGGTGTATTCCCAAAGGCTTTCTTAGAAAGCTGGGGAAATGCTCCGCATGGAGGCTCCATCGACGTCGATGTCACCCATATGTGAGGACTGACTTCCTGCTTGGTCCTGGAGAAGTAATGCTATTAGTGTCGCATCCGGATGACATGTTAGCCTCTCCTTTCCTTTATTGTTTTGTATTATTCCTTTAGTGAGGCCAATCGTTTAGATGGTTCCCGTTTTTGTTTTTTTTTTGTTTCCTAGAAACCCCTCTCTTTTTTGGGGACTAATTTCTTCTTATTTTTCTTTTTTAATGTGTTTTGCCTGATTGGTTTAATTGTTAATTTTCTGTTCATTCATGTATTACGCTTGAATGTAGTTTTTGAAAGAATTAATAAAAGTAAAAGTTAAAAGACGACGACGTTAATTTGTATCAATGGTAAAATGTAATGCATCCAATTTTTCTGTTTTACAGGTGTGTCTCCTTTAAATTATCGATCTTCTATGTTAATAAAATATATTTATTTTTGTCTTGTCCATCCAGTGGTTTTATAAATAACAACTCCTGTTGCAGGCATGAGCCAAAACATGGCCATGTTGGGTATTTAAGGTTCCATGTTTTTAAACAAAATTTATGTATTTTTACCATGATTGTATCTGGTAATTTTGATCCTTTCAACTGATTGCTGGCTGATCAACATAGAAAGGTCCAATGTTCTTCAGCACCTTCTCTTCAACTCCATGGTTTGCATGTCAACCTTTTTGTGCAGGGAATCCCTTTGTTTTGTTGGCATATCTTGGATGCCTTACTGCTTTTAGAGAGACATTTTATAATAAAACCCTGTCCTTTAACCTTTTAACCCTAACTATATTTTATGAAAATTGTTCTTTTAACCCTAGTTAAATGTATTTAATATGATTTATATCCATGTTGATCATTATATTACTCAGTAGAACACTGTTTAATTGTACAGTATCTTGTTCACATGAATCAGACTTCCCAAGTTAAAGAAAATAAAAATGTTTTGAAGGGAGTTTCTCCAAAGATTTGAGGTGTATAATCAAAACCATAAATACATGAGGAAAGGTGATGCTTCCTTGTATTGTGTGCTCCTTCACATTTCAGAGAACGTGAATTATATCCTTCAGAGGAACTATGATGTTCTATGGAATGCTATATCCCAGGCTCCACAAAGAACCCCTAGCTTAGGAGTGAGGTCCATGACTGTCAATGGTATGTGCAAAACTAACCTACTTGGAGAAATTACCCCAGAGAGAAACCACTGAACCACCTGTTCTCAACAGCAGTTCCCCCTCTTATTACTTTGTATGTATGAGCTGCTATTGTTAAACTTAAGTTTTTTTGAGTTTTTGTAGGACTAAACACTACACAATTTTTATTGAAAGCCTGCTATTAGTAAATGCTAACTCCAATTTTGTCTTATACTGCAGTAAACACACACCAGTCTTTTCTACAGTACCTAGCCATAAAAACAAGAGTATGAGCCAAGAGGCGGCTTCATTGGCCAGTTACATTATATTTTTTATCCATTCATATTCTAAGTTAGAGTTAGATTGGGGAAATCCTTCTGCCCTCCATCCACCCATCCTGAGCCCACAGACATGCCCATGAGGACTTAAGCGTCAATGTGTTAATATTTCCACTGAATTTATTTTTTATGATGTGAATTTTTTTTTTTTTTTTTGCTAGGACTGTCTTTTGTTTTCCTTTAGATGACTTTTACACACTTCTTTGATGTTATACATCTGGAAATCTTCAGGAGCCACTAAAGTTTCCACTCCGGAGGCTTGGGCAGGCTTTCCCGAAGGATTGTGCGCAAGAAAGCTTTGTAGTTTGTGGTGACTCTTATTATGGCCAAGATGATGCCATTATAGGTCATGTAATTATATCTCTCTCATTTTTAATTCACTTGGGTGCTGCTGATTTTGTTGGCTGTACCTGCAAGTAGCCACTCTCTTCTTTCAACACTCATGGACGAGTATAGACAAAAACAAGGTGGTCTATCTAGCATGGCTTGCGAGGGAAGGTGAGCATTCCCTCTTGGACCTGCTGGTATACAAATTTACATCACATTTGTAGCTCTTTTCTTTTTTAGAATAGCACAGATATACTGTATGTAAAGCTGGCATTCATCACAGCTACTCCTTGTGACCTCACTCAAATCATTTCGTCCTCCACTGTCTCAGGGTCATACCTAGATCAGTGCTTCTTAACCCTCTCCTAGAGGCACACTTAAGCCAGTCAGGTTTTCAGGACTGCAAATGCAATGTGTGTCTTTGAGTCAGTGCTGACTCCTGGCAACCCAGCAACTCCTGGGTTTTCTTAGTAGTGTGACCGGAAGTAGATTATCAGGCCTTCCTCCCAAGGCAATGGAGGATTAAGTGACTTGTCCAAGGCCATAAGGAGTATGAGATAAATTTGTAGTTACGGCAGACTGGGTTTTATGCAAATCCATGGTATGCATATTCACTAGTATTTGTGAAAACCTGACTGGCTAGATGTGCCTCTACTCTGGAATATGGAAATACTTAACAGAACCTAAATGTAACTTGCCCTAAGCTATCAATGAAAAGGTATGAGCTAAAGGAAAATAAAATAAATGTTTGCTGCTTTGCTGTATCACTCCAGCTCTCTCGCCTTTCCTTTCCATCCCCAACAGGCAGCATGTGGAGAAAAACAGAAGGGGAGAGACTGGAGAAGGGAACAGAAATGGTAGTTGCCGAAGGGGATTAGATAAAGAGGAAGTGGTGAATGCTTGAAGGGGCTCATGGATAAGGAAATTAATGTTGGAGGAAGGTGAGGAGAACACTGAATTCTGGAAGAAGCACAAGGAAGGTGGTGAATTCCTTCTCCTCCTCCCCCCCCCATGTCATCTGGCACTTCTTATCTCCCCAGCAAAATATGTCCAAAAATATGAATTCTCCTTCCCCCCAAAGCAAATACTCTCCAGGCAAATGTTAATAAAAAATCTAAATAGTGAAGATTGTACATGAATTGCAACAGTAGCAAACTTAAAATAGATTAGTAGAGGAGGCATAGAGGGGGCAAAGTGACCTAGGGTATGGTGATGAACAAAAATGATGTGGGAGAAAGGCTGTGTTTTAACTTGGGGGGGGGGGGGAGCACAAAAGGGCTGGTGGAAATGGTAGGCGAGAGACAGAGATGGAGTGGGAAGGTCTCTGTGAAAGAAAATCAGAAGTGATAAGGGAGAGTAAAACAGATCTATGGGTTTGTTTACTTAGCTGCGGTAGTGGCTTCCGTGCGATATCGGAGCAGGAGGGTCTGGTGAAGAAGAGGTCACAATGGCTCTCCTGAAAAAAGCCTGGGTAACACTTGTTGTAAGTGGAGGGAGTATCCCTCCTTTACCACCTGCAGTACCCACTGGTCTGAGGTGACCTCGGCCCACCCATGGGCAAAGAGTGCCAGGTGGCCCCCTGTGGGCTGCTGAAGGCCTCCCGAGGAAGGGAAGGCCATGCCCTGGGAGTAAAAAAACTCCCCCCTGGTTGGGCTGGAGCTGGACCCTGGGGCTTCTGAGCTCCCTGGCCCTGCCTTTTGTGGTGAGGAACCTGTTACTGGCCAGAGAAGAACTGGCAGCGGTGACCTTGTTGGAAATACCCTTTCTTCCCTTAGAATAGGGGCCTTTTCCCCAAGAGTTTCTTGCGGGGAAAGGAAGAGGTCTTTTTTGAGAGCCTCTGCCGGGTCACCATTTCGGCCTCTATCTCGGCCACGTTGTCAGCCATGGGTTTGCCAAACAGGTTTTCACCAGTGCAGGGGATAGCTTGTCCTGGACCTGCTGCTCGAGGGCCGAGGACTGTAGCCAGACTTGGCGTCAAGCCCTGATGCCAACCGCTGCTACTCGAGATGCCAACTCAAATCCATCGTAGGCCACCAGGGAGAGGAAGTTCAAGCAGTCCTTGATCCCAGAGGTTAGAGCTTGGAACCATTGGAGAGGTTCCCCAGACAGCCCTGCTGAGAACCTGGATAACTCCTGCATCAGGGCCTTTAGATACATGGCTATGTATAGCTCATAGGCCTGGATTTGGCAACCCAGCATCGAGCCCTGGTAGTACTTGCGCTCAAGGGCGTCGAGAGCTCTCACTTCCCTTCCAGGGGGAACAGTCTTCTGGCTTTTGAGTTTTTGCATGATTGACTCGACAACCATGGAGTTCTGTTGGAATTGGGGCTTGTGAAACCTTGGCTCTTTCCTGATAAGGTATATGGCATTAACTGACCATGGCACCGGCCCCAGAATCTCCCACATATGAAGCAGCAGCCACTCGAGGATCGGCTGCACTGGCATTGTGAGAGTTTCCTTGGAGAGGAGACTCGTACTGGAGGATCTCCAGTTCCTCAGTGCGCAGGTTCTCCTCCGCTTTGGTTTACACCGATAGGGCTCGAGCCATATCCCTTACAAAATTAGAGCTGCTCAGAGATTTATGTTAAGCACTCACTGTTATATTAACAATGTCACTGTATATATTCAAAAAGAAAATGTACCATATAACTGAATATATACTTGTTACTGTAACATTCAAATCTTTGTTTTCTGTAAACCGCTTTTGATTTGCTGGAAAAATGTGGTATAAAAATTTACAATAAATAAACAAAGAAGAAATGGTGTTGCATTTATAATAAAGAAGAAACTTGCAGGAACTGTAATGAAATACAATGCAGTCAGCGAACGCTTAATCTCTATTCGTCTACGAGGAATGTCTATCAACACAACTATAATTCAAGTATATGCTCCAACAACAGCTGCAGAAGAGAATGAAATTGAAGAGTTCTATGAACAAGTACAAGCTGAAATTGACAGAACATGCAAACAGGATATCCTGATAGCCATGGGTGACTGGAACGTAAAAGTTGGCAACAAAGAAGAAGACAAAGTAATTGGAAAATATGGACTTAGCAACAGAAATGAAGCTGGAGAAAGACTGATAGCATTCTGCAAGACCAACGATCTATTCATCTCAAACACCTTCTTCCAGCAACACAAGCGGCGACTGTACACATGGACTTCACCCAATGGATTGTATAAAAATCTAATTGACTACATCTGTGGAAGTCAACGATGGAAAAGCTCTATAACATCAACAAAGAAAAAAACCTGAAGCTGACTGTGGTACAGATCATCAACTACTAGTATGCAAACTCAAGCTAAAGTTGAAAAAGAGCAAACCACCCATGAATGCAGCAAAATATGACCTTGAGAATATACCACTGGAATTTAAAGACTGCCTGCAAAATCGATTTGCTGCTTTAGATACAAATGACAGAGCTCAAGAAGAGTTATGGAATGACATCAAGAAGGTTGTGTTGGAAGAAAGCGAGAAGTCTCTACAAAAGGTGAAAAAGAAAAAACGGCCAAAATGGATGACGGAAGAAACTCTGAAAATTGCCCAGAAATGCAGAGAAGCTAAAGCCAGAGGATGAAAGAAAGACAATCACAGAACTCAACAGAGATTTCCAACGTGCAGCAAGACAGGACAAGGAAAAGTACTACAATGACCCATGCAAGGAAATAGAAGCAGAAACAATTAGAGGAAGAACAAGATCGGCTTTCCTAAAGCTACGAGAGTTAAAGAAAAAGTTCCAGCCTCGAATTGGAATGTTACAAGATGCTCAAGGTCCTATGCTGAATGATGCTGAGAAGATCAAGAAAAGATGGAAGGAATATACAGAGTTTTTATATGATAAAGATCAAGTGGACCAACAGCCGTTTCAACCTGTACCTTATGATCTGGAACCATTGGTGATGAAAGAAGAAGTTGAAGCAGCATTGAAAGCCTTATCAAAGAACAAAGTACCAGGCATTGATAGCATTCCCATAGAAGTATTACAGCAATCTGATGCTGCTATTACTGTACTTACAAGGCTCTGCCAAGAGATATGAAAGACAACAGCATGGCCAACTGACTGGAAAAGATCCGTGTTTAAACCAATACTAAAGAAAGGTGATCCAACTGACTGTGGAAATTATCACACAATCGCTCTGATCCCACATGCCAGCAAGATTCTACTAAGATTATTCAAAAGAGACTACAACCATACCTGGAACAAGAACTACCTGAAGTGCAAGCAGGGTTCAGGAAAGGACGAGGAACGAGAGACATCGTTGCAGATGTGAGATGGATCCTTGAAAAGACTAAAGAATACCAAAAGGATATCTATTTGTGCTTTATCGACTATAGCAAAACTTTTGACTGTGTAAACCATGAGAAACTCTGGGCCACATTAAGAAACATGGGTATACCAGAACACCTGATCGTACTCTTGCACAATCTGTACATTGATCAAGAAGCAACAGTTCGAATGGAACAAGGAGAAACAGAATGGTTTAAAATAAGCAAAGGTGTAAGACAAGGCTGCATACTTACCCCCTACCTGTTTAATTTATACGCAGAACAAATCATCAGAGAAGCAGGATTGTATGAAGACAACAGAGATGTGAAGATTGGTGGAAGACTCATCAACAACCTTCGCTATGCTGATACCACCACATTACTGGCTGAAAGTGAAGATGATCTGAAACACTTGCTTTTCACAATCAAAGAACATAGTCTCAAAATGGGCCTGCACCTTAATGTAAAGAAGACAAAGATCATGACAACTGGCATAATCAACAGGTTCATCGCTGAAGGAGAGGAAATTGAAATCATGAACAACTTTAATCTACTTGGATCAACTATCAATAAAGAAGCAACAAGCAGTCAAGAAATCAGACGACGCATTGCTCTTGGCAGAATGGCTATGAAAGGCCTAGATAAGATTCTCAAGAGTAGAGATGCCTCTCTCCATACAAAGATTCGACTTGTTCAAGCCATGGTATTTTCAATATCATCATATGGATGTGAAAGCTAGACGGTGAAAAAGATAGACAGGAAGAAAATTGATGCCTTTGAATTATGGTGCTGGCGGCGAATACTATGTATACCATGGACTGCCCGAAGAACAAACCAGTCGGTACTAGAGGAGATCAAACCTAAGCTTTCTTTAGAAGCTCAGATGACAAGACTTTGACTTTCATACTTTGGACACATCATGCGAAGAGAGAGGTCATTGGAGAAAGACATCATGCTTGGTAAGATAGAAGGTCAACGCAAAAGAGGAAGGCCAGCAATGAGATGGATCGATACAATAACAGCAGCTACGGGTACCAGACTGTAAACAATGAGCCACCTGACTGAAGACCGAACACAATTTAGGATAGCTATCCAGAGGGTCGCCATGAGTCGACTCCGACTCGACGGCACTTAACAACAACAACAACCAATAAATAATAAAATAAAAATCATGGAAGGCCATGTCCTCTGAAGCAGAGTGGTGCCGAGGGAAACGGGGACATCTCAGTGCCTTCTAGTTTCCAGGGAGGCCTTGTCATTGGTCTTGGAGTAGAGGGGGGACGACGGGTTTGAGGCCCTGCGACTCCTTGCCTCGAGCCTGCGCCAAAGGGCTGGGGCCCTCCTGAGAACCTGGGGTCCAAGTCTCAGAAACTGGCCAGGGAGGACCAGATGCCTGAGGAATGAGAATGGGACCTTGACCGGGGCTGAGGACTTACCCAAGGCCGGTAGTGCTTGGAACTAATCTCGATGACCAGGGACTCCCCTGCTGTTGGGGGCCAGTCAGGACAGATGATGCAGATGAACAAGTCATCATTACCTGCTGCATAGCCAGGATAGCAATGATGTTCTGCTCCATGGCCGCCATTCTGGATTCCAAGCCAGAAGGCTCTGCAGCTTTCGGTGAGGGCACCAAGGATCTCAGGCCCAGCATTGGCACTCTCACAAGTAAGGCCTCGAGGAACCTCACGCGGATTCCCCCACCTGAAGAATCCTTTTTGAGGACCTTAGTAGGGCACTTCTTGGAGTCGCCCGAGTCTTTCTGAGCCATCTTACCGGGCTTCGAGAACGACTTCTTCTTTCACTCCGAGTCTGAGGCCTTCTTGGAGGAGCCGCCGCTACAGGACTCCGAGCATGCTTTGGCCTCTCGGGAAGTGCTGGGCTTGGAGCTTGGCATTGGGGAGGCCGATGCCAAGTCGGACCTTGGGAAGTGTTTCTCCTGCAACTCTGACCATTTTCTATTTGTTTTAGGCATCAAGGCCTAGCACAGGTCGCAGGAGGTGCTATCATGGTTTGGTCCCAGACAGTGTAAGCAGCAGTCATGGGTGTCGATGACAGACATAGTTTGACTGCAGTGGTCACATTTTTTGAACCCACCAGGGGACAATGACCTCTGGACGAAAAAGGGTGTGAATGCCGTTCGAGGCTAACCTCAAACAAAAATGTGGGAAGGAGCCAAGGACAGCGCCGGGTTCAGTGCTGGCTCGAGGCGGTATGAAGAACAGATATGCAAACCGGAAACAGCTATTATTTTGAAAATAGCAAGGATTTTTTTTGGGGAAACTGGACAGACATCCGTTGGATTCCGCAGAGAAAAAGGAGACTAAGCAAGATGGCACCCTTGGGCAGGAAAGGGGCCACACATACATGGTAGCATATCCTAAAGGCTTTCTTTAAAAGCTGGGGAAATGCTGTGCGCGGGCTCCGTCTGTGCCGATGTTACCCATATATGAGGACTGACTTCCTGCTTGTTCCTGGAGAATAAACGTTAAATTGCTATCACAAGAGTTGAGCCACATATAAACATCATGTAACGCAACAGACTTCCTTTCCATAACATAAAAATATCATCAATGTACCTTTTCCATAAAACAACCTAATCCTTAAAAATATGATTGCTCAAAAACCCCTTTTCAAATGTGTTCACATACAAATTTGTAATATCTGGGGCCATTGTGGCCTCCATTGCTGTCCCTTTTATTTGTTGATAAAAGACCCATTGGAAACAAAAATTATTCAAGGGTGTTGAAAGAACTGAAATATGAGATTGCAGACTTACTATTAATATTCTGTAAACTATAATTAAAATCATCTGCAGTACCTGAAGCCTGGAGAATGGCCAGTGTAATGCCAATTTTTAAAAATGGTTCCAGGGGTGATCTGGGAAACCACAGACTGGTGAGTCTGACGTCAGTACCAGGCAAACTGGTAGAAACCATTATAAAGATACAATTACTGAACATCTAGACAGTCATAGTTTAATGGGAGAAAGCCAACACGAATTTAGCCAAGAAAAGTCTTCTTTTACTAATCTGTTATATTTTTTTTGAAGATGTGAATAAACAGGTAGACAAAGGTGAGCCAGCTGATAATAGTGCATCTGGATTTTCAGAAAGCCTTTGACAAGGTCCCGCATGAGAAATTCTTGGAAAAATTAAAAAGTCATGGGATTGGAGGCAGTGAAGAATAGTGGATAAATAACTGGTTAAAAGATAGAAAGCAGAGAGTAGAGCTAAATGTCCAATTTTCTCAGTGGAGAAAGGTGAATAATGGAGTACCCCAGGGATCTCTGCTGGGCCCGCTGCTTTTTAACATATTCATAAATGACCTGGAAATAGGAATAACGAGTGAGATGATCAAATTTGCAGATGACACAAAATTATTCAAAGTTGTTAAAATGCAATAAGACTATGAAAAATTGCAAGAGGACCTTGATAAATTGGAAGACTGGGTGCCCACATGGCAGATGAAATTTAATGTGGAGAAGTGCAGAGTTATGCACCTAGGAATGAACAATCTAAGCTATAATTACACGATACAAAGTACCACCTTAGAAACCACCACCCAGGAAAAAGATTTAGGCATTATCTACTACTACTTGTCATTTGTATAGTGCTACAAGGCATACGCAGCGCTGTACAGACAAATGTAAAAGATGGTCCCTGATCAGAGCTTACAATCTAGCCAAGACAGATAACATAACAGCTGAGCACAAGGACACATCTAGGGGAGTGGCAAGGAAACACATAGGAGACCAAGCGGATCATCATGGCTAATACATTAAACCCAGTATGCAGTGGCGGCCAAGAAAGCAAATAGAATGCTAGGAATCATAAGGAAAGGAATGGAGAATAAAACTAAGGATATAATGCCCCTGTATTGTTCCATGGTGCAACCACACCTTGAATATTGTCTTCCAATTCTGGTCATAGCAGAATTAGAAAAGGTACAGAGAAAAGCGACAAAAATGATAAAGGGGATAAAGCTATAATGGTTGGGGCTCTTCAACTTGGAAAGAGACAGCTGAGGGGAGATATAATAAGAGGTCTAAAATTAATGAATGGAATGGATAAACATAGATTGGTTATTTATGTAATCAAAAAGTAGAAAGAGAAGACGACATGCAATGAAACTACAATGTAACCCTTTTAAGACTAATAAGAGAAAATATTTTTTTTACTCAACGCGTAATCAAGCTCTGGAATTCGTTACTGGAAGATGCAGTAAAAGCTGTTAGTATAGCTGGGTTTAAAAAAGGTTTGGACAAGTTCGTGGTGGAAAGGTCCATTAACTATTATTAATGAGGACCTGGGAAATCTACTGCTTATCCCAGGACGAGCATTGTGGAACCTGTGTCTCTTTTTGGAAACCTAACAGGTACTTGTAGCCTGGATTGGCCACTGTTGGAAACAGGATACAGGGCTTGATGGACCTTGGTCTGACCTAGTATGGCATTTCTTATGTTCTTTTTTAAGGCCAATTCTGCCAATTCGCACAAAAAAATTGGTTGGAACCCTCTCTGTGGAATATTTGTATACAGGGAACCAATATCAATCTTGACCAATAGCACAACCTGCGTATCGAACTGTAAGTCTTGTAAGATCATAATTACATGAGTGGAATCACGAATAAAGAACTTCATTCTTGGCACAAAAGGCCTCAAAAAAGTATCCACAAATTTTAATAAAGACTCCAAAACGGAACCTATAGCTGACACTATAGGCCTATTTAAAGGAGAGGATAAGGACTTATGGATCTTTGGTAATATATATATGATAGGTATTACTGAATGTGGTGTTTTGAGACACAGGCCTTCTTTACAAGTGAGAAAGCCATCAAGGCCCAGGTCAACCAACTGTGTAACCTTCTGTTGTAAACCTCTTGTGGGATCATTACTTAAGGGGATATAATACGTCCTCTATCATCTGTCACATTATCTCCCCAAAGTAATCCTTCTTATTCATAATAACAACTGCACCACCCTTATCAGCTGGATGAATAATATTCTATCATCTTCCTTCAGCCTCTTAATAGCTGACCACTCTTCTTTAGATAAACTGAATAAAGGCCTTTGTAGATGTTCCTTAATTGCACACACATCCTTTAAGAACATTTCTTTAAAGGTATGAATTTGAGGATTCACTGGACCTGTAGGGACCCAGCGGGAGTCATTCTTAATAACAGACACATCAGTATATCCAACTGGAATTTTTGAAAAAAAATCCATAATACGTTAACTTACTAACTTAAATAAATCAATCCTAGTCTGAAAGGCATTATATTTATATGAGTTGGTATGAGCAGACATTTTTTTAAAACTCTTTCTTCCATGGAAGACAACAAAACATCCGAAAAATTAAATATAGACAAATTGTTCATAGATACCATCTCCAAGGTCGTCCCCTCCTCCTCCTCCCGCAGCCCCTGTAATGATGTTTCATGGGATCCCAATCCTCTCCCCTTTCTCTAGCCACATATAGTGATTTGTTCCTTTTTTAGAAAAAATGCTGGGAAGAAGTAGAAGGCACAGGAATGTCTGCAGAATCATCACCTAAAGGGGATAAAGAGTCTTTAATAACGCTCCTGATACATTTCCGACTCCTTCTTTCTTCAATCTCATTATCTTTCTCACGCGTGCTCTTGGGTCTATCACTCTTCTTCTGAGTGACAGGCTGTTTCTGAAAGGATACTTTAGATCTGGCCCAAGGGTAAATCAGGCAATTTTTATAGTCGTTCTCATCAACCTTAAATTTGTCTAGCAATCTTTTTCACATTCCTTTTGAATTCATCCAACGTTTTATTCGCATCAGCCATCATAGCATTGAATTTAGTGTATTGATCTTTTAATTCTTGTTCTTTCTTCTCAAACTCTCACTTCAATTTCTCAGTCTCTCTCTTAGAAGTATCAATTAAAAGGATCATAAGATTCAAAGAGCACTTGTTCAAAATTGCATTCCAATTATTTAGAAAATCCTTATTTTCTAGAAACAACTTTGGTTCCTTTGGGACACATAACCAACAAGAGATCTTCTTGGCTTGACAATAGTGTAGTGTATCCCCCTATTTTAAAAAGAGGGCCCTTTTTAAAAAAATGATTATTTTAGATTTTTTGGTTTATTTTAATTATTGATTGGGGTTACAATCTCGTTTTGGTCATGCTGTCCATCAGAGCTGCAATGGTGGGACAGCCAGCTTAAAGGGCAGCCAACTGCCTGGTCGCTATTCCCTGAGTGCTTTATGCATTATTGACATCACATCCAGGTTACGTTTTCTGGCATTTTTATGCTCTTGTTTTTGGCAGCTGTTTGTTTACAGAGAGATGGCTCTTCTGGCTATTTTTAGGCCTGTTTTCCCCTTTTTTATGTAAATCAGCATTGAGGTTGCCATGGGTTCCTGGGCATCACTGGGTTTGCATGCTCCTTGTAATTTTCTAACATTGATTGTTTTTAGATGTCTTTAGTATTTTTGGATGGCATTTTTTTTATTTAAGGACTGCAAGTAATATTTTTTAATTTCAGGATTTCAAGTAATCCTAATTGTTTCAAAATGCCTTTAACACAATGTTTTTATTATATCACCGTATTTTTGTAATGAGTGGCATAATGATTTTTATAACAGCAACCTATTTTTTTTTTTTACAAGACCAACATATTGTTTCAGCGATATCTATTTTGGTTCCCCCTTTTTTGCTGTTTTTAATTTGCTGGTGCAAAGGCAGCCTGTTTGGTTCAGATTACACTGAAAGGGATATGCAGTGTTTTCAGTGTTCAAGTTTTCAGGTGGGGTATCTTTTTCTGAGTATCTTCTTGAGTGCTTTTGGGAAAAGCATAGCTACTCACCTGTAACAGGTGTTCTCCGGGGACAGCAGGTATCAGTCCTCTTTTTTTCTGCGCGGGCTCCATCGGCACCAATGTCACCCGTATGTGAGGACTGACTTCCTGCTTGTTCCAGGAGAAAATATGTTTAAAATTAATTTTGAAGTTGTTTTATTTCACTTTATATATTGTAGGGTTTTTTCCTCTGACTGCTTTTCATTTGACTGATGAGATGTTATATCTCCCAATGAGTTTGGTTGCCTTTCTGGTATATGTTTTTTGTTTTGGTTTTGGGAGCTCTTATGATTCATTTATTCAGCTTTGATGGGTTGATTGATCTCCATCATGGGGTTGCATGGATGTATATATATTTGTATTTATGATTTGCATTTTTATACTTTTTATGTATTTATATTCTCGTGGAATTTTATGCATCAATTTTTCTCTGTTTCTTATTTGTTTTACCTATGTTTATTTATTTTTCAGATTTTGCTTCACATTGGTTTGATATTTTACCATACTGTTGACCATTGGAATGATCTTTGCCCCTGATACAGGCTGTGGCCAAAATATGTTGGGTAGTTTTTAAGTTGACTGATTTTTAAGTTATTCAAGTTTTTTAAGTTATATGTTTTCTAAGTTTTATGCATGATTTTTTTATTGCATGTAAAATAAATTTGTCTGTTTCTTTTATTTGTTAATATACTACCACTTTTTGTTGAATGAATTGTTTATAAGGGTGCCAATAATCATGTCCTGGTAAGGTCCCAGTTTTTATACTATTTTCTATTTCCTTTTTTAATTGGTCTTGTTTTATTTGATGCTTTAAAGTGTCAAATGTGTGTGCATATATAAGTCCAAAGCCATTTCACTGGCCAAGTGTTTTTAGGAACTATTAGACGTTAAGGGGTTAAATTGCAAGGATGCCTTTCACGCTATTCACCCTTTATCATCCCCACTCCCCCCTTTCACTTGACTTTACCATCCTCTGCAGCTTTCTACTTTCCTCACCTCTTTCACTAATACTGTTGCTTCAGTTATAGGTAGACACTGCAGAACTTCGACTATGGCTCTTCCTTCTACTTGTGCTATGGGACCTGGGATCACTGCAGCACGGTCAGCAGATCTTTGCTGCCACTGTGGTATGGTTGCCAGACGTCCATGATTTTCAGGAATTATTCCTGATTTTAGAGCTGTCTCCCTGTCTCCTACCTGTTTGGCAGCCTCCAGTCCCTGATTTCAGCAATGGGGACAGAGGGAGTAGACAAAATTTTTATATTCAATTTAATGATTGGAATATGTCAGTTTTTAGAATTTACATCCATTATCTTTATATTTTGCAAAGTATGGGGAAAATGCATCACTGTTTTTCTCTCTCTGTCAATTTGGGATGGATGGTGGGGGTAGGGTAATAGGCTCCTTTTCCCTCTACCACACCTTGTTGCTCAAACCTGGTACAGTCAAACCTCGGTTTTAATGATTAATCCGTTCTAAGAAGTCTGACTAAAACCGAAACGTACGAAAACCGAAGCAATATTTCCCATAGGAAATAATGTAAATTCAATTAATCCGTTCCAGACACCCAGCTCCTGTCACTTCTCTCACCTGCCCGATCGTCCACAGGACAGCAAACACACAGATATTGTACTGTACGGCACTGTAATCTGATCGCTGACTCAGTCTCAACAGCAATTTGCAAGCGTACCCTGCAAGAGAAAGAACTGCCTCCCACATTCATGCAACATCTCCTGCTTACATTGACAGCTACCCTGCTACCTCCGAGCCTGAGGGGGCGCTCCAGGCAGTGGAGAGATCGGGGCCTTCCTCTCTGTGCAATCCTTGCATCTCTGGCTCGAGGATGTTGCTCAGCTGACTTTGGCTTCTCAACACGCGATCGGTGAGTCCGGGGGGGGGGGGGGGGTAGTGCTGCCGGGACTGGGCGGGCAGACCAGCGCGAGGGTGTATGTATTGCAGTACAGTATACAGTATAGGTTTTCAGATCTGGCAGCACTGGCTCACCATTCTTGACGAAAACCGAGGCGATATACGATAACCGAGACAAGATCTCAGTCAGAAAAGACGTCGAAAACCGAAACGAACAAAAACCGGGGCACACGAAAACCGAGGTTTGACTGTATAGAGATTTCCCTTCCTCTTCCCCCTCCCCCTGCAAACAGGAAGTAGGCTTCCAGCGTTGGAGAAAGGCAGAAGCAAACAGCCCCATAGCACTGAAGCTTGAAGGTAAGCTCTGTGGGGCTGTTTGCAGCTATTGCCATTGCTGGTGGTCCCAGGGAAGGGTGCCCCCATAGGCCTGTACTATAAATGAATCTTAGCTTCGTTTTACTTGGAAGTAAAAGATTTTATTATATCAGCTATTCACTTAAACTAAAAGCTTTTTTTTGCTGCTGTTTTTGGATTTTGAAATTATATTGCATGCCATCTAACTGCAGGCTCAGCTGTAGATAACTTTTTTTATACACTGTGTTTGCCTTGTAGTGCTATACAAATAATAAGTAATAGCAAATGAACACCCATACCCAAAATTCAAGGCACCTTATTATACACTCAGACAAGCACACTTTACTTGCTGGACAATAGAATTTAGACTCTAAATAAATTGGCATGGGAGCAACCATTTTGTTCTGCTTGCAACAGAGCTGTATCATCCCAATGTAAAATTCCATTGTGGGAGGTAAAAGACATGCTCGCATCATTGACAGCTCTGTTAATTCCTGCAAAAGTGTAATATTTTCAGCAATGAGATTTTTTTTTTGTATGCTTTCTCATAAGTTGTTCAGTTGTCCCAAATGTTTTTGTGTTCAACCAGGTAAGAATGCTAGAAGTCTAAAAAATAAGATGGGAGAGCTAGAATATATGGCACTAAATAAAAGGCTAGATATAACTGGTATCTCAGAGACCTGATGGAAGGACAACAAACAATGGGACACTGTGAAACCTGGGTGCAAATTATATCACAATGATAGCGTAAATCCAATTGGTGGAGGGATTGCGCTCTACGTATGTTAGAGAGGGCATTGAGTCACACAAGCTAAAAGTTTTGCAGGAAGCAAAATACATTGTAGAATCTCTATGGATACATTGAGTCGGTGTAGACTCATGGCAACCCTCTGGATAGTTGTCCTAAACTATGTTCAGTCTTTAGTCAGGCAGCTCATTGTTGATAGAGTGGTACCCATAGCTATTGTTATTGTAGCAAACCATCTCATTGCTAGCCTTCCTCTTTTGCAATGACCTTCTACCTTGCCAAGTTTGATGTCTTTCTCTAATGATCTCTTTATTTGCATGATGTGTCCAAAGTATGAAAGTTGAAGTCTTGTCATCTGAGCTTCTAAGAAAACTTAGGTTTGATCTCCTCTAGTACTGACTGGTTTGTTCTTCGGGGAGTCCATGGTATACACAGTATTCGTCGCCAGCACCATAATTCAAAGGCATTGATTTTCTTCCTGCCTATATTTTTCACTTCCAAGTTTCGCATCCATATGACGTTAATGAAAATACCATGGCTTGAACACGTCAAATTTTCGTATGGAGAGAGACATCTCTGCTCTTGATTAGGTCCTTCATAGCCATTCTGCCAAGAGTAATGCATCATCAGATTTCGTGACTGCTTGTCGTTTCTTTATTGATAGTTGATTCATGTAGACTAAAGTTGTTAACTATTTCAATTTCTTTTCCAATGATGAACTTATTGATTTTGCCAGTTGTCAGGATCTTTGTCTTCTTTACATTAAGGTGCTTAAAAATATTATATTGGAAGCCCACACTACATGTATTCCATGCTTTAAGAAAGGTGGAAGGAAGGCCAAAAAGCTGCCAGCATGAGGTCAGAGAGTCTGCTGTAGCCAAAAGAGCATCTTTCAGGAAATGGAAAAAAGGAGCCAAATGATGAAAATGGAAAACAACATAAGCATTGGCAAGTTAGATGCAAAGCATTGATAAGGCAGGCAAAAAGAGAATTTGAAAAGAAAAAAAAAATTCCTGTGGAAGCAAAAATGCACAATAAAACCTTTTTCAAGTACATTTGTAGCAAAAATCCTTTGAGAAAATCAGTTGGATCATTAGATGATAGAGGGGAAAAGGGGCGCTGAGAGAGGACAAGGTCATGGTGGAGAGTCTGAATGATTTCTCTGCTTCGGTCTTTATGGAAGATGTAGGAAAGTTACCCATGCCTAAATTGTTTTTAAAGGTGATTTATTAGAAGAATTGAAGCAAATATCGATAAACCGGGAAGATGTATTACAACTATTTAATAAACTAAAGAGTAGCAAATCACCTGGACAGGATGATATACATCAGAAGGTGCTGAAAGAACTGAAATATGAGATTGCAGAGCTACTATTAGTAATCTGTGAACTATTATTAAAATCATCTGTAGTACCTGAAGATTGGAGAATGGCTAGTGTAATTTTTAAAAAGGGTTCCAGGGGTGATCTGGGAAATTACGGACCAGTGGACCTGACATCAGTACAAGGCAAAATAGTAGAAACCAATATAAATAATATTACTGCATTTGTAGTTAGGCATGGTTTAATGGGATAAAAGCCAACATGGATTTAGCCAAGGAAGTCTTGTCTTATTAATCTGTTATATATATGCCCTCCTGGATCCTCTACAGTCTGGCTTCCATTCCTTTTTACTCCACTGAAACGGCTCTTACCAAAGTCTCCAGTGACTTGTTCCTGGCTAAATCTAAGAGCCTCTACTCTGTCCTCATCCTTCTCGACCTCTCTGCTGCTTTTGACACTGTTGACCACAACCTTCTCCTCGACACCCTCTCCTCGCTTGGTTTCATGGGCTCTGTACAATCCTGGTTCTCCTCCTACCTCTCCCACTGCTCCTTCAGTGTATGCTCTGGGGGTTCCTCCTCCTTTCCTACCCCCCTCCCAGTCGGTGTACCCCAGGGATCCGTCCTAGGTCCCTTCCTTTTCTCTCTCTATACCCAATCCCTTGGTGTGCTTATGTCTTCCCATGGCTTTCAGTACCATCTCTATGCCGATGACTCCCAAATCTACCTCTCTACGCCTGAAATCTCTCCAGCAATCCAGACCAAGATCTTTGCCTGCCTGTCTGACATTGCTGCCTGGATGTCTCACTGCTACTTGAAATTGAACATGGCCAAGACTGAACTCCTTATCTTTCCCCCCAATACCTCCCCTCCCCTCCCTCCTTTCTCAGTCTCTGTGGATGGCTCAATGATCCTTCCTGTTTCCTCGGCCCGCAATCTGGGGGTTGTCTTTGACTCCTCCCTCTCCTTCTCCACAAATATCCAGCTCGTAGCTAAGACCTGCCGTTTCTTTCTCTACCTGGTGATCCAAAAACAATACTCGGTCACTTCCAAGAGTGTAAAAATCAGACTATTAAAAAAAAACAACACTCAAATGTATTCACAAAAAGTAAAGTGAGTTTGTCAGTTGAGGTGTTGGTGCTGGGTTAGTCTGCTTTGAAAGAAGATATTGTTTAGTTTTAGTGTTTGTTGTTTGTTTGGTTTGGCAGTTGGTTATCCCCTGATGAAGCGAGGATATCCCCTGATGAAGCGAGGACTGTCGCGAAACGCTTGATGGGCTCGGTTTTGAAGTGTCAGGGAATGAGGAGTGGACTGGTCACCCACGGACATATAAACACAGTTTCTTTAAGTATTTTATATGTCTTTTGTTGGAAAGTGGTGGCTAACCCTAACTTTGCGTGGAAGGCCGTTGATGTTACAAAAGCTTGTGTGTGGTAGCAGGTAATTTGCACCATGCCGTTTATAAGCTGATGGTTGCTGAGTCCTTCCATGCATTATTTGTTTATTTGAATTAGAACACAATGAACATTGAAGTTTCTGAAGAAGCGTTTTTGTGTGAATACATTTGAGTGTTGTTTTCTTTCTCTACAACATTAGCAAAATCCGCCCCTTCCTTTCTGAACACACTACTAAAACCCTTGTCCACTCCTTAATCACCTCTCGCCTCGACTACTGCAACCTACTCCTTGCTGGTTTCCCCGCGAGTCATCTCTTTCCCCTTCAATCTGTTCAACATTCTACTGCTTGACTAATTTTCCGCCAGCCACGCCATGCCACATTACACCTCTTCTCAAATCACTTCACTGGCTCCCTATCCATTTCCGCATCCAGTTCAAACTTCTCCTCCTAACCTATAAATGCATTCACTCTTTGGCCCCTCATTACCTTTCATCTCTTATCTCTCCCTACAACTCTTCTCGGGAACTTCGCTCTTCTAACAAGCTATTTCTATCTAGGCTCTCCACTCACACCGCGAACTCCAGATTTCGCTCCTTCCACCTTGCTGCACCCTACGCCTGGAACAAGCTACCGGTGTCTATACACCAGGCACCCTCCCTAGCCCTCTTCAAATCCAAGTTAAAAACCTACCTCTTCACTATCGCTTTCAAATCCTGACTTCTGTCTTTGTCTTGACTTGATTGTAAATGTCGTACCTTGTTTTTGCCCTGACTAGACTATTGCTCTGTGTTTTTGTCTTGACTAGACTGTAAGCTCTGATGAGCAGGGACTGTCTCTTACATGTCTATCTGTACAGCACTGCGTGCAACTAGTAGCGCTATATAAATGCTCAATAGTAGTAGTTGTAGTAACCCTCTGCCCAGTGTGCAGTGACAGCCAAGAAAGCAAACAGAATGCTAGGAATCATAAGGAAAGGAATGGAGAATAAAACCAAGGATAGTATAATGCCTCTGTATTGTTCCATGGTGTGCTTGCACCTTCAATATTGTGTGCAATTCCGGTTGCCATATCTTAGAAAAGAAATAGCAGAATTAGAAAAGGTACAGTGAAGAGCCACCAAAATGATGGAAGGATATCCGTATGAGGAACAGCTTAAAAGGTTATGGCTCTTCAACTTGAAAAAAAGACGGCTGAAGGGAAATGTGATAGAGGTCTATAAATTAATTAATGAAGTGGAATGGGTAAACGTAGACCAGTTGTTTACTCCATCAAAAAGTAGAAAGACTAGGGGACACAAAATGAAGGTACAATGTAACTCATTTATGACTAATAAGAGAAAATATTTTTTCATTCAATGTATAATTAAAGTCTGGAATACGTTACCGGAGGATATAGTAAAAGAAATTAGTGTAGCTGGGTTTAAAAAAGGTTTGGACAACTCCCTGGAGGAAAAGTCCATACATTTTTATTAAAGAGGACCAGGGGAATCTACTGCTTACCCTGGGATAAGCATTGTGAAACCTGTGTACCTTTTTGGGAACCTAACTGATCTGGATTGGCCACTGTTGGAAATAGGATACTGGGTTTGATGGACCTTGGTCTGACCTATTATGGCATTTTTATGTTCTTATGTAATTTTCACCTACCTAGATATTAAGCAGCTGTAAATTTTGAGAAAGAGGATCACACTCAGCTTTTATTGAGAGGATGTTTCCTTATGTTTCTCTTCTGTGCTCTAGGACTGGTTAAACTCTGTGCTTTAGCTGCACTTGACAGAGATGAATGATTACATATAAATGCCAGTCCAGCATACTGCTGGCGATCAGGAATCAACCACTCAAAACTCTTGTTTACAGGTGAGAAAAATGCATTTTAAAGCTCAATCCCCTAAATCACAAATTACCTTACTGCCCACAGTCCTCATCCTTCCCCCTGTATTGGCTGGTAGGTGAGCTTTCTGCTATGTGTATTTCAATGTCTACTCTAGGGTAAAGCACAAGCAGTTGAAATTAGACACACTTTATATTTTTCATCAGTTAGGTGTAGATTTCAGAGCCAGAATTACTTTGAACCACCCAAGAGAGAAAATGAAAGGCATCCTTTGAAAACATATTTCCTTAGAAAAAAAGATATATGTCATGGAAATATTAAAAATGCCAAACAGCTTCTATTAACAAGGCCAAGGACTTGATGATTCTATGAACCCTTTGTACCAATTAGGAACTAGTTAGCTGAATTTCAGTACAGCCGGGACTTATCCAAACTGTTTCTTACAGCTGAATTGAATCATTGCTTCTTCACAGGCCCACAGCGAGCTAGACAGTCACCCTGTATGACTCATGAAGCTGGAGTTCCGCCCCCACCAAACTGCGCTTAGGAGCGCGCTCTTATTTGGGTTCCTGGAAGCCCTACTGATGATGTCAGCACCTCTTTCGTACTAATGCCCTGTGCAGTCGCACTTCTCGTACAGCCCTTGCCATAGCCCTGTTTCTCTAGCCTATGCACACATATACACTAAAACATGTCCCCCATTGGGAATGAGGATCCATGCCCTCTGTAACTAATATATTTTCATATTTGAATTACTTATGAAGGTCGTTAAAACTTTAATCAGAATTTAGCTGAAGCAAGAAATGAAGATTGCAGATGTTGAGATTTCTCAGTAAATATTCCAGGCAGCATTGTCTTTTCAGGATTTTATTATATTTGCAGTTTTAAACTGGAACAGGTTAGAGATGAGAAGGAAACTTACATGCATAAAGGGGCAAAATGCTAAGTAGTGCATATTACCATGGGTCATCATTTACAGATTACTTTATTGTCACCATTAAGCAACTGTCAGTAATGATTTGGAATTCTAAATACATTACTTGTGTTTCTTGCATTTCTCTTGTTCAGTTTATATCTTCCTGCTTGATTACAATTATATGAAAACTACTTAGCCCTGCTTTTTAAAACCAATGTTTAATGGCAACAAAAGCAGAGTTAAAAGTTCTCAGAGCAGGATGTGTTCCTCTATAAGACATCATAAGTGAGCCTGCCTCTACATCATAGCCTGCAAGTTGCAGCTGTTTTGCTATTTCTTCCACATTCCATTGTCCCTCCTCTTGTTTGGCCAACAAGTGGTTAATTAAATGAGAATAGAAGAGAGTGGAGACACACTTCACCATTAATTTGGCATCCAGCAGCAGGGAAAGAACTTCAGAGTCACAGTTCACAGAACTTATCTATTAAAGAAAGAGAAAGGAAAATGTATTAACGAAAACTGTTATTTTTATCCTATACATCAGTATTTTAAAGCATCGATAGTAGCACATTTCATTCTTTATTAAAATTATCATTAATCCAGTTATATGTTGAATACTGTTAGTGCTACTATGGGGTATGTTTACTAAAACCCCACTAATGTGCGGGCCGCGCTAGTGTGCGGGTGCCATATAAGGAGTGGGCATTTCTTCCTGAAAAAGAAAAACCGGGATTTACATATGCGCTAAGGTGCGCGGCGCCCATGTGCGCCCCGCACATTTGCGCATGAGAAAGCTGCGCGGGAGGCATAAGCGGTGCGCTGATGTGCAAGCAGAAGAGCAGAGCCACAGCACAATGGTTAAGAAACTGACCAATGGTGCAGGGATCAGGGGTTCAATACCCCCACAGTGCCCAATGAAGATGGCTGGCTGAGGCATTACTTTATGAGCCAGTGTAATAGTGGGCAGCATAACGTGGCGCGCTGATGGGCAGAAGGCAGTGCGCTATTGCTTTAGCAGGCATATTAATATTGGGCGGCATAAGGCGGCGCGCTGATGTGCAAGCACAGGAACAGAACCACAGCACAATGGTTAAGACACTGACCAATGGTGCAGGGATCAGGGGTTCAATCCCCACAGTGCCCAATGAACAAGGCTGGCTGAGGCATTATGTATTATGGGAAAGATTGCTTTAGGAGGCATTTTATGTTTATTTTAATTATCACTACTTGCAAACGCACTCTCAAAGCGTGTTAACATAAGGCGCCCCATAAGGCACATTTTAAAGTGCACTGTCCGCCAAGGCACCCTAGAATGTTGCTTAAAGGGCGCTTTATAGGGTGCCGTATGAGGTACCGCAAGGTCAGAGTACTGTTTTTGATGGTAGCACTGTGCAGTTCAAGGAATGAAAAGCATAAGTAGGTGCGCTGACATGCAAGGAGGAGCAGCAGTGGAGCACAATGGTTAAGGCACTGACTGCTGAATACAGGGGTCATGAGTTTGCTCCCCAGGGTGCCTAATACTGGCTGGCTGGCTGAGGCATCAGCTTTGCAATGTACGTTTTGTTTCCTGCAGCACTTTATTTTTATTTTATTAATTGCTGCCAGCAAACACGCCCTCAAGTGCCGTAATTGAAAATGCCGTATAAGGCACCCTATAAGGCACTCCATAGGGCACATTATAAAGTGCACTGTCCGCCACGGCACCCTAAAATGTCCCCTATAGGGCACCCTATAAGTTGCTCCACAGGATAACGTATAGTGCACCTTATATGGACGGTAACCATAAGGTAACCTATAGGGCGCCCTATAAAGCGCCCTCTGAGGCACCTTATGGGTACAGTACGATGAGGGTGTTTTTGCTGGCAGCAAAAATGTACATTAAAAAGAGATAATGCTTTGGGCAGCCCTATCAAATAACCCCACTGTGGGTTTGAACCCATGACCTCTGGCTTCACAGGCAGTGAAGTAACCATTGGGCTACAGTGCTATAACTGCTAGCAAGCCCCTGGGTGGCTGCAGAGAGCCTGCACGTCACCACACAGACAGTCTGCTGTGGTCAGCTGGATAGGTTTAGCCCACCCGTACCCATGATGCACTGCACATGCAAATCAGCTGTCCACAGAGAAACAAAAGATGGGATATGCACCCCCACAGCACCTGGGCCTGGTAGGGGGAAGTGACCATGTGCACCCCCACAGCACCTCGGCCTGGTAGGGGGTACTGACCGTGTGTTTTACTGGCACAGAGTAGCTACACACCGTCACATTGTGCGGATACTGTGCTCACCCTGAGGGTGCGGTGAGGCGCCCAGCACCAGGTCCACAGCACCTGCCATGGCTGAATGAGGCCATGCCGGAGGTCCAAAGCAGTGTTAAACTGTGAGATAGGTAGTTTCTGCAGAAACACCTTGGATATCTCTGTGTGTCTCAGTCAGGTGTAGCCCCTATGGACCCCTAGGTGGGCTATGTACCCCCACCCCCCCCTCCTCCAGGGCTGAGGGTGGCAAATAGGGCCTCCTATCAACAGATCCACTTTCTACCTCCCTGCAATGGTGGCAGTAGAGGGGACCATCAACCCCGGTCCTGCGGGGGAACAGACGCCCTACAGGGCAGTCAATGCAGCTCTGTACATAACCATAACACAATAGCAGACAGACATTAGGCCTATATATGCTAAGCTGCACCCCACCACTATCTGATATTCTCCTGCAGCAAGCCTTCAGCCACTGCACCCTGCAAGGCGCTCCATCAAGACACATACCAGCTACAAACAGTCTGCTAGTTAGTCCATAGCGCATGTTCCTGGTGGAAATGCATGCACCCAGGACTTGGATGGCAGCACACACAACAAGCAGATAAGTCAGTGACTGGGCCCCAAAAGGAAACCCATACATATCACATGAGAGAAATACTATATAGCACTATGGGGGTGCCTAGCCATGCTGTGGTCACTGCACAGTCAGGGTGAGAGTGATCTCCCAGCAGGACATACTGAGGTCACCCTGTTTGTGTAGGTTGTGGCCGGGCACTAAAATGTCCCAGTCAGTGCCCTATGCCCTGTGCAGATGCACCCTGGCCAGGCCACCCTGTCCGGCCTATACCCATGGTACCTTGCTCCTCATTATGCACATTGGCAGCCCAATACTGGCAACAGTGCTGGCAGTGTGGGCTGTGGAAGGTGTTTGCAGCCACCACACACTGGATAGACAGACAGCCACCCCCACTCCTATGCCAGCATTGTGCTACTATAGAGGAGTTCAGCAGCCATACCCACCACACCAGTCCTGGGCACAGTACAGGCATGGATATGGTACACAATACTGTTGGGGGTCACTCCCCAGGGTGGTAAACACTGTCAGAGACCAGACCTGAAGCACACACCGCAGACATCAGAATGATTGTTCTGATGGAGCTCAATGAGCAAACTGTGCTTAACGTAGGAATTGCTATCTGCCAGTAATCATAGGAAACGTTTGATAGCTGTGTACCGTATATCCAGGTGTAGGGTGGCATTGCTAAGGTATGCAAGTGCTAGTAGTGGGAGATGCAGGCAGGGCCCAATGTCCTGCCTCTCCAGGAGGCATTGGCCAATGGGGCCTGTGGGTTTGGGTGTGGGTGTGTCTGCCCCTGTTGGCTGCTGCTTTATGGCAGAGGTTCCCAACTCCAGTCCTGGTGTGCCAAACACTGTTCGGGTTTTCCATGCTGTTCCTCATGAATATGCATGAGCTACATCTGCATACCATGGGGGTGGTGCATTGATATGCAGCACAGGCATCTGTATTAGAGGCAGCATGGAACCAGAATGGTGTTTGGCCCTCCAGGACTGCATTTGGGAGACTCTGCTCTAGGTAATGTGCCTGTGTATGGTGTATGTGGTTGGTGGGGTAAAATATAGGCGTCTTAGCCATGCGTATGTTCTCAGCAATAAAGGTTTGTCCTTACTATCACGGTTTAGTAGTGGGAAAAATATATGGACTGGATTGGCAGTAGCCCCAGCTGGGATTTGACCCTGTGACCCTCTGGTCCTACAGGCACTGGCTGTGTCCGCTGCACCACACTGTGGCCACAGAGACAGTGCAGTCCCTGGAGATAGGAAACCTGGCCGAACGAGTCAGAAACCCTGCTCTGCACAATTTTACTGTGGGCTCATTCACCTTGTATGGAGACAAAAGGGCAAATAAACCTCAAAAATGACCTCGGAAAAAGGGGAAAAACCTATAATCCAGCTGGCCAATAGTGATATCAATGGCGTAGACCCTTCCAAAAATCATTTCTTTTTTTTGGAGCTTTCCTGGGAGTGTTTTTTAATGTTGCCCATTGATATCACTATTGGCCAGCTGGATTATAATTTTTTAGAATTTTGTTGTGGTCATTTTCAATTTTTATTTGCTATTTTGCTCTGTGCACATGTATCACACTGCTCACGTTTTGTAAGTTTCCCCGGTTTTGCTGTACATTGCTGACGGAAATGGTTTTTCTTCCCTTTAAATCGGCTCTAACGCGAGGTTTTCACTCGCGGTATTTTTAAGATGGAATTTCAGCCCCGCTCCTGTGCGGGGAGCCTCTCCCCTCCCAATCTCCACCCATTGACCCTGTCCTTCCGTCCCTCGGGAGCCTTCCTCCACCCTAGGAATGCCTTTCCACACCTCTATCGCACTTCAGCGCGCCGCGCGCACGTGTGCGGGGCACAAAAATGCACTATTAGCGTGCGCTAAGGTACCTTAGCGCACGCTCAAGTGCGCCCCGCACAATTGCGCGGTTTAGTAAACATGCCCCTATATCTTATTTGTTACATACACGTTCCTCCATTTTCTTATCTAGAATCACTATAAGGAAAGGGATGATTTGGATTTTAGATATTTGCCTTTCCAAACCCAATCTCAAGGCAAGTTAGAAATTCAGGTAGAGTTGGTAGGTCCTTACTCGGTGGGGGGGGGGGGGGTACAATCCAAGGACCTATTTGCTATTTAAGGGATTTTTCCCTTTTGTAAGTATGGGGAATGAGCTTAGTAAATAAGGCCCTAAGTTTGTACATGGGACAACGGAAGATTGAAGTGATTTGCCAAATGTCAAAAAGAAAGTTAGAGGCAAAATAGGATTTAAGGCCTGGCTAAAGAACTTTTGCACTCTGAAGGTGGCATGAGGGCCTATAGTAGTTAAAGCAGCAGGCTGTGAACTAGAAAAAGCAGGGTTCAAATCCCCTTCACTAAGCTATAGAAAGATTAAAAAAAATCACAACAGTACAATTTATTTTCTTCTATGGACTTCCACCTACCCCTAATCTCTACTTGGAGTTAGGAGTAAAGCCCCTTATTGCTCAGACCCCAGATCCCCACTGGCCCCAAAACCCTGTCATGGCTCATTGTGCAGTCCTCGGACCAAAGACGTTTGCACACCTCTTCACTAGGCTATTTTTCCTGTCTTATTCATCTGCCTATTCATTTTCACGTGTACTATGTACCTGTCTTTATATGCACGGTTCCAGGAGTAGTGCATTTTCATCATCAAGAAAAACCTTGACTTAATGAATACTCTTACAGCTCAAATATGAATAAAGGCAGCTGCCAATCAAAAGGAAATCAACTGTAAAATGGTATATCTTGTCTTGCACTGATTGCTCTTTCTATTTACATAACATCCAAAAGAGAAAGGCAGGAACATGAGCCATATTTTAATTTTTGCCTTAAGTTGCTTGACTACAGCTGGCTCAAATTATTACTTATTTATTTATTTATTTACGGTCTCTTATATACCGCGCTATTCTGCATCAGTGCGGTTTACATTGAACAAACTGAAATTACATTGAACAGGGCATTATAACTTGGAGATAACTATTTTACAGGGAACATGGGCTATGGAGGGTTAAGTGGCTTGCCCAAGACCACAAGGAGCACCTGTGGGACTAGAAACCCCAGTCCTTCTGGCCCAAGGTTGCTGTCCTCTAGTGGGATTTGAACCCCCGACCTTCCGGCCTGAAGTACCTTGCCCCAACCACTAGGCTGCTCCTCCACTCCTTGAAAATACTCTAAACTTAGGTTCTATAACTAATGCAGTATAGGTGGGTCCAGGAAGTTTATAATTGATGCTCTAGTTCATTTTAGGTTTTCAGTCCTTGAATCTCACCACTGACTCTCTTGGTCCATTCAATTACAGGCCCATTTCTCTTCTTCCTTTCCTGTCTAAAGTCATGTTGCCCAGCAACTTCAGGACTTTCTCCTTCACTCTGGCGCTCTTCACTCTTCTCAACCAGGTTTCCATCCACCGAGCACTCTCTATTGGCCATCACCTATTTTCTCCGCACTGCATTAGATTCCCACCAAGTCTTACTCGTCTCTCTCGATCTCACTGTAGCTTTCAATTTGGTGGACCACTCTTCCTTCTTTCTTGCCTTTCTTCTATTGGAATTTCAGGCTCAGCTCTAGCCTGATTCCAACTCTTACTTGATTGATCACTCATTCCGGGTTTCTTGGTCATCCCTACTTTTTGCCCTAGTCCCTTCACTGTGGTGTCTCCTCAAGGCTCTGTCTTGGGTCCCATTCTTTAAAATATCTTTTTGGCCCTCCCTAGCTTTTGTGATCTTTTCTTTAGGACTCACCTTCTTTATCTATGCAGATGACATCCAGCTCCTTTTTCATTCCCTGCCTACTCTCCTTCTGCCGCTACTCAGATCTCTCTCAAGCTCAATAGCATTGCTGACTGGCTTGCTGGACATGGGTTTAAGCTCAATACCTCTAAGACCCCGTCTATGCTCTTCTCTAACATGGTTTCTTCCTCCCTTCTGTTCATGGCATCCTCCTTCCATTCCAGGACTCAATTAAGATCCTTAGGGTTTCCCTTGACCATCATCTCTCTCTTTCCCACCATATTTCTTCAATTGTCCAATGTTGCATTTTTATTTTGTGCCAGATTCGTTCCATCTGGCAACACCTTGACTTGCCTTCCTTCTGTTTGCTGATCCTCTCATTGGTCATCACCTGTCTGGATTACACCAAATCTCTTTTCTATGGTCTCCCTCAGTACCAGCCTCATCGCCTCCATTTAATCCAGAACACTGCTATAAAAACTTTGCACGGTGCCTGTAAATTTGATCACGTACCCCCTCTCTTCATCACTGAACACTGGCTCCCTATGACCTTTCGCATAAGATTCAAGCATCTCATTCTAATATACCACATCCTTCACTTCGGTACTCCCACTTTTCTTTCACAGTTTCTGACTCCATACATCCCTCAGTGCATTCTCTGTTCTGCTGTGCAGCATTTCCTCGAGGTCCCCAGCTTTTGTTTTGTCCGCTTGTCCACAGAACGCTCCACCTCCATCTAAGTGGTTGCCCCCAGCCTCTGGAATTCCCTCCCCTCGGTTCTCCAATGTAAACTCTTCTTTACCTGCTTTAAGACACAACTAAAGACCCATTTCTTCATCCTTACTTTCTCTTCGGCAGCATCCTCTTAGAGTCTTGTTCTTCCAAGAGCAGCACAAGTCTCGGTTCCCGTTATGTCCTCATCCCTCTCCTTCTCTCCCTTCCTCTTGTGTTCTTATTTTCATGGCATTTATCACTACTTTGTAACCTAGGCCCCATTTCTTTCTTACCCCTCGTCTCTCCGTCTTCCCTGTCTGTTATCTTCTTATTTGTTTTATTTCACCGTATTTTACTGTGTGTTTTAATTTATTCTGTTCACTGCCTAGCTGCCTTGGCTATAGGCAGTATATAAATAAACTTGAAGTGTAACCGTAACTTATATTTATTTTCTTTTATTTATTTTTTGTAGACTCCTGATGCATGTGAGTTTTGCCAAAACTCAGCAGTCAGGTCCCCCATAAAGTTTGCATGTTGGATATGCATCCCCGAGTGGCTGTTGCCTACCTCCATTTCTGTTTTTCCTTTTCCCTTTCCTCTTGTCAGGCATTACACTGGTAAGGGATTACTGGAGATTAACACTGCAGAGTAGTGGGGAGAACTAACTCACATACCATCTACTCAGATGCCATCTTGCCCCCACCATGAGACTATTTGAACATGGAGCCACCATGACAGGAATGACCAGAGATCACTCCTGCCCCCACTAGACCCCAAGAATTGGTAGTAGGTAGCAGCAGGAGGGTCTGCAAGATTATGTTTTTAAACGGAGGAGGGGTTGAAGGGCTGCATATGGATTTGGATTTAATAATTTTCTGACTGGAGGTGTGGAGGGCAGCACACAGCTCTCCCCACCATCTCATCGCTGATTTTGGCCCAGGAGGAAAGTGGTCATATTTCAATCCACAGGCTAGGCCCTATAATTTGCTCCCCAGAAGCATCAGTTCATGCATTATTTTTATTTTATTTAGCAATGCTTATATACTGCTTTTCATCGGGTCAAAGCGGTGTACATTCAGGTACGGTATATATTTCCCTTGTCCCGGAAGGGCTCCTAATCTACATTTTTTGTACATGAGGTAACGGAGGGTTAAGTGGCTTGCCCAAGGCCATAAGGAGCGCCCGTGGGACTAGAAACCCCAGTCCCTCTGGCCTGAGAGGTTGCTGTCCTCCAGCAGGATTCAAACCTTTGGCCTTCCAGCCCGAAGCAACTTGCTGCAGCCATTAGTGACCCAATGCTCCCAAGAGAAAGTTTCATACAACAAAATTTCACGCTCCACTATTCACCTAAAGAGGTATATTTTTTCTATTATTGGCAACCAGATCTCAGACTGTACAAGAGCTAAACACTCGGTTTAGGACAAAATCCTAACCTCGTGCTCTTAAGATTGCATCAGCGATCTGTTATGTTGCTTGTTGTATATAGCTTCCTTTTTTAGCTTATGTTACTTTTCATGTTGATTCATTATAGCTGAGTATATTCTTTTGTTTGTTTTAACTGGGAGTTAAAACAAACAAAAGAATATACTCAGCTATAATGAATCAACATGAAAAGTAACATAAGCTAAAAAGGAAGCTATATACAACAAGCAACATAACAGATCGCTGATGCAATCTTAAGAGCACGAGGTTAGGATTTTGTCCTAAACCGAGTGTTTAGCTCTTTTACAGTCTGAGATCTGGTTGCCAATAACACAGGTACACTAAAAAAAAAATTTTTTAAACCGCCTCTAATGTTTCGATTGATTTTTACGTTTTTTGGTGCGCTGAATCCAAATCTGGTAACCAATTTGCTCCATCACGTACAGATTTTTTGCTACATTGGGTTAGCAGTTTGAGGTGAACGTTTCAGATTGAGTGCGATCGAGATAAAAGTTTCTTGGATGAATTCTTTATACTAATTGTTTAGTAGTTATTCAAATAAGAATAAAGAAAATTGTAACAAGGCAGCACATAAGAATAGAGTAATGTCAACAAAACACACTGTGATGGTAGCAAAATTGTCTGCACTTAAAACAGCCACATACATGTGCACAAACATTAAGCATATAAGAGCGAGGTTAGACAGAAAGCAAAGCAAAGAAATGTGCAAAAAATGTTGTACAGGTATGTATGTAAGAATAGAAAACGCAAACCGCACCATTGCAATACATGAAGACAAACACCCGATGGTGTGAAAATAAAATTCTAATAAATGAGATCCAACACTGTGGTAATAACTAGCAAATTTTTATTTCAAAGTTTAGTAAAAACACGATATTTGTCAACACAGTTTAGATTTTAAAGTCATTCTTGGGTCAATCAATCTCCTGGTGGGCCCGTTTCTTCTTCCCCCGAATGCTTCTCTTGGTGTGCTGCTTGGCGTATTTTTCATCTGGGGTTTCCCGCAGCAGCAACCAGCAGAAATCAGCCATCATAGTGGTGTTCCATCTTCCTTGGTACCTTCTCTCTGCGTCCTTGATGTCCTGGTGAAACCTTTCACCTTGTTCTTCACTGTACGCCCCCAAGTTTTCGGGAAGGTAGTTCACATGGGAGTGCAAGAAATGGACTTTCAGGCTCATGTTACAGCCTTGTTCTTTGAAGGCATTGAGCATCCTGGCAACAATATCCTTATAGTTCTCATCCCGCCTGTTCCCCAAGAATTTGAGAACAACATCCTTGAAGGAATCCCAGGCTTCTTTTTCCTTCTCAGACATCGTTTCAGCGAATGCTCCATCTGAAATGAGTTTCCTTATATCAGGGCCAACAAACACTCCTTCCTTTAGCTTTGCTTCAGAAAGTCGGGGGAACTTTGAGCAAAGGTACCGAAAGCACTCACCATCTTTTGGAAGGGACTTGATGAATTGCTTAATGAGACCCAACTTAATGTGGAGAGGTGGTAATAGAATTTTATCACGAGGTACCAAGCTCTCATGAAGAACATTTTTCTCACCGGGTCTCAAATACTCCCGAATTGGCCAGTCTTTTTTCCCCCAGTGTAGGTCGCGGGCCTGGCTATCCCACAAGCAAAGGAAGCAGGGATATTTGGTGAAACCGGATTGCTGCCCTAATAGCATGGATAGAATTTTAAAGTCTCCACAAATCATCCACTTATGCTCATCATAACGAATCTTCTGAAGAATCAGGGCCAAATTCTCGTATTTTTCTTGGAGAATAACAGAGTGAGCAATAGGAACTGAAGCGAATGTGTTGCCATTATGAAGAAGAACACCTTTTATGTTGTCTTTTGACGAATCAATGAACAGCCGCCATTCAGCAGGATCATACTTGAGTTTAAACTTTTCCATCACTCCGTATATATCGTTGCAAAATACCAAATCTTCCTCTTTGCTGAAATACTTCAAAAATTGTGTCTCGCGGTTGCGGTACCAATAAAAAGTTGTTCCTGGTGACAATAGATTTTTCTGTTTAAGCCGAGAACCTAGCAGTTGGGCAGCATCTTTTGGGAGTCCTAAAACCCGGACTAAATCATTCAATTCAGCTTGAGAGAAAAGTTCAGGTTTCGGATCTGGTTCAGTTTCAAACTCGGAAGTACTGGACTCATCGGGAAAAGCCATCTGATGAATCTCATCATGATCAGAACCGTCCACACAAATATGATCCAAAGATTTTGGTGGTTCAGGCACAGGTACTTCGTTGCTATGAGGCATAGGCCTAATTGCTGAGGGAAGGTTGGGGTAACTTATTACGTTCTTATTTTTTAAGTTGTATCCCTTCACAATGCAAGAGCAAAAATAGCAGTCACTGCTGTGGTCTCTTTGTTCACGCCACATCATAGGTATTCCGAAACGAAATACTTGTTTTTTACCTTTCATCCATAAGCGTAGATCTTCCTCACATGTCTTGCACACTTTGTGAGGAGCCCACGGTTTGTCTTGATCGCCTAACTTCAAACCGAAATAGGCGAAATATACTTTTTTAATAAATGCAGAAATGTTCCTCTGCCGCTTTTTCACGGTATATTCCCCACAAATAAAACAAAAACTGTCCGGAGAGTTGACGCAACCTCTGGCTTTGTGAGCCATCACAAATACACAGCACTGCAAACTACAACTGTAGTGAACCACTTCGGAATAAAGCTGGATTACGACTGAGCAAACAAAAGGTAATAATGAACTTGCAAGAAACTGAAATTTGACAGGAACGTTCATGTCGCAACCACCGTCTTTGAGCGAGCGAGCGAGCGAACGAGGCGAGGCGAACAGGAAAGAACATGCGCCAGCGCGAGTACTGGATTTAGCCCCCCGCCTCCCAATTGTCCTGTTAATGTATAAAATGAATACAAAACACTCTAAAATATCATGAGGGAGTGTTTCTAGTTAGTTAACCATTACAACCTCTATTTTGGGCCAAGAAAATAAACTGCAGTCGGCTAAAAAGAAATTATGTGAACATTCCTTATATGGGTAAGAAATCTAATTTTGCAAGAAAACGTGACGTGATGGAACATTTTGGCTATTTTTCCTGGATTCAGCACCCCAAAATCTATAGGAATCAGTTGCAAAACTGGAGGCAGTTTTTTGGTAGTGTACCTGTGTAATAGAAAAAATATACCTCTTTAGGTGAATAGTGGAGCGTGAAATTTTGTTGTATGATACGTGCTAGTATAAGTCGCTCTGAAAGGTGATCGTTTTTAGGTTTGTGCCCAAGATAAAGTTGGCATCATGTCTGCAAGTGTTGTTAACTTTTCATGAATAAACACAACTTGTGAAGTTGAAAGTCCCTTTTTCACAGGACATCTGGGTCAGAAAAAAGACATCAAATTTGCTGAAAATAGAGCTTTTTGTAAAATACATATAAGGACATGCAATAGTACATATATTTGCAAGCACGCACAGCATAAAAAGTAAACTTAAAGTGCAAAAAAGGGTGGCTTCATTCGGAGAATTACACATTTAAGTGGCAAAATTGTAGAAATACATGTATAAGAGGAGCCAACTTGAGCCATGCTTTAAATTGTATTTTATTTTTTTAGGTGGTTTGCAAGGCTAGAGAGATAAGCATAATTGCTTCCTTGCTCATTTGCTGACATTCCAAGTACAGTTAGCTCACATGATTCAGGGGAGGTATAAATACCGATGGATGTTTTTGAATAATATGTGTCCTTCTCTTATAAAATAAGAGGTACATGTATATTTTAAAATTTTGTCCACATCATTCCCAGAATCTGTTCACTTGAAATCTGTGCATGCTGTGGATCTACATGTGTATGTAATAGTTTATCTAAGATTGCCACTTACACCAATATATCTATTTACATGTGGAAATGCCACCTTACTCTTCTAAAATAACCATTTTTTCCTGTACAATAGCGTACAAGAATTCAGACTCTCCCTCTTTAAAGTCAAAGGGGTATTAATATAGGGCCCAATTCTGGGACGCGAGTTGTGGGGTCGCCTGGGCCCGATTCCCCCTCTGGCTTTCCCTATACATCCTGAGCAGCAGGATTGGGGAAAGCCGGCAGGAGGCGGGATTGGGGGTGGGCAAGCCCAGCAGGACATACAGAGCCAATTCAGGTCACAGCCCTGTACGTCCAGCTGGGTCAAAGGGGACGTGCTGCTTATTCCACCTCAAAGGTGGAATAAGCAGCACCGAGCCGGCGATTGGGTCCAGGGATCCCCCCTCCCCAGGTGGGGCCAGGTGCATGGGGGTCCCCACTGCCAAATCCAGACCCCAGGCAGGCCAGCCATGATTCCGGCGGTAGGGATGAGGAGGGATGAAGCAGCGGGATTCAGGGGCACACCGGGCTGTCCATGGGCCTGATTCTGTGTACCCGGGGAATGTTCCCGCAGTCCAGAATTGGGTCCAAATGGGCCCATCTAGCTTGGGGCTGTCCGGACGGCCCGGATGTGCTCCTACATGAATCGGGCTCATACTGACCTCACCTGCATTTAGTTTTAACAAATACAACTTGTTTAGCAGATGGAGCTTTGAGATCTGATCACAAAACATCTATGCTGTTTAATGTAGAAACAAAAATGTTGCTGTATTTTTTTGTTCCTTTACAAAAAATGAATTCTTATCGAAATTTATATCAAGAAATGAAAAGACTTAACACAACGTATCAAGCAAATAAACCATAACTACACAGAGTGTAAAGGTCATAGGTACATATGCTGTGCACGCTTAAAGCTCTCAATGTTTATTGCTAACCTCTACTTTTTTCTAGACCTAAACAATGCACACGGACAAAATGATGTGCTTTCTAAGGCTCTAAGGAGAAAGGTGATTCATATACGTTTATTGGCATGATCATTTTACAGGATGTAATTTCATTATAGGACACCTATGTCAAATGTCCAAAAAGGCACCTATTTTATAAACACAACATAGACGTCAGTTGTACAACTGCTCCAAATCTATAAATGTGTGTGTACTTTAAAGATATATATCACAACTCTGCTCCAGCTGCATAAAACTCTCCCTCTAGGAATGGCTGCACACCAATCAGGTAAAATATGCATGTCGTCATCTGCACACATACTTGCACACACGTCTATTCCTGCAACACTTTATAATAGCCATTGCCCATGTATCAAATATCTTGTAAGCAGAAAGTGCTTTATAAAATCACCTCAAAGAGGGTAATTTTGTAATAGGCTTCCTAACTTGTGCGGCAGGTATATCTATTTTCAAAGGGATAGTATGTGCAAACTTTCCTTTTGAAAATCAGGAAAATCACCTGCCTATATATACATCTGCTCTTCCACATGTACACATTTCCTGGATTATTTTGCATGCCTACATATGTGTTTTAAAACTCTGCCCCAATCACATAACTTTCTACAGAGGGCCCGATATTCAGTGGCGGCGGCTAGTGCAGGTGAAGCAGTCAGCCACCGCTGATGCTGAACATTAGATCCGGATATTAAATGCTGAAGCCATATCCAGTCCCCGGCATTGAATATCCAGGTTGCTTGTATTGCCATGAAGCTAATCACTGCTCATTTAGCTTCAGAGGTGAAAGTTAGGCCAGCCTTTACTGTGTCGGACTTTTGCAGCATTGCAATAACCGGGTAGCGGCTCAATATTGCCACTGCCCAGTTATCACTGGATGCTGCCCCCAGAACGCAGCACCCGTGGATATTCAGCGGCACTAACCGTGTTAGTGCTGCGGAATACCTCGGCAAAGGGGATTAACACAGTAAACAGGTCTACTTCTTAAAATTATCCCCAAATTGATTAATATATAAAGGAAAAAAAATGACAAGATAGAATTGCAGGGCACAGAAAGGATTATGGCAATTCTCAGATTTTGGGATTCATCAGTATTTATTTTTTACTTTCACTTTCTCAGTAGATGCCAAAGGCATACCTCAGAAGCGTTTTTTGAGCTTTCCACTACTGGCTCTTGTTACAATGTCCTGACTGCCATTGGAATATATATGCAATTGCATATTAATTGGCTGACTGCCGAAACTTGGCCAAGTCGGGTCTGTACCTTTGAAAGTTTTACGAAATAAAAGGTTTCTTTGTTTTAAAGAGGTATGGCATGCCCTCCCTGTGCTGTTCTAGTGAATTCATCAGTATTCATACCTGGTCAGAATACATTTCTGGCCAGATGGCAGGACACAACATATTTTGCTTCTCTAACTGCTGCTTCTGCCAAGAGTATACAGAGCGTTTCAGTTCAAATGTGCTTAACTCAAGTATTTTAAAATGCTTAAGCTTTGTCCTCCCTTCCCAAATATGTTGTCATATTTGCGTTTTTTTACTTCAAGTAGATATTTTTAAACCTGAACTTTTTGAATGCAAAAACATCTTTTACTTTTAGAACTGAAGAAATATTACTACTATCCTTTAAACCAGAAGTTGTCAAGGCCTCTGATGTTCATTCCTAAACACCTATGGTAGAGCATGTTTTGGGTGAACAATTTCTGCAACACTAAGGTAACCCTCAGAATGTTATCACAGAGTAAAATAAAAATGTATTTCATTTCTATTTCAGTTACAAAGATGGCTAGGTCAAAAAAAGATCAAACATTTATCAAGTTCAAACTCCTATTGTCAGCTACATCAATCCAGTTTGCCTACAATTGTGGTCAATATTATTGGCACCCTTGCATTTTAGGTATGTTGTGTACAATATCTTCAGAAATAATTCAAAATATTTCAACTGCATGTCATCATAATATTTTGATAGTATGTTCAAAGGTATACAACAAAAAAAGATGTCTGTGCATCTTAGAGGTAATAATTTCTGAGAAAAAAAAATTAAATATGACCTGGCCAGGATTAATAGAACCCTTCACTAATATTTGGTTGTACAACCCTTGGCAGTGATGACTGCCTCCAAACGTTTCTTGTAGTCATCTATAAGTTTCGTACATTTGTCTGCTGCTCCCACTCTTCAACTGTGATTTGTTCCAGCTCATGAATGTTTCCAGGATTCCTTTTACTAATGGCAGATTTCAGCTCTTTCCAAAGGTTCTCGATTGAATTTAGATCAGGGCTCATTGCTGGCCAGTTTAAAATGGTCCATTGTTTCCTTTTTAACCATTCTTTTGTACTTTTGGATGTATATTTTGAGTCATTGTCCTGCTGGAGGACTCATGACCTTCGACCCAGACCTAGCTTTCTGAAACAGGTAGCACATATTACTCAAAAATACCCTTGGGTACTCCTCTGACTTCATGATTCCTTAAATACAATCCAGGCCACAGATCCTGAGGCAGCAAAAGAACCTCGCATCATAGAACCTCCATCATATTTAACTGTGCGAAGGGTGTTTTTTTCCTTATAAGCTTCATTTCTTCGCTTGTAAGTGTATCGCTGGTCTGTATTGCCAAAAAGCTCAATTTTGGTTTCATCTGTCCACAGAACATTTTCCCAGAAGGATTGTGGTGACTCACATGATCTCCCTCGTGTTTCCTTACCATTCCACCTAGATGTATCCTATGTCTACAGCTACTGTGTTGTCTGCCTTGACTAGATTGTAAGCTTTGATGAGCAGGGACAATCTTTTACATGTGTCTGTGTAGCACTATACAAATATTCAGTAGTAATAGTAATGCCTCTCTGGAAGATAAAAATGTTTCCTTGGTGCACCTTCTAGAAGATGGGGAGGCTGGGTCAGGTTGAAAATGCCTACAGAGGGGACCTGAAGCTCGCAGAACAGAGGCCCTTTATCTGGCAGCATTAACCCTCATGAGATGAAATTCTTTATTACTACTCGTTTGTTGAGAACGTTTAACAACTCACTGCGCTAAGTACTTATTCTTAATACTAGAAGTATTAATGGCCCACAGACAACATTGTTACTACTATTCACAGATGACTTTAATCTCTATAGCTCCTATCATTTTCATTTACCAGAACTCCTCTAAGTAGCAAAGGGTTTTTCAGATGACGTTCGAGTCTTGAAGGACTACCAAAAGGGGCTACTAATGCTAGAAAGAAATCTGAATTTGTATTTACTTTTGGGAAATTCTCTAAATCTTGGAGAAAATGGAATTCTTTGGGTTAAAGCTGATAAATCTGTGCATTTTAGAATCCAGTGTATTTGTTAACTCAGTCAGGGCTTAGTATCACCAGAAGCTTTCACTTAAATTTAAATTCAGTAGGGGATTAGTATCACCAGACAGCTTTTAATTTAAATCAAATCAGAGCATAGCTTAGCACAGAAGGAAGAATTCTTTGAGTAGAAAAAAAAATTGTTTCTAGAGAGTTTCATATAAATTTAATCTTAGTCAGGGCTCAGTAACAGCCGAGAGGTTTCAATTTAAATCAAATCAGAGTATAGCTTAGCATAGAAGGAAGAATAGGATAAATATTCTTTGAGTAGAAAGAAAGAAATTGTTTCTAGAGACCTTTACAAAGAGGCTTTCCAGTTAAGAGGCAAGAGACCTATGAATTTTTTTAAACAGGTGTTAAAGCCAAGTGACAGATGAAAGGGGAAATTTGAAAGGCTCCATACATCAAACCAAGGGCTGGGTGAATCACCCAGGAAATTGTTAAGAGATTACCTTAGAAGCACATGTCAGAGCATCGTGTAGCAAGCTAGCTTTTACCAAGTGTTCTTTCCCTCTCACTACCCCGAATCCCAAACACCCCAGGCATAATCTCATCTTTATAGGCTCTTAAACATATTAACAAATTCATTTTCAGGTTCAGCTGGCTATTCTCAATAGGAATAGATTAATTAAGGCCCTGAAATTAATAAATCATGAGGTGAACAAAGTCCATTAAACTTATCAGGTATAGTTGTATCAGTACAAGTATCACTGGCAACTCTAAGTAAACAACTTGAACAGCTAAACAAAACCTTAAAACTAAGATGCAGACAGCAGTCCAGCAGTAAGATGGTGGCTCAATTTTGCTTTGAGTGTCACATGTACAATTTTCTCCCAGTTGGTGAGAGGTCTTATGTGTGTCACGGAGGGGAGAAGTCATGTGAAAGGAGAGCATCACCCTGGTGTGGCAGGAAGTGATCCTGTAGCTAGGATCTGTCCACCAGATGATGTGAAACCCTCTCACATGAAGGAGGTTTCTTCAGGGCTATGTTCCCATGAGGGAAAGATTAGGATGCCCGTTAGAGTTAGTGATTCGATCATTAGGCATGTAGATAGCTGGGTGGCTGATGGACGTGAGGACCGCCTGGTAACATACCTGCCTGGTGCAAAGGTAGCAGATCTCATACACCACTTAGACAAGGTTTTAGACAGTGCTGGGGAGCAGCCGGTTGTCTTGATACATGTTGGTACCAATGACACAGAAAAGTGTGGGAGGGAGGTTCTGAAGGCCAAATTTAAGCTTTTAGGTTGTAAGTTGAAATCTAGAACTTCCAGGGTAGCATTCTCTGAAATACTTCCCATTCCACACGCAAGACCCAAAAGGCAGGTAGAGCTTCAGAGTCTCAATGTGCGGATGAGACAATGGTACAAGGAACAGGGTTTTGGATTCATTAGGATTTGGGAAACATTCTAAGGAAGGAAGGAGCTTTTACAAAAGGATGGGCTCCACCTTAATTGGGATGGAACCAGGCTGCTGGCATTAACCTTTCAAAAGGAGATAGAGCAGCATTTAAACTAGATAATAGGGGAAAGCAGACAATTGCCCAAGAGTGCATGGCTCAGAAGGATGTATTCCTGAAGAATATTTGTAAAAGAGGAAAGTTAGGGCATCCCAATGGAGAGGTTTCAATAAAGATAAAAGTAATCCAGATACCCTTAAGTACAGAGCAAACAGATTCCAAATTACTATTACTAGTCTTAATCATGATATAGCACTACAAGGCTTACGCACCGCAGTACATATACATGTAGAAAGGCAGTCCCTGCTCACCAGAGCTTACAATCTTACCTCTATCAACTGATAACCAGATTCATATGAATAAAATACATACTCTAAAATCTCTGTATGCGAATGCTAGAAGTTTAAAATATAAGATGGGAGAGCTAGAATATATAGCACTAAATGAAAGGTTAGATATGACTGGTATCTCAGAGACGTGGTGGAATGAGGACAACCAATGGGACACTGTGATACCCGTTTACAAACTATATAGCCATGATAAGAGTAGATAAAATTGGTGGAGGGGTTGCACTCTATGTTAAAGAGGGCACTGAGTCACATAGGATTAAAGCTTTGCAGGAAACAAAATACATTGTAGAAACATAGAAAACTGACAACAGAAAAAGACCACGTGGCCTATCTAGTCTTTCCTTCCATATCAACAACTACAGTAGTCCCCTTTTTTGTAGAATCTCTATGGATAGAAATTCCATGTAAAAAGGGGAAGGTGATGGTAGTGGGGGTGTACTAATGACCACTTAACCAGAATGAATAAATGGACTGTGAAATATTGAAAGAAATCAGGGAAGCTAACAAAAGTTACAACACATGGGTGATTTCAATTACCCCGGTATTGACTGGGTCAGTGTCACAGCAGGACATATTGGAGAGATAAAGTTTCTAGATGAAATAAATGACTGCTTCTTGGAGGAGCTGGTTCATGAATGAGGGGAAACTATTTTGGACCTACTCCTTAGTGGAACACATAATCTGGTGCAACAGATAAGGGTGTTGGGGTCACTTGGCAATAGTGATCATAGCATGATCGTATTTCATTTAATAAATGGGGGAAGGACAGCAAGGAAACCCACAATACTATCTTTTAACTTTCAAAAGGGAGACTATGATAAAATGAGGAAACTAGTTAAGAAAAAACTAAAAGGAGCAGCTGCAAAGGTTAAAGATTTACATTAAGCATGGGCATTGTTTAAAAGTTCTATCTTGAAAGCTGAGACCAGATGTATTCCATGCATTAAGAAAAGTGGAAGTAAGGCTAAAAGCTGCCCGCATAGTTTAAAGGCGAGGTCAGAGAGGCTGTTGTTGCCAAAAAAGCATCTTTCAGGAAGTAGAAAAAGGAGACAAATGATGAACACAGGAAACAAGATAAGCATTGGTAAGTTAGATGCATTGATAAAGCAGGCAAAGAGAGAATTTGAAAAGAAGATTGCTATGGAAGCAAAAATGCATAATAAAAACTTTTTCAAATACATTCATAGCAAAGAACCTGTGAGAGAGTCAGTTGGACCATTGGATGACAGAGGGGTAAAAGAGGCACTAAGTGAGGACAAGGCTATAAAGGAGAGACTGAATGAATTCTTTGCTTCAGTCTTTACTGAAGAAGATGTAGGGAAGTTACCCATGCTGAAATGGTATATAAAGGTGCTGTATCAGAAAAATTGAAAGAAGTATCGATAAACCGGAAAGATGTATTACAACTAGTTGATAAACTTAAGAGTAGTAAATCACCTGGACCGAATGATACACATCCAAGTGTGTTGAAAGAACTAAAATATGAGACTGCAGACCTTCTATTAATAATCTGTGAATTATCATTAAAATCATCTGTAGTACCAGAAGACTGGAGAATGGCCAATGTAATGCCAATTTTTAAAAAGGGTTCCAGGGGTGATCCGGGAAACTACAGACCAATGAGCCTGATGTCATTATCAGGCAAAATGGTAGAAATCATTATAAAGACTAAAATTACTGAACATGTAGTCAGTCATAGTTTAATGGGAGAATGCCAACTTGGATTTAGCTAAGGAAGTCTTGTCTTACTAATCTGTTATTTTTTCAAGGTGTGAATAAACAGACAAAGGTAAACTGGTTGATATAGTGTATCTGGATTTTCAGAAAGCCTTTGGACAAGGTTCTGTATGAAAGACTCTTGGCGAAATTAAAAAGTCATGGGATGGAAGGCAATGTAGTATTATGGGTCAGGAACTGGTTAAAAGATAGAAAACAGAGAGTAGGGTAAATTTTCCAATTTTCTCAATGGAGAAAGTTGAATAGTGGAGTTTCCTAAGGATCTATGCTGGGCCTGCTGCTTTTTAACATATTCATAAATGACCTGGAAATAGGAATAATGAGTGAGGTGATCAAATTTCAGATGACACAAAATTATTCAAAGCTGTTAAAACGCAAGAGTATTGTGCAAAATTTCAAGAGGACCTTGTGATAAGGAAGCTTATCATAGTTCAGGAAGGAGCTATAATAGAGGTGAATTGGCTCTGAACAAGCAACCTGTCTTTGCTGGTAGAAATAATAAAACAGAATGTTTTCATAAAAGACTACCAGTCCCAGAATGCACCAGGTTTCAAACAGCCACTAGAAGAGCTGAAGTGGGGAAACGTGTGTTCAATCAGGAGAGCTATGAGGTAATCCCCAATCATTCATCTCCAAGGGCAGGGCTTGATTCAGCACAGCTGAGCTGTGCTAGGGTGGAGTATCCCTCTAAAACCTATTCTACACAGATAGAGAAGGAGTTGAGGATCAGGAAGCAGCAGCAGCCACAATGTGGAAGAAAGAAGAGAAAAACATCTTGGAGGTCTAAAGAAGGAGCCCATGGCAGTACGTGTGTTGGGAGTCATTCCAGAGGCAAGCATACTCCATCGGACTGGAGGACGCCAGAGGAGTGGGGTTACAGAGCCAGGAATCCCCGGACGGCACCTGTGAGGGAGACGGTTGCATTTGGAAGGGGCCCTAAGACCAGTGCAAGAAGGTATGTGAAGAGAGACCCAGTGTCCAGGGATCTGGATTGGAAGGCTGGACATAAAAACTGGATTACTTACTGGCCAGGATATCTGGAGAGGAAACCTAACAACAAAGGAAGCTCAGGTATGAACACTGACCTATGCCCTAGCTCTTCACTTGGAAGACAGCAGGGAAACAAGTATTGTCCTGAGAGTGCTCCATTAAGGAATTCCTCTGAGCCAGACCATGATATTGATTCTATGATAGTTGAAGAAGAAGGAGATATTTTAAATGATCAGAATGAATACATGGATTGCTCTCTGAATAAGCTGCTGTGGTAAAATACTTTCACAAATACAACAACCATCAAAAAGAAATATAGCTTGTTCTTTTATCTACCCAGAAAAGTTTACAAGAAAGCTTTAGGGTAGGATTTGAGCCACGTATAGAAAGTAAACCAGCAAAGGAGTTTGCAGCTGACTAATTGTTGTCAATTAAGCCATGCACAATTGCACGTGAGCTCTGAAGGGAAACTACTGTTTGTGTGTGAAAATACAAGAAAGTTATCCTTGAAAAAGAACAGTTTTTGGTTACTTTTTGGGTTTTGTTTTTTGCTTTTGGAGCACTGCTAAAAGGTATTAGCAGGAGCCTTCAGAAAGACCTTTCTGTTTCTATCAAGGTCTTTATTGTTTGTTTGATTGCTTAAGAAGTTCAGTTGCTGATGTCATGATTTGTTTTTCCTAAAGTACAATACTGAAAGCAAGTATCCTTTTGTGTTACCAAGTAAATCTGTGTGGGAAAAATAACCCCATAAATAAAATATATTTTTCTTTGCTTACACTCGAGCAACACAACTCGTTATTTTGTGAACGGCTGATTCTGGTATGAATGGACTACATTCCCCACAATCCTTTGCAAGTCATAATAGTATTTGCCTTTGCCAAGACTGTGGACATTCTCACCCAGCGCCCCCGTTTACAACCTTCATAAATTGGAAGACTGGATGTCCAAATGGCAGATGAAATGTAATGTGGATAAGTGCAAAGTTATTCACCTAGGAAAAAGCAAACTAAAATATGGTTACATGATGCAAGGTTCCACCTTCCGGCCCAGTTTGAAGCGGCAGCCAAGAAAGCAAATAGAATGCTAGGAATCGTAAGGAAAGGAATGGAGAATAAAACCAAGGATATTATAATACCTCTGTATCATTCCATGTTATGACCACACCTTGAATATTTTGTGCAATTCTGGTCACCATATTGTAAAAAGGTATAAGATACTCCTATGAGGAGAAGTTTAAAAGGTTGGGGCTCTTCAACTTGGAAAAAGAGACGGCTGAGGGGGGATATGATAGAGGTCTATAAATTAACGAATGGAGTAGAACAAGATAAACGCATATCGGAGGTTTATACCATCAAAAAGGAAAAAACACTAAAGGACCCACAATAAAGCTACAGTATAACCCATTTAAGACTAATAAGAGGAAATATTTGTTTTACTTAACGCGTAATCAAACTCTGAAATTTGTTACTGGAGGATGCAGTAAAAGCTGTTAGTGTAGATGGGTTTAAAAAAGGTTTGGGCAAGTTCCTGGACGAAAGGTTCATAAAGCCATTATTAAAGAGGACCTGGGAAATCCACTGCTTACCCCGGAATGAACAATGTGGAACCTTTGTGCCTTTTTGGGAACCTGCCAGGTACTTGTGACTTGGATTGGCCACTATTGGAAACAAGATACTGGGCTTGATGGACCTTGGTCTGACCCAGTATGGCATTTCTTATGTTCTTATGGACTGAAGGCACGCGTTAACCATGGTTTTACTCCAGCTAGTGTTAACTGCATTTTTACTGCAACACTCATTACAGGTGCTAGGGTAGGAACGTGCGTTGCAGCCACTTGGGCAGAACACGCGTACAGATCGTGCGACCTCCAGTTGCACAACAGGAAAAAACACTACTAGCATGTGCAAAAAACGGCAGGAAACCCCCACATCATGCTAAGGGTCGCCAGCAGTCTATCCCAAATTGCGTCCCACACAGACGGAATTGAGAGCACCAACAAGGACAATGACGAGGTTAAGCTTTGGTACTCACCCCTGAGAGCCCCAGGCACAGGATCCATTCCAGGCTCAGCTCTACTCCCCTGATACTGTTTCACTGCTTTTTTGCAGCATTGCATTTAAAGTGGCTGGCAAGCAGATCCCTCTGAGAGCCTTCAGCAATCTTCAGGAGACAGCAGGGGGGAATAGAGGAAGAGTAAGAGGGAGGGAGTGCTGAAGTTGTGAGGCTACTTCACTCTTCCAGATCCTTCCAAGTCCTTTCAATTTCTGGCTGCTCAACAGGCTCTCATCATGATAAGTGCATGGAGCTCAACAAATTTTCCCTCCTTCTATGGCTAGTGAAAAGTCTGCAGTCTACTGGAGCCTGCCACATCATGCTCAAGTGAGAGACTCACCCTCAAGGTGGTCATTCACAAGCATTTAATCAAACTTTTCCTTTCAATCTTCAGAATTTTCTTCAGAAAATCCATCCGCCATCTGCTGGAGACAAAGAAATACTGAAGAGACCTCTGGTAGCTGAGGTGGATAGAGGCATGGGAGTAATGTCATTGAAACCTGGGTTTTTCATTGGTTCTTTGTTTCCACCAATCTGATGGTAGGGGAACACAACCCACTTGTCTGGACTGGTCTAGCAGGATGATGTGGAAATACAGAAACTTTTAACGCTTTTGTTACAGGAAGAGAAAACACAGCATTTTCTCCTCCTCTTTTCTTTCTCCTATCACCCACTGCCCACCACCTCTTGTTTTCTGAGGTCAGTCTGTATAGCAAAAAAATAACATTAAAAAGAAACTGAGAGAGGGAGGAAGTGGGAATACAATGACATGGGAAACAGGTATGCATTGGGATCAGGTGAGGCCAACAATGAACAACTGGAGTAAAGGTAAGAGCCCACACAACTATCTGCTGCTGTACCTTGGGGGCAATGACCTAGACTGTACCAAAAATACTGATGTGATTATATAGTCCAAAAAAGGACAATGTGGCGATAAAATCCATATGGCCCAAGACTGGCATTTTTTGGTCCCAGATCATTTCACAGGTGAAATGGGTGGTAGCACAGAACCCCAAAGAGATCAAAAAAAGTAGGAAAAAAGCTTGATATGGAAGTTTAAAACTTTGTAATTGGTCAGAGGAAAGGATAATTAGACAGAAAGGCATAGTGCTGGAAGGGCACATGCTATACCAGAATGAATGTGTATACCTGGGATGGAAGGGCAGACTGGATAGACCGTATTGTCTTTATCTGCTATATGTTTCTATAGATTTGGACATTTTTAATTCTGACCTTCACAGAGCTACTGGTTCGGTGCTGTAGCATCAGGAGTTAGTTTGGCTCCCCATTTGGTGCCTCTCCTGGTGGCGAGACCTCACCAATAAACAGGACTTAATTTGTGGATAACAAAGAAGTGGAACTGTAGGCGGGGCTGGAAGTGACCTGTGGGGGCAGAGCTAGGGCCAGAGGTGTTTGCATACTTTTGTTTACAACATTGATTTTCCTCATACATAACTAACCATGTTCAACAGATACATCTTGATCAAAAAACATCAAATACATTCCCAGAAATCCAAGGAATACCCCAAGGGTCAGCTTTATCAGCCCTCTTATTTAATTTATATGTAAAACCTATCTGCGCAATATTCAAAATACACCAAATTAATTTTCACTTATATGCAGACGAAATAATGTTGTACACCCAACTAGGCACATGTAACCCGATATACAAAACTCTAGCAGCCTGCCTCAAAGAAACCCAAGCATGGCTTCAAGAAAATAATATGAGCATCAATCTCAAGAAAACCGAGGTAATGTTCATCTAAAAAAACAACAGAATTCAATCCCCCTTCAACAATCCTCCTGAATAATAATCTTTTCAACATCAAATAGGAAATAAAATACCTAGGGGTCACCCTCGATAAAACACTCAGCATGGAGCCCCATCTAAGGTTATTAAAGAGAACCATATTCTACAAGCTAAAAATTTTAAAACCGCTACGAAACCTCATTGAGCTGTTGGATTTCAGAACAGTAGTTCAAGGGCTTATAACTCTGCACTTGGACTACTGCAATGGCCTTCTACAAGGAATTCCTAAAAAAACGCTAAACATACTTCAATTGGCACAAAATGTCACGGCGAGAATCATAATGAAATCGCGGTTCTCGGATCATATTACACCCATCCTAATGGGGCTCCACTGGCTTCCCATTTCAGCCCGAGTACGATACAAGATAATAATCATGACGTTCAAATTATTACATAACATAGCCCCTTTGCACCTTTCCACACTCATCAAAGTACAACTCCCAAACAGAAACAGAAGAACCTCCAACCAAAACATACTAAAGGTACCGCACACTATATGCAACACCAAACAATCTACGAGCAACAGAGCATTCACATACATAGCCCCCCTACAATGGAATAACCTTCCGGATACATTAAGAGGAAAGAAGGACCCTCAATCATTCCGCAAGGGTCTAAAACACACCTATTTTGAGAATATTACAACAATACCTAGTCCATTTTCCTGTTTCTCCACCTACTATCCTCCCTCCCCCCTCCTTCCTATGCTGTCCCCTGTCCCTCTACTCCTCCTCCCTACAACTAATTTCCAGTTGTTTGTACTGATTCGCTGTCACAGGTAAGATCATTACTGTACATTCTCTCTGTAAATAGTTATAGTGGTCTTTCATTGTACTGCATCATGTAAATAGTTCGAGCCATCCCCTCACTCAACTGTTCTATGTATAAAGTTCTAAACCTTGTTACATGTAATTGTTATAGTGCAAACCACCCCTGATCTCTGGAAGGGGGCGCTATAAAAATGTAAGCAAACAAATAAATAAGCAAAATAAAAACATTGGTGAATAAACTATCTGCTTAGGAGAGGCCTGCTATTTGGCAGGCCTAAACTAAACATGTAACTTACCTAAGTAGTGGCTGAATATTGCTACTATCTGGATAATTTTCTGGCCTACCCTTGCTCCTCCTCTAACGTGGCCCACAAATATATGGATAATATCTGGCTATTTAGCCTGATATAATCTGTATATTTTTTAAAAAGACTACTACTGCTGCTACTACTGAACATTTATATAGCGTTACAAGACGTACGCAGCGCCTTACAGACACTTGTAAAAGACTGTCCCTGCTCATCAGAGCTTACAATCTAGTCAAGACAGACAACACAGTAGCTGTACACATGGAATACATCTAGGGGGAATGGTAAAACACAAAGGAAACACTTCTCCTGCTGACCTACAAGTGCATTCACTCTGCAGCTCCTCCCTATCTTTCCTCTCTTATCTCTCCCTACACCCCTCTTCGGGAACTCCGCTCTTCTAGTAAATCACTTCTATCTGTGCCCTTCTCTTCTACTGCCAACTCCAGCCTTCACTATTTTCACCTTGCTGCTATTTATGCCTGGAACAAACTACCTGAGTTTGTACGTCAGGCGCCTCCTCTAGCCCTTTTCACATCTAGGCTAAAAACTCACCTGTTTGCTGCCGCTTTCGGATCTTGACTCACCTGTTCTCCTTTGTGTTTCCTTACCATTCCCCCTGGGTGTATCCCATGTCTACATCTACTGTGTTGTCTGTCTTGACCAGTTTGTAAGCTCTGATGAGCAGGGACTGTCTCTTGCATGTCTGTGCAGCGCTGCGTACATCTTGTAGTGTAATACAAATGCTCAGTAGTAATAGTAGTAGATCAGGTGAGTCACGATCTGAAAGTGGAGCGAAGAGGTGATTTTTCAGCCTCGATTTGAAAAGGGTCAGAGAAGGTGCCTGATGGACAGACTCAGGTAGTTTTTTCTAGGCATAAGGAGCAGTAAGGTGAAAGGAGCGAAGTCTGGAGATAGCAATAGAAGGGAAGGGCATAGACAGAAGCTATTTGTCAGAAGAGCGGATTCCCGAGGAGGGGTGTAGGGAGAGATAAGAGAGGAAAGGTAGTGAGGAGCTGCAGAGTGAATGCACTTATAGGTCAGCAGGAGAAGTTTGACCTGGATGCGGAAATGGATAGGGAGCCAATTAAGTAACTTGAGAAGAGGGGTAGAAACACAGAAACATAGAAAAATGATGACAGAAAAAGACCACATGGTCTTTCTACAGTAGCCTGTCCTTCCATATCAACAACTACAACAGTCCCCTTTTTTTCATTAGAGATCCTCTGTATTTGTCCAATGCTTTTTTTTAAATCAGATACCGTCCTCATCTCTACCACCTCCATTGGGAGACTAGTCCATGGATCCACCACTCTTTCCATAAAGAAATATTTCCACATATCACTCCTGAATCTATCCCCCTTCACCCTCATCCCATGTCCCCTCATAGCACAACTTGCTTTCAATTGAAAGAGGCTCTCCCCCTGTGCATTTATGCCATGGAGGTATTTAAATGTCTCAATCATATCACCTCTATCCCGACTTTCCTCTAAGGTGTACATATTAAGATCCTTAAGTCTATCCTCATATGCTTCATAATGAAGACCACTAACCATTTTGGTAGCCACCCTCTGGACTGACTCCATCCTACTTATATCCTTTTGAAGGTGCGGTCTTCAGAATTGCACAAAATACTCCAAATGAGGTCGCACCAAAGACTTATACAGAGGCACTATCACCTCCTTTTTACTGCTAGCCATTCCTCTCCATATGCACCCAAGCATCTTTCTAGCTTTTGCCGTCGTCTTTTATACCTGTTTAGCTACTTTAAGATCATCTGACATGAACACGCCTAGGTCCCGCTCTTATTTAGAGGACAAAAGTACCTCACCCCATATACTGTATTGCTCTCTTGGATTGCTGCAGCCCAAATGCATGACCTTGCATTTTTTAACATTAAATCCCAGCTGTCAAATTCTAGACCATTTTCAAGCTTAGCTAGATCCCTCCTCATGTTATCTACACCTTCCTGGGTGTCTATTCTATTGCAGATTTTGGTATCATCCGCAAAGAGGCAAACCTTACCCGACAGCCCTTCTGCTATATCACTAAAAAAGATGTTAAACAGAATCGGACCAAGGACAGATCCCTGGGGCACACCACTCCTCAGAGTGAGCTCCATTTCCTCAGAGTGAGCTCCATTTACCTGTACCCTTTGTTGCCTCCCACTCAACCAATTTCTAACCCAAGCAGTAACTTTAGGGTCCATCCCTAGGGTGCTCAGTTTGTTTATAAGTCGTCTGTGAGGAACTGTGTCAAAGGCTTTATTGAAATCTAAATACACCACATCAAGGGCTCTCCCTCGGACCAACTCCCTGGTCACACAGTCAAAGAAATCAATCAGATTTGTCTGACAAGACCTGCCTCTGGTGAATCCATGCTGCCCCGGATCCTGTAATCTGCTGGATTCCAGAAACCTCACTATTTTCTCTTTCAGCAGCGTTTCCAATAATTTACTCACCATCGAAGTTAAACTAACCGGCCTGTAGTTTTCAACCACATACTTACTTCCGCTTTTGTGTAAAGGCACCACATGAGCCTCTCTCCAGTCCTTTGGCACCACTCCTGACTCCAGTGAGGCATTGAAAAAGTCAGTCAGTGGAGTTGCTAGAACGTCCCCAAGTTCCCTCAGTATTCTAGGATGTATCCCATCCGGTCCCATTGCTTTGTCTACTTTAAGTTCAGCTAGTTTCTCACGAACACAGCCTTCTGAAAATTCTTCAAGATGCCCCTCGCTTCTATTCCTGTTTGTGGGTGTTTTCTGAGGTCCTGCTCCTGGTTCTTCAACTGTGAACACAGAACAGAAATATTTGTTAAGCAATTCCGCTTTATCCTCATCAGCTTCTACATATTCCTCCCCTTCACCCTTGAGTCTGACAATACCACTTTTGCCCTTCCTCTTCTCACTAACATATCTGAAAAATGTCTTATCCCCCCATTTTATTGCATTGGCTATTTCTTCCTCTTTTTGAATCTTTGCCTTAATATGAGCATGACAAGGCTGGCAGAAGATTAGCCACACAGCAGAGTGTTGAACAGAATGAAGGGGAGAGAGATGATTCAGAGGGAGACCAGCAAGGATAGGAGGTGACTAAAGAGTGGATAAGTGTCTTAGTAGTGTGTTCAGAAAGGAATGGGTGAATTTTGTTGATGTTGTAGAGAAAGAAATGGCAGGTTTTAGCTATCAGCTGGATGTGTATGGAGAAGAAGAGAGAGGAGTCAAAGACAACCTGAAGGTTGTGAGCTGAGAAGACAGGAGGGAGTAGAGAGTTTTCCACAGAGATTGAGAAAGGAGGAAGGGGAGAAGAGGGTTTAGGGGGAAAAATAAGACATCCAAACAGCAATATCAGAAAGGCAGACAGAGATTCTGGCCTGGATTGTCAGAGAGATTTCAGGTCTAAAGAGGTAGATCAGGGAGTCATCAGCGTAAAGATGGTACTGAAAGCCATGGGAGGAGATGAGTGCACCAAGTGACTGGGTAAAGAGAGAGAAAAGAGTGAGCCCAAGACAGATCCTTGGGGTACACCAACTGAGAGTGGGATAGTAGTAGAGGAAGCAAACACATAATTGCCTTTAAATGGGGCATATTTATTCATTTGTCTGATAGGGTATAATGGACTGTTACTGGGGCTGGGCATGGAAATTTGCTTATGCTTGAGTGGAACAGGGACTGGGACTGGGACTGGGACTGGAAGGGGGACCTAGGTGAGGGATTCTGTTAACATGTTGATCCTGTGTAGAAATCTAGTAGTTTGGCTTGTTCTCTTTTTCTAATTAGAGATTGTAGGTGTTCAAGAATATTTGCAGTACTGATTTTTCATAGGTAGGGTTGAGTTCTTAGATTTGGTGTTGGTGTTGATTGTCCATTTGCAGAGTTTTGTGTTATGATGCACAATGTTTGATAGCAGAGGGAGATGGTGGTATTTTCTCTGAAATGAGACCAGAATTTGAATGGACTCCTTTTTGTATGTTGAGTTGCAAAATGAAAAAAACCCTACTTCTACATGTTTGTTGGCAGCATTTTATTGGTGAATCTGGGAGTGCTATATATGAATAAATAATTTCCGGTCCCAGCCTCATTATCAGTCCATTTCCAGTCTCAGCCTCCCCCAGCATTGGCCCATTACCATTCACAGTCCCCCCTCAAGGCCCAGTATCTGGTCCCAGCCCCACCCCCCACTCCCAGTATCAGCCAATTTCCATTCTCAGTCTCCCCAGTCCCAGTATCAGTCTGTTTTTGGTCCCGGTCCCCCCCTCCCCCAGCCCCAGTATAAGCTCATTTCCAGTCCTCCCCAACCCAGTATCAGCCCATACAATCAGATAAGAAACCATGGTACACATCAGATATCGAGCAAGCCAAACTCAAACTAAGACAGCTGAAAAGACAATGGAGAAGAGCCAGAAATCAAACACACCTCCTCGAATACACAACAAAACAGAATATAACAAACTCATCACCACGCACAAAAAGAAATGCCACACAAACACCTTCATGAAATCCCTAAGCCGCCCCAGCGAACAGTTCGAGATAATAAAATCTCTCACACAATCTCCTCAGAATCAAGACAACTCCACCCTAACCCCAGAAATTTTTTGCAGCATACCTACAAAATAAATTCTCTGCACAAATTATTCAACGATTCCAAACTCTGCTCCTAGGATTGACAAAGACAATCAAAATACTTGGTCCTCTTTCTACCCAATCACAGAAGATCACTGCAGTAAAATCCTCACCAACATGAAGACAACTACATCACCTCTTGATCCTTACCCCACCTTTTAGATAAAGATGTCAAAAAAGAACTCACACCCTTGCTTTGTAGAATAAACAACCTCTCACTATCACAAGGACACATGCCTACCATATTAAAAACATCCTCTATAAGACCTTAACTAAAAGGCAATGCATCTGACCCCAAATTGCCCTCATCATTCCGACTTATATCCAGAATACCTCTCCTAGCAAAACTAATTGAAAAAGCAGTACAAATATAACTACAGGACCACATTGATTCTACTGCTCCTCTGAACCCATAACGGCATGGGTTCAGACAAAATCATGTGATAGAAACATTATTAACCTCATTGACCAATACATTAATTAAAGGAATTGAGAACCCCAAACAAGGATTTATACTTATCTCCATAGATACAGCAGCTGCCTTCGACTCACTAAACCACACCGTGCTCATAAATAGACTGATCGAGATTGGAATCAGTGACATAACTCTTTCTTGGTTCCAGATTTACCTATCAGATAGTCACTCCCAAGTCAAGATACAGAGCAGAACCTCTAAGCCAATTAAACTACAACAAGGAATACCCCAGGGATCCTCACTATCTGCCCTCCTATTCATCATAGATATTCAACCGGCCTGCAAAGTCATACAAGAACAAAACATATACTATCACCTCTATGCAGATGATCTGATTATTTATGCCACTTTTGAATCCACCAAACCAGACTACTTCTGTACAATATCTTGCATGAAATCAGTTACAAACTAGCTTCAACTTCACAATCTTACAATCAACTACAGCAAATCAGAGGTCCTTACAATCACTAGAGATCCCCCATATATTTCACCTGACACACTCAAAATCGACAACTTCTCCTCCTGGTGAAAAAGGAAGTAAAATATCTAGGTGTAATCCTAGAACAGAGGATCAACTTTCAAACATATATCAAAAGGATGATTGCCAATGCATGCTACAAAATGAAAGTGCTACAAAACCTAAGACCCCTACTAGAGCACAGCCATTTTCTCACTGTATGTCAGGCAATAGGTACTCCACACTTAGACTATTGCAACTTACTACTTCAAGGCCTCCCCAAACACACCATCCAGCCAATACAGCTTGCTCAAAATATCGCTGCTTGATTAATCGCTGGATCCAAAAGACAAGAACACATGATGCCAGTCCTTCAATCCCTCCACTGGTTACCAATACAGTGCTACATATAGTACAAAGCATACAAGACGATACGTAAACAAACCGCCAATTGCTTACAACCATTGATCCCGATGAGCCCAGATTCTTGGACAAGGAGGAAGCAACATCAAAACACCCTCTCAACTACACACATCAAAACCAATAGTTCTCAAACAACCGCCAGAGAATCTTTGAAATCTGCAGTCTGACCCTCTGGAACTCACTACCACATTACCTTAGAACAATCAACAACACTTCTTATTTTAGGAAAATGCTGAAGACTCACCTGTTCACTGAATACTACGGGCCAACACTCAATACCTAACCATAACTCAAATACTTAAAGACTTTTGCTACAACCCCCTCACTCGAATAATACCCACATCCGAACTGTAAATAAACCTGGCTGACCATCCCTTACTCTTAATGTCAACCGTTATCATTGAAATGTAAATAATTGCCACTGTTAATTTCCTAGAATGTATAATAGTTATACATGTAACAGTTCTATGTATAATTGTTCAGTTAGATGTAAACTGCTTTGATAACATTGAAAGGCAGTATATTAAAAAAGTTACATAAATACATTTCCAGTCACAGCCCCGCATCCCAGTATTGGCCCTCTTCCAGTACCAGCCTCACCACCAGCATTTCAGTGCCTCAGCCCCTTTCTAGTCCCTCCCTTCCTCATCCCACATCAGCCCCCTAGTCCCAGGCTCCCACCCCCATCAGATCTGTTCATTAGGCACCTTTTACCCTCACATCATTTGCAGCCAGCTACTTCCTCTCTAACTCTACCTCTCCATTCCTAAGTTAAAACAGCATTTTTGCTTGCTCCTGTGGCTGTGCTGTACTGAAGTAGCCTGGCCACACCATTTTTAGTAAAGCAGAAAGTACTTATTTTGCTTTACTAAAAATGCCATGGCCAGGCTGCTTCATTACAGCACAGCCATGGGAGCAAACTAAAATGCTCCTGCGGCTGTGTTAAGTGTTAATACAGCTGTGACAGCACAGAGTAAGGAGAAGAGGTGGGACGACAGAAACTATACTTCACCCAGGCCTTGACAAATTTCATCCCCTCCCTATGCTCTGTTCCCCTTCTACTCCTCTCCTGTCTGACCTTTTTTTTTTCCGTCAGGCCCCGAATCCAGCTGTCCTCTGCCTGAGGGCAGCCTACTGCCTTCCAGGCTTTCCCCTCCTATCTTGCCTTCGGGGATCGATCTCCTGAAAGCAGACAGAAGGAGCTTTTGCTGGGAATCCAGCTTTCTCCTCTTCTTCTGCCCATGGGAGATTGATCACTCGCATGCATGACAGGAAGGGTTTTTGCTGCGATCCCTCTTCCTTTTCTGCTCATGCGAGATGGGATGCCCATGAGCAGTCTGCTGCCTCCCAGCCTCACCCTCCTGTCTTGCCTGCGGGGATCGATCACTCATGGGCAGACAGGTGGGGCTTTTGCCACGATCCCTCCTCCTTTTCTGCATGAGGGAAATGGGATTCCCACAGGCTGCCTCCAAACCGCATGTCTGCCCGTGGGAATCGATCTCCTGCAGGTAGACAAGAGGGGCTTTTGCCATGATTGCAGCTTTTCCCTCATCTTCTGCCTGCAGGAATATGATCTCCCATGAGTAGAAGAGAACCATGATTGGGGCAAAAACCCCTTCTATCTGCCTGTGGGAGAACAGATCCCTGGGGGCAGACAGAAGGGGTCTCATTCTCTGCTGCCTGTTATCGTCGGTTTGTGTGGGGGGAGGGGGTAAGATAAATCCCAGGGGCCCACGGGGATCCTATCAAGCTCTGCTTTTGCCTCCTCATGAAGTGCTGGAACACCGTTCTGGCACAAATTAAGCCCTGCCAATAAGAGAAGGATGTATGTACTTTAACTGGAGAGGACAGGTATCAAAAGATGGGTGCCCGGGCCTGGAAAAATGGGAACTCAAGTGCTGACACAGTGTGCTTGGGTCTGGAGACAGAATCCAGGTGTTGTAACTGGGAAACCTGTGCTTGGGAACAAGGAGAACAACAAGAGAAATGACTAGGGTACTGACCTTAGTGGGCAGGTTGTATGGACTGGCAGCCATCCAAAACATTCAGCTCAGTCATGGAATGAGACAGATGTTTAGCCGGTGGATCAAAGGAAGTGGCGATAACTAAGGATGACCATACTGCTTTTTGCAGTGAGAAAGGATTAGCTCCTAGGATTGCCATATAACCTCATATAACGCTAAGCAGGGCCTCTGAAAGGGGTGAGTGAGACGGGCAGCTGTTTGTGGTACCTGAGGGATGCCAAAGTGCCTCATCAGGAGGCAGGGCCAGAAGCTCTAGGAGAAGTAGGAACAAAAAAGCTTTCCCAAGCTCTTACTCAGCTGCACCATCAGAGGGAGATCCTGGCCTAACCGTCCAGCAGCACTGACCAAAGGAGACCCTCTCATAGCTGTCTCTTTGGAAGGAGACCTATCGGGTCTACTTAGGGTGACTGATGACAGGCCTGCCACTAAATTATAAAATGTATTTTTTTAAAGAATTTATTCATGCATGATGACTACGTAAAGAGATTGGTTACTTACAATATGGAAAACAAACTAAGGGCAAAAAATCTGTCTCAGAGCATGAGAAATTTGCACGTCTCAGAAAAAGCATGTAAAAATTAAAGAGGTTGTTTTGTAGTAGAAAAAGACTGCACAACTCCTAGAATCAGCACTTCAGTATCATCCTTCTAACTGTAAACATCCATAAAGCTGTCAGCATCGCATAACAAATGGCTACATAATACTTTGTATCAGCAAGCAGAACTGTATTTTTCTCATAGCTGTTGTGAGCTGTGCTAGCATAATGTCAGGGAATCAATAGGCTATGATTTTACTTTGCCATATGTTATTTGCCCCTTTCCTCTTCAATGTGAATAGAAATTGGCTTTCAACAACTAATTTGGGTAAATGAAATCTCATTTCGTGTGTTAATAAACACACCATGGAATTCAGAACAGAATCTAGGGAAAAACTAAGCAAGTCTGGATTTCATGCATCAATAAGCATGGGAAAATATAGCAACATTTTTATAAAATAGCAGTATGCTTATTTGTGTAACATATCAGTATTATAGTAACAGATGATGTGATTTGAGACATTCAAAATTATTCTGAATAAGAAAATTTCATTAAGTATGAATGCTTGCAGAGTGGACTAAATTCCACTTATAAACCTGAAAAGCAACTGCAAAGATATCTCTTTAATATCTGTTATAAAGTAAATTTGATACATACAGTAACAATATGCCCTAATGGTAAGATACAGAGATCTGCATTCAAATCTTACTTCTTGTACTCACACTTGCTTTAACCTTTTACAAGCAGAGCCATTTTAGCCATTAGGCAGACTAGGACAGCAGTGAGTGACTATGGTCAAAGCAAGACAATAGATTATGATAGTCACACTAACTCAAAAAGCCATCAGTACATACTTTGACCCTAGCAAGAATGAAGAGGGGGAGCAGGGAGGGACAAAGCATGAAAGGGGGAAGGGGGATGTAGTGTAAAAAAGGGAAGAGAAAATGAAAGGGGGACTAGGGATGAATAAGGCAGGATAGAGTAGAAGGGGAAACAGAGGAGGCAGAATGGGAGAGGGGTTGCCGGAGAGAGAGTATGCATACAAAGAAAGGGGGAGATGATCTGGAAGAGAGGGAATATTTGAAAGGGGGAAGGTGACAGAATGTCTATATGGCACAAGGTGCACCCCAAATCCTCTCCCCCCTCCCAAACACACACTATACCCACTCTCTCAAGATACACACAATATTTATTACCCACAGACACACTTCATCCAGTCCCAGCCGCTATGTCAAAATGCACTTTATCGTGTGTCTTTGCATCAAATCTCCCACACACCATGTATGCCTGTATGCCTGCTATGTCTCCCTGAGAGCTTGTTCGCTCCGCTGAGGATGCATCTCAGAAATGAAGTTATGAATTGATTTCTCCTGTTGTTGATCCCTGATGCAGATAAATCAAAACATAATATTGTGTCGGATGGACGCTGCATTAAAGCTGCTATCCTATATATATTTTTTGAAGAAATTAAGTTTTTTTTAAATATGAAATATATGGACTTCTAAATGTATTGATATATATTTAATACTGCTCTTGGCTTTGTGAGCTTTTGATGGATCAATAATGACAATTTGAGCAAACTTGGCTTGATTGACTTGAAGTTGACTTGGAGTGGAGGAGTGGCCTAGTGTTTGGGGCAAGGTACTTCAGGCCGGAAGGTCGGGGGTTCAAATCCCACTAGAGGACAGCAACCTTGGGCCGGAAGGACTGGGGTTTCTAGTCCCACAGGTGCTCCTTGTGGTGTTGGGCAAGCCACTTAACCCTCCATAGCCCATGTTCCCTGTAAAATAGTTATCTCCAAGTTATAATGCCCTGTTCAATGTAATTTCAGTTTGTTCAATGTAAACCGCACTGATGCAGAATAGCGCAGTATATAAGAGAATGTAAATAAAATAAAGTTGTCTAGGCTCTTTGTGCTGGACGCTGTTTGGTTCCTTTATTTGAGGTCCATTACACAATAAAATATTTCTATTATAAAGGGATCCAAAATGGCATAGGGCAGAGGCTGGTGTACTGACACTTTTCCTTATGCTGCATAAAAGGAAAGGAAAGCTGGGAAAAGTACCCCAGACTGCTCAGCTTTCTTCCTCTACACTTTCCGCCAGTGGGCCTTTGGATGCCTTTCTTCGTCGGGAGCAGCAGCTGCAGAGTCTGGGGGTGAGTAGCCCGGCTGACTGGTTGTGGGAGTGTCTCTCTCGGGCAGTGATCTGACACCCCCAGAATTGCGGAGACCTCTGAAGCAGGCGTGTTCAGGTGTTTGTCCGGAGGATTTGGAAGCAGTGGTGGTGTCTGGAGTTGGTGCTTCTGCGGTTTCGTTGGGGGCGACTCCGGGCATGAGCACCAGAGCAGGACTAGTTCCGCAGGATCTTCTTTTGCCTGAGACGCCGACTGGAGGTGAGACGCTGATGGAGGTGGTGAGATGAGTTGCAGTTTCCTCTTCTGTGAACTCCATGATGGCAGCAGTTGCAATGGACACTGATTTCTCTTTTGATCTACAGCAACCACAACAGTTTACCTTAGAGGAAATTTGGTCCTCCATTAAACAACTTGATGAGGCCATTATTCCTCAGGTACAACATTTACAAACACAAGTGCAGCAGAATGAAAAGGCTTGCTCCATGAATATTGTGATGATTGAGACACTTAAAGCTTCTGTGAGTGACTTATCGTTAAAAAATTGATCATTTGGACTCTCAGGCACAGGCATTTATGAAAGATTTTAATAATGTGAGGAGTCGGCTGGAACACTTAGATATCCATTCTAGATTGACTAAAATTTGATTAATTTTCCTAGGTTACCAGGTATATAGATCTTTAAAATTTTACTTACATAGCACTGTACATAGTTCATCCCCCTGTTCATCCAGGTTTGTATCCCCTGTTTATTGTAAACTCAGTGTAACCTGTTACATTGTTGTATATTTTGTTTAAATGTAAACCACACTGATTATAATAGCGCGGTATATAAGAAATGCAAATAAATAAATATAAGCTAAGGAGATGAATAAAATATACTTGATGAAAACATTGGAGTTCCCTCTGAATCGTGTCCCCCATTGGTGAAGATATATTACATTTCCAGTAGTCAGAAAGTTCCTGCTAGCGCTGAGATATCGGGAACTCAGGTGGCTGATACATTAAATGTAACTGCTTTGTTAGAGAATTCAGATGCAGAATTGGTTACCTCTGCCAACTGTATGGTCACATTTGTTCTGGTGCCAGATAGAGTATGGCTCCTGAAAATTATTTTTTTAGGAATAGGAATGTGCCTTTTAAGGGCTGTTTGGTGCGCATTTTTCCTGACCTTGCCAGGGAAATCCAACGATGCAGAAGAGAGTTTTTGATTCTGCGTCTGCGGGTTTTGCAACTGGGTGGGGTATTTTTTTCTAAAGTTCCCTGCAAGTGCCTTGTGAAGCTGGAGGCCATTTCCTATATTTTTTATTTTCCAACTCAATTAATTTCTTTTTTGAAGGCTCGGGGGTCCAAGGGTTCGGGGTCCGCCAGTTGTTGTACACTGCAATAATTTGATATATTGGCTGATATTGTCTCTCCTAAGTTCCTATAAGAGTAGTTATTTTGTTTGTATTGCCTTTTGATTTTGGATCCTCTATAGTGGGCTAGAGCAGGGTTGTCTATTTGATGTTTTCCTCTGACATTATTTCTTATGTGTATTATTGTATTCTGGGCTTTTCCCGGTTTCCGTGCAAGTGATGGCATCCTTTTATTATATTTTGTAATTCTATAAATATAAAATAAAAAAAAAATATTTCCATTATGATGTAATTGCGGGTTTGTGATTTGATGTGCATGTTGATTTAAATGCCCCTACTCCTAATATTATTGGATCATTTTATAAAGGCAACATAGTTGCGTATGTATCTTCATAAAATAGGCTCCAAGCCCAATAGCATGTACATGCAGACTCATAAAATTTCACCTGCTTTAAAAAAAAGTTATAGATTTATGTGCACATGTGCATTTTATAAAACATGTATGTACATCAGAACGCCACTTCTATTCTTCCCTGGGAACGCCTAACACATACCATGTAAAATAGAAGCACTCTGTGGATTTAGAACACTCTGTGGGTTTAGATTGTACCTGCATATATGATTGGGCAATTTTATAAAAGGCTTGTTTTTCACATTTGTTTAGCCTACTATCTCTGTTTTCCACTACTGCATATAGTTCTTAGCATTCTTTAGCTTTTCTTGAATTGGTTTGGAAGTCTGATATTATCATACTATGTACAAGATTAATTTAAATTGAGCTCGATATTGTCAAGCTGGTCAACTATCAGCATAAATGCATTCCTCAGAATCTGAGAATATTTAAAGAGTCTCAGCTTTATAGGAAGGATAGGGCTTTTGTCTCTAAGTGGAACGCCTCTTGATCTGATGCTCCTGATCATCAACATGGCTAAGGTTAGAGCTAATGATATGAAAATGAAATTGGATCAATCCTTAGTTTCTTTAAAAGAAAACACAGTCATGGGTCTATTTCACAGTCTTCTGGCTGATTTGAAAATAGATCAGGATTAAGTGAGAGCATAAGTCAAATGCAGCAAAGTTCCAGAATGTAATGAGAATTAAAGGTGACTATGCTAGGAGTGGACGAATAGTCTAGCCAGAACTGATTCAAAGGCACACATTGCATTTTTTTGCATGTTAGGGGTTGCACTTACCATGGGATGCTGAAAAAAACCTTAAGAATATCACTTTTTTATTGCAAGCATGTGCTACTAACTTTACCAAAATCCAAGGATTATCAATATATGGCAGTAACAGATTTACCTAACGGAATATTAATTTGGAAACAAACCGGAGGGGTCATCAAATGAGAAATAAAATAGTATACACCTATTGTTAGGAATGGAGGGGTAGCCTAAATGTTAGAGCACTGGCTTGGTAACCATGAGACCAGGGTTCAATTCCCACTGGCACTCCTTGTGGCCTTGGGCAAGTCACTTAAACCAGGAGACCAAGCAGCTCCTGAGCCAGGCCTTTCTTCCGAGGCAATGGAGGGTTAAGTGACTTGCCCAAATCCACAAGGAGTGCCAGTGGGAATTGAACCCTGGTCTCATGGTTACCAAGCCAGTGCTTTAACGTTTAGGCTACCCCTCTGCTCCTAACAATAGGTGTATACTATTGTACAATGACTCGAAGGCACACATTGCATTTTTACACTTATTGTTGAAAGTTATAGAGTAATTCTGATGAAATATGGGCACAAGGCAGAGTATCTCCTGTCATGATATCATCTGAGAATCCAACAGCGATCTAGTTGACATCACCTATTAAAACTTTTATACATTAGGGGTTGACATTTGATCAAATCTCTTTTGGAGAAGATTTTACTATTTGTTCCTGTTACCTTACATAACCCTTTTGCATTTAAGTTTGAGGTGAATGATTTTCTACATATTTTTTAATAGCCTGAACTTATTCTGTATCAGATGCATCAGTTGTTAGAAATAAATGCACATCATTTTCATCTGGTCCTAGTAAGTCATATATTCATACTTTCAGTGGATTTGTTTTGCAGGATATACACAATCTGGAAACATGGCCCCAGTAAGGATTTTAAAATTTGTCAAAAAGGGGAAAGTCTAGCATTAGGGGCTTTGCCAAAAGTCACTTCTACTGTCATTAACGTGCTGACAAATAGGGAGTTATTGTGGCTAAACCCTGAGGGAATGAGAGGGTATTGTTAGGACTTGCTGCGTAATATGACGAGCCTGGATTATGTTGACATTCAAAATGGAAAATACTTTCCCTTCTAAATTTGTTATTTAGATTGTATCTAGTGGCAGAAAACGCATGCACATTTAGTATGTCTGCCTAGTTTTATATGTGGATAGCCTTTCTTAAATTATTCCCATATCTTGCTGAGATTCTTTACCAGTTAAGTGCAGGGGTGGGACAACCATTAGGCAAAACTAAGCACCTAGGACAGCAGCTTCTGAGGGACAGCAAAGAGCAGCACCAAAGCAAAACAATAGATCTTGACAGCCAGAACAAATCAAAGCGCCATCGGCACATTCTTTTAACAGCAGAGTAGACCCACATGTACTTATAATGCAAAGTTCCTTATTTAAAAGCATGATACCGAATTATGCATTTTTAAGGTATTGTTCTTTATTTATTTATTTGAACAGTTTTTCTATACCACCCCTGCCATCGATCAGGGGCGGTTTACATCAAACAGCAAACAGTTACAGAGAACAAGTTGGAACTATGTTACGGTTGAACTATATACATACCAGTTAACCAAGTAAGGCATAGTATAGAAGTAGTTGGTTATCTTTACTATATACATTGAAGCCAGACAGTGAAAACGAGTGTGAGGGTGAAGATCATTTCAGAGTGATGGATGCAGTGAGGAAGATGGATTACTTGGGGGAGAGTAAAGAGTGGTGTGTGTATGAGTATTGCTGGCCATAGAAATGTAGTAGTGTTCCGAGAATAACAATGTTTTTAATTCCTTACGGAATGTCTGGAGATCTTTGATTGTTCTGATAGGGGTGGGGAGAGAGTGCCAAAGAGTGGGTGCTGAATACCTGAAGCCTCTATTATTGGTAGCTTGTTTAGTCTTCCATATTGTTGAAGGTATTGATGTGAGATTTTGAGTACTTTTTCTCCTGATCCTCACTCATTTTGGCCATTTATCATGGTTGAAAGATAGGAGAGGGAGATACCGTTGAGTAATCTGAATGCAGTAACTATCATTTTGTATTTTATCCTGCTTGCTATAGGGAGCCAGTGGAGGTTATAGAGAATGTGGTGATCTGATCAGATAGACTAGCCCTAGAAATAATCCTGGCACTTACATTCTGTGCTAGTTGAAGGGCATGAGAAAAAGACCCCAGGGTTCTTACATTGCCAACGCAATAGCAAATAACCATATGTAACAACACTAGTCATCTGCACTGGCAGTTACCGGTTTCACACAGTGTAGGTTACACCCTTCACTTCATAGGTCATAAAAAACCTCCAGTAGTATAATACTCCAAAAACACATGGTTTTCTTTCATACAATATATTCAGCTCCAGCAGCACCAAACTTAAATCGCACTTAGCTTCAACGGCAAAACAACAACTAGTCTACTCAAACACCAGGCGTTTCTCCAAGGCTGCTTCAGGGAGTTGAACCACATTCAGGGAACCAAGCCATCTATAAGAAAACCAGATACCCACATAAATGAACTTATCCCCACAAAGGCACAGAATAGCAAAACCATACTACAGCAAGCCAACAGCCCACCATTGTTTAAATTATAGCGCCGAAAAGCCAAAGCTCATTTAATTTCAACCATTCGCTACTTTCAGTGCAAGTTGGAACAAGCAAGACACCGTGCTTGCGCAATATGAAGGTTCAGTGGGAATCCCCCTGAACCAGGGAACCCCAACTATGCCACTTTTTAATCATCCAATCGTTTACACACCCACAGAGCCATCAATACTCACAACATACAACGTGGAAAACAGCAAACGTATTAACAAAGCAGATTAAGTAAACAGAACCGCTAAACAACACAAAGCAGATTAAGTAAACAGAACCGCTAAACAACAGAAAAAGAAAAGAAAAGAAAGGAAGAGAACCGGGAACACTCTCCCACCAAAGCTTATAGTCCCGTTCATTCACCAACAGACTCCCCAGTCAATATTGATCCCCACCTAATCACAACGGAGGCACATGATCTAATACTACACATCTAAAATCATTAAACATATGGTGAGCCTCAAGACTGTGTAATACAAGTGGAGCTCCCTCAACTTTGCAATTAATCTTACTATGATGTTCAACTAAACGGGTATGTAATTGTCACGTGGTTTTTCCAATATAAAAAAGTCCACATGGACACAGTAGTGCATACACCACAAATTCGGATCAGCAAGTAGTCTGCCAATATAATTGCCACGGTATCTGGTTTTCTTATAAATGGCTTGGTTCCTTGAATGTGGTTCAACTCACTGAAACAGCCTTGGCAAAACACCCAGCGTTGGAATTAGACCAGCTGTTGTTTTGCCATTGAAGCTAAGTGCTATTTAAGTTTGGTGCTACTAGAGCTGCATATACGAGTATTGTATGAGAGAAAACCATGTGTTTTTGGCGTATTATACTACTGGAGGTTTTTTATGACCTATGATATCAAGGGTGTGACCTACACTGTGTGAAGCCGGTAATGGCCAGTGCAGATGACTAGTGGTTTTACACCTGGTTATATGACATTGCGTTGGCAATGTAAAGAACCCTCATTTTTCCTCCAGTACTTATTTGGGTTTTCTGGTTCTTCACTCGTGATAGGCCGTTTGTTTGTTTACCTATTGGACTCTCTTTGCTTTTGGACATATACTGTGAGTTTGAACAGGGTCCTGAAGAAGCGATTCTTTGATTTCTGGGATGGCGTCCTTTAGTAAAAAAATGTTATCTCAGATCATGCAATCCATTAGTTTCTAAAATGTCCACTATTTTTTCTTTAGTAGCCCTCCATTACTTTTCCTGCCACCAAAGTAAGACTTACCTGCCTATAGTTTGTCACTTCTTCCCTATTACCACTTTTGTGAAGAGGTATTACATTAGCCCTTCTCCAATCCTGTGGAACTTTCCCCATCTCCAAAGATCTATTAAACATATCCAGGGCCAGTGCAAGGAGATGAGGTGCCCTAGGCGAACCTCATCACTTGTACCCCGCGCCAGTGTCCATTGCTGCCACTGCTGCCCCTCTCCAGGATGTGCAGCAGTGGCAATGTTCGCAAAGAGCCCCGCTGCATTTACCTATAAACTTTGAGCCACAGGGCTGTTAGCTTCCACCCTCTGTCTAATACTGACTTCCTGTTTGCAGCAGGAAGTTGGCATCGGGCGTCGGGGGAGGGGGGGGGTGGAAGCAAACAGCCTGCCGCACCAAATCATCTGTAAAACCTGAAGTTTGGAGGATAGCTAATGTAATGCCAGTTTTTAAAAAGGGTCCTGGGATGATCCGGGAAACTACAGACGGGTGAGCCTGACATCAATACTAGGAAAAATGGTAGAAAACGTTATAAAGAACAAAATTACTGAACATGTAGATAGTCATGGCTCAGAGGGAGACAACCAACATGGCTTTAGTCAAGGAAGGTCTTGTCTTACTAATCTGTTATGTTTTTTTAAAGGTGTGAATAAACAGGTAGACAAAGGTGAGTCGGTTGATATAGTGTATCTGGATTTTCAGAAAGCCTTTGATGAGGTCCCTCATGAGAGACTTTTGGCGAAATTAAAAAGTCATGGGATAGGAGGCAGTGTACTATTGTGGATCAGTAACTGGTTAAAAGATAGAAAGCAGAGGGTAGGGCTTAATGGCCAATTTTCACAATGAAGAAAGGTGAATAGTGGAGTGCCCCAGGGATTTGTGCTGGGTCTGCTGCTTTTTAACATATTCATAAATGACCTGGAAATGGGAATAATGAGTGAGGTATCAGATTTGCATATGACACAAAATTATTCAAAGCTGTTAAAACCCACGAGGATTGTGAAAAATTGTAAGAGGACCTTGGTAAATTGGAAGACTGGGCATCCAAATGGCAGATGAAATTTAATGTGGACAGGTGCAAAGTCATGCATCTAGGAAAGAACAACCCAAACTATGGTTACATGATGCAAGGTTACACATTAGGAACCACCACCCAGGAAAAAGATTTAGGTGTCATCATGGATAACATGTTGAAACCCTCTGCCCAGTGTGCAGTGGCAGCCAAGAAAGCAAATAGAATGCTAGGTATCATAAGGAAGGGAATGAAGAATAAAACAAAGGATATTATAATGTCTCTGTATCACTCCATGGTGCAACCGCACCTTGAATATTGTGTGCAATCCTGGTCACCGTATCTTAAAAAGGATATAGCATTATTAAAAATGGTACAGAGAAGAGCCACCAAAATGGCAAAGGGGATAGAAGGATACCCCCATGAAGAAAAGCTAAAAAGGTTAGGGCTCTTCAACCTGGAAAACAGACGGCTGAGGGGAGATATGATAGAGGTCTATAAATTATTGAATTGAGTGGAACGGGTAAACGTAGATTGTTTATGCCATCAAAATATAGAAAGACTACGGGACATGCAATGAAACTACTGTGTAACCTATTTAAGACTAATTAGAAAAAATATTTTTTCACTCAACGTGTAACCAAATTCTGGAATTCATTACCGGATGATGTAGTAAAAGCTGTTAGTGTAGACGGGTTTAAAAAAGGTTTGGACAAGTTCCTGGAGGAAAGGTCCATAAACCATTATTAAAGGTGACCCGGGATAGCCTGCTCCCTCTGGTGGTAATCTTCAGTCTTCTCCAGTTTCGTTGCTGGATATTTGGCAAGTGGTTAAACATACCGAACAGATCTTAATCGAGACAGTTCTCTCACTCTGCCAATTTACCAGGGATGCGATTGTAAAGTTTCAAAGTTTAGATTCCCAGGTGGACAGTCTAACTTCTGGTCTTTTAAATATGTATGGATACTCAAGGTAAATCATTCTCTTTGTTCCAAACTAATAGTATGATAGATAGTTCTGTGTTGCATCAGAAAGTTGAAAACTTAGAGAATTTATTACGGAGTAAGAATCTGCAGTTACTTAATTTTCCCTGTATATCGTTGCTTTCTCCTATAATTCTCTTTAGGAAATACTTGAAGGATGTGTTATTATTACCTAATGCTGAGTCTCTAGATTTAACAAAATGTTATTATATTCCTACTAAAGTTGCTACATCTAATATTAATGGTGAATTGGCTGTTTTGGAAGAGCAAAATAATTTTAACTTGACCGCCTTTTTGGAGGACACACAAGATGTTATCTCAACTAGGGCTACTTTATTAGTTACCCTGTCCTCGGATACTGATAAAATTTCTATTCTTAAAGCATACTTCAGGAGAAAAGAAACCCTGTTCTGTGGTGACAGGGTATCTATGTTTCCAGATGTATCTCGCCAAACCCAAATTCGTAGGAAAACATTTCTAGCTTATAAACCTAGAGTGTTAGCTCTTGGTGCTAGTTTCTTTTTACGTTATCCATGCAAATGCTTAATTTCTTTAGGCCAGGATAAATTTGTCTTTTTGTCTTCTGACTTGGAGAAATGGATCTCTGACAGGGAGAAGGAATGATAGCTCCTTTCTTTCATACTTTCTTGTTTCATTCATTTTTCTGGTGGGGTGAGAGGGTCATAGGCTGGGGTAATGTGTTAGCCAGACTTGCCCTTGTTGTAGGGCTTTTCTGGTTAGGTTTTCTTCATTATTACTAGTGGTCTAGTATCTCCGAGATGTGGGCTAAAGTAGCTTTTTATTTTTGTTTTTTCTTGTATAACTTACTATGGAATTGTCTTGTATTTCCGTTGTTTCTATATTCTGATAATTGTATTGTCAGTTAAAAATCTTAATAAAAATAAATATTAAAAAAAAAAAAGGTGACCCGGGATATCCACTGCTTGCCCCAATACAAGTATTGTGAAACCTGTGTCTTTTGGGGAAACTGCTAGGTACTGGCCACTGTTGGAAACAGGACACTGGGCTTGATGGACCTTGGTCTGACACAGTATGGCATATCTTATGTTCTTATGTTATGTTCTTAGTTTAAAGGTAAGCGCTACAGTATGCCCCCAGAGAGCTGGTATTCTAGGTAACCACCTAGTCCACTTAATGGTGGCAGTAGGGTTGCCAAATTTTTGAAAGAGAAAAACCCTCCACCTGTGGCTAGTCATGCTCCGCCTATGCCCACCCCAACCCTGCCCTTTCCTGCCCCTGCCCCGCCCTTGGCCTGCCCCCACCCCACCCTTGTTCCACCCCCTGTTCCCCAAAAAATTGCAGAGAGAGCAATGTGCAAACTAAACGAGCAAGATTTCTACACATTCTTAAACAGAAATTCTATACTGACAGAATATGCAGCATTGTTTGTACACACATAATACAGACAGGTCTTCATCAATAAATGAGCATAAAAAAAGAGAAATATATAGACAAAAATTAAACTGAAACCCCAAGAAGACAGACTCTGCATGCAGTGCAATATCGGATAAATAACAGATGCAGTTCCCCATACTGTGTAAAATATAAAGATAGTACAAATCCAATCATTAAATTGAAAATAAAATTATTTCTTCTACCTTTGTTGTCTGAACATTTTATTCTATGATCATGCTGGTTCCGATCTGAGGCTTCCATTTTCCCATCTTCTCTTAGCTCGTTTTCTATGGTCTATAGTCCATCTGCCATTTCTTGTCTCTTCTTTTATTTTCTTCACTTCTTTCCATCAGCCTATTTCCAGTCCCAGTTACCGTCTCCAGTCCTCCCCTCCCATTACATTCCAATGTCAATCCCCTTGTGTTCCCAGGACTGCCAGTGGTGTCCATTCCCTTCTAGTCCCCCTCTTTCCTCACTGTCCAGCCCCTTGTAGTCCAAACACCATCCCAGGTATCAGCTCACTTCCACTCCCAATGCCTTCACCGTGTCAGCTCCCTTCCAGTCATCCTACCATCTGTCCATCCCCCTTCCAGTGCCATCCCCATGTTTCTGCTCCCTTCCAGTCCCAGTGTTCCCTCCCCATTACCCAGTCACTTACCAGTACATTCCCAGGCATCAGCTCCCTTTGAGCTACCTCCTTACTCCCTCTGTCAGCTCCCTTTCAGCCACCTCCTCCCCACCTTTTAGCTCACTTCCAGCCCTCACCTTCCACCTGCCAGTGCCTTCTGCCACCTCTTTCCCCTTGCAGCCATTGCTCCTGCTTCTTACAGGGCAGCGGCTGCAATAAAGGTAAGTTAAAAATAAATTTAAACCTGTGTGGAGCCTTCCGCCCCCCCCCCTCAGTGCAGCTTCACCACCCCAGTACAGCTTCACCCCCCCAGTACAGCTTCACCTTCCCCCGTCCCCCCAGTGCAGCTTCACCCCCCCAGTGCAGCTTCTCTTTCCCTCCCCAGTGCAGCTTTACCCCCCCCGTGCAGCTTCACCTTCCCCCTCCCCCCCAGTGCAGCTTAACCCCCCACCTCAGTGCAGTTTAAACTCTCTCAGTGCAGCTTCACCCCCTTGCAGCCGCTGCTCCTGCTTCTTACAGAGCAGCGGTTGTAATTTAAAAGGAAACAGAATCTGTGAGGAGCCCTCCGATCCTAGGAAACTCCTTCTGCAGCGCCGAGGCTGAAAAGGAAGTGATGTCAGAGGGGGCGGGTGCTGCAGAAGGAGTTTCCTAGGATCGGAGTGCTCCTCACAGGTTGTCTTTCCTTTTAAATTAACTTTATTGCAGCCGCTGCTCTGTAAGAAGCAGGAGCAGCGGCTGCACAGGGGTCCGGGGCTGCGATCCCAAAGCCGGTTTTCTGCTCTGGCCGCTCCCGATCTCGCGGCCAGAGCAAAAAAAACGGCTTTTCAAGGGCCGGTTTCTCTTCTTTGCTGGCAGCCGGCCTGGCCACGGGAAAACCGGCCAGGCCAGCTGAAAACCGTCCTGTTGGCAACCCTAGGTGGCGGTAGCCCTGCACACATCCTTTAAAGGCCCTGCCAGAACATCTAAGAGCTGTTTCAGTATCCTGGGATATATCTCATCTGGTCCCATGGCCTTGTCCACTTTCAGTTTTGCAAACTGTTCAAAAACATCATCTTCTGTGAATGGTGTGGTATTTACGTCATTGAGGGAGGAGTAGCCTAGTGGTTGGGGCAAGGTACTTCAGGCCGGAAGGTCGGTGGTTCAAATCCCACTAGAGGACAGCAACCTTGGGCCGGAAGGACTGGGGTTTCTAGTTCCACAGATGCTCCTTGTGGTCTTGGGCAAGCCACTTAACCCTCCATTGCCCATGTTCCCTGTAAGTATTAGTGTATGTGTCTCATATCCCTACGTGTTAAATGTATCCCCCAATTGTGTTGTGACCGCTTTGATTGAAGGATAAGGCGGTATACAAAACTGTCTAAATAAATGAAAATAAATAAATTCCCATTTGCATATTTGTTAATCATACATGGTCTTTTTTCAAGATTTTCTAAATTTGGAAAGGCAGCCTATAAATATTTTAGATTAAATTAAAATTATTAGAGCTTACTATAACAGGTACAGGCGAAAAGCTGTAGAAAAATCAACCGATCATTTTATCTGTGCAAATATCAGGGTTTATCTTAGTGGACATAAGTATGATGCACTCCTCAGCCTTTCCTCTTGTGCCAGTTGGTGAAGAAATGTGAGTCCAGAGGAGAGTTGCAAAGGAGGGCTAGGAATCATTCTTGGATGCATGAGTGACTAACTCAGTACTGAGGATGGGAGTGAAGGAGCCTGGGCCAGTAATGAATTCTGTGGGACCAAATTAAAATGTGCATATTGAAAGTTACATAATCAGAGTGGAAATTAAGAAAAAAATGAATAAAGCTTTGGTAAATCAATTTAAACTACAAATGAAGGGCCTTAAAAATAAGGCATCCAAAGTAGCATAATTCAAACTTTCCTTCTTTTTCTATCAGAGTACCACCTTTGGCATTCCAAAGGATAAGCCTGTCTGAAAATATAAGGATCTTTCTCTTAGCTATTCACTATCAATGCTATTGCTTCTCTCTGAATGCCTGTACCATTTACAATAAAAGACACAAAGTAGGCAGAGCTATGCATCCCAAGCTACACACACTGCTTAACCTTATAATGGTCTCTCAGCATGGAAAAATATGAGGGAAATAAACTACTGGAAACAGAACACTAATTAGTATGAGCGAGAAAAATGCAACATGTTAAATATAGAATAAACTAACTTTCATTTTTATTTACTAGCAGCTAACTATACAACAAGAGAGCTAGCTGACAAATATCAAGGAAGCAATGCTGTTACCATTTCAGAAACAGTTTATTTCCTCTGCTCTTGGTTATTTTAAATATAGATAGTTTGATACTTCAGTTGTTAACACTTCTTGTAACTATGGGGTAATATAGTATTAGTCATATATATATATATATATATATATATTTATATATATATATTTTTTTAGGATAAAAATATAATCTAGCGATTTTATATACATTTTACCAGTTAAAATGGGGTGCTGGAAACCAAAACACTAACAGAATTCAAGAAAGTTCAGAGGATCCCTAGTTACCAAGTGCAGAGAAAGCCAGAGAAGATCTCAGCAGCTTTTATTGAAGATGCTAATACTGGGAAGGAATCTGCATTTGTAAGTATTTACCTGCTGGAAAATTCCTTTTAGTTTAAGCTGATAAAATACCTGCCTATTTTAACATACTGTGTTTTATTAAGCTAGGGCCCAGTGTAACAAGCTCACTTTCAGTTGCTGTTTGTTTCTCTCTCATCTCAAGCACAATTTTTTTATTTATAAGCTCTTACACCAGATAAGGGGAAAGGATGGATCTTATTTACTTTCAAGTTTCCTCATCAGCAGGTTGTTAGGCCTCAAATAGTTCATTTTGGGGTGAATATTAAACAAAGGCCCTTAAACCTCACAGGATTATTTGTATTGGTTCAAGCATCCCTAATTCCATAGAAACTTAAAAAAAACTGAACAACTTTAAATAGCTAGGCAAATCATTAAAACGCAGACAGCAGTCTAGCAGCAAGATGGGGGCTAACTCATCTTTTGCACTGAATATTGCAGGTATGATTTTCTCCCAGTTGGTGAGAAGTCTTATGTGTGCACTAGTTGCAAAGAGTTCCTTGCTCTTCGGGAACGAGTCCAAACCCTGAAGGCTAGAATAGCAGACTTGGAGGAGCTGAGGCAGACAGAGACGTATATAGACAAGCTCTTCAGGTATATCAATAGGAAGTCCCACCTAAAACCTGGCAGCCACTCTGCTGCCATGTAGAAGACAGATCATTTGAAAAGAAAGCATCACCTCGGTGTGACAGGAAGTGATCATGTAGCAAGGACCTGTTCTCTAGGTGATGTAATACCCTCTTACATCCAGGAGGTGTTTCCAGGGCCATTTACCACTTTCTCCTTGACACATTATCCTCACTTAGTTTTAGGGACTCTGCTCTGCCTGGTTCGCTTTTTATCTCTCCCATCACTCTTTCAGTGTTTGTTCTAGTGGTTCCTCCTCTACTTCTGTCTCATTCTCAGTAGGTGTTCCCCAAGGGTCTGTTCTGGGCCCTCTCCTTTTCTCTCTCTACACCCAGTTCCTTGGTGCTCTCATCTCCTCCCAAGGATTTCAGTAACATTTTTATGCTGATGATTCTCAGATCTATCTTTCTACACCTGACATTTCTCCGACACTGCAAGACCGTATCTCTGCCTGTCTCTCTAACATCGTCACCTGGATATCTCACCGCCATTTGAAACTAAATATGAACAAAACCGGTGAGTAACTACGCTTTCTCTGAGAACAATCAAGAAGTCAGTTCTCACATATGGGACTCCCCAGCTACAGGCTACCGAATGATCTGTAAATAGCCACCGTGAATGGCAGCCGAAAAACGCTGATGAGCCCCAAGAATCGGGATGCAAGCCCAGCATCTACAAGGGAATCGACTCTCCAGTACCTGGACATACAGAAGGGTCGGCGGGAAGGAGTTGCATTAGTCCCCATAGAGGTGCCAAAGAACAGTCTGGCCGAAGGTGCTGTCATGCCGGGAGGAGGGGCCTAGTGGTTGGGGCAAGTTACCTCAGACCGGAAGGTCGGTGGTTCAAATCCCACTAGAGGACAGCAACCTTGGGCTGGAAGGACTGGGGTTTCTAGTCCCACAGGTGCTCCTTGTGGTCTTGGGCAAGCCACTTAACTGTTTTACAGGGAACATGGGCAATGGAGGGTTATCTCCAAGTTACAATGCCCTGTTCAATGTAATTTCAGTTTGTTCAATGTAAACCGCCTTGATATCATGAAAGGCAGTATATAAGAAATATAAAATAAATAAATAAAAGCCTCCTTGAGGTAGTAGTGAGCTGCGAAGGTATGGATCGAGGACCAGGTGGCCGCTCAACAAATCTCGGGCAGGGAGACAGAGCATAGGTTAGCCACGGAGGCCGCCATAGCCTGAACGTTATGGGCTGTCACATGATGCTCCAGAGAAAGGCCAGCCAGCCACCCAGGTGGAAAGGGTGTGCTTAGAGACCATAGAAACCAAGTCTGTTGGGATCATAAGAAAAAAACAGTTGAGAGGAGTGGCGATGAGCCTTCGTCCAATCAAGGTAGAAAGCCAATGCTTGTTTAGAATCCAAGGTATGAAGAGAGACTTCCACCCTGCTTGAGTGTGGCCTTGGAAAGAAGGTGGGAAGAACTACTTCCTGGTTGAGGTGGAATGGAGAAACCACCTTAGGAAGAAACTTAGGGTGCGTGTGGAGAAGCACCCTATTCCTATGAAACCTAGTATAAGGGGCGTGAGCCACCAGTGCTTGCAACTCGCTAAGCCCATGTACTGAAGTGAGAGCCACTAGGAAGTTGACCTTCCACAAAATGTACTTGAGATGGCAAGAAGTCAGTGGTTTGAAAGGAGGGTCAATGAGTTTACCCAGAATCATGTTCAGGTCTCATGTTGCTGCTGGCGGACGAATGGGAGGTCATGAGAGCAAGAGGCCCCGCATAAAATGACCAATGAGAGCATGAACTGACACGGAATACCCATCAACCATATGGTATACTGCCAGAGTGCCCTGATGGAACTGAAACCTCTATCCACACACCAAACCGAGCATCTGCGCCATTTGAAGGCATATGCTCACCTGGTGGAATCCTTGCAGGACGCCTTCTATGTCCCTATGCAAATGATGCTGATCGAGGGCTATCCTTTCAGCATCCATGCTGTCAGAGTTAACAACTGGAGGTTAAGATGCAGGAAGGTCCCATTGTTCTGAGAGATCAGCTCCCAAGTGAAACCCAAGGGAATGGGTGGTACCTGAGATAGTCAGAGCAGAAGGGGGTACCGAGGCCAATGTAGGGTGATAAGGATCATTCTAGCCCTGTCCATCTGGACCTTGAAGAGGGTCTTGGCCACCAAGGGTGTGGGCAGGTAAGCGTACAGCAGGCCTTCGCCCCAATGGAGAAGAAATACATTGGCTGCAAGGCAGTTTTGGCAAGAAATCCTGGAGCAGAACAGCGGCAGCTGAGCATTGCAGGGGCTGGCAAAGAGGTCAACTACTGGGGTGCCCCACTTCTGGAAAACATCCCACACCACTTGCGGATTGAGGGTCCAATTGTAAGGCTTCAGCACCCTGCTGAGCCCCTCCGCCAGTACATTTTCCTGCCCTGGGAGGTAGATGGCCTGGAGGAGCATACCCCCGCGCCAGTTTGTGAAATTCCAGAGTTTGATCGCCTCCCAGCAGAGGAGGTAGGACCCCATGCCACTCTGTTTTTTGATGTAGATCACCACCACTTGGATTGTCCATCTGAACCAGGACAACCTGATTCGCCAGATAGTGTTGAAAAACCTGCAGAGCGTTCACGACTGCTCTGAGTTCGAGGAAGCTGATATGGAGCTGGCTCTCTTCCTGCAATCAGAGACCTTGGGACTGAAGACCTTTCCAATGAGCTTCCCAGCCAAGCTTGGAAACATCTGTGGTGAGGATCTGCTAATGCAGGGGATTCTGAAGACGTAATCCCGCCTGAAGATTGCTCGACTGTTGCTACCAGGCAAGGGAATGGGAGGTGGGTGAGGTGACCAGTACTTTGTCCGATAGGCATCTCGTTGCCTGCTTCAAGTGAGTGCAGAGAGTCTACTGGGCTCAACAAATGTGGAGACGGGCTGAGGGCGTGACATGCACCGTTGAGGCCATGTGCCCCAGGAGGCAGAGCATCAGACGAGCCGAGGCTGTCGGAGAGGTTTGGACCTCTCCCGCTAAGAAAGAGAGGCTCTGAGCCATGTTGGGCAGAAGAAACACCCATGCCTGAGTGCCATCGAGGAGGGCTCTGATGAACGCCAGGCGCTGGACGGTCTGTAGGTGGGACTTGGGATAGTTATTACAAAACCCAAGGTCTCTAGGAGCCAGATGGTGTGACGTAGGGCCTGTTGGACCTCATCCGGGGACCCGCCTCTTATCAGCCAGTCATCAAGGTAAGGGAGGATGAACACACCCTACAGTCACAGGAAGGCGGCAATCACTGCCAGGCATTTTGTGAATACCCCGGGGCGGCCGCCAATCCAAACTGGTAGAGGACTGGTAGTGACACCCACCGATGACAAAGCAGAGGGACTGCCAGTACAAGGAATGGATCAGGTTGTGGGTATAGGCATCTTTGTGATTCAAGGAGCATAACCAGTCTCTCCAGTGGAGCTAAGGCAGCAATGTTCCAAGGGATACCATCTTGAACTTCTCCATAATAACATGACGACAGAAAAAGACCACATTGCCTATCTAGTCTGCCCTTCCATATCAACCACAACAGCAGTCCCCTTTTTTCCTTTAGAGATCCTCTGTGTTTGTCCCATGCTTCTTTGAATTCAGATACAGTCCTCAACTCTACTTCCTCCACTGGGAGACTATTCCACGGATCCACCACTCTTTCTGTAAAGATATATTTCCGCATATCACTCCTGAATCTATCCCCTTTCACGCTCATCCCATGTCCCCTTGTAGCAACAGAAAGAGGCTCTCCGGTTAATTTATGCCACGGAGGTATTTAAACATCTCAATCATTTCACCTCTATCCTGCCTTTCCTCTAAGTTGTACATATTAAGATCCTTAAGTCTGTTCTCATATGCTTTATAATGAAGACCACTAACCATTTTAGTAGCCACCCTCTGTACTGACTCCAGCCTGTTTATATCCTTTTGAAAGTGCGGTTGAGCAGGTAATACCATCTACTTTATTGATTACTTTGGCACTGCTTTCGAATAAAGAATGGCTTATGAAGTTGTTCTTTAGGAAACGTCATATGTTGTTTAAAGGTTTGACTGTTCGTATGTTTCCAGACCTTTCCAGAGAGACCCAGAAGAGGTGGCGGGACTTTTTCCTGTTACGTCCAAGGATTCAGCTATTGGGAGGTCTCTTTTTTTTTTTAATTTCCTTGCAAGTGTCTGATAAAGTATCAGTCACATTCCTATATATATTTTATGAACCCTCCCAATTGCTGGATTTCATAAATGCCCATCAAGTTGGGGGAGGGGCTGATCCTCTGTCTGTTTCGGTTCGAGCATGATTATGTATCGACTGTATAAACACACTTTATTTCCTTCAGAATGTTGGTTGTAAAATAATTTGTTTCTTTGTATCCTCCTTTAATAGTGAGCTGGAGTGGGATGGGTATGTTATTACTTTTCTTCTTCTTGTAATATCTGAAGGGACTTAATTAGTTCTTTATATACATTTTCGTTACCCACTTCAATTTCTATTTCAAGATGTATTCTTGATATGTTTGTATAAATTTATAAATATTAAATAAATAAAAAAGAAATTGCGGTCTCCAAAACTGCACACAATATTCCAAACGAGGTTGCACCAAAGACTTATACAGAGACATAATAACCTCCTTTCTTCTGTGGCCATTCCTCTCCCTATGCACCCAAGCATCCTTCTAGCTTTTGCCGTCGCCTTTTCTACCTGTTTAGCTACTTTAAGGTCATCAGATACAAACACACCTAAGACCCACTCTTTTTTAGTAGACAAAAGTACTTCACCCCCTATACCGTATTGCTTCTTTGGATTGCTGCAGCCCAAACGCATGACCTTTCATTTTTTAACATTAAATCTCAGCTGCCAAATTCTAGACCATTCTTCAAGCTTAGCTAGATCACTCCTCATGTTAGCTACACCTTCCTGGGTATCTACTCTGTTGCATATTTTGGTATCATTCGCAAAGAGGCAAATCTTACCCGACAGCCCTTCTGCTATATCACTAACAAAGATGTTAAAAAGAATTGGACTAAGGAGAGATCCCTGGGGCACACCACTAGTAACCTCCTTCTCCTCAGAGTGAGCTCCATTTACCTGTACCCTTTGTTGCCTCCCACTCAACCAATTTCTAACCCAAGCAGTAACTTTAGAGTCCATCCCTAGGGTGCTCAGTTTGTTTATAAGTCGTCTGTGAGAAACGGTGTCGAAGGTTTTACTGAAATCTAAATACACCACATCTAGGGCTCTCCTTCGGTCCAACTCCCTAGTCACCCAGTCAAAGAAATCAATCAGATATGTCTGACAAGAAGCGGTTGAGTTTCTGTAGGTCTAGAATGGCTCGCAACCCGCCCATCTTCTTGGGAAACAAGAAGTAGCGGGAGTAGAACCCTGTGCCTCTTTGAGGCAACGGGACAAGCACCACTGCCTTGTCAGCAAGAAGAGCCATGAGTTCCCTTTGAAGACTGTCCCGATGGGCGGAATCTGGAGGAAATTCCCCTGGAAAGAATGAGGGAGGTGTCTGGTAGAAGTGAAGGAAGTAGTCCTCCTTTACCATCTGAAGTTCCCAGGTGTCGGTGGTGATGTTTGTTCACCAGTGGACAAGAACGTGAGACATCCCTCCTATTTGCATGGCTCCTGACCTCCCATGTGAAGAGAGCCTATGCCCCGGGAATCAACCCCCCCCCCCCAAGCTGTGGCACAAACACTGTTTGGGGGCTTTAGGCCTATGTTGGCCCTGCCCCTGGCCACTGTTCCCTCTAAGCTGTGCGTGTGTGCGCGCGCACACACCTCACTGAGCGAGTGCACATACTTTACAACAGAGCGCACAAAAATTACAGTTCTGATTCTGATAGAAAACAACACAGATGTCTTAAAATGTAAAAGTTGCGATTGTAATTACTAGAAATTTTCCGCTTCATTTAGTAATCGTCTATTTTCATTTAATTTGATTAAAATCAATGTGGTGTACATACTGTATTCTGACATGTAGTCATATTTTAAAGTATATAACTCCGAGTGTCGTTATGTGGTGCACAAAAATTTAACCTTCCTTCAAAAGCTGCACAGCTGATATTTTATGTGCACACAGCCTACAGAAAATTAGAGGGAATATTGCCCCTGGCCCTTGGCTGGCTGCCCCTGCGAGGGAGCTTGATAGGACTGATAGGCCTGATGTTGGGTGTATGTTCCGTAGGCCTCCTTCTTTTTCGGGGAGAAGGATTTTTCTCTGAAGTCTTCCATCGGGAAGGATCAATGGTCTTCCAGAAGAGTCTGTTTATGTTTATGCTTATTTAGCTTGATATACCGCTCTTCGTTACACCAGGGAGGTTTACAAAGTTTTACAGGGATGGGCACAAGCCCTCATTTCAAAGAAAGGAAATACATAGCTGGACAGGAAAGAGGAAGGGAAAAGAGAGTACACAGGAAAAACAAAACAGAGGGGGAGACACGGGCAAACATGTATAAACCAGGTCAGCTAGATGCAGCTGGGAGATGAAAGACAGAGACAAAGAGATGTGTTTTTAGTAGGGACCGGAAAGTAAGATAATTTTCTTCCAGACGAAGAGGAGTGGGTAATGAATTCCACAGAGCTGGACCATAGAAAAAGAAGGCAGAATGGCGGGTGGATTGTAAATGTGCACGGGATGGTGGCGGGAGATGAAGCCGGTTAATATGGAGAGAGCGAAGACTACGTGTGGGAGTGGTAAAATGGAGAAGATCAGTAAGATATTGGGGTGTATGCATATATAGGGCACGGTGAACTAGAGTCAATATCTTAAATTTGATACGATGGTCAACGGGGAGCCAATGAAGATGAAGCAATAGGGGGGGTAACGTGATCAAAGCGGGAGGAATGGCAAATAAGTCTGGCTGCAGTATTTGTATGAGCTGTAGTCTATGGAGTTGAACTTTAGTGATACCAGCAAAGACAGAGTTGCAATAATCAATCCGTGATAAGACTGTAGCCAATGTAAGAGTGGTCAGGGCTGAAGGGGATAGAAAGGGGTGAATAGATCGAATTTGCCGGAGAAAAAAAATAAGATGTCTTTGCCAGATGAGAGATGTCAGAGATGTCTTTTTCGGGGAGAAGGATTTTTCTCTGAAGTCTTCCATCGGGAAGGATCAATGGTCTTCCAAGAGAGTCTGGTTCTGGTCATCATCTCGGTCTCCAACTTAGCAGCTTTGTCCATCATGGGCTTGCTGAAGAGATTCTCCCCCTGGCAGGGGACATCAACCAATTTGTCCTGAACCCATTGTTCCAGGTCTGAAGACTGTAACTATTTCAGGCGGCAAGCACTAATGCGTACCACAGCCTCTCTAGCCACAGAATCAAAGCCTTTATAGGCCGCTCGAGTCACATACTTGGAGCACTATTGACCATGGTCACCAGGCTCCTAAAGCACTGGAGGTTTTAATCGGACAACCCAGCTGAGAACCCAGCAAACTCCTTTGCCAGGTCTCTCAGGTACATGCAAATGTACATCTAGTAAGTCTGGATAAGGGCCACAAGCATCGAGCCCTGGAAATACATCTTACCAAACCCATCCATGGTGTAGTCCTCCAGACCCGGGGGCACCGAGGAGTGCATCTTCTGCCTCTTGATCCAGTGCATGGCCGACTACACCACCATGGAGTTGTGTGGTAGTTGAGTTTTTTCAAAGCTGGGGCTCTTGCAGATCCGATACATGGAATTGAGCCGCTTGCTCACAATCAGAACGGTAACCAGGGCTTCTCACATCCTGAAAAGATGGGAGGAACTGGCACCATTATGACCTTCTTGGGAGGAGAGTCATACTGAAGTATGTCCAGGTACTCCGCCCAAGGCTCCTTTTCGGCCGCAATGGTGAAGGCGAGGGCCTTGCCCATGTCCCAGTCCAGGAAGGAGAGGTCCTCCGGCGGGGACTGCTGACGCTCCTGAGGAGAGAAGTATGATGGAACATGTTGATGCCAAGTGGTATTGGGAGACTTGTCATCCATTTCCCATTCCGAATCGGAATGGAGCTCGAAGCGCTGGCAGGAATCACACCGGTGTGCAGTCAGTGTAAAGCATGGCAGCAGGGACTCCAAGCAGTCTGATTCCAAAGCACTCAGGGGAGAAGCCTGAGGTTCGGACCAAAATCGGGATCGGTCATCGGAATCAGCCCATAGAGCATGCCATTCCAAGACAGGCTGGATCGTCTCCAATGAGGCCCTTGCAATGAAGTTACCCATTGCCGGACCTGAGGAACTGGAGGTAACTGGAATTGGGGTCTTTTGGCTCGCCATGAAGGAAGCGAGGCTACACTCCAGGGATACCATTCTGGCCTCAAGGTCCAAAGGCTCTGCAACCACTGGAGTCGGTCCTGAGGCTGGCTCCCTCGGTGGGGACTCACCGATGGTGATCAACTCAGCAGCCCGATGGCGATCCTCTGAGGGAGTGGACCCTGCTTCCTGCCAGGGCAGCTTTGGGGGCTGCTCCCGGCCCTCACTCTTGGATCCCATTGAGGGTTGCAGTGCCGGTGCTTGCAGATCTTACCTGTGGTGCTGACATCACCTCCCGATGAAGATTTGGTCGAAGTCTATTCCTTCTGGGGACCGCCCTCCACAAATGGTTTTCAGTCTGACACTCTGCGACCTCAGGGCTCCGAGTGACTTGGCAGCCGTCCGGGTCCGAGTCCTCCGTGGCCACCCCCGAGGGCACTGATTCCTTAGCTGACAACGGAGCAGAGGCTGAGGACTTGAGGTCAAACAGGGTCTCCTTTTGTCTTTCACAATTCTTAACCCCCCCTTGCTCTCATCTGAAGACAGAGTGGGCAAGAAGAGGCATCGTGATCGGTCCCGAGGAATTGAAGGCAGCAATTGTGGCGGTTTATGATGGACATGGACCTGCTACAATTGATGCACTTCTTAAAACCACTGATCAAGGATATAGTGGGAAAGACGGTAAACGACTGAGAAAAAGAGTGAGAAAACAGCAAGAATTCACTCCAAGACGACGACAATTTTTTCTGGGGTGCAGATGGTACATCTGGTGGGTTCCACGGAAGAATGAAGATTGAAGGAAAATGGCTCCCTTGGCGGGAAGGTGATTATGCAGGCGTGGTTTTCTTTGAAAACGGGGGAGAGACCACCATGCGGGCTCCGTCGCTGCCGATGTCAGCCATATGTGAGGACTGACTTCTTGCTTCTTCTCGGAGAATCTACTTTAGACCTAGTGGAATATAGGAGCTGATGTAAGATATAATGGTGTTGGGGCCACTTGGCAATAGTGATCTAACATGATCACATTTGATTTAATGGAGGAAGGACTCTGATTAGCTTGTCTGCTTGGTAGTTGTCCTGGCCCAGGAGGTAGACTGCTCTCAAGAACATGTTGTTGCGTGCTGCAAAGGAGAGGAGGGCCACTGCCTCCTGGTAGAGAGAATATGAACCCGTGTCCCCCTGCTTGTTGATAGAGAACATGGCAACCTGATTGTCCATCAGGATCAGTATGGACCAGTATCTCAGGCAGTGGCAGAACACTTTTAGGGCTAGGAAGACTGCCCTGAGCTCCAGGAGACTGATCTGTAGGAGTGACTCCTCCTGGGACCAGCTGCCTTGTGTGCGGCAGTGCCTGCAATGTGCCCCCCAACCTTGGAGGGAGGTGTCCATGGTCAGGGTTCTCTGAGGTGCGGGTGCTTGGAAGGGCATTTCTGCCAGAGGTGGTGGACGTTTTGACACCAGTTGAGGGATTCCGAAAGTTGGTGGGTAAACCTAACCCTGTCCTGTAGCCTGCCCATGGCTTGGGTCCACTGTGAGCAGAGGCACCACTGGGATGTCCGCATGCGTAAGTGGGCAGAGGGTGTTACATGGACCATAGAGGTCATATGGTCCAGTAGGCGGAGGAAACGACAAGCTGGTACTGACCAACGATGCTGTACCTCTCCTACCAGTGGTCTGAGGTGTTCTGTCCTTTCTCTGGAGAGAAGCACCTTGACTTGCAGTGTGTCTAACTGAGCACCTATGAACTCCAAATGTTGAGCTGGAAAGAGGTGGGATCTGGAGCAGTTCATGACGAACCTGAGGTGCTGCAGAAGGATGACGCATGTTCTGCATATCTGAATGGCCTCTGCCGCCCCTGATTAGCCAGTTGTCTAGGTAGGAGAAGACAAAGGCCCCTTCGTAGGCGCAGATGGGCAGTGGCTGCCACCATCAGGCATTTGGTAAAGACTCTTGCCGAGGAGGCCAGGCCGAAGGGTAGTAGCCTGTACTGGCAGTGCCCTCCTCCTACCACAAACCTCAGGTACTGCCTGTGGCAGGGATGTATTAAGATGTGTGTGTACGTATCTTTTAGATCCAAGGAGCATAGCCAATCTCCCTGGTGGAGGTAAGGCAGCAGGGTTCCAAGGAAGAGCACCTTGAACTTCTCCCTCACCAGAATTTTTTTTAAGTTTTACAGGTCTAGTAGGGGCCTAGGGCTCCCAGTTCTCTTTGGGACAAGGAAGTACCTGGAGTAGAAACCCTTTCCCCACAGGTGTTTGTGTACAGGCCTGTGAGCTCTGTGAATAGAAGAGTCTGATGAAGAAGGGGTTGTACCGGCTCTCCTGGGAAGAACCTGGGTGGTATCTGCTTTAGGTGGAGGAACTATCCTTCCCTTACCACTTTCAGTACCCACTGGTCTGAGGCGATGGTGACCCTTCTGTGGGCAAACAGCACCAGGCACCCCCCCCCCCCTGCAGGCTGGTGAAGGTCTCCGGAGGGGGGGGGGCAGGAGGCCCTGCCCTGAGAATCATAAGCTCCCCCCAGATTGGGTGGGAGCTGGGGCCTGAGACTTTGGCGTTTTCACCTTCTGAGCCCCATGGCCTTGCCTCTTAGGGTGAGAACCTTGTTGCTGGCCCAAGAAGGGTTGGTAGTGGTGACTCTGTGGGAAAGGACCCTTTTTCCTTGGGAACAGGAGTCTTTTCCCCGCTGGTTTCCTGCGGGGCAGGGGTGAGGTCTTTTTAGAGAGCCTCTGGTGTGCCACCACGTTGGGCTCAATCTCAACCACCTTGTCGGCCATGGGTTTGCTGAATAGGTTCTCCCCGGTGCAGGGGACAACAAGCAACTTGTCTTGGACTCATTGCTCAAGGTCGGAAGATTGTAGACAGGTCTGGCATTGGGCGCCGATGCTGGCTGCTGCAACCCGAGCCACTGACTTGAAGCTGTTGTAGGCTGTTCGGGAGAGGAACTTGAGAAGTCCTTGATCCTGGAGGTCAGGGACTGGAACCGTTAGAGGGGTTCCCCAACTAGACCAGCCAAAAACCCTGACAGCTCCTGGGTTAGAGCCTTCAGGTATATGCCTATGTATAATTCATAGTCTTGGTTCTGGCACCCCAGCATTGAGCCCTGGTAACACTTGCACCCGAGGGTGTCGAGGGCTCTGGCCTTTCTTCCGGGGGGGGGAGTAGGTCGTTTGGCTCTTAAGCTTTTGCATGGTTGACTCGACAACCATGGAGTTATGTGGGAGTTGGGGTTTGTGGAACCCCTGGCCCTTCTGGACACGGTACATGGTGTCAAGGCGCCAGCTCACCACCAGTACTAACGCCGGTGTTTCCCACATTCTGAACAGTAGCCACTTGAGGATCGGCTGCATGGGCACTATGAGGGTTTCTGTTGGTAGAGACTCATATTGGAGGATCTCCAACTCTTCAGTGTGTGGGTCCCTTCTCTGCCTTGGTCTGCACCAAGAAGGCTCTGGCTATGTCCTTGACAAAGTCATGGAAGGCTATATCCTCTGGAGGGGAGTGGCACAGGGCCTCCGAGGGAGATAGGTCCAAGGCGATGTCTCGGTGACATTTAGTCTCCAGAGGTGCCTTGTCATCTGTCTGCCACTCGGAGTCAAGTGGTGACGATGAACCTGAGGCCCTACGACTCATTGCCTCGAGGCCAGCGCCAATGAGTCGGTGGCCTTCGGAGGACCTGGGGTCCGAGTCGTGGAAAGTAGCTGGGGAGGACTGGGATTTGGATCTCGACCAGCACCGAGGGCTTACCTGAGGCCGGTGGTGCTCGAAGCTCGACTCAACGATCAGGGTCTCCCCGCAGTCAGGAGCCCAGTCAGTGGAGCAGATGATGCAGATGAACCAATCATCATTGCCTGCTGCAGGACCAGGATAGCAGTGATACTCTGCTCAACGGCCGCCATTCTGGTATCCAAGCCAGAAGGTTTGCAGCCTTCGGTGTGGGCACCAAGGATCTCGGGCCTGGCATCGGCAGTCTCGTGGGTGTTTCCTTGATGAGAGCTATGGCCTTGAGGAACCTTGCATGGTCTTTGCTGGTCGAGGAAGCCTTCTTGAGGACCTTGGTAGGGCGCTTCTTGGAGCCGCCCAAGTTCCTCCACATGGTTTTAGCAGGTTTCTCTGGTGCTACCTTGGTGGACTTAAAGGACTTTTTCACCTTTTTCTTGGGGGTCTGAGGTCTTCTCAGAGGAGCCGCTGTTGCAGGACTCCGAGGATGTTCGGGCCTCATGGGAAGTGCTGGGCTTGGAGCTCGGTGTCAGGGAGCCCGGGACCAAGTCGGATCTGGGGAACAGCTTTTTCTGCAACTCAGATCTCTTCTTGTTGATCTTAGGCATCAAGGCCTAGCACAGGTCACAGGAGGTGCTGTCATGGTCCAGTCCCAGGCAGCAGTCATAGATGTCAGGCACTGACAAAGTTTGACTGCAGCAGTCACATTTTTTGACCCACTGGGGGGCATAGTGGGGAGCACCCAGCAGGAGTTGATGATCCCAGGGCGAAAAGGGATGAACGCCGGTCGAGGCAAGTCTCGATAAAAAAAATGGGAAAAGGAGCAGAGAACAGCGCTGGGTTTGGCGCCGGCTCAAGGCAAGAAGAGGAACTGGTATGCAAACCGGGAAAAGCTAATTTGAATGATATTTAGTAAGGAGTTTTTCTAGGGAAAAACAGGACAGATGTCCGTTGGGCTCCAGGGAAAATAGGAAACTGAGCAAGATGGCACCCTTGGGCGGGAAGCGGACCACGCATGCATGGTAGCAAGTCCCAAAGGCTTTCTTTGAAAGCTGGGGAAATGCTCTGTTCGGGCTCCGTCTGCACTGTCGTCACCCATATGTGAGGACTGACTTCCTGCTTGTCCCTGGAGGATAATGGGCTTGATGGACCTTTGGCATGACCCTGTATAGCATATTTTAAGTTCTATGGAACTACTGGCACTATCATTTAGCACTACCCTCAAATACGTCCTCCTGAACAGAATCAAAAGTTATGTGTTTGCTGACCCCAAAGTAGAAGAATCTAATGGGGGCATTTACAAAATAGTTTAGTTGGTTAGCAGACCTGCTAATTGGCCAAACTATGGTTAGCAGGATATTCAGTGGCACTAAAGCAGTTAATGCCTCTGAATATACTTTCCTAACCTGTTTAAACACCCCAAGGCTAAACTGTATTGGGTTGGGGCAATCTGGAGGTGGCAGCATAGGTTAGCTGGTGAGTGCCAATATTGAGCCGCTAAATAGAAATTACACTTACCTGGTAATTGTCGCTCCTTGAGTGACAACAGTTTAGTCCTCCACCTCTGGGTTGTGCACCTCTTCCTGCAGCTTGGAGACTGGGCATGTCAAAGTCATGACATCACTGGATATAGCCTGCTGGTATCTCCCATCAGCCTCCAGTGTACTATTGACAAAGCAAACTCAAAGGAACAACAAATAAGTAACTATACCATAACTTTAAATAACTCCCCATTCCTCAACCTGAGGAACCTTTTTAACCATATCCGTCTTATATTTTCTTTTTTTTTTTAAACTTTACATTCACGTCCCCCCTAAGCAAACACGTTTCCTATACCATCCCCTCGTTTAAATAAGAGAGAAGGAAGAAACAACAGAGAGGGATACTCACTGCGATCTAGAAACTGAAAGGATCTGTCTACTCCTTGAGATTGATGCTCCACTCCGCCTGAAAATAAACTCTGAAGAAATCACACCCCTGGGCGGGAATGAGGGACTAAACTGTCGTCACTCAAGGAACGACAATTAACCAGGTAAGTGTAATTTCTATTTCCTTATCGTTCCTCCAGTTTAGTCCTCCACCTCTGGGATGTAACAGAGCAGTAATCATTGGGAGGGACCTATCCAGCCAACCACCACACCGTCGACCCCAAGTGAGCCCAGAAGCTAGGCTCACTATGTCCTCCTGCTGCATGGAGACTGGACACACTGGAGGCTGATGGGAGATACCAGCAGGCTATATCCAGTGATGTCACGACTTTGACATGCCCAGTCTCCAAGCTGCAGGAAGAGGTGCACAACCCAGAGGTGGAGGACTAAACTGGAGGAACGATAAGAACCGGCTAAAGTTAGGAAGAAAAAAGGTTGGGGTAGTGGTCTGTGGCAAAGCAGAAAATTATCCATATGGCAGAGGTTTTCATCACTGCTGTATTGATGGCTGGCCATACAGCTTAGGGTAGAAAATAAAAACTTTCCTAGTTGCTATGCAGGTTGCCTATCTGTATGATAGGGCTGAATATCACCAGTGTACTGAGTAATGAGTCACGTATATTATTCTTGAAGGCTATGGAACCAAACATTTTGGCTGAATTTGTATGCTTCGATGGAGGAGCAGCCTAGTGCTTGGAGCAGCAGGCAAGGAACCAGGGATCAAATACCATCCACCACTACTTGAGATCTGGGCAAGTCACTTAACCCTTCATTGCCTCTGGTACAAACTTAAATTATAAGCCCTCTAGGGAAAGGGACTTCCTATAGTACCTGAGTGTAAAACCACCTTTAATTCTACTGGAAAGGACAACCTAAAATATATATTAAAAAAATCAACTTCTTGGATGGTTTTAATGGTATTTGGAAAGAGCTTGTACAATACTGACTAGCGAGTTAACATATTTGTTTGGGATTTGATATTTTATTTTTTTTGTCCTTAGTTTGTGATAAGTCCTATGTAAAAGGGCAGTCTCAGAATGGATAAAAGAGTTGCATATCTGTCGGGTAGTCCCTGTACTTCTCAGTCTCTTCGTATATAGAAATGCCCTTATATAGGCAATAAATGTATCCCCCAACTGCTTTGACCCGGTGAAAAGCAGGATATAAATGCAGCAAAATAAATAAATAAATAAAATATAGGCAGATTGTCTTTTCTAGCTGTCCATGTGATAAAAACATAAGAAATGCCTTACTATGTCAGACCAAGGTCCATCAAGTCCAGTATCCTCTTTCCAACAGTTGCCACTCCAGGCCACATGTACCTGGCAGGTTCCCAAAGAGGCATACAGGTTCCACAATACTTGTCCCAGGACAAGCAGTAGATTTCCCGGGTCCTCTTTAATAATAGTTTATGGACGTTTCCCTCCAGGAACTTGTCCAAAACCTTTTTTAAACCCAGATACCCTAATAGCTTTTACTCCATCCTCCGGTAATGAATTCCACAGTTTGATTACGCATGGAGTAAAAAAATATTTTCTCTTTATTAGTTTTAAATGAGTTGCAATTGTAGCTTCATTGTGTCCTCTAGTTTTTCTACTTTTTGTTTTTGTAAACAACCGACCTACATTTATCTGTTCCTCTCCATTCATTAATTTATAGACCTCTATCATATAACCCCCTCAGCTGTCTCTTTTCCAAGTTGAAGAGCCCCAACCTCTTAACCCTCACCTCATAGAGGTATCCTTCCATTCCCTTTACCATTTTTGCCATTCTTCTTTGTACCTTTTTCTTTTTCAGCTACATCCTTTTTAAGATGTGGTGACCAGAATTGCACACTATATTCAAGGTGCAGTCGCACCATGGAACTAACAAATACAGAGGCATTAATAATATCTTTTGTTATATTCTCCATTCCTTTCCTTATGATTCCTAGCATTCTATTTGCTTTCTTGGCTGCCACTGCACATTGGGCGGAGGGTTTCAATGTATTATCCACAATTATGCCAAAGTTTTACCCCCACCCCCCACTCCCATAATACTCATCAATAGTAAACAATAACACAAGGAACCAGAGCTTGATACACGATGCTGTACCTAACTGGATCTCAGAGAAATAAGAAAGTTGTGTGATCCATTTACTCTACGATACATAGTTAATTTGTTAACTTGTATATAGGTTCATTGTTCAATGTAAAAATCCTAACCGCTCTTCTTTTTAAACCGCCTTAACAATGGTAAAAGGCGGATAAATAAAATAAACTTTGCTAAATAAATAAATAAATACATATTTTTTCCTGCATAGTGGTTTCTATTGCAACTATGTTGTAACCATAGTTTGGGTTGTTCTTTCCTAGGTGCATAACTTTGCACTTGTCCACATTAAAATTCATCTGCCATTTGGACGTCCAGTCTTCCAATTCTTCAAGGTCTTCTTGCAATTTTTCAAAATCCTCATGGGTTTTAACAACTTTGAATAATTTTTTGTCTTCTGCAAATTTGATCATCTCACTCGTTATTCCTATTTCTGTGTCATTTACGAATATGTTAAAAAGCAGCGGGCACAGCACAGATCCCTGGGGTACTGTACTATTCACCTCTTTCCATTGAGGAAAAACTGACCATTTAGCCAATTTTCTCTGTGCTTGTCTTTCTGTCACCTGTATGCATTGTTTCAGCTAAATGATGGTGCAGGTGGCTTCTGGAATGTTGCATATGTGCTCATAAGAACATAAGATCATAAGATATGCCATACTGGGTCAGACCAAGGTCCATCAAGCACAGTATTCTGTTTCCAACAGTGGCCAATCTAGGTCACATGTAACCTAGCAGTTTCCCCAAGGGACACAGGTTCCACAATGTTTGTATTGGTTCAGAGCATTGATATCCTGGGTCCCTTCTTAATAATGGTTTATGGACCTTTCCTCCAGGAACTTGTCCAAACCTTTTTTAAACCCAGCTACACTAACAGCCTTTACTACCATCCTCCGGTAACAAATTCCAGAGTTTGATTACACGTTGAGTGAAAAAATATTTTCTTTTATTAGTCTTAAATAGTTTACCCTGTAGCTCATTGCATGTCCCCTAGTCTTTCTATATTCTGATAAGGTAAACAATCGATCTACGTTTACCCGTTCCACTCCGTTCATTAATTTATAGACTTCTATCATATCTCCCCTCAGCCTTCTCTTTTCCAGGTTAAAGAGCCCTAACCTTTTTAGCCTTTCTTCATAGGAGTATCCTTCCATCCCCTTTACCATTTTGGTGGCTCTTCTCTGAACCTTTTCTAAAATCGCTATATCCTTTTAAGATACGGCGACAAGAATTGCAAACAATATTCAAGGTTCGGTCTCACCATGGAACTATATAGAGGAATTATAATATCTTTTGTTATATTTTCAATTCCTTTCCTTATCAAACCTAGCATTATAATTGCTCTCTTTGCTGACGCTACACACTGGGCCGAGGGTTTTAACATGGTATCCACAATGACACCTAAATTTTTTCCTGGGTGGTAGTTCCTAATGTGGAACCTTGCATCGTGTAACCATAGTTTGGGTTGTTCTTCCCTAGTTGCATAACCTTGCACTTGTCCACATTAAATTTCATCTGCCCTTTTGATGCCCAGTCTTCCAATTTATCAAGATCCTCTTGCAATTTTCCACAATCCTCTTGGGTTTTAACAACTTTAAATAGTTTTGTGTCATCTGCAAATTTGATAACCTCACTCATTATTCCACTTTCCAGGTCATTTATGAATATGTCAAAAAGCAGCGGACCCAGCACAGATCCCTGGGGTACACCACTATTCACCTTTCTCCATTGGGAAAATTGGCCATTTAGCCCTACCCTCTGCTTTCTATCTTTTAACCAGTTCCTGATCCACAATAGTACACTGCCTCCTATCCCATGACTCTTTAGTTTTGCCAAACGTCTCTGATGAGGGACCTTGTCAAAGGCTTTCTGAAAGTCAAGATACACAATATCAACCGACTCACCTTTGTCCATCTGTTTATTAAATCCTTCAAAAAAAACATAACAGATTAGTTAGACAAGATCTTCCTTGTCTACAGCCATGTTGGCTGTCTCCCATTAGGTCATGACTATCTACATGCTGAGTAATTTTATTCTTGATGATGGTTTCTACCATTTTTCCTGGTACTGATGTCAGGCTCACCGGTCTGTAGTTTCCCGGATCACCCCTGGAACCCTTTGCATGTAAACCTTGTATCTTGGTATCCAAGTGATGTAATACAGTCTAAATTCTTTCATGAACCTCCTTCCCACCTCCTTGTAAGCATAGGGTTAGGAGTTCAGCTGTAGGGCAGCAACTCACATTTATCTCATTCCAGCCCTCTGTAAGGCTGGCAAGAACAACAACTAGGCGATGAAGTACTTTGCATGGTCTTTGCTGCTGTTCCTCATGGAAATTTTGAAGCACAAGAAGACAAATAATCTCCTAAGTATGATGGTAAGGATGAAGACATTTTTGTAAGTGATACTGTGGAAGGGCTGGCAAGTAAGGTATACCTCTGCAGATGATTCCAAAATCTGAAATAGATACCCAAGCCAGAGTAGATAACATGAAGAAGGATCTAGCGAAGCTTGAGGAATAGTCAAGAATATGGCAGCTGAGATTTAATGCTAAAAGTGGCAGTCTCGTGCATTTGTGTTGCAAAAATCCAAAAGAAAAGTACAGTATAGGGGAGTGAAGTACTTCTGTCCATGAAAAACAAGCGGGACTTCCAGATGATGGTTTCTGATGATCTTAAGGTGGCTGAACAAGTAGAAAAGGCGACGTGCCCCTTTTGATCTCCTGGCACTCAGCGCGCTGGCAGGCTCCTTTTTATCAAAGCCATGGGAGAGAAGGTAAATGCAGCTCTTTACTCCCGTGGCTGTTAAGAGGTCAGCCGGGGCTTTGGATCTCCTCAGCTCCCACTGAAGCTATCGGGTGCGGGGCCCGCATGTGGCTGGAGGGGCGCGACTAGGGGCTAGAAAAAGAACGGGGGCTAGAATGGAAGGGGGGGTAGAATGGAACAGGGGGGACTAGGGGCAAGAACAGGAACAGGGGTGGGGCAGGACTGAAAAAGGGCTGATGTTGGGGGATGGGAGACTGGGATTGGAAGGGAGCGGATGCTGGGAGTGACTGGAAGAGAACTGATACTGGGGGGTTAAGACTAGAAATGGGCTGGGGATGGGGGACTGGGACTAGAAGGGAGCTTAAGCTTGTAATGCGTGCAGGAGGATTGATATTGGGGGATTAGGACTGGAAATGGGCTGGGGATGGGGGACTGGGACTGGAAGGGAAACTGATACTGTGGGTTTAGGACTAGAAATGGGCTGGGGATGGGGGGACTGGGACTGGAAGATCTAGTGCAAGAGATAAGGGTGTTGGGGCCACTTGGCAATATCTTTATCTTTATCTTTATTATAAAACTTTTATACCGCCTAAGCCAAAAAGGCATACAGCGGTGTACAATAAACAAAGGCTACTGAAGAAACAGAAAGGAACGCCAATTATTCACAAAAGAGACAGCAAAGGATAGAATGAGGAAATCAGAGAAACAGACCAATCAACTGTGGGCAGGGAGGGAAGGGATATCAAAGGCGGTACAGAAGAGGTGAGTCTTAGGAGAAGCCTTGAAAGTGCTAAAGGATGATTCCAGATGTAAAGCTAAGGGGAGAGAATTCCAAAGGCGGGGGCCGAGAAAGAAAAAAGCAGAAGAACGAGTTGATTCAAGACGAGCCCTGGAAGGAGGTGGAAGAAAAAGACGGTTAGCGTGAATCGACCCGAAGTGTTTCTAGAGGGGCAGTGAAAGTGGACCAAGTCAGAGAGATAAAGAGGAACGCCAGTGTGCAAAGCCCTGTGAACAAAAATCAGAACTTTATATTGAATACGGAAAGGGATAGGCAGCCAGTGTAAGCGAATAAGAAGAGGAGTGATATGAGCTGAACGAGAGGAGTTGGTCAGAAGACGAGCAGCGGTATGGTGGACCAGTTGAAGACGACGAAGCTGAGAAAGAGGAAGACCGGCCAGAGAAGCATTGCAATAGTCTAAACGAGAAACTACGAGAGAAAGAAGAAGTGTAGTCAGAGAGGAGAAAGAAAGGAAAGACCGGATAGCACGAAGTCCGACGCAGTGTATATAGCAAGGAAACGCTGAACAATAGAGGAAACGTGCTCTTTAAAAGTTTTAAAGCCACATAAATGATCAACTTTGATTTAATTAGTGGAGGAGGGATAGTAAGGAAATCCACAGTTACTACCTTGTAACTTTCGAACAGGGGAGAGGACTATGATAAAAATGAGGAAAACAGTTAAGGAAAAAAACTAAAAAGGAGCAGTTGCGAAGGTTAAAGACGAACATCAACGCTTGGGTGTTGTTAGAAAAAATACTATCTTGGAAGCCCCAGGTACCAGCGTATTCCACGCTTTAAGAAGAAAAGTGGAAGGAAGTCCAAAAAACTGCCAGCATGGTTTTTTTTTAAAGGTGAGGTTCAGAGAGGGCTGTTGTTGACCAAAAAAGCATCTTTCAGAAATGGAAAAAAAGAGCCAAACGACGAAACCTGGAAACACGCACAAGAACTGGCAAAGTTCAAATGCAAGGCATATTGATAAGGCAGGCAAAGAGAGAATTTGAGATGAAGAAGGATTGCTGCTGGAAGCAAAAAAAACCGCAGGAAATAACGACCTTTTCACAGTACTCTTTGTTGTGTTAGTAAATAACCTGTGAGAGAGTCAGTTGCTCCATTAGATGATAAAGGGGGTTTAAAGGAGCACTAAGAGGCGACAAGGACGATGAGCGGAGAGGACTGAATGAATTCTTTGCTTCGGGCTTTACTGAGGAAGAAGGTAGGGATGTTACCCATGACTTGAAGTGGTATTTAAAGGTGTGGAAGAATTGAAGGAAAAATCGATACATCGGGGAAGATGGCTTACAACTATTAGATAAACTGAAGAGTAGCAAAATCACCTGGGCGCGGATGGTATCCATCCAAGGGTGTTGAAAGGAACTGAAATATTGGAATGAAGGAAGAACTGCCTCAGTAATCTGTGAAACTATCATTAAAATCATCTTCTAATACCTGAAGATTGGAAGATTGCCAATGTCACACCAAGTTTTAAACAGGGTTCCAGGGGGTGCATCCGGGGAACTATCAGAACGGGGAGGCCCTGACGTCAGTACCGGGAAAAAAAATGGTAGAAACCAATACATAAAGAATAAAATTACTCAGCATGTGAGGATAGCCACATCTAATGGGAGACCGCCAACATGGCTTTAGACAAGGAAGATCTTGTCTTACTAATCTGTTATGTTTTTTTGAAGGAGGTGAATCTATATGAAACAGTTGTGACAAAGGTGAGTCGGTTGATATTGTGTATCTGGACTTTCAGAAAGCCTTTGACACAGGTCCCTCATCAGCGACTTTTGGCAAAAACTAAAAGAGTCATGGGATAGGATGGCAGTGTACTATTGTGGATCAGGAACTGGTTTAAAGATAAGAACGCAGAGGGTAGGGCTAATTGGCCAATTGTTCCAAAGGAGAAAGGTGACTAGTGGTGTACCCCAGGGATCGGTGCTGGGTCCGTCGCTTTTTGACATTAGTCATAAAATACAATGGAACTTGGAATAATGAGTGCGGTTATCAAATTTGCAGATGACACAAAAACTATTTAAAGTTGTTAAAACCCAAGAGGATTGTGAAAAATTTTGGGGCAGGGCGGATCTTGATACATTGGAACGACTGGGCATTCAAAATGGCAGATGAAATTTAATGTGGACAAGTGCAAAGGTTATGCACCGTGGGGAAGAACAACCCAAAAACTATGGTTACATATGCAAGGTTCAACATTAGGAACCACCACCCAGGAAAAAGATTGAGGCGTCATAGTGTATACCATGTTAAAACCCTCGGATAGTGTGCAAGCGGCGGCCAACGAGAACAAACTACGAATGCTAGGTATGATAAGGAAAGGAAGGGAAGTAAAAACAAAAGATATTATAATGCCTCTATATCGTTCCAATGGTGAGACCACACCTTTAATATTGTGTGCAAATTTCTGGTCGCCGTATCTTAAAAAGGTAAGAGCGATTTTAGAAAAGGTACAGAGAAGAGACACCAAAATGGTTAAGGGGATGGAAGGATACTCCTCTGAAGAAAGGCTAAAAAAGGGTAGGGCCTCTTTAACATGGAAAAGAGACGGCTGAGGGGATATATGATAGAATTCTATAAATTAATGAACGGAAGTGGGAACGTGGTAAAGTTAGACTCGATTTGTTTACCTTATCAGAATATAGCAAAGGATAGGGGACATGCAATGAAGCTACAGGGTAAACTAGGTTAAAGACTAATAAAAGAAAATATTTTTTTCACTCAAAGTGTAATCAAACTCTGGAATTTGTTTACCAGGAGGATGTAGTAAAGGCTTGTTAGTTGTAGCTGGGTGTTAAAAAAGGTTTGGACAAGTTCAGGAGAGGGAACGTTCAATAAATCCTTATGAAGCAGGGCACCCGAAGATATCAATGCTTGACACAGTTACAATGCATTGTGGAACTTGTGTTTCTTGGGGAAAACGATAGGTACATAATGAACTAGATTGGCCACTGTTGGAAACAGAATACTGGGCTTGATGGACCTTGGTCTGACCTAGGATGGAAAATATTATGTTCGTATGGTACTGTGGGTTTAGAACTGGAAATAA